>CM077808.1:18917125-19597881 GCA_039764185.1 Tamarix austromongolica | reverse complement strand
CATGGAAGATGGTGTGCTTGCCTAAAAATGAAGGAGGGTTAGGTATTATTGATCTGTTTGTTTGGAATATAGCAGCAATTGGGAAGCATCTATGGAACATATGTCAGGATAAAAATTCATTATGGATAAAATGGATCCACACTTATTTCATTAAAGATTAGAATGTGGCTGATCTTAGGCTTCCTTGTACAGCCTCTTTGATTCTGCAGAATATTCTTGCTTTAAGGCCTAAGTTACTCCCAGTTTTCCAACTTCTTCAGGTAGAGGGAAGTTATAGCATTTCAGCTGTTTATGATATGATTCAAAATAAAGTTCCTAAAGTGTGCTGGTAGAAGGCAGTTTGGTCAAGCCCAACTGCTCCAAAAAGCATATTTATCTCCTGGCTGGTTACTCATTGAAGGCTTCCCACAATGGACCCGTTAGCAAACTTTTTTCCTTCCATAAGCCTACAGTGTTGTTTCTATCCTCAACAGGAAAGTATAAGTCATCTTTTATTTCAATGCCAAGGTGTGTAGCAGCTTTGGGATGTCATTAGGAAGTTTTTCAGAGAAAGAAGAAGACATGAATCATGGACATCTTTGCTGAGAGGCATTTCTTATTCTCAAAATAGAGGTGTTGCTAAGGCACATTTCAAGGCTGCTTTCTATGCTATTAGTGTTTATGAGGTGTGGAAGGCTAGAGATGCATGTATTTTCACAAATGTAAGGTGGGACCTAAAAAGGATAGCTTCTCAAATCTCTTTAATTATGTCATCTATATGTAATAACTCTACAAAGAGTGCAAAGTTTAGGGGTTTTTTAGGTTAAGTAGATCAATTCTATAGCCTTGGATGTAAATTTTCTTCATGATATAATATTTACCTTTTTCAAAAAAAAATAAGAAAATACAAGGTTGCCCACCAACTAAATTTCAATTAGCTACCCCAAGAGTCAGAGAAAAAGTATCAAACAAAATCTTAATTACACTATTAAGTGATATCACAAGTCACAATTAACTCCATTAATAACCAATTTTATGTTTCCAAGTGATAAGGTAAAAAAAAATTACATACAAGCCACTAATTGGGTATTTAGAGATGACACTAAACTTAACCACATACGGCATCACAAGATTATCCTTTTGATCACCATTAGATTATGGTTAAACATGGTTGAAATCATGATAAAAAAAAGTTATAATTACATGGAACATTAATATAGAAGTCCTAAAGAAAGAGAATCAAATAATAAGCAAACATAACAAACTCAGATGGATCAGTCAATTAGTTGCTAGGACCAGTTGATTAGCAAGATCACACCAAACTTGAGACAAAAATGAACACGCATAAAATTAGCCGATAGGTTGGTCCAACTGATCGATTGTTCATAGAAACTAGTATATGGGTTTGGCCAAACCAATTGATGTGTTTAAGTAGAGGCAAAACTAATATGGTCACAAAACAACCAATTGATGGGTTAGGCAAATCAATCAACTTTTCACAATAATTAGTCGACTGGTTCCTTTAACCAATCGACTATTTAAGAAACTAGGTAATTGTACCTACCAACCCAAGCCACTATTCACATAAACATTTGATCGGTTAAAGCAAATTAATCAATTTGTTTAGGTGAAATAATGATAAGATCCATGACCTATACTAGCAGAAATTCACCAAACTTTTCCAATTTAATCCTAGCGTGCTTCTACATCAAGAAATGCATAAGAATACATACTCCATATATGAGTTCACATGCGTATATGGTAGACATTAATACTCAACAATATCATGCTTAAATTTCACCAAATTTATAAATGCTATCAAAACTTTCAAACATGCTCTAAAAACTCAAAGATTAAATTTTTCCACCTAATCAAAATAAATTAACATAATGCCTACACATCACAAAAACATACCAAGAATTTGAAACTACAACAAACAACACAAGACCTTTTTCATATTAGAGATGAGGAAGCTTTGTCTCAAAGAAAATATTATAGCAAAAACATAATCCTAAATTATAACTCATTAGTTTACATCCTATGAGAATCAAGAATAAAAAAAATTAAAACTTATTTTCAAAACTTATTAAAAATGAATCAGAAGAAGAAAGGAAAATGGCATGCACAACATTTCCCTCAAAGAATAATTTCAAAAAGAAGGAAGCTAAGATCTTCAACCTTTCTCAATGCATAATGTTTTATTGTTTAATAAAAAAACATAGGACTAAGATAAAATTAGGAGAGGAAAAAAAGGCAAACATATGGGTAAAAATGAGAGGAACAAAGGTGACGTTTACTTTTCCCAATAACTAGGAAATGTGAGGACAAAAATTAAAGATATCTCAACACTTTATAAAATTTACAAAAGGGAAAGAGAGAAGAGAGAAAATGTATAAAGAGGGATATAATAATGAATTAGTAGGGAGGTTCCTGAAACTTCCTTATGTTCAAAAATCAAAGGAATGAGAGACATAAGAAAGTTAACTAATGTGGAGTGTGGGGGCCAAGGTGTAAGAGGGTAAAAGATGAGAGTGATGGAGGTGGAGTGAAATTAGAAGGATTGAAGGGAGTAGGTAAGTTAGAGGGAAAGGAGTAGCTTGGCCTACTCACTTCCATGGCTACTATAGGGTAGAGGAAAGTGAGAATACCTAAAACGTGCTTTCAGAAACGTTTTAGCTAAATAAAATCATAGATTGATCTAAATAATGTAAACATATTCCCAAAGTAACAAATAATTCTTAATATCACAAAAAGATTATAATTAGAAGATTTTATAAACAATTGGAAACATGTTGTAATCAAAATAAAAAAAAGGATATGAAATCATAGGACAACCAGTTGATGGGTTAAGGCAAAAAAGCTAACTTGTATGCCTAAAATTCATATTTTTATAAGAATTTTAAACCCTTTTTTAAATCAAAGCTAATTTATTTTATATCAACATAATGTTAAATACAATATGAAGGGTTTTATGAAGGGGTATTATAAGACGCACTCAAGGTGTGATGGGAGTTGTATCCCCTAAGAAAGCCCCCTTAGTGTATTATGACCACATGTGGTGGGTTTAGTATACAATTTTACCTTGCATCAAACATAGAATAGGGGATGATCATACATCTCCCATTTTTAGTGTGGAGGTAGAATCCTAGATTTTATTTTCAAATGATTCTATATTGTCATGAAGCAAATTTTTTCAATCATTGACAAAGGTTACGTATTAGTCATACCTTTCATAATGTTGAATGTGGTAGCAACACCCGATATTTTATGTAATTTTTTATGTGAAGATAAACTTTTTTATGTAGTAAATTGATGTATTTTAATTAGCATGTGTTATGGATATGGATGGGAATGATAGACATTCATAACCTACTATTAATTAAATTCACATAGGACATAATTAAGAGGGCATATTAATTATCACTTACACAATTATAATAATCAAGAAGGATCTCAAGTTCATGATTCACACATAACACATAAACACGATAAGGATCTCATAAATATAAATGTTTATCAAAACTCAAACATTATTTAACCTTTGATGATACATAATGTATGATTACATTAGGCTTATTAGCCAATTAACACCTACTTAATATAAAATATTATTTCACTAAGATTAAACCCACAAGTATAATATATAAACACACACTCTAATCTAGAATAAATAACAAAATAGAAAGATAAATAATAAAATCTTAATAATTAAGTTACTATTCACTATCTTGTTCATGTGGATAGTAAAATTGTACATAGTTGCTAATGAAATCCTAACCAAGTTTATATTATCCTAATTAATAGTCTGTGATAAGATAATTTACACCTTAATATGCACTTAATAACTTATAGAATAATAGTTAACTAACTAAAGCTTCCTTAATAAGGATTGACCATAAGATGTGTATATATGATAATACACTCCATCCTTATCTATGTAAAAAAAATTCAATGACTTCATAATAAAGCCAACTCCATGAATAAATGAGTATCCTCTTATAGGGGTTGGCATAAACTATAATATCCCTCTAAATAAAGGAAATCTAAACCTAAAACTAATGGCACCATTTTTAGGTCTCATGCTCATGTATCATTATCTCCTACTTGAGAAGAAATTATCCTCAAATCTATTTGCTTGTACTCGCATACTTGTTAACCTTTATAAAAACTTGCAAGGTGAAAGATGAAATGGAATATTTTCACTAACTCTATAATATGAAATAATTTATTGATTGTTTGAATGTACGCTTAAACTTAGCTTGGTTTGTTACAAACCCATGTAATCACCTTAAATGACATTTAAAAACATTACAAATATTCTTCTTCAAATAATTATTTAGCTTTGATTTAGGAATACCTTTCTTCCATTATCAGAAGAAATATTTTTCTCTTCACTAAAACCATGCTAACTTCATGTTTTTCAAGCACTTATACTTCTTTCAATAATCTTGAGGATTTTTCTTATTATGTTGATGCCCTCTTTCTTCTTGTTTCACTTACAACCACATTGGTTGAAATTTACTTAGAATATCTTGTAGAGTTTATTGAATATCCTAATTAATTATAGAGAATCACATAAGTTTAGGAATGATTGTTGAAGACTATCCTTGTTGATTATTGAATATATATTGAATCAGCATAATCTCTTGGATTGTTGAAGGTCGTGGAATATCTTCAAAATAGAACTTTGATACATAATAGGGAGAGTGATGTAGGAGTATGTCATGGAATGGGAATTTTCATCTATATTGATAATAAGATCAAAGGTTCCTGGTTTTCTTGAAGAGGTTACAGAAGAATACAAAAACTTCTTGAAGGATTCTTCAAATATTAAAGTTTCTTATTTAGTTCATATGAGAAACTTGTGATAAAAATTTAACATATTGGAAGGAAGAGAGATTCAATTTATGAGTAAACTTAGTTACCCTACAAAATGCATATTAGTAGAAATATTATTAAATCAAAATTCCAACATATTTTCTAGAATTTTAAGTTTGTGATTTATACACAAAGTTATACTCATTTTAAAGAATGAAGGTCAAGTTAAATATTTGCATCCATATATATATAATTGCATCTAGATAGGCATGATATGATACTTCATTATTGTTTCATATTTATGAATTAGGTTATTACTTACTTAATTAATAATTTTTTAAAAATATTAGTTAGTTATGGTGTGTTTTATCAATTATGTGTTAGTTAGAGTCTTAGTTGTTAATATTTTTATAGTTTGTTTTCATCTTATTTTGACATGTGATATCTAAGTGAGGTGTTTATTAGCAAGTTATAATTGTATTTCGATTTAATTTATCTTATTGGTAAGAAGGTTTTATGAGGAGGTGAATGTTAGCATATAAATATCCCGTGTAAACTCAAATTATTTTCTTATAGTGAAATTTGAATTATAATAAAATGTGTTCACATTATAAGTTCTCTCTTATTTTATTAGTTTTATTTAAGTGATAAATTAACCATTTTATTACATTTATGTGAGTTAATATAACATTTATTGATACATATGAGATACAACTTAGGTCTTGCTAGGTTTTGGTGCTATAAAATTATAGAACAACAAAAAATAAAGGAAAGATATGAGAAAAAGTAGAAGTGATAAAGACTGATTCGTGGTAACTCCTTGAATTAACACTTGAAATAACCACCTAAGGTACACAACTCTTTTGATAAATCTTGTAAGATTTTATAAATAAACTTCAAACTCATTCACTTTGGAAAGAAGTGAGGCTCTCAGTTTGGAGAGGAAAAGTGTAGCAAAGGTAACTTATTTTTCATTTCATGATATCCTAACACTTAGAGAACTGTGTGGGATTAATTTTTGAAAACATAACTCCCTTAATATCATATGCATCAACTCATAACATAAGGGTTTTGCATGGATAGTTTTTGGTTGAAAATTAATTTGTCCAAGTGAGAAGGGTTTTGTGGTTCTCAAACTTAGGAAAATTAATGGCTAGATTATCATCATCAATTAGGAATTCTCCTGCACCAGTTATATAGTGAAGTCTACTATATGTGTTCATTGAAAATTAGTACAACATTATCTCTGTGAGACTTTTAAAATACTTTGAAGAATCACAATGTTTTTTTTATATCCCTACACTATAAGTGTCAATCACATTAAATCACATAAATTTTGTGTTGATTATTAATAAAATAGTCCAGCCACCAAACTGTCACTTTTTCATCACATCAACTTTTATTTTACATACACTATTAATTTTTCTAGGAGGTTTATGAAAAGTATTTTCAATTGTTCTAAGTACAAAAAACATATTTTATAGGGTGTATTATCTATCTATATACTACAATTTTATGTGAAGAAATATTTTGAAGTAGATATTCGGGTATTTTAGTAATTTTAATAATTTTTAAACCTTAGTCTGCCCATCAATTTGTGGATGGTAGGTGATACTAAGTAGGATTTTAGTACCAACTAGCCTCCAAAAGGTCTTCTAGAAGTAGCTAAGGAACTTGGTATCCCTAATAAAGATAATAGAATTAGGAATACCATAGATTCTAAATATCTCCTTCATGAATAGATGGGTTATACAAGATGCATCATCTGTATTATGACATCCAATGAAATGGATCATTTTTGACAACTAATCCACCTCCATCATCATAGCACCATTTTTCCTTTGTTTCCTAGGAAATGTTATAGTGAAGTCCTCCATTAGCACCTTGGCAACCTTAGTGTGCTACGTAGCAATGTTGTGGCTACTTATATAAGGCATGATTCGACACCCATTATAACACATGAATGTCGACTATCATTGAAATCTAAACCAAGTAGTACACTTGGCTATTTTCTCTCTTTTGTGAGTGAATTTTTCTAACTAAGAGTACTTGGAGTAATATTAGATATGATACTTTGAATGTCATTATTGGGAAACATTCAAAGCTAAACTTCTTGAGTTCTTCCTTGATCTTGACTAAAGATTCAAATAAATCTTTAAATCTTCCTTGAATATTGATTGAAGGCTCAAATAAATCTTTAAATATTGCTTGAAGATTCACACTTTCAAATAAATCTTTTAATCTTGATTGAAGGCTCAACCTCTCGTCGAACTCCATTCCATGTGTTCTTGATCATCTTGAAACAACCAAGGAGAATCCACAATTATTCAACTTCATTTGAACACCATTATGATATTCAACCTCTTTTTCCTATCTTATCATATCATTACTCACAAAGAATATTGATTTCTAACCAAACTCAGGTTACAAGTCAATTACATTCATGGAAAAACCCTACGACCACCTCCCACAAAGAAATCTTGTTTCATGCATTAAGAATTAGAATTATTATGTTCAACCATTTTCTTTCCATTTCTACTCCATTTCCACACCCAAGACGCTTCAAAGATTGATGACATTCCATAAATAATTGACCATCCATATCAAACATAATTTGTCGAATCAAGTTTGATCAAGGAAACTAGCTATGGGTGAAGAGGTGTCCATAAATGTAATGTTTGACACTCTTCAACAACTTGTAGTAAGTGTGCATGCTACCAAAGCACAAATTTATCATTTACCTTCCATTTAAATTAAACTTCAAAGTTTAGATACCAGGGTAGCCGACCAAGAGACACTCAACATATGCATAACACCATAGAGGCTCCACATCACTGAGTAGATGTAACACCCCTATTTTTTACTACCGAAAAACTTCATTAAAACATCTTGCGTAAGCATAAAACACTTTGAAAAATGGGGTATTACCACCATATCTGACACAAGTTAGGCGCTTGTTGCCCAACCCATATCAGATACAAGGCCAAACTAACAAACCACTAAAATAATAGAATGCGCAAATAATTATTTAATTGAAGCGATTCTAAAATGTTCACAACAAACGACCCTAACAGGTTCTGATCAAAATCTTATAGAATACACATTAAATGTACAAAATTATAAAATATGGGTTGGGGCACGAGGGCCAAAATAAATACCATGGTCCTCTACAAACCTCATCAAAACCTTCTAGATTTCCCCACTCACAAGTCTCAGCCCATTTGAGGTAAGTCCCTTTACTGGCCATCCCCAAAAACTTGCATAAGGTCCTCAACACAAGTCTTGACCCATCGAGTAACCCAGGCCCATACTCAACTTGAATTTATTTCACTTTAAGTGATTGGTATTTTATTCATAAGATGGGTGATTATACAAGGCCCATACAAGCAAGAAAGGTAAATCTCATACTAAACCGTATTGATCCTTTTTATTTCCATTTTCCCCAACCATGTGGGCTCACCATATATCCTTGGACAATAAGATTCATATCCATCATAGGGATTAATTCAAGCCTTTGATGATTTCCATTACTATTATTTCCTTTTTATCACTAATTACAAGTGAATTACAGCTCTAACCATTACATTACTCGTAATGTATGCCATAAGTTATGATCCATTTTAACCCCTTAATTAGGCTAATAATCCATGTTAAATAGGTATTTCATCCCATTAACGATCATGAGTTAGGACCAAACATAGCCCCTAAACATAACCAAACCACAAAGCAACAAATCATGCAAACCAGTCGAACTAGTCAATAGGTTTGGCCCAACCAGTCAACCGATTACACCAACAAGGAGATCGGTTTTGGTCAACCAGTTGATAAGTTCAACTCAACTAGTCCATGCTTCCTTCAAACTGATTGATAGGTTTGGGCAAGCCATTTGATCGGTTTTACCAAACCAGTTAATGGGTTTAAGTAGAGAACAAGACCAAGGTCTCTATAAGAGAATCGACTGATGGGTTAAGTTAACCAATCGACTGTTCTAGGAACTAGTCGATCAGTTTCACCTATTTGGTCAATCAATTTATCCTAACACAACATCAATTCACAAATTCCATGAATATTATTGCGTAAAAATCATTTCTACTCACATTAGAACATGTGTTAACATCAACCTATATATTTCTAACGAGATTATCATGCATTTCATACCATAACATTATCATAGTCTATTTTCTCCATTTTCATGCATTTGTTTTCTCAATTTATGTCATTTAAACAAGTAAATCACACATACAACTACATTTCTTCATACCAACATGTATAATCTAATAAAAGGCATCACCTTTCATATAGGAGTATATGCTGACATTTTAGGAGCAATAATTACGTGCTTGATGCAAACCTTAAGTGGAAGTATGGAAGTCTTTGAAACGGATAGAGCTAGAGGTAGGATCAAGAGAGTGTGCAAAACAATTTGGCAAGTCTTTGAAGTATGGAAGAAGAGAAGAGAATGTAGAACTCAAAAGAATGTTAATAACTGAAAGAAAGTGCAATGTAGGAAGGATTGGGGCTATTTATTGCTAACCAATCGAAGGGAAACATAGAGGGTTTGGAAGGTAACTCAAAACCCTACTTGTGACCATTTGAATTAAATCATAATGGATGAATTTACCTAGAATTTACTAACCTAGTCTCTTGAGCTCAATTTGTGACTCTAAGGAGCTCAGGTAAAATAGACCAGAATTAACATACATGGAAGAAGGAATGGGAGATCAACATGGAAGGAATCTTCTAGCTACTCAGAAGCACGCCTAAGGTTGAAGCAATCAATCTCAAAATCTTGCAAAGGAGAGAGGAAAAAGAAGACAATAGTTGAGGTCATCTCCATCCCTCAGGTGTCTCAATCAACCTCCTGAACAAATTGAGATCATATTTTGGGCTAAATGTATCATAAAAATGGTTAGGAATCTCTTAGAGATAATCAGTATAAGGTTCCATTTTAGTGTAAGGGAGTTTTCAGAAAAATCCAACTCAAAAAATATAAATAGCTCGATAAACTAGTCAACTGATTTAGGTCTACCAATCGACTATTCATCCACCAGTCTGTCGGTTTCCCTCAACCAGTAGATAAGTTTCTTCAAGGAACTCAATTTGGCTAAAATGATAAACTAGTCAATTGGTTTATAGAGCTAGTTGATGGATTTCCCTGTAAAACTCAATAAACCTCATTTTCTAATATGATTTCAAATCAATTTTTATTCCAAATTAAATTATAACATTGAATTGAATCAAAGGTTCCAAAATTGTCAAAATTTCCCATCCATCCATTACACAAAGGTGTGGGGTATTATAGTAGAAGTCATTGTGAGGAAGGTACTCCAAGCATGAAGTGGAAAACTTAACATCCAAATGGAATATGAAGAGAAGGAAACTAAGAATGGCTTCAATGATTTCAACCACAGCTGATGAGGACATGAACTACCAACAAAGGTATAATCATAAGGAAGATAAAGGTATCAAGCGCAATATCTCTAATTTTGTTGGTGAAATACATGTAGAATTATTTTTTTGAGTGGTTTTATGAAAGAGAAGATAACTTCAAATGTAAAGAGTATGATGATTAACATATATGTAGTTTAGAAACTCTTATATTAAAAAAATTTGCTAGGGTTTGGTATGACAATCTTAAGAGTACTCATGAAAGGTAAGAAAAAAGAAAAATCAAGTCTTAGGAGAAATTAAAAAAAAAACACCTAAGAAAGGAATTTATCCCTAGAGAGTATGAACAAGATATGTATATTGAATTGACTACACTTGGGCATGTATTTATTAATATAGAGTAATAAACTAGGTAATTTGAAAGACTAGCACTCTTATGTGATATATAAGAAAGAAAAGAATAAAAAATGTACTAGATACTTAAGTGGCCTTAATAACATTATTATAGATATTGTTGAAATGTTTGTCCATGATTTTCTTGATGATTTGATTAAATTGGCTTTAAATTTTGAAAGGCAAACTAAATCTACTAAAGACTAGGCAAAAACAAGTGCTTCCACTTCTAATTCAACCAAAACATATTTGAATGCATCTACTTCAAAATATGGGACACATGTGCCTTCAACTAATGATAAGAAAATTAACCCCAACTAGAATTAAAATGTTAATAATAAGATGAATGAAATTTCTACTAAACAATGTTTTAAAAGTAAGAGATATGGTAATTTTGCTATAGAATGTTCTCATCAGAGAGTTTTGACCTTAACTGAAATAGAAGGTGTGGAACCATATGATGATAATGATAACCTAGAAACTATATATAATGATGATACCTTGAGTATGTATGAAGAGGATGGTAATTGATATGAATCTTAAAAATTTATACTTAATTAATTTTGATAATTGTTGTGAATTATTTACTTACAATTGTTTGTCTTATTTGGTGGATAAATAGGAGTGTGGTGCAGCATATGGATTATGTGGATCTTTGGATGCAGCTGCTGAAGTGTGCAGATTAAGTAATTTTTGTTAATTAATTGTAATCACATATGATGCATTCGCCGGTCGAATTGGCTAATGGAAATTAAGTCGGTTGTATAATCCGCTACCCGGTCCTTAATTATGGACTAGTTAGATTGTGGATTAATCAATCCTTAATAACCATGATTAGCTAAAATAGTTAGTTGATGGGAATCATGTTCTAAACTTACCTTTTATTTGGGGGAGTTCTATTGTTGTAATCTTTGGCTGGTCGAACCTATTTCTGCGGCCCAATAATTGTCGACCCTTCCTTCCTGTTTCGTTGGGTTGTGTGTTGTCTGGGCTGTATTGTGCGGGTATTTTATACGCTCTGTTATACAGTTTGTAATGCTGGTATAAATAGGCCATATAACGTGTAATACGTAGATAATTTTTTGACAGAATACAATTGCTGAGTTTTCTCTCGATCTTTCTCGTGACTTGTCTCTCTCTCGGCGAACCTCTCACTCGCTCTTCTTCTCTGTGTCTGCTCTCTTACTTGATCGATCTTGATCATTCTTTCTTCAATTTCAGTTGCGGTTGTCAAAATTGTTCCTCTGAATCTTTGGATCTTCCTTTGGAGTTTTCCTTAGGCTAAACCGACGAATCGAACTTTGTGCTCGATTAATCTTTCGATCCTTTCGTGAAACTCTAACTGGTTTTCATCATTTGGTATCAGAGCCTCGATTACTTGAGTGCTCGTAGTTTCTTTGTTACTGCTAAGTTTTTCTTCAATTTTGAGTCGATATTTGTATTTTCGCTAATCCTACTTTGAGGTGTGAAATTGTAGGGTTTGCAACGACGAAGGCTGTTTTGATTTCCGTCGTTCTGGAACCGGCAATTGAAGTAATTTTCTTCGCTATTTCGAAGTTCCCAAAAGAAACCCTAATCAACCTAGGGTTTGGTTAAGAATTTGAATCTTGACTGACTTTGTGACAAATTGTTGTTGGTAACCTTGATTCGTAATTTTTCTTGTTAAATACTACTGTCTGCTATAACTAATTTTCAATTTCTTCGCAATATTACCTGTTCGTTAATAAGTACTCAGGTGAAATAACCGGCGAACCGTTGGTTTCGAGAAAAAGGGTAAGACCTCCAAGAAGAGGGGTCCCCTAAATAAGTGGATTATTTGCTTAAGCAATCGCGGTAATATCGTTCCCTTTTACTTAGTTTTTTTTTGTCGAGTTATTATTGGCTTGGATAAGTCTGAGTAAGCTATACTATTGCTATTTCTGTTAATCATTGATATTGTGACACTTCTTGTGATTAGTCTGTGTGTTTTCTTTGTCTGAAGTTAATGAATAAATTGATTCTGTTAATTAATTGCCGCTGTGTTAGTTGTTTAAGTCAAAGAATTTCATTATGTCTAACAATGGACAGTCTGTTAATCAATCTGTTTCCAGTAATGACCTATTAGAAACTCTTAGGACTTTTCAAGAAAAAATGACTGCTCAATTTCCTGTTTTATCAGCTAACCTAGAACAAAGACTAGGAGAACAGGAAATAAGAATCAATGAATTGCAACATAACAGAGTTGAAACTAATCAAGCAGGAGTATTAGGAAGGGCTCCTATGGACCCTAGGATTAGAATTCCACCCATAGCTAATCTAGAAGAGTTGGAAGATCAAATATCTAACAATAGTGATAGTATGCCTAGGCAGAACAATAGGCAAGATAGGGAATTAGAGTTCATTGATAGGAATTTAAATAATCTTAAGCTTAGTATACCTGGGTTTAATGGCAGGAATGACCCTAATTATTATTTTGAGTGGGAAAGGAAAATAGAACTAGTATTTGAATGTCATAATTATACTGAGGAAAAGAAAATTAAGGTAGCTGTAGTAGAATTTACTGAGTATGCGTCCC
Source organism: Tamarix austromongolica (assembly GCA_039764185.1). NCBI lineage: Eukaryota > Viridiplantae > Streptophyta > Magnoliopsida > Caryophyllales > Tamaricaceae > Tamarix > Tamarix austromongolica. The sequence continues at coordinate 19,584,749 of CM077808.1, read as the reverse complement.
CTTGGTATCATAATTTGGTGTTAACTAAACGTAGGTGTGGGGAACCACCTATACATATTTGGGCAGAATTTAAAATGTTAATGAGAAAGAGGTTTGTGCCAAGTTACTATTATAGGGAATTACATAAGAGATTGCAAACAATTAGTCAAGGAGTGAGGACAATGGATGATTATTATAAGGAATTAGAGGTTTTGATTATTAAGACAGGAGTTATTGAGGATGATGATGCTACCATGGCTAGGTTTCTGATGAGTTCATATTTTGACACATTTTATACCCTTATAATCTTAGTTTTTGGTAATTTATTTAACTAATATAGGGGAATAATTATTGTTTTATGCTTAAGTGGTAAAAATTGCATAAATTTTATTATTTGAGCTAAAATGATATAAATTAAGTAAATTTAGAATAAAATATTATTTATTAATATTTATTGAATTTTATTTTATAGGTTTTATTTTTAAATAAAAGAAAATTAAAAAAAAAGAAAAAAAAATAAGACCTTTGGACCAACGGCCAAAGGCCGAAGGCCCAAAGGCCACGGAACGACGAATAAGCCAACGAAACCAAACAGGTCTCGGCGCCAGGGAATGACGAAGAAAAGTCAGCCGTAAGGGTTGATGTGGAAAGAAGAGAGCTCAGCGGCACAAAAAAGGAGAGTCAGCCACAATAAGGGCTGATGTGGACGGACGACAGAAAATTATAAAAAGGCGACAGAGCCGTAAAAAGAACAAGGTCTTCACCAAGAGCCTCAACAGGCTCGAGGCGCGCGGCAGAGCCGTAGAGAAAAAGAAAGTTGAGCCTTTATAGGCTCGGGAAAAGTAGAGGTGTGCGGTCGAGAGCCTTTGGAGGCTCGGTGGAACGCAGCAGAGACGGGCGAGAGTCGACGCACGGACGAAGCTGAGCACAGCACGGAGTTCGAGCAGCGACGCGTCAGCCCTATCAGCCGCCAGCCAGAAAAAGAAAAAGAAGAAAGAATTAGTGGCACGGAAATCAAGACCGAGAAGGAAGAAAATAAGAAGAAATTTTATACCGGTAGAATTTATTTCACATAAAATTAATTTTTATCTGAATAAATTTTTGCTCTTTATTTAAAATTTATTCCGGTTATTTCTTTCTCTTATTTTTAATTTACATTTTAGATATATATTTCTGTGTAATTAATTCTTTAATTATGAGTGGCTGATTATTTATTGTTAGGGAATAATTTGAAACCCTGGATTAGAATTTGAATTATAATTTTATTTTCTTTGTTTCGTGAGATTGTTTTTTGACTCTATATTAATTGCTATCGTTTATATATATAATTCAGTCAAGTATAGTTTATTTGGTGCATGCCTTGTTCTGGTACCTCATAAGTGACAGTATGTAGGATTAATTGCTTGCTAGGTGGCCATCTAAATATACTAGAATTTATATGTATAAATTGCAGCTAGGTTAGATAATAATTCACCTAATCGTTTTGTGATTCTAAACGAAGTGGTAAAACGTTTCGATACGTGTGGGTCAAGGAAAGGAAATACGGCTAGACATGCTTTTTGTACTAGTTTGGGTACTTAGATTGACAGCCTTCCACTTACACTTAATGCATTAAATCTAGTTAAATATAGGAGCCGCTTGTTGCTGCTATACTGCTAGTATTTAATAGGGTTAATATTGGCGCTTTGTCGTATTAATTAATTAAGGGAAGTAATATAAGGTGTATAGACTTGATTTTGGTGTGCAACTTGGTCGATCTCTTTCTCACGATTAAAAGATAACTTAGAAATAAATATTATATCTCGATCTAATCTAGTGGTGGATTTTTATTTCCCTAACATGTTTCTCATATCTGCAGTTTCCCATTATTTCCCATTATTTTCATTATTAGTTTATTTTATTTATTTCTTTTATTATTATTATTTTTATAACCCCCATTAATATTTTTCTTATTTATTTATTCTGTGTTATTTAGTGTTTTTAGTTTTATTTCCAAGCTAGTTAATTAGAGGTGAGCCATCTCAATCCCCGGCTAGAACGATACCCTATTTACCAGTGCTACAATTGACAACAAGAGGGTTTAAATTACGTGCCGGCTACGCCCGCTTCAGTTTCTGAGTGGATTAAATTCAGAGATAGCTGATAAAGTAGAATTATATCCTTGTGGGACTTTAAATGAGATGGTAAATATAGCTACTAAGATAGAGATTCAATTAAGGAAGTCTAGGCAATATAAACCCCCTGGGATTGGGTTTAAGAACACAGTAAGGAGAAACTTTGGAGGAACTACTTTTGGAAATTGGAGGAATACTAGTAAGGTTGAATCTAAAGGTAGAAACAATGAATTTAAGGTAGGGCATAAGTTTGAAAAGGGTAAGAATGTGATGACAAACCCTGTGAATGGATCAAATAGAACTAGGGATATTAAATGTTTTAGATGTGGAGGATTAGGACATATAGCTTCTGAGTGTCTAAACAAGAGAAAAATTTTAATTAGAGAATCTGGAGACATAGAATTTGAATCTGAAGAAGAAGATGAAGAGGTTAGTGTAGTCAGAGGAGATGATAGTGATATAGAGGAAGAAATAGAATTGCCAGTGAGTAGGGATCTTTTTGTAGTACATAAGGCTTTAAACAGTAATAAATTACCTGATTCTAATGCTATACAGAGAGAAAATATATTTCATACCAGATGTTTAATTGATGATAAATTCTTTAACATGGCCATAGATAGTGGTAGTTGTATTAATGCTGCTAGTACTCTGTTAGTGTCTAAATTGGGTTTAACAACTACTAAACATCCAAAACCATATAGATTGCAATGGCTTTATGAGTTGGGAGATGTCAAAGTTAGTCAACAAGTCTTAGTAAATTTAAAATTAGGAAAATATGAAGATTTTGTTTTATGTGATATAGTTCCTATGCATGCTGCTCACTTGTTGTTAGGTAGACCTTGGCAATATGATAGGAAGATTATCTTATCACCTATGGCTCCAAAAGAAATACTTGAGGATCAAATTAAAATTAAATCTAATTATAAGGAGTTATCTAAACCTAGTTTGGAAAATGATATTAGTTCGAAGGACATGAAAGGAACTTCTGGGTTTTATGCTAAAAGTAAGGATGTAGGATAGGCAATGAAAAGAAATGCCAATGTGTATTTAATGGTTTATAAGGACTGTTATGAGTGTCAGCTAGGAATAAGTGGAGAAATACCTAGTACATTGAAACAGTTATTGGAAGAATATAGTGAATTGTTTTCTAAGGACATTCCTAGTGGGTTACCTCCATTAAGGGGAATAGAACATCAAATATATTTTATTCCAAGAGCTGTTATACCAAACAGACCTGCTTATAGGGCTAATCCTGAGGAGGTTAAGGAACTAAAAAGACAAGTCTCTGAATTGTTAAGTAAAGGATACATTAAGGAATCTATGAGTCCTTGTGCAGTACCAGTGTTATTAGTACCTAAAAAGGATGGTAGTTGGAGGATGTGTGTGGATAGTAGGGCAGTAAATAAGATAACTATAAAGTATAGATATCCTATCCCTAGCCTTGATGAAATGTTGGATCAATTGCATGGTGCTGTTATATTTTCAAAAATAGATTTAAAAAGTGGGTACCATCAAATTAGGATGAAACCAGGAGATGAGTGGAAGACAGCTTTTAAGACTAATTTTGAATTGTATGAATGGTTAGTGATGCCTTTTAGGTTGTCAAATGCTCCTAGTACTGTTATGAGACTTATGAACTATGTTTTGAGGGAATTTATTGGAAAATTTGTGGTTGTTTATTTTGATGACATACTTATATATAGTAAGTCTTTAGAGGAACACTTGAGACAATTAAGGATTATTTTGAATGTGTTTAATATAGAATAGCTTTATGCTAATTTAACTAAGTCTAGATTTTGTCTATAAAGTGTGGTTTTCTTAGGATTTGTGGTACGAAAAGATGGTATATCTGTAGATGAAGATAAGATTAAAGCTATTCAAGAATGGCCTGTGCCAAAGAGTGTGACTAAAGTAAGAAGTTTTCATGGGTTGTGTTCCTTCTACAGAAGGTTTGTTAGGAATTTTAGTACCATAGCTGCTCCCTTGACTGCCATAACAAAGAAGGATAATGGGTTTAGTTGGGGTTTAGAACAACAAAAATCTTTTGAAACACTTAAGACTAAATTAACCCAAGCACTTGTGTTGAGTCTTCCTGACTTTGAAAAGATGTTTGAATTAGATTGTGATGCTTCAGGGTTAGGAATAGGGGCTGTACTTTCTCAAGAGGGCAAGCCAATCGCTTATTTTAGTGAGAAGTTTAATGGTAGTACCTTGAATTATTCTACTTATGAAAAGGAATTGTATGCTTTAGTAACAGCTTTGGAAGTTTGGCAACATTACTTGTGGCATAGAGAATTTGTAATTAATACTGATCAGGAAGCTATTAAGTATTTAAAAAGTCAATCAAAGTTAAATAGAAGACAAGGTAGATGGATAGAATTTATTGAGAGTTTTCCTTACATGATTAAGTATAAGAAAGGTAGTGATAATATAGTTGCAGATGCTTTATCTAGGAGACATGCTTTATTAAATGCTGCTGATACTACTTTGTTAGGTTTTTCCAGTATTAAACTATTATACTTAGAAGATCTAGATTTTAGAGAAATTTATAAAAAGTGTGAAGTTTCTACACAAGGAAATTACTTTATTAATGAAGGTTATTTGTTTAGGGAAAATAGGTTATGTATTCCTGCATGTTCTTACAAAGGTTTATTAATTCAAGAAGCTCATAGTGGTGGGTTAATGGCACATCTAGGATCTCTGAAAACTTTAGATGTTTTAACTGATCATTTTTACTAGCCACACATGAAAAATGATGTTTTAAAATATTGTGTCAATTGTGTTGTTTGTAGGCAGGCAAAAACTACTTCAAAACCATTTGGTTTATATACTCCCTTACCTGTCTCTAACCACCCTTGGGTTGATGTTTCTTTGGATTTTATTTTAAGATTACCTAGGAATAATAGAGCTAAGGATTCAATAATGGTTGTAGTAGATAGGTTCAGTAAAATGCCTCATTTTATACCTTGTAATAAAACAAATGATGATGTGGGTGTGGCTAAATTATGTTTTTCTAATGTGGTTAAATTACATGGCATTCCTAAGACTATAGTTTCAGATAGAGATGTTAAGTTTTTAAGTGATTTCTGGAAAGTTTTGTGGGGGAAATTAGGGACTAAGTTATTGTTTTCTACAACTTATCACCCTCAAAATGATGAACAAACTGAGGTAGTAAATAGAACATTAGGAAACATGTTAAGGGTCGTCCTTGGAAAGAATCTTAAACAATGGGAATATGTTTTACCTCAGGTGGAATTTGCTTATAATAGGACTTTGCATTCTACAACTAATAAAACTCCATTTGAGATTGTGTATGGTTTTAATCCTTTAACTCCTTTAGATTTAAGTCCTTTACCTCATGCTGAATTGCAAAATTTTGATGCTGAATCTAGAGCTGATAATATGAAAAGGTTACATGAATCTGTAAGTCAAAAGATCAATAAAAGAGTGCAACAGATGGCTGAACATGCTAATAAAAGAAGGAGAAGAATGATTTTTAAACCTGGGGACTTAGTTTAAGTACACCTTAGAAAGGAAAGATTTCCAAATTTCAGAAAGTCAAAATTGGATTCTAGAGGAGATGGACCATTTACTGTATTAGAGAAAGTTAATGATAATGCTTATAAGATTGATTTACCTGTTAAATTTGGGAATGTGAGCAACACTTTTAATGTGGCTGATCTTAGTCCATTTCTGGGACTTATTCAGGTTTTAGAGGCGAAACCTTTTCAAGAAGAGGGGAATGATATGAATCTTAAAAATTTATACTTAATTAATTTTGATAATTGCTGTGAATTATTTACTTACAGTTGTTTGTCTTATTTGGTGGATAAATAGGAGTGTGGTGCAGCATATGGATTCTGTGGATCTTTGGATGCAACTGCTGGAGTGTGCAGATTATGTATCTGGAATGTGCAGATTATGTAATTTTTGTTAATTAATTGTAATCCCATATGATGCATTAGCCGGTTGAATTGGCTAATGGAAATTAGGTCGGTAGTATAATCCGCTACCCGGTCCTTAATTATGAACTAGTTGGATTGTGGATTAATCAATCCTTAATAACCATGATTAGCTAAAATAGTTATTTGATGGGAATCATGTTCTAAACTTACCTTGTATTTGGGGGAGTTCTATTGTCGTAATCTTGGGCTGGTCGAACCTATTTCTGCGGCCCAAGAATTGTCGACCCTTCTTTCCCGTTTCGTTGGGCTGTGTGTTGTCTGGGCTGTATTGTGCGAGTATTTTATACGCTCTATTATACGGTCTGTAATGCTGGTATAAATAGGCCATATAACGTGTAATATGTAGATAATTTTTTGACAGAATACAATTGCTGAGTTTTCTCTCGATCTTTCTCGCGACTTGTCTCTCTCTCGGCGAACCTCTCACTTGCTCTTCTTCTCTGTGTCTGCTCTCTTACTTGATCGATCTTGATCATTCTTTCTTCGATTTCAGTTGCCGTTGTCAAAACTGTGCCTCTGAATCTTTGGATCTTCCTTTGGAGTTTTTCTTAGGCTGAACCGGTGAATCGAACTTTGTGCTCGATTAACATTTCAAAACCAAGAAATTTAACATCTAATATGACAAGAAATGTAGACCTTCAAGAAAGAGCATCAGCTACTACATTTTCTTTTGCATCTAATTATTTGATAAATAATATGAAGGATAGTAATAAGTTTAACCACGTTGCAAGTCTAGGACTAATTTTCTTTTGACCATATAAGTATTTCAAGCTCTCATAATCAGAAAGTAACACAAAGGGTTTAGGTTTTAAATAATGACTCCATGTTTCTAAGCTATATATGATGGGAAAAAAATCCTTATCATATGTCGAATACTTCAATTTAGCACCGTTTATTTTTTTTCACTAAAGTATGCAATAGGTATTTTTTCTTGTGAAATAACTCATTTTATCTTACCCCACTAGATTCACAAGTTGGCTAAAAAATTATGTCAAAATTAAGAATAGGTAACATAGGAGTATCGAACATTTTATTATTGAGGGTTTCAAAGGATTTAGTGGATTCATTTCTCCAATGAAAATCTCATTTTTTTCATAAGTTGAATAATAGGTACAACTATAGTAGTGAAATCCTTAATAAATATCCAATAGAAACTAGCTAAACCATTAAAACTTCTTACTTGGTGAATATCCTTAGGAATAGGTTGATCTTTAATAGCTTGTATCTTATTAGGATCAACTTTAATATCATCACCAATAAGCTTAAATTCACATTTTTCCAATTACCCAAAAATTTTAGTTTCTCTTAGTTTATCAAATAGTTTCCTTATATGCATAAGATGATCAAGTTCATTATTACTTTGTACAAGTATGGCATCCAAATAAACCACAATGAAGTGACCTAGGAAAGGGAAAATAATGCCATTCGTTCATCTCATAAAATAACTAGGTGCATTACACAAACTAAAAGGCATCACGGTACTCTTATAAAAACCATATTTAGCTTTAAAGGTTGTTTTCCATTCATCTCCTTCCCTAATTCTCATATGATTATATCCACTTTATAAGTCTGTTTTTGAAAAACACGTTCACCACAAAGTTAATCAAGCATGTCATCAAGTCTACGCATAGGAAATATATACTTGATAGTTATATTATTTATAGCTCTAGAATCTATACAAATATGCCAAGTACCATCTTTCTTAGGAACTAGAAGGAAGGTGCACAACAAGGTGTCATAATTTCTTTCACATAACCTTTATCTACTAGTTCTTATATTTTCCTTTGGAATTCCTTAGCTTCTTTTGGAACACATCTATAAGTAGGCTTATTAGGTAAAGGAATTCTAGAAATTAAATATGTAGCATGCTCTATATATCTAATAGGTGGTAGTCCAGGAGGAAAGTCATTAGGAAATACATCATTCTACTCATCAAGTAATCTAGTAAGATTTTAGTTCTTAGAATTATTCTCCCAAAATTGAGATTCTTTTACTAATAAAGCATAGAAAAAATTTGCATCCTCAAATCAATTAATTATATCTCTTTCAAGTAAAAATAAACACCTCTTAGTCTCGATAAGTTGCATATGTTCACATTAAGATGGTTTCAATTTATACTTCTTTTTATCTTTGAGCACAATATATTCATTAGTTACACCATCATGGATTGCATTTATATCATATTCCCATAATCTTCCTAGTAATATAACACAAGCTTCCATAGGCAATGCATCACACAACACTTCATCATAATAGTCACTAATACCAAAATTAATTAGGGATTGCTTATTTACTTTAGCACCTTTTTCTTTATTAAGCTATTGTAATGACCATGGTTTAGGATTATTAGTAATCACTAACCCTAGTTTTTTAACCATCATTTCACTAGCGACATTAGTACATGAACCTCTATCTATAATTACTCTAGAAACCTTATCACCAATTCTTCACTCAAATTTAAAAATCTTATCCCATTGTACAGATGGATTATTAGGTTGTATTTGTAATGCCCTTTGAAGTAAAAAACATGGATTACCATCTTCTTCATAAAAACTCAAGGTATCATCATTAGATTTGGTTTTTAGGTCATCATTATCATCACAATGTTCCATAAATTCTATTTCATTCAAGGTTAAAACTCTTTTATCTGGACATTCTCTAGCGAAATGACCATATACTTCACATTCAAAATATGGTTTAGTAGAAATTTCATTCACCTTGTTCTTACCTTTTTCATCTTGGTTATGGTTTATTTTTTTATAACTAGTTGAAGATACATTTGTCCCATAATTTGAAGTAGATGCATTTGAATAGTTTTTGGTTGAAGTAGAATTCGAAGCACTTGTTATATCTTTGGATTTAGTAGACTTCATTTTATTCCATATTTTATAGAGAATTTAATCAAATCATCAATAGAATCATAGGGAAAAAAATTCAATTTTATCTCTGATCAAGTAATTAAGGCTACCTAAGTATCTAGCACATTTTTGTTCTTTTCTTTCTTTCATGTCACACAAGAGTGCTATGCTTTCAAATTACCTATTGTATTCGTCTATGCAAATTATTACTTACCTAATAGTATTCAATTTTTATATAATTCTCTTGTTCATACTATCTAGGGACAAATTCCTTTCTTAGGTATTTTTTTTCAGTTTTTTTCCAAGACTTGATTTTACATTTATCTTTCCTTTTACGAGTTCTCTTAAGATTTTCATAACAAACTCTAGCAAAATTTTTAAATTTGAAAGTTTTCAGCTTCCATTTAGGTTCATCATCATACTATCTAAATTCAAAAATAGCTTTGATTTCATGCAACCACTCAAAAAATAATTCTACATTCAATTCACCATACAAATCAAGGAGGTCGAGTCTGATACCTTTATCTTGATTATGATTATGCATTAGTTAGTAATTTTCATGTCCTTTTAGATTATGGATAAAATCATTGGAGAAATTCTTAGTTGCCTTCTCTTCGTACTCCATTTATTTGTTGAGTTATCCACCTAGTTCTCGGACTTCCCTCCTTACCAGGCCTTCTACTCGGTCATGAGTGGCCTCCATGGTGTTGTGCATGGGTTGGAGTGTCTCATAATTGGCTACCCTTGCCTCCAACCTTTGAAGTTAACTTTTAATGGAAGTGATTTGTTGAAGTTGTGTGTTAGTATCATTCACACTTACTTCAAGTTTTTGAAGAGTGTCAAACATTGATTTCATGGACACTTCATCGCCCATAAATACCTATCTTGATGAATTTAGATTCCATAACGTGTGTTCAATGTGGGATGTTGAGTCTTGATTAATTATTGATGGAATGCCACAAATCTTAGAAGCTTATTGGGAGTTTAAATGGAGCACCATTGAAAAGTAAATGGTTGAATACAAAGCTACCAAATCTTGATGCACAAAACAAGAGATCTTGATGGGAGGTGGTCGTAGGGTTTTTGCTTGAATGAACTAGACTTGGAACCTAAGATTGGTTCAAAAATAATCTTCTTTGTGAGTGATGATAAGATAACATAGAGAGAAGAGGTTGAACATCAAATGGTGTTCTAATGAGGCTAAAGAATTATAGAATATTCTTATTGCTTGAATGAACTAGACTTGGAACCTAAGATTGGTTCAAAAATAATCTTCTTTGTGAGTGATGATAAGATAACATAGAGAGAAGAGGTTGAACATCAAATGGTGTTCTAATGAGGCTAAAGAATTATAGAATATTCTTATTGAATCAAAATAATTAAAATACATTGAAAGGAGTTTGAATATAGGGGTATTCTTTAAATAAACTTGGAAAATGAAGGAGATAACCAACAGTGTCTAACTTCAATAATTGAAATTTTAACTAGATGATGATGATGGGATTGAATATTCAAGGACATATTAAATTTTAATTGAAGGAATAATTGAGGATTAACTTCTTCAAACTTGAGGGGCTTGAGGATTTGAAGCGATGGTTGAAGATAGGATGTGACTATGGTTGTCTTCAAGTTGCATGAATTGGCTAAAGGAAGATGAAGATTTAATGGAGAGGTTGGCAATTCAAATAAGGAAAAGCTAAAATGGCTTTAATACAAAAAATGGTGTGAATTTCTCCTCAAATGATGAGAAGATTCAAATGAAAAGAGAAGAAGGTATCGAATGGAGAAAGGTGGAAGATGATGTGAATCTTCAAGCAAGATTCAAGTAATATTTATAGAATGGTTTGAATCTTCAATCAATATTAAAGGAAGAACTCAAGAAATTTAACTATGAATGCTTCTCCAAGAATACATTTAATGTATCCTATCTAAGATTACTCTAAGTAGTATTAGGTAGAAAATTCACTCACAAAAGAGAGAAGATAGCCAAGTGAATTACTTGCTTAGATTTCAATTGATAATCATCATACATGAGTTATAATGTGTCGACCAATTGATTTGATATAGGTAGCCACACTTTTCTAAATATAACAATAAGGTAGCCAACGTAATGCACACATTAATAACTAGTACACTAACTAGTAAAGAAATATAGTACTAACCTATATAATAGATGAATCAAGCTAAAAGATATTACAAACAAACATAGCTAATTAATACATAGAAATAAATAACATGAGTCCTAATTTAAATAAAATATGATAAATAGGTATCCTTGTCCCATTAGTACGACTTTCATGCATAATAGCTTCCTTAAACTTGTAATAACTTTTAACACACTAAATCTAAGATATGTTGATATCTTGAAGTGCAGGAATCTTCTCCTTCCAAATATGTTACACACTTGCAAGAAGTACTCAAAGTACACTTTTTAAGGTTCCTCACATTATTAATATCATCATCAAAGATAAATATTACAATAAGCTCTATCACTAAGTATGCCAAATCCTCATTATCTTGAGAATCCAAAGATACTCTGCCATTATCAAGCATATTGAGAAGAGTATATCTCATAGCCCATTGATACACTTATAATAAACCTACGAATATAAAGGATGGAAAAAATGTAAGATTTGTTTCCTATTGGAAGCACACAACAAAAGTAGGCATTTTGAGGTTGAATCTCAAGAAAATGATTCAAACAACATAAAGAAAATATGATAAATATGTGAATGATTGCTAGGGTTTTAGGGGTTTTGTGGTTCGATTTGGGTGTGATGATGAATGGAAATTGACAAAGGATTAAAGAATAATTTGATGGAATGGTTAAGGCTTGGATTAATGGAGAAAAACCATGGCTTAAGGTTGTACCAATGCGCATTATACACCATCAGCTTTAGGATTTGAAGGTTGAAGATGATGATAAAGGTAGTGATTTTATGTGACTGGTGTATTAATGGTTTTGCTGGTGTGAATAGAAGATTGTTTGGGTATGTTTGGTATATTACTCTATAATAGCCAACATAAGAAATATATAGAGGTTTTATAGATTTTTCACTCACATAGAATTAAATATATAGAAGAGCTCACCAAGGGTTTAATGAAAATTTAGAATTGAATATATTGAAGAACTCAAATAAAGCTTGATTCAATTTAGCTCAACATGAAATTCTTACATGATTATATGGAGTTCATGTAGTCAAATTGCACCTCCCCATGATAAATATTCTAGTACATGTAAGATAAGCTAAAGAAGAAGAAAATGCCACTAAATTATATAATATACAAGCCTATCATATGAGATAAAAAGATAAAATGCACCATAAAAGATTAAACTCTATATTATCTTAAATACTCTTCTATCAATATTTTAATGATTAAGTAAATAAATTAAATAATAACTAATAAATACACATTAGGTTCATCCTTATTTGGTAAAAACGTGCCTCCTTATGTGCTAGGCAAATATATTTATTAAACTTCTCATAATAACCTCAAATCCTCTTATAATCCATGTGAATTCTTTATTACACCCATGTGTACTCTTTTCATTGAAATCTCAAAAAAAAGCTTATTGTAATAATTTTGATGACTAAATGAGGTTGTACTTCAAGTGTAGAAAAATTTGTAATATATTCCCTACATCAATATTAGGCTTACCTAACATGAGTATAAGAACATAAGTATATATATAGAAAGTGGGGAATAAAATAATTTTACCTTTTTCATACTATACTCTTTTTTATAATAAAAAAAATAGAGAAGACGTTTTTGTTTACTATCTAAACTAAATTAGGTTCTTAGAAGGGTATTCATCCAACATCAATATGCTAGTTTTAATAAAAGATTTAAAGTTAATGGGTATATAATCACATGATGATCAAGTTCTCATTGAAGATGTTTAGTTGGTAGTTAAACACACTATTTTCCCAAACTACGCTCATAATGAAATTAATTGATTTTTTTTATTTTTTAAGGAACATAATATTAATTTTATTGCCTTTGTAAAGTTAGGATTATTATAGAAAAATAATTCGATTACATTGTATAATCTAGAGATGTATTTTCCTCTATCTTTCTTTATTATCATGGTTTATTTAAAGGTTCACTTGGATAGAGACGTTAAGTTACATGGGTTAGTTCATTTTTATTATATGTATCTATTTGAAAGGCTTAAGAAATTTATAAAAGGCTACATGTTGAACCTAAACAAGCTTGAATGATGCATTATTGAGAGTTATCCACTAAAGAATACAATTGCATTTTTTTATGAGTTCTTCCCCAATGGATTTACCATAGGTGATCCTAAACCATAACATTTATATATACTTGAAAGAAAAAAGGATAAAGGATTTTGAGTGATCAATATTTACAAATTTATTATATCGCAACAAGTTTGATCATTTATCTTTCATAATTAATATGATGTCTAACCATAAGGGTAAAAACACAGATGTTGTGAGTCCTTTGAATTGATCTAGGAGTAAGAAATACATATAAGATAATCACAATTTCTCGTTTTGGCAGTGGTTGGTATCGAAGCCATTTGCATCCAATACTAACTTGTATTTATGATCACAATCACTTTTAGTAAAGTTTTATCCTATAACTCATATATTATTAATAACTTTACATTCTACCGTAAAAAGAAAGATGATAAGAGCACCATGCAAAATAGTGGTGTGCGTATAATATTAGAAGCCATATCTATATCTATCTATATATATATAGTTCCAAAGATAAAAATTCTATTAATGCATTAGTGACATATTATGGTTGACCAAGAATATGTTGTTGTTAGACTACAACACATTTCAGGTTCTTTTATTAGAGTAAAAACTAGTTGACTATCAAAAGAGTGTTTCTACTAAGAAAATTTGCAAGGGTGGATCTTTCTAGAATAGCTCATAAGCATAATGCATTCATATTAGTCTCTCAAAGAAGTTTTCTATGTTACTAACACAACCAATAAATGGTGGTCCTCATCCTTATCATCTAAGAAATATGATGATGACATAAAAGGAGACAATTATTTGCATATTTCTTTACCTTCCTCATTTAATATTATGATTGACCATACTAATATATATATATGTATGAGATGATCATGAAAAATATTTTTATATACTTGAGCTAGAGTTTGTGCATAAGGAGGGTAAATGTTGCAACTTAAATTGATATTGATGAATGAATATATTACACGTATGCATTTTTGTATGTTAAACTTTAATTTGTAATTCCAATATATTTAATTTGTGTATTCTTCATTATACATTTTTTTAATGATCATTTTGTTTCTTCGATGGTTTTAGGTATGAAAATTGAAAGTACACAAAATAAGGGGAAAGAAACAAATAGTTAGGATAAGAGTAATTTCAATGAATAGATAAATAAATGTGAGATTCAAAGTTGAGTTTGACGACTTGAGGGAGCTAAGTGGGGAAAATAGAGATTAAGGGTGTTATTTATGTTGATGTCAAAGCTTATAAGCATGTTCCCATAACAACTCATGCTTCTAGGCAGGTCCCTATAGTATTGAAGGACCATGTATAGGTTGAAGTTATGGTGTGATTAAGACTTTTGCATGAATATAATGTGCACTTAAAAATATATAAACCATATACTAATAACATTTAACGGTCTACAGACCATATTTGAAGCTACAAAACAATAAAAGTGTACTTTGCTTAGTTGATCATGTAGAAAATAGATGATAAAAGCATATGGTATTTATCAAGAAAATTCCCTAAAAGATTTTAATGATGCGACCAACCACAGTGCTTAGGCCTAGCTTTTGCAATAACATACTTTAGAAGAGTTTAAGTTTTGAAATAACTTCAAAATACCTAAGATCATTTAATATATGTTTATCTAATTTTATTATAGAACTTTTTACCATGATGATATAAGAGCTAAAAGAGCATAGTAATATATATATGCTAATAAGACTCCCCACTCTGGTTAAGGTTGCAAAGAAATTATTAAAACATTAATAGTTTATTTATTTTACACCTTATTATTTTAAAATTATGTTTGATAATAATATATTTAACTTGATGTAATACCCTAAATTTTTATAACCAAAAATTTGAATGTTTAACATTTTATCTAGAAAATTTTAATATTTAATTAATGATTTAATTATTTTTGTGAACATTTAACATACAAACATAGAAAAATTATTTAATAAATTAATATAATTATGTTTATCACTTTATCTTACTCTTTTTATCTAAATAAACCTTAAACCATAATCATACCAAAATTATTTTCTTAAATTAATACCCTTGTTTTTGGATAAATTCATACAATATTATTTTCAATAGTCCAATTTAACCTAATATGTAATCCTAACTCCAAATATATTTTCCTTTTTCATTTCTTCTTTTCCTTTTTCCTTTTTTCCTTTTTCTTCCTTTTCTTTCTTTCCTCAGGCCAACCCAAACCATCTCCCTTTTTTTCTTCTTCTTTTCCTTTAGGCCAGCCCAGGCCTTCTACTCTTCTTTCTTTTCTTTTTCCCTAGGTCAGCCCAACCTATCTCCTCTTTCTTCTCTTCTCCTCTCCCACTCAACCAGCCCACTTCCCCCTCCATCCTTCTTTCTCCCACGTGACCCTTCCTTCCTTCTCCTTTATCCTTTCTCTTGTGAGGCCCAAGCCTTACCTCATTCTTTCCCTACCTTCATATGGCCAAACACACCCTAGAATTCCCCCTATACACACCCCTCCTTCTCCTACACCCCTACACACTTGTTGCACTTCCCCCCTCTTCCGGCCAAACACATACACCATCGCCCTCCTACTCGTCCTTTTCTTTTCCATTCTATCCCTATAGCCCCATAACCTTCCATCCCTACGTGCCCTTTCCTTCTATTTCTTTCCACTGCCACATAACTACCCTGCCTCTATAGGCCACCTCACCTACACCACCACCTGCCTCACATGCCAACCATCTCCCTCTCCTTCTCCTCCTCCTCCTCTTTTTCTTCTTATTCTTCTTCTCTTCTTCCTTTCCACTCTTCTCTCTTGTGGCCTGCTCTCACCTCCAGACTCTCTCTTCTCCTTTCTTCGTTCTTCTCCCTACCCATGTTTTCCCCATCACTCTCTCTACAACCACCATCGGTGCTTCCACCACCAACCTAGCCTCCGTTATCGGCCACACCACCTTTTCCTCTTCCTTCCCTCTTTCCTCCTCCTCCTCTATCTCCCTATCTCTCTTTCTTTCTCCCCGGTTGTAGTCCATGCCAATTTCCCCTATAACTGTCCATTCTACTTGCACAGCCCCCTCCTCCACCGCAATTGCCACTAACTCCTCCACCCTAAATCCTCCCTACATGACCTCAAGTAGCCAACACTCTAGCCTTCCTTGCAACCCTACCTCCTCTCGTTCTCATCCTTTTGACACCCCCACCCTACAACCACCACCTTTCCTTCAACCATCTCTTCCCCTCCTTTTCCTCTACCGCTAGCCACCCATCTCCTGCACCATCACCTGTAGCCACCCCATACCACTTGTACCTACCTATCACCCTCTATTCCTCTTCTTCTCCTTTTCTTCCTCTTCTTTCCCTTCTTTGTAGCTTTCTCCCTATAGCTTGTGTAGCCTCCTCCACCGCCTTTAAGCCACCTACTCCACATCCCCTACAACCAGCCATCTCCTCCCCCAACTCATGCACCTGATAATGAAAACCAACACCTCCTACCATCTCCCAAAACCCTTACTTAAGCCACTTTTATATTATCCATTTTTCCCATTTTTGCATGGCTCACATTGCCCATGCAGCATAAGTTATGTAGTGTAACTCTTATATGTTTTGGATAATATTTAATGTATAAGGGTAGTTTGGCAATTTTATATTTTATAAATATTTTTAATAAAAATTATTATTCCACCTATCTAATATTTATATGGTATTTGTGATATTATTTTTATGTACAAAATTTTATTAATGGAGCCTAAGCATTTTTAGCCCATTACCGGTAAATTTTATTTTGCTAGCAATCAGGTAACCTTTATACCCTACTAAAATGTTTGAATATTATATGTTAGCACATTAGAGTTTTTGACATGTGATTTGTATAGATATGATATGTTACAAATAATCTCATGATAATTAATGTCATCTTAGAAAACAGAAAAAGAGTGCATGTTATCTTGTGTAAGATACTATGTGTGTAAAAGGGGTGATTAAGAAGGGGTCTAATGTTGGAAAATGATGATGTATGTTATTTGTATATAAAATTTTAGGTTAAGTATATACGGACACTTGTAGTAAAAATATTACTATTATGAGCCCTAGGGACAATTTGGTCATTTAGATATATCACAATATTTAACCCTAACCAGAATCCCCATTGTGTTATAAATATTGTAAGGAATGTAGATAGGATTTTTTTGTATCATAAACACATGATTTAGCATGAATATTAATATTTTAGGGTATAGAAGTATTTCAGTGATTTTTAATGTATGAAGGTGATCATTCTAATAAATGTGCAGAATAAGTGTTATGTGAGGCTAATTATGAAAATAGGGGTTTGTGGTATTAGTAACATATGTTTAGGTATGAATATTGATATTATATGGCCTAGGGGCATGTTAGTCATTTGTTAGGTGCAATGGCGGTTATCCTAATAAATATGCATGATAAATAATAATTAGTGCTAAGTATGAAAACAAGGGTTTGTGGTATTAGTAACACGTGTTTGGACATGAATGTTGATATCATCTAGCTTAGAGGCATTTTGGTAATTTTAAAGGTCCAATGGTTATCCTAATAAATATGCATGATAAGTAACAATTGGTGCTAAGTATGAAAATAGGGGTTTGTGGTATTAGTAGCACATGTTTGGGCATGAATTTTGATATTATATGGCCTAGGGGAATGTTGGAAATTTTAAAGATGCAATGGTGGTTATCATAATAAATATGTATGATAAGTAATAATTAGTGCTAAGTATAAAAATAGTGGCTTGTGGTATTAGTAACACACGTTTGGTTATGAATGTTGATATTATAAGGCCTAGTGGTATTTTGAAAATTTTATAGGTGCAATAGTGATTATCCTAATAAATATGTATGATAAGTAATAATTGGTGATAGGTACAAAAATAAGGGTTCGTTGCATTAGTAACTTATGTTAGAGCATAAATATCAAATTCTTATCGTTTAGGGGAATTTTGGTAATTTTTCATGCACTATGGTGAGTAGTATAATAAACATCCATGATAAGTATTAATTGATGTTGGATATGATAATAGAGTTTTATTGTCTTAGTATCATCTATTTCAGCATAGTTATCAATATTACATGTCATAGAGGTATTTTGGTAATTTTTCATATACTAAGGTGATTATTCTAGTAAACATGTATAGAGTGAGTCAAACCCAAAGGGAGCTATGACCATGGGTGAGAAGAGTAGGGTTTTGTTGCTAAGAGTGGATATGGGGGGTTAATGATGACATGGTTGGGTAGCTTTACACAGTTGGGAAGTCCTTAGAGTGGTAAGGGATGAGAGGTTACTAAAAGGTGGAACTAGGGTTTGGTATATCAAAGCACGAAACTCTAGGGGTGGGTTATTATCACATTTAAGAAACAAGGTAGTTGGGCTCTAACCCTAGATTTTGATGTCACTCACACTATTTGGGGATTATATACCAAATTAAATGGCCATGTGGGGTAAGTGGGAGTAGTTATAATCACAACGAAGAATTAAGGTTTCGAGAGGGGACCAATTTGGGAGGTTATTATCATTTGTTCAAAATGGGGAAGTTAGAATACAAAAATTTAGGGGATAGATAATCATAGTAATATATTCTTGCTTGGGGAAAATTAGGGTTAAAAATGTAGTAGAGAAAGGGCTAGGCCAACTAGGAAAACTAGGGTTTTGAGGAGTAATGCTTGAGGCTAATCATTATCATATGTGAGAAATGAAGGCTAGGTTATTGGCTATGACTCATGATAAGAGGAGTTCCTAATGATAAGTTTGGGTTTTTTGAATAAATTGGGGACTCAGTGGATCATTAGAAGTAAAGGATGTACCCTAATATTATGAAATTAGGGTTTCTAAGGGAACGAGGTTGTCCTGGGGTGGTAGTAGAGTAGGATCCATGCATGATTTGTGCATATTTATTTGTTGTATTTGGAACAAATAAAACACGAATAAGACACTAATCACTTAAAATGGAAGATCACTTGAGTCAAGACCGGTTGTACCTTATTGACTGGTCTACTAGTGAGAATAGTGGGCAAGAACATGTTGCTTTGGGGTTATACCTTATTTATCGGTCTACCCGTGATAATAGTGGGGTCTTTAACTCAAGTAATAAAACTCTTGGACAATAATAACATATGGAAAGACACTAATTGCTTACAATAGAACACTATATGGGTCGAGATTAGTTGTACCTTATTACCGGTCCACTGGTGAGAATAGTGGTCAGGTTCGTTCTGTCTTGGGGTTATACCTTAATACCAGTCCACTGATGAGAATAATGGTCAAGAGTGTTCTGCTCTGTGGTTTTACCTTATTGACTGGTCCACTAGTGAGAATAGTGGGGTCCCACACTCAAGTAATTAAAACCATTGAATGATAATAACTCTAGGAAGACATTAACTTAAAGTGGAAAATCACTTAAGTTGGGACTAGTACCTTGTTTACCTGTCCACTGGAGAGAATAGTGGTTAGGTGAGTGTTGTCTTAGGGTTGTACCTTATTTACCAGTCCACCGATGAGAATGGTGGGGTCTCGAACTCAAACCCTTGGACAATAATAACCTATGGAAAGACATTAATTACTTAAAGTGGAACACTATGTGGGTCGGGACTAATTGTACCTTGTTACCGGTCTACCTATGAGAATAATGGTAAAGAGCATTCTACCCTGGGTTGTACCTTCATACTAGTCTACTAGTAAAAATAGTGGCTAGGAGTGTTTTTCCTTGGAGTTGTACCTTGTTGACCAATCCACCGATGAGAATAGTGGGGTCATTGAACCCACGTGGATATAATTCATAAGTTGACTAGTCACTGTGCGAATATCATGAGTCAAAATAAAAATGAATGAACCGATATGATCTACTTATGTGTATGGAATTCTTGTTGTGGTGTTAATCAGAAGTTGTGGGTTGATTAAGTGAGTTGTGCTTCCTGTTGAGAATGACGTGGTTTTTTAATTATATTACAAATAGCATCATTTGGATGTTCTAATAGTAAGTTTCTATTATTTATAAGTGAATGAGTATTAGTAGCTTATGATCTTGATACCTGTAGTTCTATGAAAAATTATCTCATTTCACTTATTATATGCATAATTTATTATCATGTGATTGATGTGGTGCATCTGATGTGTTACACACAAGCCTTGCATATTAATCTTGTATAATGGGTTACTTAGTATCATTGTACTAAAAGGTTCATTCCTTGGGCTCTTACTTATTCAATGAGCTGTTGCCTTTGCAAGTAGCTCGCAAGCTCATTTCAAGGTTATTCATCAGGTTCAGAGCGTAGGGTTATCTAGCATTCTAACAGGTGATTTAAACTAGGAGTTTCTATATTTTTTTCCTTATAATCTTTTATATTTCCTTTCCAATAACAATCTTTTTGTAACAATAGTTAGTGGATTTTCTTTAGAAGGTTAGTTAACCTTCCTAACTATTGCACTACTCTTATTTATAATTGTATTCTTAAAATTTGAGTAAAGTAACACTCTACCCTAGCACTTGGTATCGAAACAGTAGAGGAAACCGGTTTGGTACTAAGTGCGGTGGTAGCACCCCCAAAATTTACTGTCTTAGCTTCTGCTTGTAACTTTTAAAAATATATTTTTTTATAGTAAATTTTGGGGTGTTACACTTGAAGTAAAAGGAAACAATGGTAAGAGAAGGGACATAATGGAACAATACGGAATATGTACCTTCTATTTCAACAAGTGATATTTAAGAAATTAGGGATCAAAAAATCTTATCTAGTATCCAAAAATTAAAATTCTAAAATATCTAGCTGTAATGGAAGTGGATATCTAATATTTGTTTTTTACCAAATTATCTACAACTAGTATAATAATTGATTTTTAATGTACTGTACTGCATTTAGAGTATATTAATCTTGTATTTTTGAAAATATTATATTATATTTCATTAATATGAGAGTATAATAAACTATATTATTATGTATTGAAGCATATTACATTGTATTTTTGGTATGTGATACTGTATTATGAAGTATATAATGCAATGATGTAATATTTTTATCCAAATGTATGCATTTGATTATGAATATAAATATAATTAGATATTTGAGATTAATCCAATATCCGATATGGTTTTTTTAAATAACTAATCTAGAAGATCTAAATAGTTGGTTTAGAACACCTTAATACAAACTAATATCTAGATTAGGATTAAAATGAATCAGAAGATATAGGCTTCCAATGAGCCAACACAATGCATGATTGAGATAATTGTAATGTTTTATTAATTTCTAAATTTTCAATGTTTAAATATCATTTCTTATGTATAAAATGAACATATCTCTACTCTTTAAATACTATTTCTTACATCTAACTTTAGCAAGTAATGCAGTAAAGAATATCAAGATCAATGAAGTCAGTGGATATTGAAACATATCCTAAAATATTGATAATCTAACTATTATTACATCTAAAAGTGAGTTTGTCATTCATCTGCCAAGTAGATGAGGTAAAGAAAAAAAATGTGTTATTTTTTAATGAGTCAATGAATACCTATCATAAAAATACTCGAGTGATATATGATTTATTTAATTTATTGAAAGGATACATTGTATTATAAATGGAAAGATGTGACAATATAAAGTATATTAATGATGAAAAACTAAATATAGAAGTTTAAAGAATTCTAACTGAGACCTATAAGCTAAAATTAATAGAGGAGAAGATGATGCACAATTAATATTAGTTAAAAAAATAAAGGTTAACCTATATATAACACTTGTAGAGTAAGTATGAGCAATTGTGTAATGAATTCTACCATCAAGGTGGTGTGTGAGGAAAATTTTATGTTTATATGTTTCTGTAACATTGTGTTGAGTTTTAGTGTAATGTTTTACTTTCTTGCCATTTATTTTGCATGTAAAATGACTGTGGTTGTTATACTTTTAAGTATTTTTTTTAAAATTGATCTTGTTGAGTTTTAGTGTAATGTATTATACTTTATTAGAATGAGTCTACCTGTATCATTGCAATCACATGGTTGTGTTTCTATTCACTTAGTCAATTATTTCTGAAGCATCAACATTATTGCTATCATATGGGTATTATTTTATCTTCATCTAGTGCATTACTTTGAACTATATTATTACCGTCACAAGGCCACATTCGTTTTCATTCAATTAATTATTCTAGCTATGCCTTGTTATAGGGTGAAGCATATACCTTATTGCTATTATATGGTGTCTACTTTGTCTTCATCCAATGCATCAATTTGTACTTCATTATTGTCGACATTATGTAATACCCTATCTTTTTGTAAAGTTTATTCAATGGGAAGTTGAAATGTTTATTAAATTTTGATAATTTTTTTTATTTTGATTTGGAACTATGATCAAGTTTGAGGAAAATTTGGATTTCAATAAGCTTTGGAAATTGAATAAAATCAGTTTTTAGGCCCATAGATCAATTAATTCTATGAACTGATTGACAGGTTCATAGTTTCAACTAAATAGTTTCATTTGATAGAATCGATTGACTAGTTTAGGGAACCAATCAACTCCTAGGAAGAACAATCGACTGGTAGGCTAAATCGGTCGACTGGTTAGTTAGGATGAGTATATTTTTGTACTTTAATCTTTTTTTGGAAGTTTTTCTTATATTGAAATGGATCCTTAATAACCCCACTCCAAACTATTCTTTAGAGATTCTTAACCCTTCTTATCATGCATTTAGCTCCAGTTGTTGCCTCAAACTAATTGAACGATTTGATTTGGACAATTGAGGGACATGATGTCCTCAACTTTGTCTTCTTTCCCCTCTCTCCTTAGCACACTAGTAGAATCGTTGCTTCAATTCCCAAACTGTCTCTACCCAGCTAGGAGATTCCTTCCCATGCTCATCTTCCATTACCAAACTTATGTTTGACATTTTCTGGATGAACTTTACCCGCATCTTTATAAATCACCATTTCATCTCTATAAGGGAAGTCAACCTATCTTTGATAAAAATACCCATTCAGCTCAAATTCAAGCTGTAAAAATTAAAATTTTCAATTTGTGCATAACCCCCCCCCCCTCCTTTTTAAACTGATTTGTTAGCTATAAATAGCCCTAATCACCCTTTCTACCTACTTTTCTTTCAGCCTCTAAGATATTCCAGCTCTCTAGAACTTGCCTTCTTTTGTCCCCACTTCAAGCTTAACTTCGATTCCTTTCCACTCATATGATCCTTTATCTATCTCCTTCTTGTTTATCTTTAAGAAAGGTAGGATTAGATTTAAGAGAAAGTTGAGTCTCTTTCCTAGTATAACTTCTCTTTATTTTCTCTTAAGTTAGGTAATCCTATTTCCTTCTTATTTGAATTCTGATTTATGAAATAATTCATTTAATTTTGAAGCTTTAAATTTATATTTTAAAGGTTTCGAAACTGAAAATCTTCTAGGTTGAATTTTTCTATTTGTGGAAAAAAAAATTGCTTGCATTAAGTAAGTCATTCTTACTTCTAAAATATTGGCCTGATTAAGCATGAGATGTGGTGTATTCTTTAAAGTGCTAATTTTATGGGTCTACATGAGAGTTTGGTTTCAGATGGATACATGTTGATTAGTTTGTGAATCTTGAGAAAAAGGCATGATTTTAGGGAAATAGTCTATTTTATTACTTGTGAAGCATGTTTCAATTTATGAGCTAATAAAGTATTGTCATGATGTTATGATATGTTTTGGGTTATATATGGTAGGATTTTAGAGTGTGATTCACATGAAAAATGTCTGTCTTATGCTATTTGGAGGCAAACTGATCGATCAGTTCTTAGAACACCCAACTGGTTGGCCCAAACCGATTGACCAATAAGCTTGTGGTGACCTTGGTTACTCTTTACTTCAACCATCGACTGGTTTAGTAGAACCAATTGAATGGTCTTAGAATAGTCATCTGGTTTTGTAACACCCCAAAATTTACTACTAAAAAACTTTGCTTGTAGAGTTAAGAGTAGAAGCTAAAACAATAAAACGAAGGGTGTTACCGCCACACTTGGTACAAGTCCGGTTTCCTCTACCATTCTCATACCAAGTGCTAAGGCTAAAATCATTACTCCACTTAAATTAATAATATGATTACAAAAATCAGAATAGAGAAAATGTTAAATAAATAGCATGCTAATTAAAAACAACAATAGCAGTTTACAAAACTCAAGAGAGAAATTACAATAGGACATAAGGGTCCAAATACAACCGGAAATAAGATAGAAAAAGAGACATCGGATAGTCCTACACTCTCAAATCTGAACTACCAGCATTTGACTAAACTTGGAGGCTGGCCTGCAAAGTCCACTACCCATTGAATAGGCAGAGGCCCACGAGAATGAACCCTTCATTACTACGGTACTGAACAACCCTTTATACCAAAGATATAACAGCATGGAACACATGTAAGGCATAAAACTAACATGGTATAAGACTTATACATATACATAAGATGATTGAGATACAATAATCATTTAGATAATCATATTCCATCAAGGTCACGTACTAATCATATTCATTCATTTGAAACAACTAAACTTACTAAAGAACATCACATAGATACTCTCTGAAGCAATAATTAAAACCCAACTCTACACCACAATTTTAACCTTCATAGCATAGTTCATGTCTTAGCATCAATCCTAACCAATTACATACATCACAGGTATACTTACAGGTACAGCATAATAAAATTCATAAGATCACAGATATACTTATAGGTACAACATAACAAAATCCATGACATCACATGTATGCTCACAGGTACAACATAATAAAATCCATGACATCACAGATATACTTACAGGTACAGCATAATAAAATCTATAACATCACAGGTATGCTCACAAACATAATACTAACACGAGTAGGCATGAAGGCTGCTACCAAAATCACAAGTAGGCACAAAGGCTGCTACTGAAACCACAAGTAGGCATGAAGGCTACTACTGTCACCACAGGTAGGCACAAATCAAAAATACAAGTAGGTATAAAGAGTGCTACCGAAACCATCGGCTACAGCTAGGCACGAAGGCTGCTACCAAAAATGTAATCATTATTTCAATCAAATCATATCATTTCTATTTTTATTTACTTTCTCAAGGGGAGATCAATGAACCTGGAGACACAAAGGTACTCCAGTCATATTGGTGTACCAAGGCAACATAGTATCCTACCGACTATCAACCCAAAGATGCAAAGGTACTCTGCTCGCACAGGTATGGTAACACAGTACCCTACAGACAATGGCACCTAATCTATAAGTATGAATACCACCTATTAGTCCGCAGAACAAAATAGAGTAAGATGTAGGGCCTGATTGGGGCACTAAGGTACACCAGCAAAAATCCATAATATCAACCATGGGCTAAACTATGTCCTTAGGATAGAAACCCTTGAGGAGCCACCATTCTTGATCTCAAGGTCTCTCACTTTAAGTATTAGTATTTTATTAAGGTGACCACGAAATCGCATACAATATAGATAAATCCAATTTCTATGCTTAACCGTTTTTGCTTATTTCCAATCATCCAAGAAAACTATAATCAAGGTACACATCAAGGCCAACATTAAAATATTAAGGTCATCCTAGACTCAATTATCCACAACTAGACCCCTTTAGGCCGAAAAAGACTAAAATATCCCTAAGACCAAAATTTCCTTGATTATTGTCTATTTAAATACTAATTCTGTTTTATTTATTCATTTGTCATGAAAAGGCTAAAACACCATAAATAAATTATTTCTTATGCAATTTAAATTATCAGATATGCCAAATGATCAATTTACCCTTATACATAATACTGCACATAAAATTCTATTATGTACTTTTAATCCATCCAAAACACATGCTCACATACTCAACAACAACTAATACAATATTAGACATGCTTTTCAGGATAAAAATCATAACACACTAAAAATGACCAAATTATCCCTAGGACACTTGTCTGTAATCATTATTCTAGAATTATGTTCAAACATGCTCAACTTAGTTTTTTTTATAAATACCTATTATACGAAATGTTTTCCGAACCTAATAATCACTTTGATCACACGTTCGTACTCTATATTTTATATCAGATAACATGCTCATTTTTCTAATTTTCATGATAACAATTAATAATACATAATTATATCGTAACAAATCATGCTTAACACATTTCACTCATAAAAACCTTAATATGCTATGACGTAATATTTATCATTTTATTAGAGTATAACGATTACTTGAATTCCAGTAAAAATAAAAATAAAAATAGTGGTATCCTACTAAAGTTATCATATCCCGCTAATCAAACTTTTATACCTAAAAATAATACCATGATTACAGAATTAATATCTATCAAATAAAATAATAATAATAGTAGTAAAATATTTATTTTTCAAAAATTACCAAAATACCCTTACATTTAATATATGTACCAAAATATTATTAAAATCAAACACACTCACTCACACTGCATGCGTGCAGCGTGAGCAGTGCACAAACCAAGGGAGGGTTGCGATTGGTGGGTTGGACGGGTGAGGTAGGGGAGAAGATGGTGGCAGTGGTGGAGGCTGGTGGTGATGGTTGGTGCTATCAGTGGTGGTAGGCAGTAGTGGTGGCTCGATTGGGGGTTGGCAGCGTAGGAAGGGAATTGGCTGCAGGTGGTGGAAATGGTAGGATGGCTCGATGGTGGCTGGTTGTTGTGGTGCCGTGGGAGGAGGGTGGTGTAGAGGTTAGTTCCTGGCTGCAGGCAAGGCTACAATGGTCGAGGGTGTGAGATGCGTTGTAGGAGGAGAGAGGAGTCTGGCTGCGCAGGGATGGCTCGGTGGGCTGGGTTGGCTAGGGTTTTGTTGGACATTAGAGCTACGATGGTGCACTAGTAGGCAGAAGAAAACGAAGGGGAGTAGGGGCTAGGGTGCCAAGGTGGTGCAAGGGCTGGGTGATGGTTCGAAGGTGGAGGTTGTGGGGTGTTGGATGGTGGTCGAAGGTTGGGGAGTTGGGCAACGAGCTGCGTAGGCTAAGGTGGTGTTAGTGCTAGTTGTTGGATGCAGGCGTGCAGCGGCTAGAGTGTTGTGGTTGGTGGTTGGTGCTGCGGGATGGAAGCATGCAAAAGGGTGGAAGGAGAAGAAAGTTGGGGAAGGTCAAACAAAACAGAGAGAGGGAAAGGTTGTGTTTGGTCAAGCAAAATGGTGCACAGGAGAAGGGGTTGGGTTTTGGGTGGTGTAGAAGTGGAGAAGGGAGGTTGGGGAAAGTCGTGGCTAGAAGGTTGGTGAGTGCGTGTGTGTATATGTATAATGTAGGGGGATCTTGTTTGGTTGGAGGCTCTGGAAATGGTGTCGAAAAACAACAGAGGGGGAAGGGTTTTTTGGTTGGGGGATGGTTGAGGGAAAAAAATGCAGTGGGGGAAGGATGCGTGCAAGAGTATGTGCAATGTGTATATGTATATACAAATGCAAAGCACGGGTTGTGTGAGGTAAGAATCTAAGGGAAACAGAGAGAGTGATTGGGGGAGGGGATTGGGGCAAGTAACGAGTAAGTTCAGTCGGGTTAAAAAAAAGGTAGGATAAAGTAGGTAAATTTAATTTTATTTTTAGGTTTAATTTCGATATAATAGGGTATCGGCTAGAAAAATAATTAGAATTATGATAGATTTAAAAAGGGTCGGAAAGAGTAAAATAATCTGGAATATATTTTAGGAATATATTTTTGGATTACAGATCAAAAGATTATTAGTAAAATAATTTAGGATAAGTTTTACGAGTATAAACTAGGATTAAATTTAATAATCTAATTTCTTATCAAATTTTAACCTAATTAAATTTATATCTAAACCGTCGAAATAATATGAAAAATAATAACACTTTTAATATTAAAACTCCTAAAACAATAATCATAACTAATCATACGATTATTAATTTATAATTAAGATTTTTTAAAAACGGGGTATTACAAGTTTGGCCAAACTAATTGAATGATTTGAGGGAGCCTTGAGTTTACCTGAGCCAAACTGATTGACTAGTTGGCCTAAACCAATCGACCGGTTGGTGAAATCGATCGACCATTTAGGCCAAATTGATCGATTGATTCGCTCAGATTGTGTGAATATGATCTTTTTACTTGGATATGCTTTGAGACTATGCTTAATGTTACTATATGAATATTTAATGAGTGAAATACATCTACTGATATGGATGGAAAACCTAATAAATAGATTAAATGGACCATAATTCTTAGCATACTCAGTAGGTATTTGTAAAGGCCCTAGTGGGAAAATCCAAATAAGTATTTTATGACTTTAATGGGTAACGTAATCTCAATTATTGGCCTAAGATGGGTTACTCTAATTGATTTATTAACATTGATTAAGAATTAATTGAAATCCCACCACATATTTGGGGGAATGCAAATGGTTAAGAAGGATTAAGTATACGAATGTCTTGCTTACATATTGTATGGCCCTTGTATGATCATATAACTTTGAAAATAACATACTAATTACTTAAAGTGAAAGGTAATCGAGATGTGTGTGGATTTGGGTTACCCGATCCTCAATTAGCTACCAAGGGTTAGTCTGCCTTTAAGCTTTACCTCTAGACAGGATCCTAGTAGATCCCATTTCTTTAACTACTCTAGAAACTAATGATATACTAGGGGGTATCAATGCTAAAGGGGTTGGTTACCTTGGTTTTTTTTAGCTTCTTCTTGGAATTATATCCATTGGAGGTTACTTAGCTCCAGCCAGACTTTATGACCTTTGGTTGGATAAACTTCCATGATATGTGAGACCATGGGGTAGTGTACAATCCATCACTAAATAAGATTTTGGAATAAGAGTGTGGCTAAAGAGAAAAATAAAATAAAAAGGAAAAAGAACGGTAAAGGAAATAATGGACTATGTAAGTTGGGAAAATATACTTATACTGAAAATACATTCAAGGATGATGAAAACCTTAATAATAGTTCGGAAATCCCCGTAGTAGCTTACATGGTGTTATCTATGATGTTTTGTTATGTTGATAAGCATAATGAGTCATATATGGTATGAGTTTCTGATGCATGATATGACAATGATAGAGCATGTATATCTGTTAATATGGAATAGGCATGAAATATGTTTTTATGATCTCCATAATATGCTAGAAAATGCGCGACTGTGACTTCTATTGAGGAGATAACTTGGCTTACTCAATATAAAGCATACTAATGTGCTTGTTTACTTGGTCACCTACTCCGTCCCATGAGCATAGGGTCATGTGTAGGTTTTCAGGAATGGTTAGTAGTAGGCCTACCTTGTAATGGGCATGGGATCTAAAAGTGTGGACATCCAAAGACTTTTTATGTGATCCTTAATAGACCATAATTTAGGTATATGCCCTACTTTTGTTTATGTAATTTGAAATCCTATACTTTGGCTTAATTTTCCTTCATGTATTTGAATATTCGTGGATCGTCGAGGTCGTGTACTTAGAAACCTTTCCTTGATACTTATATAATGTGTTTTTGGTGTACTCTACTTTGGTTTTGGTTTGTTTGGTTCTCAGCCATGTATCTAACATAGGACGGGCAGTTGACGCCTATCCTATGTTAGGTTTAGCAGCAACACCCTGTTTTTCCTAAGGGTTTAGTATACTTTTGCTTTCGCAAGTTTTTCAAAACCAAATTTTTTCAATAGTAAAAAATGGGGATGTTACACATAAGGTTATGTTTCTCCTCATCCAATCAACTATTTTAAATCTACTTTATTAAAAGATAAAACATCTACATGAATATATTATATGGAGCCTAGTTTATATTCATCAAATGTGCTTATTTGAATTTTTTAACTGCCATAAAATGGATATGTCCCTACTCAATAAGTTATTTTAGATATACCATATATAAAGGAAAGAGCTTACACATTATAAATATCACATAGGGTTTGATTTGTTGTTGTCGTTACATTAATTCAAAACAAAATTATTTTGAACTTTATATATTAGTGAACTTCAAACCCTCCTACAATCTAAAGCCAATTACTGCTATCCATTCTTATAAAATATCAAAAAGTATAATATATATATATATATATATATATATATATATATATATATATATATATATATATATTACTAATAATGCCTTCAAGTTCTTCATCAAATAGTTATAAAATGGATCCACGTGAGGTAGAGTTGAACACAGTTTATGAAGAATTAATAATGGATCTATCAACCAAGAAGAAGAAATGAGGAAAAGGATCAATAACTTTTATCTAATATTGAAAATTTTCTACCCTACAATTCAAAGTTAATAACACATTTTGCATCTTCAATGGAGTCATAAATATGAGTGAGGAAATGTACTTACAAGAATAGGAAGAGTAAATCTAGCCACAATCACTTGAATGACAACTAATTTTCTAAGAATTCTCTATACACGGATAATCAATTTCATCATAGAGCTCGAATAAGGATACATATTTTCATTCATATAATAGAAACTCTAGGTAACCACAAACCATACATCACAAAAAGTGTTTAGGATTCTAGGAGGAAAAGTTATGCATATTGGAAGATCATAATAGAAAAGTATATCAATTGAGAACTACAAGAAGTTGAGCCAAAATAAGATTAGAGTAATGGATGTAAACATCGATACTGAATTAGGGTTCGGGGTTTTTGTGGAAGTTTAGGGTTAACGATGGATGGTGATGATGATGAGTTTAATGAAGTGTTAATTGTGGTAATTAAGGCCAAAATTCATGTAGGATAATTTTGATTAATGATTATAAGAAAAAAATATGAAATTAGTAGGGTTAGAGTCTGGGTCTGAAAGTTGAATATGATGAAAGGTTTTATTTTATGTGGATGAATGTATGTGTGTGTATGGCATGGGGGTTGGATAATGGGGATACAATTGTGCTATTTTATTAATACAAACTCTCTCTATATAAAAAACACGGAAATTAAGTATATAAATCTTGATTATAAATTATATAAAAATCATAAACAAGGAGGAAGTCATAAAGAGATCTAATGAAGATTCAACTCAATTCAAATACACTATGAATATTAATGATGATTACACCATGATTAGCACCTCCTTGTGTAAAATCTTTGATACAAAAATTAAGATAAAACTTAAAAGAAAAACCACACAATATCTAATAAGATTCAAGCTATATACACAAAGATAAAAACTATTCTAACATGATATAACTTTAACTAAATATCTAATAAATTATCCAATGACCATCTAAACCTTCTATTGGTGATATGGTTGGTGCTCATGGCTTGGGATGTTCTCCTCATTTGTGAGGGTTTTTATTTCATTAAAATTTTCATAATGACCCTCAAGTCTCACTCTAACTCATGGTTAAACAAATTAGTATCTTATTTGTCCCTATTATGCTTATTTAGCCTAAATCTTCAAACAAATATAAAATAATGGGCTTAATGATTAAGTAAGACAATCCTTCATGTGTAGGATGTTTGCATATGTTTGCATATAGAATGTTAGTTGATGTATGTGATAAATATATGTGTATTAGTTAATCTTTATCAAGAAAGTGTGTTATCAAATATGCTCCAAGTGTCACCATAGTTTTCAAATAGGACTGCGAGAAGGCCAAACCTAACTGACCTCAAATGATTACTTTATGGATAATGTGAATTTTCAGATATGATAGGTTTCATCATTTGTATACACTAAAAGTGGAAGAATTATTATGTATCTTAGCAAGGTCAATATGATCAAGGTCGTAGAAGCTCCAAATTTATTCTTGAATATTTTTTATGAGTATGATCTAAGAATATAGCATGTGACACTCATAGTAATTATAATGTCCTTGATATTTCTCTTGTATTAGATAGTATATATAATGGTCATGCTCCAAATAAATCCTTTACAATTAATGGTAAAAAAAATTATAAATTAGGCTACTATCTCACTAATGGTATCCACCCTCCATGGCATATGTTCATCAAATTTATACAACATTCATGAGATGAAAAGAATAAAGTTTTTGCTCAATGTTAAGAGTTAGTATAGAGGGATGTGGAGTGAGTATTTGGAGCATGTTTTGTAGTCATGCAAGATCCAACAAGGTGTTTGGTTAAACATACCTTAAGTAGTATCATGCATGCTTGCATCATATCACATAATATGATTGTTCAAGATGAGCATGGTGCATATTTGCTTGTTGCTGATACGTCATAGTTTAATTAGAGTGGCGAGGATGAGCCTTTTTTTTCTAAATGTATTGTGGATCATGCTCAATATGTTCAAACATGATCCAAGATTTTTATATGAATATTCTTTTTATATAATCCTAGTACTTATATGACAATATGCCTTATTATTGTAAGGATTTTTTTGGAAAAGATGGCCCTAAGTATCAAAGACCACCATTTCTTTTACTAACTCGGTAGTTTAGTATTGTGTTATCAATAGGGTTTGTAATTGGATGGATTTTATCCATTAGACGTATAAATGGATATGAATAAACCGATAATGATACATATACGAAGGAAGGAGGAAAATATATGTCATGTTTGGATACGAAGTCAAGTAAATGATTCTTAAATCCACACCTGTCTTTATATTTGTACCCACATCCATTTATCTAATATAAAATTATATTTTTACCCTTTATTTATATAACATGCAATATATTTTCTAACACTGAAAGTGAAAATATAATTAAGCCCTAACAATCTAAATATAAAATTCTAATATTGGATAATTTTTATTTTAAACTCAATAGATTTTATCTGAAATCTAATGAATTTTATCCGATAGATATATAAATAAATATATAAAAAATACCAGATTTGAATAGGAATATGGATGTAAGTTTTTTTTTATGGGATTTAGATAACATATAAGAGATGTCCGATTCTTATCCCACCCGCTGCGACCACTAATTATCAAACG
Source organism: Tamarix austromongolica (assembly GCA_039764185.1). Classification (NCBI taxonomy): domain Eukaryota; kingdom Viridiplantae; phylum Streptophyta; class Magnoliopsida; order Caryophyllales; family Tamaricaceae; genus Tamarix; species Tamarix austromongolica. The sequence continues at coordinate 19,551,725 of CM077808.1, read as the reverse complement.
GTGGAACGAACAAAGCATTAAATAGAGAGAGTTGTTTATTCATGGCTGCGTCATCCATCTCCAACTCCAAGAATTCGTGATATTACGAGGCGTTGACTTGTTTAAATTGTGCACGTCTTTAGAACCATCAAGCAGTACCGGGCACAGTCCATGCGACACTGATACATATTCATTTTGAGAAAGACGGTTCCATTCATTCAATTACTTAATCCAGTACGATATCATATTCGACAACATGAGGGTAGGACGAGTTCCATAACCCAGTCAGCCGTGAGTTGATTAGCAAGCCTGCGAAGGTTGTGAGCTATTGTATTGGCACTATGTGGAACAAAGGAAAGAGACCAATTCCCTTTGGTTGCAAGGAAGTGACAACATAGTCGTATGGTGTGTGCAAATATCCATTCAACCACAACATTAGGGTTGGTGTCATCTTCACAATGCTTGCGACGTTCGATCAAACAGTAGCGTATTTGAATCCAAGTGAGGATAAAAGATCCAGTCCCAAACGGCGGGCTTTTGCCTCTACTTCTGAGGTTGAGTGGGTGTCAGTTTACTTTAACTTATTGGCCACTTCGCACTTCACCACACTGCCATTGTCATTGCGAATCACAGCTCTATATCTTATATCCTCTTCAAAGGAAGCACCATCAACATTGCATCTCCCAACTTGTCCTGAAGGTTTTTCCCACTGAACCTCGATACGCAGCAGGAAGTTCCTTTCGTAAAGTTGAGAGCCTCGATGCAGTAGGATCTGACGTAGTGGCTGGCGATCTTTATTTGTCTTGTACATACATCAACTAATTTGCCCTTGAACACCACTCCGTTATGCCCTTTTCAGATTGCCCGAAGGGAGTGCAAAATGCCCACCTAATAAATTCCGTGAATAGTGAGCCAATTAGAGAACAAGTTTTCAGCAGTTGCGTTCGGTGTAAGTCTACATATGGTCGTCAGTTGAGACTGTGCTTATAAATTTATGGTGTAGTGGTTGAGGTTAAAATTATAAAAGGTTAAAGATTTCTAGAGCTTGAATCTTCAATTTCTTGGTGTGATACACTTTTATAATACTTGTAAACAATTGTATATAGTACTCTCAATTCACATTTATCCATATAAATAAATATTCCATCCAAATGAAAAATAAAATATTTTTAATAATCTATGAACCTTTGGGGATCCTTAAAACTAAATTTTACTTATAATCTTTAATAAAAAAATAATTGAGTAATTAATAGTACATAAAAGATGAAAGGAGATAAGTTTAAGGTAAGACTAACAATTAAGTGTTGACTTTATTTTTAAATGATTTTATTGCTTATACAAAAAATATTTAAAAATTAAAATTAAAAACTTTCTTTTTGATATGATAGGAGTAAAAGAAAAAAAAAACAATTTGGTTAATAGAGTTTAGAGCTCTAAATGAGCCGAGATGAGGTGAATACGACTGAACTCGAACTAGGCTAGTTTAACTAAATAAACGAGTCAATCCAAGACGAGTTCATAAGCCAAAATCAAAAAATGAATCGAACATCACTTTTTCAAGTTCAGATTCAGCTCGTTTAATAAACAAATCTAAAAGTGAGACTCAAACTAGATTTATTTAACTAAATGAACGAGTCGAATCAAACTTTTGAAGAGTCAAGCTGAATATCAAACTAATTCAACTCATTTACAACCCTAATAGAGTTGCATGAATGCCTAGTAAATCTAGCTAAGAGGCCGCGAGTTCACACCTGACTACTACCTCAAGCATTTATTGTTTTATCTATCTCACATTGATCAGAAGGATAGGGGTGGAGAAGGTGGCCATGATGAGGCATACTTGAGGAAAAAAAAAACTTTTTATATATACACAATTTTCTTTATTTTTCAATTTATTTGGATGACACTAATTGAAATTAAAAACCTAACTACAATAATACTAGTAATAGCTAGCTACTACTTAACTTACATTGCATGACTAATTAGACCTAGAGACTGATATACAACCACCAACCCAGCAAAAATTGATGAATTTACAAAGGATCTATTTATAAAGGGGCTTGAGGAGGAGGACAAAAAAGATTAAGCATATACTAACTATCTAGTGCTCGTTTGGTAAGAAGTAACAGGGGTTAGAAAATTAATCATGTATCTTACATATTTTATATAATATATATAATAAAAATTTTAAAAACTTTTTTTAGATAAATATTTATTTTAAATTTTAATTTAATCTAAAATAAATATTTTATTAAAATAATAATAATTATTATTATTAAATATTTAATATAAAAAATATAAAATAAAATAAAAATTTTCACCCCTATTATCTGATGCCAAATAAGCCCTAGGAAAGTTACTCATTGCCGTTGAAACCGAGCAGTGCGCTATTTTCTTTAGCCACCAAATTTGAACCTTTTGGGGAGGGAGGGAATCTTCCAAATGCCAATCCCTCGTAGAGGAATATTCAAGGCCCACAGTAAAAACTAGTGGTTGTTTACAGCAGGCAAGGGGGGCTTGATGTACGCTGGCAGTCGGCGTTGATGGTCCTCCACTGATGAGCTATGTCTTGAGCAGTTTTAACAGCATCTGATGCGGTGCCAAGTAGCCCCCTCCTCGTGAACCCTACGGTGTATAACCCCTTCTCTCCTTTCCACCCGTCTGGAAACGGCGTCTTAGGCATCCCGTCATCGGTGAAATACTCAAGGTCCTGCGCCCAGAAAGAGGAAATTGCAGTTAGAATAAGATCTGATGATGACAGCGCGTGCTCAGTATTGTACCAAATCGAAAACAGAGTCGGACCCGAACCACTCCAGCAAACAGTATATGCCCTCCGTTTCCGGGATTCTACGGCTGCGTCCCTAAGTTTCATAAATCCGTCTTGATTCATTAGGGCCGATATCATCACGTACCTAGTAACCCTTGAGATACTAATATGAGGATTCGTTATATGGGACAATATAAATTTTCAGAAAGGGTTGCTTTAAAGGTTATTAGGTATAGAATTAACAAAGAGGTGAAAAGTAACTAGAAATTTCTTATGATTTCGATCCGTATATTGTATGAAGGAGCTAAGTAAAAAATCAAACATTAATTCCTTACACATTTTATTTTTTCAGGGCAATTTTTAACTTGAGAAAGTAAAAAAAAAAAAAAAAAAAGGACAATAAATTAAAAAAAAAAATCACATTTTCTTTAATATACCTTTCTAATATTATAAAGAGTTGGAAAGTTATTTATTTTTAAATTTACAAGGGTCGTTATAATTAAATACATATTACCACCGTATAGATATTATCCCACCCAAACAGGAAAGATTAGAAATTTACGATATTCAAAAGCTAATATTTATTAATAGATAAAATCACATCGGATAAGAGATCCAAAGTAGCATTTGATAAAGGCAACGAGTATCATACGGCACAGACTAATTAAGGCGAGTCAAACCTAGCAACCCAAGCCACGTTTCACTTTCGCCAGTTGATTACAATAATTCCGTTCTCCCCTTCACGTGTTAACTGTTAACGCAGTATGAAGACTTTTTACGGGACAAAACAGAACGCTCTCTCTCTAAGAAAATACAAAATCCTCCACGATGAGTAGCCATCAGCATATCAAAAGAATCAGGAGCACCCCATCCCTTCTCCGTCTTGCATTGCAGGCCTAGAAGGGAATATCAGAGGAGGGCTAACGGACAAGGCTGGCGAGTCTGATATTCATCTTTTTTTTTCTATAATCGTGTGGAAGCATAGAGAAACCGATGGCAGATTGTGAGTGGAAGATAAGAGTTCTACTGTTAATATAAACAAATCCAGCAACAGAAACAGACAATCAAAGACTGCATTTTTAATACAATATTATTATTATTATGACGATGTGGATGAGGATGATGATGATGATGATGATGATGATGATGACGACGACGACATTACCTTGAGCCAGAAAGGTACATTGCTTTTGTAACCAGTTGCTAATATGATTGAATCAAACTCTTTTTCTTGGCCATCCAAGAACTTTGCTCCGTTCTTGGTTATTTCCTTCACACCTTCCGTCACCTATTTTTTTTAATTATTTAAAACATATCAAGTATATATATATATATAGAGAGAGAGAGCACATAGTTAGGAATCCGGCCCTTGTCCAGCTCCGTACAGAAAAGGAAAAATGGGAGGGAAAAAAAATGAAGGAAATATAGCAGTACAATTTAAAAAATAGAGGGAAAATAACAATAATAATTAATTATCAAAAATAATATAATAATAAACAAATATATGCGGTGCGTACCTGGATTTTTCCGGATTTGATAAGTGAAAGAGCACCAACGTCGAGGACAGGTGTTTTGCCAGTGGCATTCTTGAGTTCAATTGGGCCAGTTTTGGGCCGACGGAGACCTAATCTCTCCGTATTCCCTAATACGAAATTAGCCATTAAGAGCAAGCATTTGTCTACTAATCTCAAAGGCAACCATTTAAGCAGTGCCATTGCTACACCGAACGTTGACAGTCCAAACATCTCCCTCGGTAGTACATGCACCTGCACACATAAGGATATTTCCGATTGAAATTCACCACAAGCAAAATAAAAATAAAAATAAAAAAATCATCATATGCAACTTCATGAGTAAGCCTCTAAAAAAAAAAAACAACTTACCGAGTTTCTAACGACAAGAAAAGGTGAAGCATTATACCTACAAAGATCCAAACTAACTTCCATACCGGAATTCCCACAACCAACAACCAAAACCTTATGATTCCTAAACTGACCTCCAAACGTGTACCCACTCGTATGCACAATCCTCCCTTCAAACCTCTCCATCCCAGTTATCTCCGGCATATTAGCCTCCGCATTCTCCCCCGTAGCAACCACAACCCATCTCCCCATATACTCCTTCTCCTTCGTCCTAACCCTCCACAGCCTCAATTCCTCATCGAACCAAGCACATTCCACTTCCTGATTGAACCTGGGTCGAATCCCGAAGTGCGAAGCGTATGATTCCATGTAGGAAATAAACTGCTGTTTTGTTGGGTATTTTGGGAAATGATCCGGGAACCTCAGCAACGGGAGTTCACAGAATTGTTTTGGGAGGTGGAGTTTGAGTCTGTCGTAGGTCCTTTGTTGCCATAAGGATGCTATACAATTTGATCTTTCCAGGATTACGGATGGGATTCCTTGGTTTGATAGACAGGCGGAGGTTGCTAGACCCGACGGTCCTGCTCCGATTATTATTGCTCCGTTTATTTTTTCCTGGGTGGCTGCCGCTGCAGCTTGTCCTTGAGCTTCCTTTGATTCTTCATGTTCTTTACTGCCCGTCATTTTCTTTGCTTCAAAAAAAGAAAAAGATGAACGCTCGAGTGCTCCGCTGTCTGCTCAGACAGAGGAAGGGTCAAGGGTGCTGCGTGGAAAACCAGAATGATGGACTGAAGAGTCGAGACGAAGAAGGATACAAATGTATGTAATGTGATGGGTTGCGGTAGTACGTGGTGAACAAAGGGTTTTGGCTGCTTCAAGTTAAATTGCATAAATGACAAGAAACGAGAGTTAGGTTAATACATACAGATGAGAGAGAGTGACAGAGAGAATTAAATTTTCTAAAACAGAGCGACGGCAGCCGCAGCGGCAGCGGCAGAAAAGAACAGACCGCAATAGTTCTCTTTTTTATTTTTATTTTTATTTTTCTTAGAAACAAAAAATTATGTGAGAAAAGAGACGACAGCGATAAAGGGTAAACGATTTCATTCCCTTTCTCAAGGTTCTCTTTTATGAATTCAATGCCCGCTTCACCGCCACAACTGGAGGGTGAAGAAATAGAGGGAAACAGAGCGGCAGTCGTGCGGTGAGGAGATGTAGATTGGAGTCTGAAGATGAGGGATATCGTATATATACATTCAGAAATCATATGCGGTGTACCGTACGGACTTACACGCCATAGATTCATATTCGGGTGTTTCTGCAACTGTAGAGTTTAGAGTCTTTAGACTGAAGTCCGTTTACACCGTACACTGGCAGAAGGTTCATTTAGCCCTAATTTTCTTAATTAGCTACTTATAATAGTTTATTTGATCGCATTTTAGAGTATGTTTGACCCATAATATTATAAGTTCGATGGGATGGCCTTAGTTTAACACTATAATACTTTTATAGTAGGTGTCAACACCTAAACGGCGTTTAATGGGTTTACTTTCACGGGTTCACTATAAATTATATAAAGAAAACGTATTAACTATTTCGGTAGGCAGACTCATCCAGCCAGAAACTCGATCATTTGTACATCTCCGTAGCATTTAGAGCCAATTAAAGAACTAGTCCAAAACAAATTAAAATCGATTATCATTAAATATTATATATGCTTTATATGTTTTCAAATAATATGTGTCATTGGTTCTATCATATAATCCGTGAATCCAAAATTATTCATAATTAAACCTTTTGCTATGTGATACGTGTGGATGTTGGTTCGTTGAATAATATACTAACTAAGGCTTGTTAGTAACCATTGTGGTTAGGATTTGATAAAAATAAATAAATAAACAAGCAACGCACCAACAAGCTAAATAGCATTTTATGGTTTTGAATGAATGATGGTTTTGGTGTGGGTTGTTTGATATGATAATGGTGGTGGGTTAACACTAACAAATTTAAATAGAGGGTTTCCTAATTATTTCTCACAAAGAATGAATAATAAGATAAGAACTCATAAAAAGATCAATTAAAGACAGCTTTAACTTGTTATCACATATCCATAATAACCTCTAAAATACATATGGTTTTTATACCATAATTATACCTTTTCCAACCTTAATCTCGTTTCTAAAAAGTTCTGTTGAAACAAAGATAAATCCCACGTAAAATATTAGCATAAAATTAATACACCCTAAAGATAGAAGATAAAACCCTAACAAAAAAAAAAGCTTATTAGTAATCAAACTCACTAATGACACTTAATTCCCAATATAATCAACCTTATATGGAGTGTAACGCCATATGCTCCTTAATCACATGTTTAGACACATAACTTTCTTAAGTAAACACTTTAAGCTCATTTCTCCTCATTATGTGCCTTATTCACTTAATTCAAGTGTTATTAATCTCCATTAGCATGAAAGCCAATGCTCCTACACAATTCACCTATTAGTGAGAATATTTTCCTCTCAAATTTGCATCATCATATTACGAAGAAAGATCACCTACATCTAACATTCGTGATACCCCTCCATATGAGTCTCGTAAATCAAGCTCATAGGCACATTTCCCAAACTTCCTAAGGATCTTGAATGCACCATCCTCCTTTTGCATCAACTTGTTCTTCCTTAGATGAGGAAACCTTTTCTTTCTTAAGTGTAACCAAACTAAATCTCTAGGATCAAACATATGTTGACTTCTATGCTTGCTAGCTTGCGCTTGATAAGTTATACTAGCCTTCTTATTGTTGGACTTCACTTGTTGATGAATCTTTTGAAAGAATTGCACTTTCTTTTCTGCTCCATAACTCCTCACATACTCCATATTAAATGGTATAAGATTGATTGGCATCTATGAATGTGTTTCATACATCACTTTAAAAGGAATAGAACTTGTAGGTTGTTAAGGACTTCTATTATGAGCTAACGTCTCAATCCTTAGCACTCTTACTCACAAATTGATGTAAGAGCATCTCATAATGATATTTTCATAATTAATTTTCCTAAATTAGGAGACCACAAAATATTCTAACTTGAAAAAAATTAATTAGCTAAAGATAAGAAAATAAAGTGGATGTACTAGCCCATGCACAAACCATGCAAGTTACGTGCATGGCTTATGCAAGTTATGTACATCAACTCCTCTAATTTCCAGCTAGCCATTTTATGTTGTGTACCAAGAATAATCAAGTTTTGTGCCACCTAAACCAAGGATAAATCAGTCACATGATGTAGCCATTTTTGAAATAAAATAAGGCAAGTGGATGATGGATTAGGTGAAGAAATCGGCCAAATCAACTCTAGGTCATACCCAACTCAAAGTAATAACTAGCCTAAGTCAACCCACCTATTGGTCATGGACATTACCGTCCCAAATCTTTTTTTATTGATTAAATATGAGAAGTGATTGAATGATTGTACCTTGATGTATTACCTATTGAGAAAACATGTATTTTCATCCATTATGGGTATGGTTATAAAAATCAGCCCATAACACCATATATATGTTGAACCAAATCTGGTTATAATTAAACTCCTTGTTAGCTTGCATTAGGTAACTATATTAGATGGAATGTAACTATGTAGATAAAGGGGAAGGTATAATGGACTTTTTATACTCATGGTTGCCACTATAAATATGGATAGCCTTATGGTCAGAAAGCCTTAGTCAATAAAGGATAAATAAGGGTCAAGCCTAAGGTGAAATCTTTAATGAAGATGAAGAAGCTTTTGAGGAAAAGGTTTTTACCCTCACCCTACACTCAAGACCCTACAACAAGATGAACTCCTTGAGTTAAGGGTTAATAATTTTTGAAGAATACATCAAGGAGTTTGAAAGGTTGAAAATGAGGTTAGAGTTAGAAGAAGTGGAGGAGCACACAATGTCACATTTCCAAGGGAGATTAAGGAGTGACATTGTATGCAAGGTGGAGTTGTAAAAGTACTACACTCTACACCTTATATGACCTTTTTCATCTAGCCACTTAGGTGGAGAAACATAAGAAGGAGAAGAGAGGACTGATTTTTCCTTAATGAAGATTCATGTATAACACTTATCAAGAGGGCCCCTCATCATCCAACCCATCCTCTCCTATTTGAAATGTTGAAGTGAAGAACAAGGGGGAATGTGTTAGGTTTGAACCTAATAAACTAAAGGTTGTGAGGTGCTTCAAGTGTTAAGGCCTAGGGCACTATCAAAACGAATATCCCAATAAAAGAGTTATGACTCTTTTGGATTTGGAGGAGTCAACCCATAAAGAGGAAATAGAAGAGACAAAGAATAAAAAGACATGCCCCTGGATGTAGGAGAAGCCCTAATGGTGATAAGGTGCTTCACACTAAGGAGTTTGTGAAGGAGGATACATGAAGGGAGAAAATATTTCAAACCAAGTACACAATCCTTGGTAAGGTATGTTACCTTATTATTAACGGAGGTAATTTTGCAAATGTATCCTCTTTCAAACTAGTGGATCAGCTTCACATGCCTACCACTCAGCATGTCAAACCATATATGCTACAATGGCTTAGTGATGGAAGCATGGTTGAGGTGATTAAGCAAGTTGTAGTTCCTTTTTCCATTGAGAAAATGTACCAAGATAATGTTTTATGTGATGTGGTTCCCATAGAAGCTTTCCATCTATTTATAGGAAGACCTTGTCAATATAATAGGAATATCTAACACAATGGTAGGAGGAACTCTTATTGTTAGAAATTTTCCAAAAAGAATATTATTCTCACACCCTTTAGTCTACGTTCCTCACTTATTAGGGATGAACTTGAAAAAAGAAAGCCTTATTTCTAGATAGCAAGGGGATAGAGAAGGCGCTAGCCAAAGAGAAGGTTGTGTATTTTTTGTTGTTTCTTAAAGATAACGAAGGAAGTGGAGGAAGTGACCCATGGGTCAAACCTTTCCTAGGGGAGTGTGGGGATGTTTTCCCAAATGAGATACCTAGTGAGCTACTCCCTCCTTAAGGGGAATTGAGTACCAAATTGACTTGGTCCCTATTGCTACACTCCCTAACAAGCCCGCCTATAGGTGGAATCCTAAGGAGGCATGGCAGCTACAAAAGTAAGTTGACTAATTCTTGTAAAAAGGGTTCTTTAGAGAATCCCTTAGTCCTTGTGTGGTATTGACCCTTTTAGTACCAAAAAAGGATGGGAATATGAGGATGTGTGTTGATAGTAGAGCTATAAACAACATCACCATCAAGTATAGGTATCTTGTACCTAGACTTGATGACATGTTGGATTGCTTACATGGATCTTGTGTGTTTTCGAAGATTGATTTGAGGAGGTGATACTACCATATTAGAGTAAAGGAGGGAGATGAATGGAAGACCGCCTTTAAGACCAAGTGAGGATTATATGAATGTATGGTGATACCTTTTTTCTCTCAAGTTCATCCAATACCTTCATGAGGCCCGTGAATGAATTTCATAGGACCTTTATCTCCAAATTTGTTTTAATATATGTTGATGATATACTTATGTAGTCCTCTATAAGTGAAGACCATGTAAATCATTTAAGGCTTCTATTTTCAGCCCTTAGTAACAACAAGGTTTATGGAAATTTAGAGGAGTATGACTATTTTGTACCAAAAGTCACACTCTTAGGATTTGTTGTATCTAAAGATGGTATTTTAATAGATGAGTCAAAGGTGGAGGTAATAAGATCATGGCCTACGCCCACATCCACTACCTACAATTGATCCTTTCATGGAATTACCTCATTTTATAGGAGGTTTATAAAAGGATTTATCACTCTTGTAGCCCCTATCACTGATTGGCTCAAGAAGGGAGAATTCAAGTGGACACTCGCAACTTAATGAGCATTTGAAGTGATCAAGGGTCAGCTAAGTGAGGCGTCCATTTTTAGGCTACCAAATTTTGCTAAAGTTGTTTTTAATTTGAATACAATGCAAGAGGAGTTTACATTAGAGTGGTTCTATTACAAGAGGGTAAGCTAATAGTTTATTTTAGCAATAAGCTCAATGGATAAAGAACTAACTACAACACTCATGATAAGGAGTTTCATGCCATTATGAGGGCTCTAAATCATTAGTCTTATTATCTGAGACTAGCACAAATTATATTAAATAGTAGTGATGAATCCCTATAGTATGTAAATGGACATCATAACCTCAACCCTTAGCATACTAGGTGGATAGAGTTTTTACAATCCTTCTCTTTTGTAGCAAAACATAAAAGTGACAGAGCCAATGCTGTAGCTAATGCCCTCTCTAGATAGTATTGTATGTTGTCCCTATTAGAAGCTTGAGTCTTATAGTTTGGACACTTGAGAGAAGCTATAAAAGGAGGATGAAGAATTTACAATCTACTTTGAAGATTGAGACAAGCTTCAAAGATCCTATGTCATACAATATGTATTCTCTTCAAGTCTACCAAGCTTTGTATCCCGAAGAGTCCCATTCAAGAATTATTCATACGAGAAGCACATGGAGGTGAGCTATCCTAGAATTTTTGGATCAACAAGACCTATAACATACTTTAAAAACACTTCTATTGACCTAAGATGATAAGTGAAGTACATAGAGTCATAACTAGATGTGCTACGTACCAAAAGTCGAAGAGTCAGTTCCACAAAGGACTCTACACTCCATGACCTATCCCTAATAAACCTTTGGATGATGTAAGTATGGAATTTATAATGGCTTAGCCTAGAACTCAAAGGCAAAACGATGCCATTATAGTGGTGGTTGATCGGTTTTCTAAAATGGCTCACTTCATCCCTTTTCATAAGACGGATGATGCATATTATATAGTTGATCTTTTATTTAAAGAGATAGTAAAGTTACATGGTATTCCTAATCCTATTATCTCTCATAAGGATACCAAATTTCTTAACTATTTCTAGATATCTTTGTGGAGGTTTTTTGGTACTAAACCTTTATTTAGCATCGCCTACAACCCACAAATGGATGGCCAACAAAAGTTACCAATAGAATCCTGAATACTATCTAGCTAAGCTTAGTGCACAAGTCCCTCAATGATTGGGACCTTAAACTTCCTTACACTAAATTTGCATACAATAGGTCCTCCACATGTGCTAGTGACCATTCACCCCTTGACATCATGTATGGTGTTAACCCTATCACTCTCATTGAGCTCGTTCCACATCCTATCAAGGCCCTAACAAATTTCAAAGTCAAAGGTATAATTCAAGCCTTCAAGAAATCACATGAGCAAGTTAGAGAATGATTCAAGAAGTTTAATGAAATAAATAAAAGAAAATCCAACCAAAATTGGAGGGACTAAAATTTTGAGTTGTGAGATCTCATGTGGCTACATCTTAGAAAAGATAGATTTCCCTATAGAAGAAAAAATAAGCTTATGCTAAGAAATGATGGACCGTTCAAGGTTCTTGAGAAGATTAGAAATATTGCTTATTGGCTTGAGCTACCACTGGACATGGGGAATATATTAAAGACATTTAATGTGGGTGATTTAATCCCCTACCTACATGAAAATCCCTATGAAGATGAGGAGGAACCTTCCTATGACTAGGAGGATGATGTAGGAGCACCCCATAATAATATCTCACTAATTAATTTCTCTAAGTTAGGAGATCACAGAATATTCTCAACTTGAAAAAATTAAATAGCTAAAAATGAAAAAAAAAATAAAGTGGGTGTAGAAGCCCATGCACAAAATAGGCAAGTTACATGCATGACCCAAGTAAGGTGGTACATCAAGTCCTCCAATTTCCAACTAGATCTTTTATGTTGTGTACCAATAATAATTAAGTTTTGTGTCACCTAAGCCAAGGAAAAATTGGTGACATGATGCAACAATTTTTGCAATAAAAGAAGTCAAGTGGATGATGGAGTAGGTGAATAAATAAACCAAATCAGCTTTAGATAATACCCAATCCAAGTCAACCCACCTACTAATCATCTTGAACACCATGCAATCTTAGAAAAGTACCAAGAATTCTATTAGCAACCTTAGTTTGAATATCAGATTATGGATGATGAGATTTAGTAAATGGAAGATAGCCTCCTCCCCCCCCTCAACAAATTATATAAGGACTTATAAAAGCATCTAAGGAACTTGAAATATCTATCAAAACAATACTCTTTGGAACACCATGCAATCTCACTACCTCCTCAAATTAAATATATGTATTGTATAGAACATCATTAGTTTTGTGACATGGAATAATGTATTCCATCTTGGAAAACCTATCAACTACCACCATGATTGAATCTTTACTTCTTTTATTCCTTATTAAACCAAGTATAAAATTATAACACCTCAATTTTTACTACCGAAATTTTTCATTTTGTAGCCGAAGTAATTAAGTAAAATATTGGGGGTTACCACCGTGATCGACATAATTCTGGCTTATGCAACCATCCTTACATCAATCATAAGGCTAAAACATTTAGAGTAACACAAGAAATTTAGAAACAAAAGAATGTTTATAGAACAATATTGAGTTTGGAGCGTAACTCTGAGTTTAACAATATAAAATACAAAAGAGGGGATTCCATGGATCAAGAGTCCAAAAAGGGTATCCAGCTAAATTCATAAACTGAATAACAATTACTCTTCAACTAACCCTAATATAGATGAAGTCACTCATCCCTACATAAGGCTTCATAGGAAGCATAATTATCTAACTAATTTTTTGAGAGCTACACATAAGATTCAAGGCCTTCTACTTGTGGGAATGAGGAACACCCATAAAACTAGTGGTCAATACATTACGTACTGAAAAAATGATCAATACTATCGAAATAGGGATACAAATAGCACATGCTTTCACATTAGATAATAAGGCAAAAACTAAATAAAAGAAACATCTCATAAGATAAAATATTTAATGGATGCTCCACATTAGATAATAAGGTATTGTAGGAGTACTTTATTAGTGATGTTTTGGCTTAGTGATTTGTTATATATGGCATTTTAGAATATTTCGATATGCTTCTAGCCTTACACCTAGCCTGAGATAGATGATGGACATATACATTATTTTAGGTGTGGTGGTAACGCATTCTATTTTTAGTTTTGGCTTCTACATTATTCTTTTAAATGAAATTTTACAAGAAGGAAAATGAGAGTGTTACAAATTAATATAAGAGCTTTTGTTTTGAAAATCCTTAACATTTTATCATTTCAAGTGATTTTCTTGTTTGATTTCCAATGGTTTTGGTTTGAAATTCCAACTTTCAAAAGTTGATTAGCTTGGTGAGGAGTGTTCTTACGTGGTGTAAGTGGGCTTTATTGTTGTTATATTTAAGTGCTCTTGTGATTATTTTATTGTCATTGCTATTTCTAACATAGTTTAATTTGTATCTTATGTGCATGTGGTATTAGTTTTCCTAGGTTGTTTTCTTTAGAGGGGGTAGTTACCCCATTAAATTATCTTTATCTTGTATACGTTCCTATGATTGTAATAATTTTGAGACATGCTTTGTTAGTTAGAGCATGATGTGAAATATATTTGTAATATCCCAATATTTATAACTGAAAAATTTTGTTTAATGAAAAGGTTGAGTCAAAGCGAAATCACAAAACAAAAATTATGGGAATATTACTATCACACTTATTACTAGACCGGTTCACTTCTACCATTCCAATACCAAGTTCTAAGGCTAATTGGGATAGACATTAAACACGATTCGGTAATTAAAATGAGTATTCATAAAAGAAATGAGCCGTTAATCGTATAGGAAATCAGAGTGCGGTAATCAAAAGGTACAACCCAAAAGTACAGTTTTAAAGTACCAAATGACATAAAACATCACACAATAGAATAAAAAAATATAATGATACAGGAAAAATAAAACGGATGATAGACTCTGGCCATGTCACTCTCGACCCCCAAGCTAGGTCCAAGCTCAACTCTCAGCCCAGCCCGATGCCTATAAGTGTCGTAGGCATCGAAGATAAAATCACCGACCTACACCAAGTCAGAAGGGCCTTTTGATTGTGGGAATGAGTAGCACCCATGAAACAGATAGTTAGTACGTTACGTAATGAGGAAGGTAATCGTGTGCTAAGGCCAAATATACAAAAATATACAACATAGCATGCATGGCATAGTCCCATAACATGCAGTGACACAGATAAAGAAGACCGATTATGGTCCGGAAAACTTATTCTTTAGATCTCTGATAAATATAGTCGATTTACATCATAGCCCTTATTGATCAATGCGAGTGTGGGAATCCCACTATTATTCGCTGGTGGACCGGTCATGTACGGTAAAACACTCCTGGCCACTATTATTCGTCGGTGGACTGGTCATACAGGGCAAAACGTTCCTGGCCACTATAATTCGCCGGTGGACTGGTTTGGCCCCGACTCTCATGGTGTTCCACTGTAATTACCTCGTGTCTTTCCCATGTCTTATCATCATTATGTTTGGTTTGTTGAGCACGGAAACCCCCACTATTATAGCCGGTGGAATGGTCATGTAGGGAAAAATGCACCTAGCCACTATTATTTGCCGGTGGACCGGTCATGCAGGCACCCCGACTCTTGGCAACTATTATTCGCCGGTAGACCGGTCTGGGCCCTGCTCAACAATCTTCCTTTTTAAATGATTAGTGTCTTATTTGTTCCTTATTCGATAATGTTTCACCCTTGACATACATGCCACCAATATTCTACTTCTATCTACCCAAGAGGGGCCCGTCTTATATCTTGAGACTCTGGCACCTCCTAACTGCCATGACATCCCTTCCTTATTCCATTATCCACACTAGAAGCCCAATTCTGATGCAGGTGGGTTAAGGCCCACTACCTCATACCACTAAGCCCATTCATCGTCCTCCTTAGGATTTTCTCCGAAAAAACCCTAATTTGGGCCTATGTGGCCCATCCTTTTCTACCTCACACGTCCTAAACTATTTTCACACCCCACAAGTCACGATCCTTAGATTCTTTCCTCATACCTCACTCATCCTCATTTATTTTTATTATTTTCTTTTTCTTTTTCCACCTTCTCAAGTTAGGGTTCCACCCAAACCCTAGCCTGGTCTCCTATGCACCCTTATACTATCCCACGTACTATTTCTTACCCGAAGCCCCCAGTCACCCAAACGATACTTCTATTACATTCCTCATGCTCCAAGGCAACTTTTCACACGTAAAGTTTGCCCCCATGAGGACTCTAACCATTTCATGCAAAACCCTCAATATTTATCATACCAAACCCATAAATTTCTATGCAAACCCTAGTTCATCCCATATAAACCCTAGTTTCTCCCACTCTTTCATTTTATTTAAATCCCCCCATTTTATTCATCATTCACGAATCACGGGTTATTTAAGTCATTCTTACCTACGTTAGCCAACTTACTTCCCCTTGGTTATCTTATTTTCCCATTTTTCTTTTTCATGCCTCCATCCCACATCACCACCTCAAATACCCTAGCATGCATGTCCTAAGGGCCACATCACATCGCGTCACAATTTGCAGCATATTCATCTTAGCACATACCAGAAGAGAACACATGAACATACCTCTGTTTTGAGGCGCACTACACATAAGACAGTTAAGATAATAGCATATAGAACACGACATTTAATTATACAGGACATCCAAGGCATGCAAGACACATAACACACATGCGGCCTTAGCTACACCCTTGCCTGAAACATCGCTAGGCTTGGAGCATGCTCCTACGCCTCCTGAGGGTTTTGACTTAATTCACCTATAAGAGGGAAATACTATGGGTTAATCTCCCTCTACTAGAATTACCATATTTTCCTATCTTACCCCTATCATGGCCTACTATTAAGGTTAATAATGATAATAGTAGTTTTATAATTAAAAGTAGGGTTATTATTCTCAAAATAATTAATCATGCGACTACTAACCAAAGTAAGTCTTATTAATATTCATAGTATTAAAGTAATGGTTTCAATACTACTACTAAAAATATTATTGTTTTTATAACGATACTAATATCAGCCCTAAATTCTAGTAATAATAATAATAATGATGATGAAAATACTATAAAGGTAATGGCCATAATGATACTTATATTAATAACACTAGTAGTAGTAGTAATAATAATAATAATAATAATAATAATAATAATAACAATAATAGCAGTAATAGTGATAGTAGTTTCAATCTTGATAATAATGCTAATAATGTTCTAGAAATCATAATACTAATAGCCTTGGTGATTATATGGCCAAGTGTAATAATAATAATAATGTTGGAAATGATAATAATAATAGTGGTAATGATAATATTAATAATAACAATTATAATAGTAGTAGTAGTAGTAGTAGTAGTAGTAGTAGTAGTAGTAATAATAATAATAATAATAATAATGTTAAGCATGAAAAGGGGTAATAGTATTTTAATGGCCAAAGTTATTGTGAATATTATTAGTAACAAAATAATGATAATAATAATGTTGATAATACGAGTAGTAATAAAAAAATAATAATAATAAGGATAATAATAAGGATAATAATAGTAATAATAATAACAAGTTGTAGTCTTTTAAATAATAATACCATTAATTATAAATCTCTCCAGAATAAGAGTTAGAACATAATAATAATAATAATAATAATAATAATAATATCACTAATAATAATAGTTAATAATAATACTATTAATATTAAAATCATTAACACATTTATACAAAAGGTTTAAGGGTTAAGAAATTGGGATACCGCCTAGGCTTGGTGGTGGAGCCAACGACGACGGTGGAGGAGGAAGAGAGGTTGAGAGATGGGTGTAGAGGCTAGGGGAGAGGGAAGTAGGGGGAGATGGAGGTGTTGGGAGGTAGAGTAAGGTCCCATGGTTGTTTTGAGGGGTAGAGGTGGTGTTATAGGTGGCAGAATTTGTGGCAGAAGGTGGCATGAGGGGCGGAGTAGGGTCGAAGTGGGTTGTTTGGGAGGGAGATTTTGCATGGCCAGGGTGGCTCATGCAGGGCAAGGCAAGGAAGGAGGGTGGCTTAGTTGCGTAGAGAGCGGTACAGGGAAGGTTTTGGTAGCCGAAGTGGGCTGTGGTGACGGCCGATGGAGGAAAAATGGCGGTCTGTTTGGGCAGTGGCATGCGGGTCGAATTTCTGGGCTGCCAAAATCAAAACCCAATTATGGCGGCCTTTGGAGCTATATATAGATCGATTGGAAGGGAAAACGACAAAGGGGAGTGAGAAAGTAGGGGCAAGGGTTATGGCGCTCCGGTCGGTGAGGGTAGGCTGGCACAAGTCTACCTTCGTAGGCCATTTTTTATGGAGAAAAAAGGGATGGCACACGTAGGAGAGGGGATGGCCAGCCATGATGAAGTGACAGGGAAGATGATGGGGAAGAGAGGAGGAGAACAGCGGGTCAACCGGTATGATCGGTGGCAGAAATCTCGGCGTTGATTGAGGAAGTTGTAGGTGGCGCGAGGAAGAAGATGACGCAAGAGGAAGGGGGAGGGGTTGGATCGGCGGTCTAGGAGAAAAGGAAGGAAGAAAGAAAAAGCCGGATCGGCCAAGAGAAGAAGAAAAAGAGCCAGTGATGTGGGCTTGGGCCGTGTAGGGGGGAGAGGAGGAGTTGGGACGGAGGCAGGCAGGCCTAGATCGGGGAAAATAGGGAAGAAGGAAGAGAAGAAAAGGAAAGAAAAGGAAGAAGAGAGGGAAAAAGAAAAAAGTAAAAAGGAAAAAAAGGAAAAAAGGTGGTTTAGGATTAATTAACATATTTTGGGTATTTTGGCATATTAAAAAAATGTTAATATCAAAATAATAATTAAATTCTATTTTTAGGTTAATTTAGGGATTTTGAAAGATTTTACCTAAATTCTATTTTAATTATCATAATACTCAAAATTTCCTATTTAAATTATTTATTAATTTTTCCTAGATTTGGATTAATTAATTCCCTCTTATTTTAATAAAAATAGTTTATTTAATTAATTTTCCTAATAAATTCTTATTTTCCATAATTTCCTAAATTAGGGTTTAGGGGTATTTCATCACTACCCCCTTAAAGAAAGAATTCATCCCTGAAGTCACTTACAATTTCCTAAGGTTAAGGTCAAGGTATCCTAATCGGTTAGGGACACCACTCTTACATTGATAATCACCTCAACTACGCCCTTAAAAAGTTACTAAGAAATGGTTGTACCTACAACGAAGAGTTCTGGGTACGCTTCCCGCATGTCCTTCTCAGTTTCCTATGTAGCTTCTTCGATTCCATGCCGACTCCATAGGACCTTGTCGAGGGAAACTGCACTACAACGGTCTTTCACAACTTGGTATCGAGGATCCACACTGGTCTCTCTTCATAGGTTAATAAGTCATCCAGTTCTATCTCATCTGGTTGGATTACGTAGGAAGGATTGGCAACGTACTTTCATAACTGCGAAATGTGGAATACATTGTGAACTCAAGCCAACTCTGGAGGAAGAGCCAAATTATAAGCAACCTCTCCTATACGCTCCAAGATCTCAAAGGGGCATATGTACCTCTGGCTTAGCTTACCCTTTCAGCCAAACCTCTAAATGCCCTTTGTGGGGGAGACCCTCAACAACACCTTTTCTCCAGGCTCTAAATCACTATCCTGGTGCCTCCGATCAGCATAACTCTTCTACCTGCTCTAGGCGACTCTCATCCGGTCCTGAATCTGTCAGACCTGCTTGGTCATTTCTTCGATCATCTTGGGTCCCAATACCACCGTCTCACTGGTATCATTCCGCCCATACAAAGCTTCAAAGGGAGCCATCCCAATACTGGCATGGTAGTTTTTGTTGTATGAGAACTCTATCAAATGAAGGCGCTCCTCCCAACATCCTTGGAAATCTAGCACACAGGCTCTCAACATATCCTCTAGGGTCTATATGGTTCGCTCTGTCTACCCATCGGTGGCGGGGTGGAAAGCTGTGCTCATCTTCAACTTTATTCCCAATGCCTCCTATAGCTTTCCCCAAAAGTGAGAGAGGAACCTCGAATCTCTATCTAACACGATGTCCCCTAGAACCCCGTGACGACTGACCACATACTTCATATAAGCACCCGCTAGCTGATCCATACTTGAGGTGGACCTCATCAAGATAAACATGACCGACTTAGTCAATCTGTCCACAATTACCCAAATGGTGTCATAGCCGCTCAGAGTTCTTGGTAAATCGCTGACGAAATCCATGGAGTTCGAGTCCCATTTCCACCTCGGCACTTCCAAGGGATGAAGTAGCTCTACTAGTCTCTGGTGCTCAATCTTGACCTTTTGACACACTAGACACCAAGACACAAACTCTGCCACTTCCCGCTTCATGTGGGCCCACCAATACATCCTCCCAAGGTCTTTGTACAACTTAGACCCTCCCGAGTGGACTAAGTAAATATTTTGATGTCCTTCTTCCATAATGTGACGCTTTAATTCCAGACAACGTTGCAGTACACATCAGTGACCTTTGAATCGAAGGCTGCCATCATCGTGAATTCTAAGCCCTTCTGCTCAGCCTTCCTGCATCTTTCACCGGATCCTCTCAAGCTTGACATCTCCGATCTTACCGATTTGGATCTCTTCGAATAAGGTGGGAGTGAGTGTCAGGGCTCTCATGCAAGCCTTAAGGTCCCCTTACTGAATCATCTCAATCTCCATGCCCAACAACTCCCTTATCATTCGGTCCGCGACTGCACGACACAGTACAGAATGTGATGTATTCCTGCTTAGGGCGTCCGCAACTACGTTGGCCTTACCCTTGTGGTAGGTCAACTATATGTTGTAGTCCTTGATAAGCTCCAACCACCTCCTCTGCCTCATTTTAAGCTCTTTTTAAGTGAAAATGTACTTGAGGCTCTTGTGATCTGCAAAGAATCTACATTTTGCTCCATACAGGTAGTGCCTCCAAATCTTCAGAGCACATACCACGACAACCAACTCTAGATCATGCGTAGGATAATTCTTTTCATTTTTCTTTAACTTTCGGGATGCATATGCAATAACTCTTCCTTTCTGCATCAACATACACCCAGCTCGTGTTTGGATGCATCACTATAGACCTCAAACCCATCCGTGCCCTCTGGTAGGGTCCACACAGGTGTAGTGGTCAACCATCTATTTAGCTCCTAGAATGCTTCTTCATAAGTCTTGTCCCACTGGAACCTTGTAGTCTTCTTCAGAAGGCTGGTTAATGGTTTGGCAATCCGAGGGAAATTGTACACAAACCTTCTAAAATACCCGACCAATCCTATAAAACTCTAAACCTTGGTGATATTTGTAGGAGGCTTCCACTCTGTGACGGCCATGATCTTGGCTAGGTCCGCAGCCACTCCCTCTGCTGATATAATGTGTCCCAGAAGAGCCACCTCTTGAAGCTAGAATCTGCACTTCGACAATTTTGCATATAGGCGATGCTCTTTCAACAGATTCAGAATAGTGCGGAGGTGCTGCTCGTGCTCCTTGTCCCCTTGAGAATACACCAGGATGTCATCAATGAACACCATGATGAATTGATCTAGGAATGGCCTAAATATCCTTATCATCAGATCTATGAAAGCCGTAGGCGCATTCGTGAGCCCAAACGACATAACCGTAAACTCATAGTGTCCATACCGGGTCCAGAAGGCGGTCTTCATAATATCAACATCTGCGATCCTCAACTGGTGGTACCCTGACCTCAAATCGATCTTAGAGAACACTGTGGCACCCTTCAACTGGTCAAAAAGGTCATCTATCCTTGGGAGTGGGTACCGGTTCTGCACTGTTAGTTGGTTCAATTCCGATAGTCGATGCAAAGGCAAAGATTACCATCCTTCTTCTTTTTGAATAGGACCGGTGCTCCCTAAGGTGCCACACTCAGTCGAATGTATCCATGCTCCAACAACTCTTCCAGCTAGGCTTTTAAATCCTTCAACTCAACTAGCGCCATCCGGCAGGGTGCCTTTGTGACGGGCTCAGCTCTTGGCACCAACTCGATCTTGAAATCGATTTCTCGAACTAGGGGCATACCCAGTATCTTCTCTTGAAATACATCTGGGAACTCCTTGACAACCAAAATTCTATCTAGATCATCCAGGTCCTTGTTCAGCTCCTGCACACTACATAAGTATAGGGGATACCCCTTCTAAACCAAGGAATATAGAGTCACCGCCGATACTACCTCGGTAGCAGGCTTAGGTTGGGTTCTCCGGTATGAAACCTTATTTCCCTTCGGGCCTCATAAGATCACGTGCTTTTAGGCATAGTCAGTGACGGTCTTATATCTCCCCAACATGTCCATACCTAGAATCACATCGAAATCCTTCAATTCCAGCCCGACTATGTCCACTAGGAAATCTACCCTGCCTATGATTAAGGCCATATTAGAAAACAACTTACTACACTTCACTTTATCACCGAAGGGAAGCATCACAGATAATTCTATTTTAGTAGTAGGTGACAATCTAGTCTTAGTAACAAAAGTAGATGAAACAAAGGACAAGGTGGCTCCCAAGTTAAATAAAACATGCACCGGTAGAGAGCGAATGGTGAACATACGAGTAATAATGTCTAGCTGGCAGTTAGGTCCGCTTGACTAATCATAGTCAGGCACCCGCCTGACTGGCCTCCCTTCTGAGAAAATGGTCTGGGTCCCTGAGGCCTTCCTTGGGCCTCTCTGGCTATGGTACCAGCTAGGACAGGTGCTCGTTGGTAGTATTGCTGGGGTGCGGTTCTGAGGTACTACTGATAAGCCTGCTATTAGGGCACCAAGGCCTCCCCCAGTGGAGCCTATCGAGGCAGGTACTGCTAAGCACG
Source organism: Tamarix austromongolica (assembly GCA_039764185.1). NCBI lineage: Eukaryota > Viridiplantae > Streptophyta > Magnoliopsida > Caryophyllales > Tamaricaceae > Tamarix > Tamarix austromongolica. Next base: position 19,529,347 of record CM077808.1, on the reverse strand, counting down.
CGACGGTCCTCGACACTCGAATGCTCTGTGGCCCCTTTTACCATAGTTCAGGCATGAGATAAGCCTACCTCCACAATCCCGGCTGGGGTGACTACGGCCACAACGTCCGCATAAGAATCCTCCTGGGGGACCTTGGCCCCTACTCTGGTCTCTCAATAGGGGTCTTCTTAGCCCCTTTGTCCGTGGATGGGTTCTGCTCCCTGAATTATGTCCCTCAAGTTTCCTCTTCCCGAGGATGGCGGTCTGCTCCTGGACTAGGGCGGCGGCGAGGCAAGCACGCTAGTACAGGGTAGCTATGTCGGTGAAGGGCGTTGCACCCATCATCCTACAGATGCCGAAGTTCAACCCCTGCTCAAACTGAAACACCACAGTGGACTCGTTGGCAGCGATCCCAGGGACAAAACATAGTAGCTCTGTGAAGCAAGCGTAATACTGTCACAATGTCATCAACCCTTGGGTGAGCTACATAAATTCTCCAAGCTTTTCCCTCTTTAGGCTCTCAGGGTAGAACCAGGAGCGAAGTGCGGTTTTGAACGCCTCCCAAGTCACGGGGGGACTATCTTGGCTACGGTACTCTACCCATCAGGCATTTGCCATGCCTCTCAAGAAGAAGGCAGCTATTCTGGGCTGCCGAGCTGTAGGGCATTCCACTGCCTCAAAGGTGTAATCTATATCTCGGATCCACCCTTCGAGGATCGCGGGGTCCTCTTCGCCTGAGTACGTCAGAGGATGGTGCCCTGTTACCCTCCAAAGCCAATCCTCACCGGCACCCTCTGAGTGGTTGGGGTGTGAGGTTGGCACCGAGGGTTGGCGCTGAACGAATTCAATAAAAGCCTCGAAGGCCTCCTCCAAACACCCTATTTAGCCGTTCATCCCCATTGGAAACTGTAATAGAAAAGATGGGGTTCGAAGCAAACCCACTGGTTTTTAGTAATCATCTCACACTATTTCCCCCTTTTGGGAAAAACCCCTAGTATACCCTTACGTTCCTCATCGCAGCCCAGACTCAGAATCATTAAAACATAAGGGTTTCACTAAGGTATGAAAATACTTCAAATCAGGTAAAACTTGAAAGTTTATTTCTGTTTTGAAAAGAAACATGCGTGATTTTGAGGACCAATGCTCTGATACCAACTTGCAATACCCCATAATTTGCAACTAAAAAATTTCTTTTAATAAAAAGGTTAAGCCAAAGAAATACCACAAAAACGTAAATTATGGGGATATTACCGCTACACTTAGTACTAGACCGGTTCACTTCTACCGTTCCAATACCAAGTGCTAAGGCTAATTGGGATAGACATCAAACACGAGTCGGTAATTAAAACAAGCATTCATAAAAGAAATGAGTTGTTAAATGTATAGGAAATCAGAGTGCGGTAATCAAAAGGTACAGCCCAAAAGTACAATTTTAAAGTACCAAATGACATAAAACATCACACAACAGAATAAAATAAAATATAATGATACAAGAAAAAACACGGATGATAGACTCTGGCCATGTCACTCTCGACCCCCAAGCTAGGTCCAACCTCAACTTTCAACCCTGCCCCATGCCTCGTAAGTGTCGTAGGCATCGAAGATAGAATCACCTACCTGCACCAAGTCAAAAGGGTCTTCTGCTCGTGGGAATGAGCAGCACCCATGAAACGGGTAGTCAATATGCTACGTGTTGAGCAAGGTAACCGTGTGCTAAGGCCAAATATACAAAAATATACAATATGGAATACATGGCAAAGTCACATAGCATGCAGTAACACAGATAAAGAAGACCGACTATGATCTAGATAACTTATTTTTTAGATCTCTGACAAATATAGTCGACTAACATCATAGTCTTTATCAATTCATGCGAGTGCAGGAACCCTAGTATTATTCACCGGTGGACCAATCATGCAGGGTAAAATGCTCTTGGCCACTATTATTCGCCGGTGGATCGGTCATGCAAGGCAAAATGCTCCTGGCCACTATTATTCGCTAGTGGATCGGTCTGGCCTCGACTCTCATGGTGTTCCACTATAATTACCTCATGTCTTTCCCATGTCTTATCATCATTATATTTGATTTGTTGAGCACGGAAAACCCCACTATTAAAGCTAGTGGAACGGTCATGTAGGGCAAAATGCACCTAGCCACTATTATTCACCGGTGGACCGGTTATGTAGGGTACCCCGGCTCCTAGCCACTATTATTCCTCGGTGGACCGGTTAGGGCCCGACTCAATAACTTTCCTCTTTTAATGATTAGTGTCTTATTTGTGCCTTATTTGATATTCTTTCACCCTTGACATGCATGCCACCAATCTTCTACTTTTATCCTCCCAAGAGGGGCCCGTCTTATATCTTGAGACTCTAGCACCTCCTAACTGCCCCGACATCCCTTCCTTATTCCATTACCCACACTAGAAACCCAATTCCGATGTAGGTGGGTCAAGGCCCACTACCTCATACCACTAAGGCCATTCATCATACTCCTTAGGATTTTCTCCGGAAAAACCCTAATTTGGGCCTATGTGGACCATCCTTTTCTACCTCACACGTCCCAAACTATTTTATTACCTCACATGTCACGATCCTTAGGTTCAACTCTCCCTTCGTACCTCACTCATCCGCATTTATTTTTATTATTATATTTTTCTTTTTCCACCTTTTCAAGTTAGGGTTCCTCCCAAACTCTAGCCTGGTCTCCTACGCAACCTTATACTATCCCATTTACTATTTCTCACCTGAAGCCACCAATCACCCAAACTATACTTCTATTACCTTCCTCACGCCCCAAGGCAACTTTCCATACGTAAAGTTTGCCCCCATGTGGACTCTAAACATCCCATGCAAAACCCTCAATATTTATTATGCCAACCCTAAAATTTCCATGCAAACCTTAGCTCCTCCCATGTAAACCCTAGTTTCTCCCACTCTTTCATTTTATTTAAATCCCCCCATTTTATTCATCATTTATAGATCACGGGTTATTTAGGTAATTCTTAGCTACGTTAGCCAACTTACTTCCCCTTGGTTATCTTATTTTTCCATTTTTCTTTTTCATGCCTCCATCCCACATCACCACCTCAAATACCCTAGCATACATGTCCTAAGGGCCACATCACATCGTGTCATAATTTGCAGCATATTCATCTTAGCACATACCAAAAGAGAGCACATGAACATACCTCTGTTCCGAGCCGTGCTACATATAAGACAGTTAAGATAATAGCATATAGAACACGACATTTAATTATACAGGACATCTAAGACATGTAAGACACATAGCACACATATGGCCTTAGCTACACCCTTACCTAAAACGTCGCCGGGCTTGGAGCACGCTCTTACGCCTCCTGAGGGTTTTGACTTGATTCACCTATAAGAGGGAAATAATATGGGTTAATCTCCCTCTACAAGAATTACCATAATTTCCTATCATGGCCTACTACTAAGGCTAATAATGATAATAGTAGTTTTAAAAGTAGGGTTATTATTTTCAAAATAATTAATCATGCCACTACTAACCAAAGTAAGTCTTATTAATATTCATAGTATTAAAGTAATAGTTTCAATACTACTAATAATAATATTATTGTTAGTTTTTATAATGATACTAATATCGACCCCAAATTCTAGTAATAATAATAATAATAATAATAATATTGATGAAAATACTATAAAGGTAATGCCCATAATGATACTTATATTAATAACGCTTGTAGTAGTAGTAATACTAATAATGATAATGATGATGATAATAATAATAATAATAATAATAATAATAATAATAATAATAATAATAATAATAATAATCGTAGTAGTAGTAGTAGTAGTAATAGTGATAGTAGTTTCAATCTTGATAATAATGCTAATAAGGTTCTAGAAATCATAATAGTAGTAGCCTTGGTGATAATATGGTCAATTGTAATAGCATAATAATAATAATAATAATAGTAGTAGTAGTAGTAGTAGTAGTAGTAGTAGTAGTAGTAGTATTAGTAGTAGTAGTAGTAGAAGTAGTAGTAGTAGTAGTAGTAGTAGTAATAATAATAATAATAATAATAATAATAATAATAATAATAATGTTAAGCATGAAAAGGGGTAATAGTATTATAATGGCTAAAGTTATTATTAATATTTTTAGTAACAAAATAATGATAATAATAATAATGATAGTAGTAGTAGTAGTAGTAGTAATAATAATAATAATAAGGATAATAATAGTAATAATAACAACAAAGTTGTAGTCTTTTAAATAATAATACCATTAATTAGAAATCTCTCCGGAATAAAAGTTAGAACATAATAATAATAATAATAATATTATTATTATTATTATTAACACTAATAATAATAGTTAATAACACTACTACGGAAACAGGAATTAATAACGGCACATTGGTAACGGTGGTTCGAAAACCGTTGTCAAATCCGTGAAAATTAATGCGCTGGAATTTTTAATAACGGTTTTACGTAATAACCGTTATTAAAAGTGCAAGGTAAAATTTTGCACGGGAATTTTAATAACGGTTGACGTAAAACCGTTATTAAAAATTGATTTAATAACGGTTCAAACAAGAACCGTTGTTAAAATTTCCAATGTTTTAATAACGGTTCCTTTTAAAACCGTTATTAAATCTTGTTTTGATAACGGTTCTTGTAAGAACCGTTATTAAATCATGTTTTAATAACGGTTCTTACAGGAACCGTTATTAATATCTCCTTTTATTTTTTTCTCTTTTGTATCGTGCCAAAAATTTCACACTCTGCCGCTTCCCTCTCGTACTCTCTTTCTATTGCGAACCCTTGCACCACCGCTCCGGCTCCTCTGAATTAAGGGAAACCGTCGCACCGCCATCTCTCCACCACCCCTCTGCCATTCTTGCGAACGTAGCCAGCATTTGTACCTTCGTCGTTGTCGTTCTCAACTTGTACGCCGTCGCTCCCTTTATGTATGTGTTGTTCTTCCTTCAATATTGCTTAATTTGTCTCTACTGATATGTATATATATATATATAAATGCATGCATGTTGCACCGAAGATGTTGTGTTTGATGTGTTGTTCGAAAATCTGTCGTTCGATGTGTTGGTGAAAAAATTTGCTGTGGCCTTTTTGATTGTGGCCGGCCGAGACCTTAATATATATGTATATATATATATATATAAATGTGTTTATAATCTATTTTATAAAAATATGTATTATTATTTTAAGAGAATCCACAAGCCTAAAATATATATTATTATCATAAGATATGTACGTTCTAAGTATAAAATTAAGGTGTATATATTTTTTTAGCACTCACATTATTATATATGCAGATGATCATGTGTATTTATATGCTTTTTTTAATATATATTTTGTAAGACGTGTATGTTTGTTTTTCCATAAAATGTGTGTTTATATGTGTTCTATTATATGTATATATATTTATAATATATTCATATATAAGATGTGTATATATAATCTTAAATAATTGTGGTTAGGGTTAGGGTTAGCTATAGGTTTAGGATCATTATCTTATGAGGTTTAGTGTTATTTTTTATTATAATTTATTAGGGTTAATTATTTTTAGGGTTAGTGGGAGGGGGGAGGGTTAGGGTTTATCGTTTATTATATTAAATATAAACTAGGGCTATAAGGAAAAATCCTAAGGATAAGGGTATTGTGCCTGGGGAAAAGTTGAGGAGGTTGGTTGGGCATCGGTGTTGTGATCGATAAAAATTAAATAGAGATGAATAATTGTGTATAATAATAATAATAATAATAATAATAATAATAATAATAATAATAATAATCATCATCATCATCATATAAGATTTATTAGATTGTACTATATATATATATATATATTATCTTATTAATATCTACTTGATTTTACTATGCGTAGCTTGAATGATTTGATGATAGTTTGATGTTTAGCCAGTTTGTTAAATATATAACTAAAGATTATGTCCTTATTTTAAATAGTTTGATGTTGTTAGGTTTACATAGTTGGTTATGATCTGGTAGAATATATTTATGATTTGTCTAGCTAGTTGAAGATCACTTTATATATTCTGTAATTTAGATCCTTTTAATTTCGAGAACAACCTTGATGATAAGATTTAGTGGTTCTCATTTGTAGGTAGTGATCAGATGACATACCCTCCACTGTATTTTCATATGGCGCCACATAGAGATGTACGGACTCATGTGATATGGTTATATAATGAGCTATGTCATTTGTACGCGAGTGGCTCATCCTATCACCCCTTCCATTTCAGATCTTATCACCTTCTGTTGACCCTGCCTCAGATAGAGCCATGGGCATCGGCTACGTCTACTTTTTTGCAGTGGTTTGTCTACCACAGTGATGCACCACACCCGAGATTTATTGAGGGTGAGCTGTTTGCTAGAGAGTATGATAGGATATCGAGAGAACTGATGGTCATCGATGACGAGTGGAGGTATCGTCATAGCTTGCCTCGGAGTATCCACCTCAGTTACCCTAGAGTATCCGTGAGTAGACTCTCATTTGATGATGTCAGGGATCAAATGATATATCGTGATGAGTGGACTTTTAGAGTTATAGTTTTTAGTCGGGCTCGACGAGGCTATCGGGGGATTTAGTTTTAGATATGAGTTTTCGTTTTTTAGGTATTTGAGTTGTAGCAACATTTTGATGTATATAGTGCTGCTATTGCTTAAATCCTGTAGTATGCATATCTTTTGTAAATTGAACTATTAATTGTATAATATTTTGCTACGTTTGTATGTATGCATATATATATATATATATATATATAATGAACTCTTTGTAAGTATGAGGAGTTTCATTGATCAACATTAATATAATTTTGGAAACTTGTTAGCATGATTCGTATATATATATATATATATATATATAGAGAGAGAGAGAGAGAGAGAGAGAGAATAGCATGATACTTTTGAGATTAATTCTTTCTAAGCAAGAGTGATTTGAAAATTATTATACTTATAATTCAATTGATTTTTAATATATAATTACTTTCATGTGGGATATATCTAGATTCAAATAATATGGATCGGAAATGGTTGTCTGCAAATCGTCTGTCTAGAGAATATAACGAAGGAGTGGAGTTTTTCATCAAGTTTGCAGTTGAACATGCTCGGGACAATAGTAGAATAGTCTGTCCTTGTTTGAAGTGTGCTTATATTCAGCGTGTCAACGCTAATGATTTGAGAGATCATTTATTTGTGTATGGAATTGATACAAGCTACACTTGTTGGATATGGCATGGGGAAACAGAGTCTAAATATGAAAATGACGATGCTGGGAGGGATAGTAGTGGATCATCATTTGATAACTATGAGGGACATTCGTTAGAGGAGATGACTCAAAAGGTTGAGGAAAGTGTTCGGGATTGTCCAAAAATGTTTGAGAAGTTATTGAATGACTCGGAGAAACCTTTGTACGGTGATTGTAAGACGTTTTCGCGATTATCCGCTACTTTAAGGTTGTACAACTTAAAGGCATGTAACAGATGGAGTGATAAGAGTTTTACAGAATTATTGTCACTTGTGAAGGATATGCTTCCTGATGATAACGTTCTACCCGATCGTACGTATGAAGCGAAGAAGATTCTATCCTCTATGGGCATGAGTTATGAGAAGATACATGCATGCCCTAATGATTGTATTTTATATCGCAATGACAATGCATCTTTGGATAGTTGTCCTAATCCTGAATGCAAAGCACCACGATACAAAAAGAACAAGGTGCCCGCTAAGGTGTTATGGTATTTTCCTATAATACCAAGATTAAGGCGGATGTTTAATGATATTGAAGATGCCAAGAACCTAAGATGGCATGCTGATGACAAGATAGATGACGGGCTTCTTAGACATCCATCCGACTCTCCACAATGGATGACGATTGATGGGTTGTTTCCTGAATTTGGTAAAGAAGTAAGAAATGTGCGCCTTGCACTATCTGCAGATGGAATGAATCCGCACAATCAAGGCAGCTACAGTTTATGGCCAGTGATTTTGGTTAGATACAATTTACCTCCGTGGCTCTATATGAAACGCAAGTATATGATGTTGTCTTTACTCATTTCCGGGCCAAACCAACCTGGGAATGATATTGATGTTTATTTGGCACCTTTGATTGATGATTTGAAGTTCTTATGGGACATGGGCGTTGAAGTATTTGATGCATATGGTCAAGAAAATTTCACTTTGAGAGCATTGTTATTCTGTACTATAAATGATTTTCCGGCATATGGCAACTTGTCAGGTTATAGTGTGAAAGGCCATTATGCATGTCCGATATGTGAGGAGAATACTTCATTTGTTCAGCTAAGACATGGCCGAAAGACTGTGTTCCTTGGGCATCGTAGGTTTTTACCGAAGAATCATCATTATCGTAGGCAAAGAAAAGCGTTCAATGGATTCCGAGAAGAAGGGCAGGCACCAATCCGGTTGACGGGTCGACAAGTGTGGCTGAAGATGAAACATTTGAGTGTCAAGTTTGGGAAGAAGAATAAAGATAAGCCTCCATCAGTTGGGTGGAAGAAGATGTCAATATTCTTCAACCTTCCTTATTGGGAATCTTTCTACGTGAGACATACCCTTGATGTGATGCATATTGAGAAAAATATATGTGACAGTCTTGTTGGCACATTACTTAATGTTCCACGCAAGACTAAAGATGGGATAAATGCTCGAATGGATATGGAAGAAATGGGTATTAGACAAGAACTGAAACCGCGAGACAACGGAAGAAGAACATATTTACCGCCGGCGTGTCATACTCTTTCCAGAAAAGAGAAAATTTCATTTTGTGAATTCTTGCACGGTGTCAAGGTTCCGAAAGGGTATTCTTCAAATGTCAGAAGGCTCGTGTCGATGAAAGAGTTGAAATTAATTAACATGAAGTCTCATGATTGTCATATCTTGATGCAGCACTTGTTGCCGATAGCTATACGTGGAATTTTGCCAAAACGTGTTCGAATTACTATCACGAGGCTTTGTTGGTTTTTTAAAGCCGTCTGCTCTAAAGTTATACATCCTGATAGTTTGGACGCCTTGCAAAAAGGGATTGTGATTATTTTGTGCCAACTTGAAATGTATTTTCCACCATCATTCTTTGACATTATGGTACATCTAACTGTTCATTTAGTTTATGAGATAAAGATGCTAGGACCTGTTCATGGGCATTGGATGTACCCCTTTGAACGATTTATGAAGTTGATAAAAGGTTATGTGAAGAATCGATATCGGCCAGAAGGATGTATTGTTGAGAGTTACCTGGTGGAAGAGGCAATTGAGTTTTGCACGAAGTACTTGTCAAATGCTGAAGCTCTTGGTATTCCTAAGTCTCGACATGCGGGCAAATTTGAACGATAGGGTATTAGAGGCAGACAGCTTGGGCGTGTAGACCCTAACATGTTCCGTGCAGCACATCTATATGTATTACACAATAGTGATGATGTTCAGCCGTACGTTGAAGAGCATATGACTTCTTTACGGATTGAAAATCCATCCAAGACTGAGAAATGGATTATCGATAAACATAATCTTTCCTTTATTGATTGGATAAGAGATCGCATCATTCCACTCATCGGTCATTCCCCAACTTTAATTTCTGAAACCCTGCACTGGTTGTCTCAGAAACCTCGTTATGAAGTTTTTCAATATACCAGTTATGTGATCAACGGTTGCACTTTTTATACAAAAGAACAAGATGGGAAGAGTACAATGCAGAACAGTGGGGTGACTTTAGTGGCTGAGGCAATGCATGTTGCTAGTGCGAAAGACAAGAATCCAACTTATGCAGATATGAATTATTATGGTGTGATTGAACATATATGGGAGTTAGATTACACTGTATTAAAAATCCCTGTATTCGGCTGCAGATGGGTTGATAACAACAGTAGGGTTAGATATGAAGATGGATTCACATTAGTAGATCTTAATAGGGCAGGGCATAAACAAGACCCATTCATCTTAGCATCACAAGTGACACAAGTATTCTATGTCACTGACCCTACTGATAATGGATGGTCTGTAGTACTATCTACGAAAAAAAGAAATGCCAATGAATGTGATGATGAAAATGATGCCAATTGGAATAACGAGTGTGTCTCAGCTGTGCAAGCAACTCAATTATTGAACGATGATAACAATACAATTAATGAGGAGGAAATATATGTCAGGGATGATCATCGTGAAGTAATATATGTATCAGATCCTAAATCTAATCCAAAAACAAGGGGGAAAAAAAGAAGGAAAAGAAGGCAATGAGGGTAATAATATTGTAACATATAATATCTATGTTGGTTTTTTTCAACTCAATTATGCTCAATACATAACATTCTAACATAATTTATTTAATGATTTCTTTTAGAGATATGGTCAATAAGAATATTGATAGGGACAGCAGTGATGAAGAAGGGAAAAGAGGGCCGACAATTATGAGAATCATCACAGATATGAGGAATAAAGGAGAAATAGTCAAGTTGGGATGGAATACTTACAATCTTCCCATTGGCCCTTATGCAGACATGTTTTTGACTTACATTTCACTTGTGACACGTAACCGTGTTTCTATCTCCTATAATAATTGGAAGCAGGTTCCAACGGGTCATAAGGAGCATATTTGGCAGGAAATCACGGTAAATATACAATTTTATGTAATCATTTATGTATGTAAAATTTTATTAATTTTAATACATTAATATCGGTATACATTTGTATGTCTTACAATGCAGAGAGTATTTAATGTGCCAGAGAGTAGGAAGAAATGGCTTCTTAGACATTGTGGGGAGCGTCTAAGAACATTTAGGTCATTTTTAGCTCGTAGGAAAATGTACAGAAAGAGTGATGGTTCTCTACAGCAGAATCCACCCAAACGATACGGTTTCATCGATCAAGAAAGTTGGAACCAATTTATTGCATATCGTCTTACGGGTGATTTTAAGGTATTTGTTAGATAACAATTAAATTTTTATTATCGATCCTAGTATTGTGCATAATATTGAAATAACTATGTCACAATGTTTTGGCTGGTGACATAGGAAAAAAGTGCCAAAAATAAAGAGATTGCGAAGTAGAATAAATACCGGCATAATATGGCTCGCAAAGGTTATGCAGGCCTTGAAGAGGAGTTGGTATGTATTTTGTGATTTATCTATTTACAGCGTACTGACGAATTTTATAATATTGGTACATTATAAGAATATTTTTTGATTTATAGCTCATAGCCCAAGACTTAGACCCATGTACCTCGTCCATTAATATTGGTACATTATGGAAGAAGGCTAGAGCAACAAAAGATGGATATATTAATAAAGATGTAGATGTTGCAGCGAAAAAAATTGTAAGTTTCTAGATATTTGGAACCCTGCTTACTTTTCTTTTAGAAAACTATTATATTATACTTATTCATGCAAGCTAATTTTACATATATTATATACATTACAGGACAAACTTCAAGCGTCAGATGGTGAGGAGGGGGTAGACCAATATAACATTGTATCACAGGCTATAGGAATTGTAGAACACCCTGGAAGACACAGGGGTCTTGGATTAGGTGTTACGAAAATGAGCGTACGTGGTCGATCTCGTGGTTCTCGTAACACTGATGAGCAAGTCGCCATCCTTACACAGAAATTGAACGTGGCATTTGAACGGATGGCAACAATGGAGCAAGAGTTGTCATTTATTAAATCTCAAGGGTATAAGCCATCCGATTTAGTCGACCATGATCAGCTTCACATACCTAATGTAAATAGTGTCAGAGACAGTTGTGAAGCTGATACACGTCTTTCTTCTCTTTCCGAGGTAAGCATTACATAACTTTGAATTGTTATTAAATGTATTTGGTGTCATAAATAGTTAATAATGTGTAATATTTTCGTTTAGGGTTTGCATAAATGTGACTTGTTAGCGAATGATCTTTCAACTCTTTTGGCCAAAGGAAGGGTCTGCATCAGTCACAGTACCCAAACACAAACTGTCCATGGGTATAACTTAGCCCTACTTACAAGGCCGGTGAGTATTGACACTCCAATCATTGGTAGTGCGCCCTTGCCTTGTTATAAAGAGGGCGATGAGGCAGCCACAGTGCTAGAAGCTCATGGAAGCTTCGTGCCTTGGCCTGTGGATCAGATACGTCTCACTACTGAAGAGGTATATATTGACATTCAATATCTTCATTAGACCTAGTTTAGTAGTTACATTGTTTATACCTTTTTCATATATATATGCTCAATACATATTTTGTTTATTATTATTATTTAAGGAATCAAAGAAGAAGACTGCTCCTACTAGTAAAACTAAGAGAGGTACTAGTAGAACGAGCAACACAAAAGAGGGCGCTGCCAAAAAAAAGAGAGCTAAATCTGAAAAATCAGTTGCCCCACAAAAGATTCGTTCTTCGGAAATACGCCAACCTCCACCAGCATTAGCTTTATTGTATTTCTATGCCCAAAACTACCTCGGGAATAATTATATTTCCATTGATTGTCGTCCTGAGTATGTTGGAAGGGACGATGCTACTTACATGATATCGACAGTTGACATAAGCGACATTTATAATCAGGAATGGATGTCAACCACAAGTGTCGCCGTTTATGTCACGTAAGCATTATTTCATATTTCAGATTTTAGTACTCTTGGAGACATAGAATTTTTACGACCTCTTAAGTTTATATGAGTTATTAGTTATTAACAAATATCCATTATTATTGTCGTCCATATATAGGTTGGTAGCTAGTCGCGCTGCGTTGGAGGGAATGCTTTCCTCTATTGTTTTTGTGTGCCCATACTACATAGCTGACAGTAGTACAATAACAGAGGGTAGGCACATAAACTATTTAGCGGATCGCATTTTGATTGAGGGACACAACAAGCTCTATCTCATTCCTCCCCTCGCAACTGAACATTGGGTTTTGTACGCCGTCCGACCTGATCTTAATAAAGTTTATGTGTTTGATTCCCTTCGAACCTATGACGTGCCTTTTGAGGTCGCTCGTCGTGGTGGGAAGGAATTTATAGACATGTTAGTATATTTTTCACTTCTTACTTCATTAGCTTATTTATACATATATATATATATATTCTATTTTCATTATTTGAGGTATATATACTTACAATATTATGTATCCAACTCTATTTATTAGGGCACTACAGACGGCATATCAAAGGAGAGGTGGGAATGGTGTCCCAGACCCAAAGAATCTTCAATATGAGCCTATCATGGTAAGTAGGAAGACAACTATTTTGTATTTTGTTTTAATTCAAATTAATATATAATAGTTAGAGAGTTAATTGAATTCATTTGACAGTGTCCACAACAGCAAAATGGCGATGATTGTGGATACTATGTATGTAGAACAATGGATCTTATAGTCCAGAATAGATCGGTCAACATAGATCCAAGCCATGTATGTTTGCTTTTCCATATTTTTCTATTAATGAATCATGACATATATATTTTTGACCTAATGTCTAACTGTATATTAATTGAAACATGTGTGTTGTAGTTTTTCACCGATGACTATGCACGAGGCCAGCAATATAATATTGATGAAATTGATGAAGTTAGAGACCAATGGGCCAAGCACGTGCACTCATTCATTCGGTATTAGGTAGCGATCTATATATTCTACATGCATTTTCAGGTTTGTATTTTGTCTACATCTTTCGGTCTTCCAGCCTAGATTTGTGAACTCTTTACTTTGGGGTGTAGAGCTACCAAGTTGTGGTATGCCCACTAATTTTTATTCCTAAGTATAGTTGGTGTATTGAGACATGCATACTAATTATAGATTGATTGAAATTATGGTGTGATACCTTGCTGGTATGAATTGATGTTGTTTTACATTGCAGATTTGGTAATTGTTTGAACATACAACTGTGTATGTGGGCAGGAACAAAACAGAAAAATGCTAAAAAAAAAACATACACTTTTAATAACGGTTCTATGGGAAACCGTTATTAAAACATGGTTTTCAACAACGGTTTTTTCTGATGAACCGTTATGAAAACCTTATTTTTAACAATGGTTTCCCATAGAATCGTTATTAAAAGCTCATTTTTAACAACGGTTTTTAAGTAAAAACCGTTATTAAATATGAAGTTTACGCACATATTCGCGGGTTTTTGTGTATTTTTAATGACGGTTATGAACCGTTATTAAAGATATAATAACGGGCGATTCAATAACGGTTGAAAACTGTTATTAAAACTCGAAAATAACCGTTATTAAAAGCTGTTTCCGTGGTAGTGTAATAATACTATTAATATTAAAATTCATTAACACTTTGATACAGAAGGTTTAAGGGTTAAGAAATTGGGATACCACTTAGGCTTGGTGGTGGAGCCGGCGGCAACGGCGGTGGAGGAGGAAGAGAGGTGGAGAGATGGGTGTAGAGGCTAGGGGAGAGGGAAGTAAGAGGAGAAAGAGGTGTGGGGAGGTAGAGTAAGTTCCCCTGGTTGTTTTGGGGGGTAGAGGTGGCGGAATCAGCGAAAGACAATGGCACGAGGGGTAGTGTAGGCTCCAAATGGGCTATTCGGGAGGGGGACTTTGCACGACAGGGGTGGCTAGTGCAGGGCAAGGCAAGGAAGGAGGGTGGCTAAGTTGTGTAGAGGGTAGTGCAGGGAAGGTTTTTGTGGTCGGAGTGGGTGGTGGTGACGGCTGACGGCGGAGAAATGGCGGTCTGGTTGGGCGGTGGCGCTCGGGTAAAATTTCTGGGTTGCCAAAATCAAAACCCTATTATGGCAGCCTTCGGGGCTATATATAGATTGATTGGAAGGGAAAACAACAAAGGGGAGCGGGAAAGTAGGGGTCAAGGGTTATGGCACTCCAGATGGCGAGGGTAGGCCGACACAGGTTTATCTTCATAGGCCATTTTTTATGGGGAAAAAGGGGATAGCACATGCAGGAGAGGGGATGGCCGGCCATGATGAAGTGTCAGGGAAGATGACGGGGAAGAGAGGAGGAGAAAGGCGGGTCAACCGGCGTGATCGGTGGGAGAAATCCCGGCACCGATTGAGGGAGTTGCAAGTGGTGCGAGGAAGAACACAACGTAGGAGGAAGTGGGAGGGGCTAGACTGGCGGTCCAGGAGAAAAGAAAGGAAGAAAGAAAAAGCTGGACTAGCCGGGAGAAGAAGAAAAAGAGCTAGTGACGCAGGCCAGGGCCACGCAAGGGAAAGGGGAGGAGTTGGGCAGAAGGCAGGCCGGCCTAGGTTAGGGGAAAGAGGGAAGAAGAAAGAGAAGAAAAGGAAGAAGTGAGGGAAAAAGAAAAAAGAAAAAAGTAAAAATAAAGGAAAAAAGGTAGGTTGGGCTTAATTAACATATTTTGGGTATTTTGGGATATTAAAAAAATATTAATATCAAAATAATAATTAAATTATCTTTTTAGGTTAAGTTAGGGATTTTGAAAGATTTTTCCTAAATTCCATTTTAATTATCAAAATACTGAAATTTTCCTCTTTAAATTATTTATTAATTTCTCCTAGATTTTCATTAATTATTTCCCTCTTATTTTAATAAAAATAGTTTATTTAATTAATTTTCATAATAAATTCTTATTTTGCCATAGTTTCCTAAATTAGGGTTTTGGGGTATTTCAATATTGGACTTTCGTAGTAGGAAAAGTTTACATACTTTTGGAGTTTTAGCATAGTTAAATGATTGATCTTGATAATGAGGTTTATGTAGTTATGATTTTTGTTTGTGATGGGATAATGCTCTTAATTAACTCATACCATCCTCTACTTTTGGATGTTGATGATAGGGATATTGCAGTATAGGTGAAGTGGTTGCATGATGAGCTAAATTATATTTTGATGAGGAGTTTATATTTTGGGTCCTATGTGATTAGATCATACTAATTTTTGTATAATTATCTTTAGATTGAGCCACGGATAAGGGATAATATTAAATATGGATTTGGTCATCATCAATGCTTGCACCCTTAGTTGAGACAATTTATGAGATAATGTGAACATATAGTTAAAGAGATAATGGTGATAGATGATGAATAGAGGTTTTGATATAGGATCATAGCGAGTGACCATACTTTCCCTAGCGATTCAAATAAGGAAAATTAACCCATTTTCGAAGTAGTGAGATAACATATGATTTTATGGGAAGTGTAGAATCAGTGAGAGATCTTTGAGAGTTAGGTTGTGGATGCTACAATGGGCTTTGGAACTTGAAATATGAAGTGATCAAGAATAGTTAAAGTGGAACTAGGATTCAATCCTCGTGATGTGCTTTGGTGGTTGTAACCTCCCTTAACTGTGTTTGTTTTAGCATTAATATATTTGAGTTTTATTTAGTTTGGTCCTTGTATTAGACATATTGTTTTTATTAGACCTATTTTGTAGCTCTAAATTAATTGAGTGAAGTTTTAGCATATGTAAGTGTGTGTAGTTGTTATGTGTGGTGTTTTAGTTTACTCGTTCATTCCTTTCCTCCATGCAAATATATATATTTTATTATACCTTTTTTGTGTTTTGTTTAATTCCTTCTTTTCAAATCTTTTTTTTTTCTTCTTATTTTGGATTAACTTTCAATTTTTTCCTTGGCCTTCCTGACCTTTGAGATAAAGTTTCTTTTTAGAAGGTAGGGATGTAACACCCCGCTCTTTGAAAATATAATTTGCATAAAATATTGGCTTTGATTTATGAGATTTTTTTTATTAAATTTTAGGTTATTTTATTTAACTCATGATTCTCATAAATTTTGGTTAAAGGTTTAATTTTTTTAATAATTTTATCAATGATTTTGGTATCATATTTATTTAATTTAATTATTTATCATCGTAGATAATTTAAGATAAACTCATTTTAAAATATAATTTTATTTAACTTCATGTGATTTTACTACCATTGAAAATATATTTTTGATGTTGTCAATTTGTTAAGATTTTAAAATCTAGGTTTACCTCATAGGTTTTCTGCTAATTCATTAGTGATGGTTTTATAGGGTTTTATTCTAACTTATTTGTGATATTTTGGCTTGATGATTTGTTATAGATGATGTGTCAAGTTTTTTCGACAAGTTTATGTTATTTTGGCTTCTACTTTATTCTTTTAAACAATAATTTATAGAAGTGAAAATGGGGGTGATATAATATAACTCATACAACATGTCATCAAGCCTTGGCATTGGAAACTTATACTTGATTGTGATGGTGTTAACTATCCATGAGCTTATGCACAATATCCATGTATCATCCTTCTTAGTAATAAAAAAAAGTAGCAACACAACAAGGACTCATGCTTAGTGTTTGAAAAATCCCGTCTAAGGTACAAGGAGTAAGGTGATGGGGGTGGGGCTTTTCTAGTATTAGGCGAGGTGAGGTGAATGAAGCGCATATAAGGCAACTGAGGCTTTTCACAAGCACAAAGGCACGTGCATTTAAGTATATAATCAAGTAAGGATATAGGTGAGTTCAATAGAAATTTAGGGACTTAGGGGAGAGGGGTAAAAATGCTTTTCAACAAAAAAAACATGCAGGGACTTAGGGAAGTTCAATAGACATATTTTAGAAAAAGGTAAGCCTATTTATAGTTGTGATTGCATCGAAAATATTTTTCAATTAATATGGGGATTGGGGAGAGCAATAGCTATTTTGGAAAAGATAAAAATAGATTGTAGAGACCATAGGTAATAGTTGGCCCTAATGAGCTAGGAACTAGAGATAGTAAGAAGTGGTATACCACACTCCATAGTCCACACTATTTTCTATTAAATACAATTATTTTTCTTTCTCCTCTACCCCTTGGTACCCTCATATTTTTTGTATATGCCTATCTTTTTTCACCCTATATTATTTTCCTTATTTAGTTATTTCTCCCTAGCCCCTCATCCTATATATTTTTTGCAGATATTTTTTCATCCTAATGCAAAAAAATAGAGAAAACAAATAATGTTTTAGTATATCTACAAGAAAAAAACAAAGAGAGCATTAGGGAAAAATGAAAAAATAAAATTATATCTATAAAAAATAGAGAAATAATTAAGGAAAAGCAGAGAGCATTAGGGAAAAATAGAAAAAACAAGGTATATCTACAAATAAAAAAGAGAGCATTAGGGAAAAACAGAGATAAGAAAAACAGAGATAAGACTTTGTAATGTTAGTAATTTAGTATGTAACTATGTATGTTACTAATTAGTGTCTTTTTCACTTCTATTTTCTTGTGTGTATTACAAATTAAGCAATCAACATTCAAGATCTTGTCTCATTCAGTAAAAAAGATGGATGATGACAGTGGTGGTAAACTTGATTTGGGATGAAAATATACATTTTTAAGTAATCTTAATAACATAAATGTCATGACTTGTAAATTATATTAGAAAGTTGCTAAAGGAGGGATATATCAACTCAAACAACACCTTTTTAGAGGTTACAAAATATAAAAGCTTGCAATAAATGTCCTGAACATGTTATACAAGAGATCATTGAGTACATGATCTAGAAGAAAAGTGAACGTGATCAAATGAATTTGCTACATGAATATGATAAGATAACAAACCTTGAAGAAGAATAAAATAAATTTCTTATGAACAATGTCCCTAGAGGGAAAAGGCCAATGAGTGTTGTTGTAATTCAAGCATCGGTTGCCAAGGACGCAAGACAAGTTGGTCTAATAGATGTTTTTAGCACATCCAAAGCAGTAGCACTTCAAAGTTGAAAGCAAAGTACAATTAATGAGTATAGGAAAGAACAAAGAGAAAAAGTTGCAAAAGATGTTGCATGATGGATATACGATGCTGGCATTCCCTTCAAAGCTCTTAATTATCCTAGCTTCAAAGTTGCAATGGATTATGTTGCTAGAGCTAGAATAGGTCAAAATCTACTTAGTGCTTACTAAGGATTCCTTTCCTTAGAAAATAAGTCCAAATAAACAATGATTTAATGAAAAATCATAGAGAATAATGGATTAGAACAAAGATGCTCTATCATGTCAGATGGATGGGAAAATAGATGTCATATATCCATATTAAACATTTTCGTAAATTATTCTCAGGGGATTAGTGGATGTTTCAAGTTATTCAAAGACTAGAGATAGGTTATATAGGCTTCTTAATAGAATAATAGAAACATTTGGAGAGCATAATGTAGTGCAAGTGATTACAGATAATGGAGTAATTTCGTGGTAGCAACTAATAATTCTTGAAGTGCATGCTATTATATCCAAGTTATTTGACACTTCTATACTTTTAATGCAAGAGTTAATTAAATGTGTATACCTTCTTTTTAACAATTAGGAATTACCTTAGAAGCAAAGTATCCAAATTTGTATTAGAATTCCTGTGCAGCTCATTACATTGACTTGATGCTTGAAGATATTCAAAGAATTCTACTCATTGATAGAGTTCTCAAAAGAGCAATACATATAACCAGTTTCATCAACTAATGACCAATTCTTATAAATATGATGAGGTGCTTTAATGGTGAAAGAAACTTATTAAGGCTAGTAAAGACAAGATTTGCTACTATAGTTATCACTCTTTCATCAATACAAAAGCAATGACAGAACCTAAGAAAGTTTTTCACCTCTCAAGAGTGGATAAGTGATAAGTCCCAACTCCTACCTATTTAGGAATACATGTGCATTGTCTTATAATTCTTATATGTAAGCATGATTTGAATTTTTCAACAAGTTCCAAGTTTGACACAATTGTTTTTTCATTAGGCAACTAGTACATAGGCTAAGAAATTAGGAGGAAAAAGAGCTAGCCAAACTGTTTTGATGTCTATGCCTTGTAATGGTTTGGTATATGATCTTAAGTTGACTGGACCATTGGTTTGTACACTTAGATTGGTTGTCGGTGAGAGAAAGCTAGCTATGGGTTATATTTATGACGCTTTCGATCAAACTAAGGAGATTATCTCATCCACCTTCATTGAAAATTAATCAAAGTACATTGTTGTTTTCTAAATGATCGCAAATGGATGGGAATGGCAACTTCATCTCCCATTTCATGCATCTAGGCATTTTCTTAATCTAAAATTCTTTTTTAATAACCCCAACTTGAACAATCTGAAGAAGTGGTCAGCAGCTTATATTAGTGCATCCAAAGATTGGTTCCAGACATTTCAAAGCAAGATAAGATAATAGAGGATCTCACTACTTACAAAAATGTTGATGGTTTATTCAGAAATCCTATGGCTATTAGGCATAGAAATAATAAATGTAACACCCCAAAATTTACTATTTTTTTACAACAAAATCTCTAAATTTAAAACCTGTAAATTCTAGGGATGCTACCGCCACACTTAGTACTAGACTGGTTCACTCCTACCATTCCAGTACCAAGTGCTAAGGCTAAGAAAATATTTCCATCAAACCATAACAATACATAAATCAAAGTTCACAAAACAATAATCAGAGTACGTATGATTATTACATAATCAAAATACGAGAGATAGTTTCTTAACGTAGAAGGATGTCCATGATGTTAAAATTGTTTCCAGAATTCATATCATAAAGAAAAGGGTAATAATAATAGCATATGAAAGGAAAACCGGCCACGCCACTTTGAAGGCTAATCCAACACAAAATCAACTCTCGCCTAGGCCTGATGCCCCATAAACATCAATATCATGAAAAAAGGCATCTCCAACCTGCAACACGTCAGATGGGCCTCCTGCTCGTAGGAATGAGCAGCACCCATAAAAAAGGGTGATCAGTACGCTACGTACTGAGTAAGGTGACCGTGCAGTAAGGCCAACATACAAAATTCACACAAACAACGTATAATAATAAAGGAGCATAAAGTCCAACATAATATCACAAATGTAAATGAATGCTCAAGTGAAAATGCCAAGATATAATATATTCTAGATTAATTACTTCATCAATCCTTCATCGAATTTATTTTCACACAATACTCTTTATCAAGTCCATACGAGTATGGGAGCCCCACTATTTTAGCTGGTGGATCGGTCTCCAGGGCACTTTGGCTCTTGGCCTCTATTTGCGCCGGTGGATCGGTCATTTAGGGTACATGCCTTACAACTATTATATATCGGTGGATCTATCTGGCCCCTTTTCTCGCACGATATTCCACTGTAAGTAATTAGTGTCTTTCCCATATCTTAGCACAATGTAGGGTTTGGTTTATTGAGCTTGGGATCCCCACTATTTTAGCTGGTGGATCGGTCACTAGGGTAACATACCCTACCACTATTATATGCCGGTGGATTGGTCTCTAGGATGCTGTAGTAACTGGCCACTATTATGCTTGTGGATCGGTCTAGGCCTAACTCAATACTCTTCTACTTTACATGATTAATATCTTAAGTATCTTATTCAAAAATTTAGACCCTATAGATGCATGGCTAACCTCCTTTACACTTATTTCCCCCAAAGGAAACCATCTCACTCATAGGCCCATAACGCCCTAACTAAGCCCATCCTTCTTCCCTCTTTACGAGGCTTACATTAGAGTCCATCTCCCCACGTGTGGACCCAAGCCCACTAATTTTTCACCACCTACCCATTTACTTCCTCACTAACACACTCAACTTCACTAGACACACACCCAACCACATGCACCCCATATACCATACTAAACCCTAACCACCACACAAAACCCTAGATCGATCTACCATAGACCTTTATATTATCCCACGTACTATTTTTAATGCAACACATTCACATGCCCAAACAACCCTTTCATCACCTTCCTCACACCTCAAAATAACTATTCATACGTAAAGTTTATCCCCATGTAAACTTTATATCCCTCATGCAACATGCGAATGTTTTCATGCAAAAACTTATGATTACCCGTGAAACCCTAAATTTCCATGCAAACCCTAACTCCACCATGCATGGTCATATAATACTTAGATCAATCCCACATTAATTCACACCATACCATCATATCCCATGACGTACATGCATGTCTTATGGGCCGCATCATTCCACATTAAAAACATAACTTACACATATCATATGCATGCCATAAAATATCATATGAAAATACCTCAACTGCACGTCATACTACATATATAATAGTTATAAAAATACACATAAAATACATCATAGTTCGTATCACATGGCAAGCAAGACATGTAAAACACATTACACACAAATGACCTTAGTTACACCCTTACCTAAAACGTCATCGGTCTTGAAGCATACTCCTATACCTCTTTAGGACTTTGACTGGTTTCACTTATTATAAGGGAAAAACTAGAATTAGATTCCCTCCTTCTACAAACACTATTATTTACTAACTTATTCTAAGATTAGGAATTTTAATAAAATAATACTATGCTAATAATAGCTATAGAAAAGAATATTAAAAATACTAGTAATAATATAAATATGATTCAAAATGGATGGTGAGATAAGGGCTTCAACCCTTCGCCAAAATAATGCTAATAATATCATTAGGGCATTATTAATAAAAAAATTAATAATAGTAAGGAAATAATAATCAAAATTACCAAATAATAATAATAACCTTAATAATAATAATAATCTTAACCCAAAAATAATATAAGGTAGGGTTTTCAACTCTACCCTAAAATACTAAAAGTACCATTAGTAATAATAATAATATTATTATTAACACATATTATTTATAATTATATTAATAGTCATAATGATAATAATAATAATAATATTAAAAATAGTAATAATAATAATATTAGTAATAGAAATAATTGTAATCGAATTACTTAAATAAAATAGCACTTCGGCCCTCTAAATAGATAATAGTAGTAATAAAAAAATGATAATAATGATAATAAACTTATAATAATACTAATAATATTTATAATTCAAAACTAATAACCTAAATAATTCTTGTAGAATCTCGACCCTGCCAAGAAATAATAACATTAATTTTGAACCAAATAATAATAATAATAATTGAATAAAGGTTAAAAATTGAAATAAAATAGGGTAAGCTTGAATAAATAGGGGAGAAGGGCTGAGAGGGTCTAGAAATTCACCTTGAGTCGGCGGAGATGGGTGGCACAAGCGGTGGTGCACGACGGCGGTGGCGGTGGCTAGAAAGGAAAAAAGTTGAGGTTTGAGAAGAAGAGGTGGAGAATAAGGGTGGTGGTTGAGGTGTTGGTGGTAGCTTAGGCTGAGAGGAGTAAAGTGAGGGTGGTGGCGCAGCAAGTGGCGGCAGCGCACGGCGGTAGAGGTGGCGGCCGAAATGAAGAGAAAGAGAAAAAGAGAGAAGGAGAAGGAGAAAGGAGAAAAGAAGGGTATGGCCAGGTGGAGGAAGATTAGTAGTAGTTTTTGGGTGGTGTAGGAGGTAGTGATAGCGGCAGTTGTGGTGGTGGACAGTGGCGTGAGGGGTTGCAGGTGTAGAAATTTGGCTTGATGGGCAAGGAACTTTGCACGGGTTTGGTGGCTCATGTAAGAAGAATCAAGGGAGATAGATGGTTCAATTAGTTAGAGGGCGGTGCAGGAAAGACTTAGGTAGGCAGAGATGGCGACGTAGTTGGCTAATAGTGGAGGAAAAGTCGTCTAAAGTTGCGGTGGTGCACTGGGTAGGTCCTTAGGGTTTCGGGAAAAAAATTTTGAAATCAACCAAACAAGGGGTATTTATAGAGTTTGGAGGGGAAAGTAGGGTTTTGAAGGCCGGTAGGAGGATAACGTAGGTAGGGTTTGGGGTAGCCGGCGTCGTCAATTGGCTGACACAAGTTTAGGTCGTGGTCAACCTTTTGCGTAGGAAAAGGAGGGTTTTTGCGAAGAAAAAGGGAAGTGGGTTAGGTTAGGCTGAACTGTGATTCAAGGGAAAGAGAAAGATAGAATAAATGGCTGGTCAAGTCAAGCGTAGCTGGCGACACCATTTTCGGAGGCGGCAAAGTTGCAGATTGATGGTGGAGGAGGAAGGAGGAAGAAGAAGGTGAACCAAGCGGCTGGGGAAAAAGAAAGAAAAGAAAAAGAAGGGAGAACGGGTCGGTCGGCAACGGTTTTAAAATTTTAAATGGAACGCGACATTCTAGGGGGAGAAGACGCAATACGCAGCGCTTCGGCTACTAAAGGAACAAAAGAAAAGAAACAGTGGATGGGCTGTAGAAGAGTGGTAAATAAAAAGGATAGATTAGGCCACTGACAGGCCCAATCAGAAGGAAGAAGGAAAAAGGAAGAAAAGAAAGAAAAAGAAAGAGAAAGAACGAAAAAGGAAGAAGGAAAAAGAAAAAGGAAAAAAGAAAAAAAGAAAAATTTAGGTAGGTTGGGGTCAATTAAATTAATTAGAATATTTTGGGTATTTAAAATAAAATATTTAAATAAAATAATATTAAATTTCCTTTTTAAGCTAATTTAGGGTTTTAAAAAGATTTTTTCTAATTCCTTTTTAATTAGTAAAATGCCCAAATTTTCCCTTATAAAAATATTTGTAAATTTCCTCTTAATTTTCCCTAAATAATTTCTTCCTATTCCAACAAAAATAATTAATTCATTTAATTCCCTAATAAATCCTTATTTAATTACACTCCTTAACATAAATATTTTTGGGGCTTTTCAATAAAGCCCCATGTATTCAACTATTGATTGAGCTATTTTATGTGCTTTTGTTATTATTATTATTATTTATTATTATTATTATTATTTATTATTATTATACCCATTTTATTTGATTTAAATATTTTAATGTTAATAACATTTATAACTAAGTGGTGGGCAACCTATGGGTCTTCTACTCCTACTTTGCAACAATTTACAGTAAAATATTTGAGTCTAACATGCAATTCATCTAGGTGTGAGAGAAACTAGAGTATTTTTTAGCATGCAATTAACTCATTATCTTGTACTAAAAAGTTCAAATTTTCATTTTTATATGCCTTTACCAACTAATAAACTGAGTTGTCTCTAATTTTGCATATTCATACCAAGAAAAGGAATAGTCGTCAACAATCTCGATTGAATGATTTATTCTATGTAAAGTACAATCGAGCTTTGATTTAGAGATATCAATTGAGGAACAAGATTGATCCCATTTCTTTGAAGGACATTGATGAAATTAATGAATGGTTAATTGGGATAATATAATAAGATGAAGAGGGTAGTGAAAATGATATTGTTTTTGAACATGATGATTTGAAATTAGGGACTATTGTTTCTTCTACTATAGTTGATGAAGAGAGGTTTACCCTAAGATTTGGTGCAAGTGGCGACATCAATAGTAGTTCACAAAGATATATGCCTAGAAAAGAAATAGAGGAATAAGAAGTGGAGGATGATGGTGAAGGCTATGGGTCAGAATTAGAATCAGATGCACTAGAGGATGAAGATGCACTAATAGAAGACAATGTGTTTTGAGTAGGTTGCTAGTATTGGTAGTATTAAACTCATAGGTTGCTATTTTTATAAGTATTTTTGTGTTATATTATACTTTTTTTTTCTAAAACCCTAGTCATTTAATCATTTTTAGCTTTTTTGAGTAATTTTGGCACATCATATAGCCTAGGCATGCACCTTCACCTTGCTTCAAGTGCCTAGGCACCAGGACCCCTATCACCTAGGTGCACCTAACGCCGTTTCAAACATTAGTCATGTTCTTCCTAATATATCCTTTATCTATGAGGTCTTGAACTTATCTTTAAAGATCCTTTAACTCTTTAGGATTAACCTATAAACTACCTTGTTAGGAAGAGATACTTCTGACATGAAATCAATTACATTTTAAATTCCTCTTAATGGTGGTAATTATGGTGGCAGTTATTTAGGAAAAACACTTTTGAACTCCTCTACATGATGTCCTAGCCTTAAATTTTTTCTCCCCATGCCCCCTTTTTGTGATTCTTTCACAACTAATGGATAACAAATACCTTATTTTTATAGCCTCTAGCATAGAATTATATTAAATAATCTATCTCTCAAATCTGTGCTCTCTATTTCCCTCCTTTTGCAAAGACATATCATTAGAAGTAGGCCTTAACTTGTATTTCTTATTTCTTTTGGACACTATATATTCATTAAGGACCCTATCATGTGATACTTGTCTATCATATTGCCATGGCCTCCCCAAAAGTACATAACATGAACCCTTTGTCAATACATCACATAACATATCATCAAAATAATTACAAATCTAAAAGATAATAAGAACTTGCTTGGAAACCCTTACATATTCTTATTTATTAGCCTATTGTAAGGAATATGGTCTTAGATGCTTTATACTTTCCAAATCATGCTTATTCACTAGAAAAATTAGTTCATGATTCACTATCAATTATCACCTTTAAAGCTTTATCTCTCACCTTAAAATGGGTTTTTGAAAATTTTCTACCTTTGGTTTGATGAAGTTGTGGGTTGTACTTGCAACACACAACACTATTGCCCCTCTTCCCCATATGTTATCTCTAATTCATCACTCGTCTCATTTTCTACCTCAATATCATCATCTCTACAAGGCACGAATGTTTTAATCTCCCTCAAAGTTAATGCCTTTTTATTTGAGTAATCCCTAGAAAAGTTCCTATATCCCCTACACTTGTAGCATTGTTTGTTGGAATTCTCAAACACCTTGTTTTTTCCCTTCTCTTCTCATCCTATGTCCTACTTATCATAAAAATTGCCTCTATTTGAGCTAGGCTAGAAATTTGAGGAGATTGATTGTTTTGAAGTCACCTTCACATACTCTACTTCTCAAACTTAGTGGACAATTTCACCAAATCTTCAAGTTTGTCATATTTGCAAAACTTTACCTTCTCCATTATGTTTGCATTAAGCCTACCAACAAGCCTTTCACATATTTGTTCCTTTATTTCTTACATGTCACAACAAAATTATAGCCTTTTAAACTCCCTTACATACTCCTCTATAGTTAGAAAGTCTTGCTTAGGGGTTGTCACCTTAACAAAAAAAAAAACTTGCTTAAAGTCCTTATGCACAATTTTTCTCTTTAGTTTTTCTTCAATTTCTCCTATGATAATATTATCCTATACTTATATCTTGTGACTCCTCTTTAGGTTCTCATATCAAGTCTTTGCAAACTTTTGAAGCTTCAAAGTTGTAAGATTACATCTTCACTCATCATTAAACTTCTTAGACAATTTCCATGGTTCTAAACCTTTCAACAAATGTTGTGGTCCACTAGGTTTCCTTCTAATTTAGGATAGTTAAAACTAATTCCTTTCTCTCCATCATCTTATGCAATTCTCTTATTTAAATTATTTTCCCTCCCCACATTGCCTACTCTCTCATCATCTATACACATATTATGCGTGCTCCCTTCTTGTTTGCACTAGTTTTCTAACCATACCTTCAACGTTAACCTGTGTCTGCCTAAAAAATGGTTAGATATTTTCCCTTAACTCAGGACAATTGATCTTGTGTTGTTTGAGTTGGATTATTATATTAATTAATTTGATGTGCCAATATTTTTATTTTATCCATTAAAGTATTGAACACATTCTTGCTTGCCATATTTGCATTTTATTGGTGGAGAAGATAATTTAGACCTATCAAAAAATGACCTCTTACAAGTTTGATGAAGATAATAGAACTAGAAGGCTTCATGATGAAGTCTTTATGCTTTATTGAAGAAAAAGGTGAATCTTGAAAGAATCTTGTTAAATGTGTATTGTATGGACTCTAACTCATTAATATAAATTGAATGAATGCCAAACTAGGCTCAAAAACCAAAAATGATATGTGTGGATGTTTTTTTGTTGAATAATAGAGTAAACAAGGTTCATTAGTGCTAATTGTGGTTAGGGTTTGATGAAAAAAATATGAATTATCAAATTAGGATTTAAGAATTTAAAATAATGAATGATGGTTTTGGCTTGTGTTATTCGATATGATTGTGATGGGTTAACACTCACAAACTACTATGTTCAACTCAAATAGAATTAAAATAGAGGGTTCCTCAGTTATTCCCCCATAAAGAAATAATAATAAGAGAATAACTCACAGAGAGATCAACTAGAAGGAAAAGCTTGAACTTGTTATTTCACGTCTATAATGTCATCCAAAATACATTATTTTTATATCACGATTACATCATTTTAGGCCTTAGCCTATTCACTTAAAAGATAAGAAAAAACAAAGATATATCACACATAAAATATTAGCATAAAATATAAACACCCTGAATATATAAAATGAAAGCCTAAAAAAACAAGTTTTTTAATCATTAAGTAATCAAACTCAATGATGGCACTTGCATCTTAATATAACCGACCCTATATGGCATGTAACACTGTGTGCTCCTTAATATCCTACTTGAAATATTCTTAGACATGTAACCTCCTTAAGTGAAATCTTTAAGCTCATGTGTTACCTTCCATCACTATAGAAACATTCATAGATGGATTTGGAAAATGGCAAAAGACGTTCACATCCAATATCAATGTAGGCTAAAACTGCCTATACTATATACATCAATTTATAACACAACCATTGGAAACATGATAAAAAGAAAGGGCACCTAAAAAATATGGGAGTGAGTAGACGATGATTTTAAATTAAAACAACCATCTAAAATTTTCTATAGATAGTGGTTATACTTCATAACTGACATCTATTCCCGTATAAATATTTATATATAAAAAAAACTTCTTGCTAAGGTATAAATGACAATTTTAACTTAAAACCACCTTTTATAACCTTGTTTTATTTTAAATTAAATTAGAATGTGCTTCTAGCACCATATAAACAACCTGCACACACACACACACAAACACACACACACACACACACACACACACACACATATATGTAAAATTGATATACAAGCTTCAGTGTTGTCTATTGTACACATGTATACAAATTAAATCTCTTACGTTAATCCAAAATGATCATGTATATATATGGTCACACATATAAAAGCTTCTATATTAATAAAAATATGTATTCATGGTCATATATACAAAACTAATACACAAACATCATTGTTGTATGTATGTCATTGATTAAGACCTAACCACATCAATGAAAGACTTAAAATCCTACAAATAATCAAGTATAAAATCATATATATCTATATTAATCAAAAACAACCTACATCCAAATTCATTAGTTAGTGCTCAAAGATAAAATCTAGTCATACTTATCTGACCCCATTAATCTAACTATCAAAATATGTCACCTCATAATTTTGATATACCTAAGAAAGATAAGAAAAGGATCACAATTTGCATGTTTATTATATGATTGATGTAATAATATTAATAAGTATAGGGTTATTTATGAGTCGAACCCCCTAATATTTAATCTTGGCTCATTTTTTAAACGATCCAAGTTGAGTCAGCTTATTATTATACGAGCTCAAAATATTAATATTTGAGTTTGCCTTATTCATAAATAAGTCAATCCAAGGAAACACACAAACCAACTCTAATAATTGAAATAAACTAAGTTATTTTGATTCTTTTCCATTTAAATCTCACTTATTTCCTCGATTCATATATGAAAATTTTTATTACTGAATATATAATTTTAATAATATGAATCATATTATTATCTCCTTCATACTCAATTAATCATTATATATAATATGGTATATAATTTAAAACTAGTTATTGTAAAAGAATGGGTAAGTACTAAATATATGTAATATGGTACTTATAAAAAATTCTCTAACAAACATGTAATTGAGTCTCAAATGATCTTTTAAATTATCATTCATTGAGCTTTTTAATAAGACTACAGACAAGATGGCTTACAAACAAATGAGATGAATATACCCTAGCTTGAATTTAGTTTGTTTAATAAATAATCCTAAAAATAAGACTTGGGCATAGCTTGATTCACTAAATGAGATAGCTGAGTCAAACCTTTATTTAACCAAATAAAATAAGTTTGCAAGCTGACTAGATCCGTCAACAACCTTTAATAATTATATTTATAGTGATTAATTCATACCTCCCCATCTCCTCTACATTGTCTTGCTATGTCATCTCTCATAAGTTTCATGAGAAAATAGTCACAATTATCATTATATTTTATTTTTGGACACTATATTAAAAATAATGTGCATCTTAATTTGTTAAATTTATAATAAGCATTAAAAATTAGGAAAGATATAAAAATAATTAGCTACAAGTATTTATATGAGACCACGGGTATTTTGGGTCAACCTTTATCTTTATGTTTCACTAAATATACCTTATATGACCTAATTGATGGATAGGGGCATATTACTTCTAAACTATAATATAATCAATTACACAAATACATTTCTTAACTCTAGAAAGAATAAATACCTATCAATAACTTGATATGGATGGTCATGTTATTTTAAACCTAGGGAATCAAACCAACATCTCATCTTTCTTGATAGATATAAAATGATCAAATCCCAATGTGAATTAGAAGTAAAATATGTTAAAAATATATTAATTTAGAGCCACCCTAATTACTTTGATCACATAAACCACCTTTTCTTTCAATCTTCTCTATAGGATACCAATTGAGGATGTAATAATCCAAACCTATTCTCATCTTCTTCATAAATAAATCTATTTTTAATAACTTATATGAAAATAATTGCATAATCATGTGTTAGTAATCAGGTAATATAGCTATTTATTAAAATTTGACAATGTTAAATTAAATTATACCATATATATGACTTTATATGTTGAGTGATAACATCATTTCAACCACTTGTTGGTGTTGTTCCTATAGCATGAACCTCCTCCTATTAAGGAAATACTTAAAATTAGTTAGGGATAAGAAATAATATCCAAATAATATTGAAAAGTAGATAATGATAAAATCTTACAATTTTATCAAAGATTTATCGTGTTGGTTCATTGGTAACCTTCCTCATTTTTTATTTGTTTATTCTAAGCCTTACCTATACATCCACTCATGTAGTATATACATATAGAGTACCTTCCTTTCTTACCAATTCCTTTGCCTCCTTCTTATTTAGTAGCAAATCAAAAATCAAGTAAGTTATTTGAGTTGGAAAATAATAATAATCAATATACTAAACTTTATATTTCCTTACCAAATCCTTTCTTCTGTCATTATTGCTAGTGTATGAGTTCTTATGAGGATAAGCATTTTTCTTCACATTTTCTTTTGCATTATAACTCTCTTTCTGTCATCAACAACATGTATTTATATGATTATAAGCATTTTATAAAGTGTAATATATATTGGGAGTCATTACATACCTTAGTTCATTTTGATTCTTATACTCTACAAACTTAACCCATTATGGGGGCATGATTATGGATCGATAATCTCCTTCCATCTTTAGCTATTGCGTAATAATATGTTACATTAGACTTATAGTATTTCTTAGATTTAACAAAATTTTGTAGTATAGCCTTCTTGTAGTATTTGAATACATGACAGTCACTCGACATGAGAGCAACAAATAATTTTTTTTTGTACGATATATATGATATATCATTGGTATATACATATTCATCCTACTTGTCTATCAGCGTAACTTCTCCCTTATATTATTAGGTATCTTCCTTTGGTTAGGAACCATTATATGACCTATGATATTTGCATTGCCAATATAATTGTCTCATTCTCTCAGGTTGGCACCCCATTATTTGTAAACTCCTTAACTATCAAATTACACTACTACGAAAACGGGAAATAATAATGGGACATTAATAACGGTAGTTCGAAAACCTTTGTCAAACGCATGAAAATTAATAGGCGGGAGAGTTTTGATAACGGTTCTAGTTAAAAACCGTTATTAAAAGGGCAACGTTAAAATTTGGACGGATGTTTTAATAACGGTTTTATATAAACCGTTATTAAAAGAGGTTTTAATAACAGTTCTCTCAGAAACTGTTGTCAAAAGTCAGAAGGTTTTAATAACGGTTCTCTCAGGAACCATTATTAAAACCCCAAAATCAAACTTTTATTTCGCTCAGTTCTGTTTCGTGCCAAAGTTTTCAGACTCTCTACACCTTCGCTCTCTTACTCTCCTTCTCCTTGCAAACCCTCACACCACCAACTCGCACCACCATACCGGCTCCTCTCAAGTAAAGGAAACCCTCGCAACGCCAACTCTCCACCACGCATCTGCCATTGTCGGCTGTGCATGTGCGTGTTGTCATTGTTCCGAAGCGAGCTAGCACTTGCACCTTCATCCTCCGTCGTGTTTGAAGCCCTTGCCTCTCTCAACATCCTCTATATGTGTTTGTTCTTCCTCTCGTAACTATCTACTTATATATGTATATATATATATAAATGCATGCATGTTGCTACAAGGTTTCGTTTGCTTGTTATTAAAAGATTGTGGTTTGTCATTCGAAAATGTGTTGTTGAATGTGTTGACTGAAAATTTTGCTGTTTGTTGTTGAATTTGTTGCGTTATTGTTATATAATAACAAATGCATGTGTTGGCCGAGACCTTCACATATATATATATATATATATATATATATATATATATATATAATATGACTGTGAGTGTAGAATTATATACATTTTCACTCATAAAAACTATATATATATACACACACACATTTTCATTAATAAGTATAGGAGACTAGCAATAAGATATATGAAATGTCATATAAGGAAATGCAAATATATTTTACATATGCATATGTTAATGATTGCTATTTGATGAGGATTAAATAGATATAGAGAATAAGGAATATATAAAAGTGAATAATTAAATAAAGAGAAATAATTGTGTATGATAATAATAATAATAATAATAATAATAATAATAATAATAATAATAATAATAATAATATGATTTATATATTATGCTTTAATTACATTTAGCTAGGTTTAGGAATTCGGGTTTTTTTTGTGGTTTAGGGTTAGGTTTTATTATAATAAATTATGGTTAATTAGCTAGGGTTAGGGTTAGGGTTTATCGTTTATTATGGTTAATTAGGGTTAGGGTTAGGGTTAGTATTAATATCTTTTTGGAAACGTGTTAGCATGATTCGTATATATATATATATATATATAGAATAGCATGATACATTTGAGATCGATTAATTCTTTCTAAGCATGATTCGTATTGATAATATAATGGTACGTACATTATTATGCTCAATACATAACATTCTAACATAATTTATTTATTTATTTTTTGTAGAGATATGGCCAACAAAAACATTGATAGGGATAGCAGTGATGAAGAAGGGAAGAGAGGACCTACGACTATGAGAATTATCATAGACATGAGGAATAGAGGAGAAGTATTCGAGTTGGGATGGAATACTTACAATCTTCCCATCGGCCCTTACGTAGATATGTTCTTGACCTACATTTTCACTTGTGACCCGTAACCGTGTTCCTATCTCCTATAATAATTGGAAGCAGGTTCCACAGGGTCATAAGGAGCATATTTGGCAGGAAATCACGGTAAATATGCTATTTTATGTAATCATTTTTGTATGTCAAATGTTATTAATTTTATTACATTAAAATCGGTATACATCTACATGTCTTATTATGCAGAGAGTGTTCAATGTCCCAGAGAGTAGGAAGAAATGGCTTCTTAGACATTGTGAGGAGCATCTAAGAACCTTTAGGTCATATTTCGCTCGTAGAAAAATGTACAAACGATACTGTTTCATCGATCAAGAAAGTTGGAACCAATTCATTGCTTATCATCTTACGGTGGATTTTAAGATACTTGTTAGATAACAATTAAACTTTTTGTATCAATCCCAGTATTATGCTTAATATTGAAATAACCATGTCATTATGTTTTGGCTTGTCACATAGGAAAAAAGTACCCAAAATAAAGAGATTGCCAAGCAAAATAAATACCGGCATAATATGGCTCGCAAAGGCTATGCGGGCCTGGAAGAGGAGTTGGTATGCATTTTGTGATTATCTTTTTACATGTAAATGTTGAATTTTATAATAATATTCTTAATTAAGAATATTTTTTGATTTGTAGCTCCTAGCCCAAGACTTGGACCCATGTACCTCGTCCATCAATATTGGTACATTATGGAAGAAGGCTAGGGCAACAAGAGATGGATATATTAATGAATATGTTGATGTTACAGCCAAAACAATTGTAAGTTCGTAGATATCTAGAACCTACTTAGTTTTCTTTTAGATAACTATTATATTATGCTTATTCCTATAAGTTAAATTTACAGGACGAACTTGAAACGTCAGAAGGTGAGGAGGTGGACCAATATAGCATTGTGGCCTAGGCTACTGGAATTGTAGAACACCCTGGAAGACACAGGGGCCTTGGATTGGGTGTTATGAGAATGAGCATATGTGGTCGATCTCGTGGTTCTCGTAGCACTAATGAGCAAGTCGCCATCCTCACCCAAAAATTGATCGTGGCATTTGAACGGATGGTAACAATGGAGCAAGAGATGTCATTTATTAAATCTCAAGGGTATAAGCCATCTAATTTAGTAGACCATGATCAGCTTCACATACCTAATGTAAATAGCGTCAGAGATAGTTGTGAAGCTGATGCATTTCTTTCTACTCTTCCCGAGGTAAGCATTACAAACTATGAATTGTTATTAAATGTATTCGGTGTAATAAATTATTAATAATGTGTAATATTTTTCTTTAGGGTTTGCATAAATGTGACTTATTAGCGAATGACCTTTCAACAATTTTAGCGAAAGGATGGGTCCGCATCAGTCACAATACCGAAACACAGACAATCCACGGTACAATTTAGCCCTAAATACAAGGTCGGTGAGTATTGACACTTCAATCATTGGCAGTGTACACTTGCCTTGTTAAAAAGAGGGCGATGAGGCAACCACGGTACTAGAAGCTCATGGAAGCTTCGTGGCTTGGTCTGCGGATCAAATACGTCTCACTACTGAAGAGGTATTGTCATTTGACATCTTCATTAGATCTTGTTTAGTAGTTACACTATATATACCTTTTTCATATATATATTTATATGCTCAATATATATTTTGTTTAATATTATCAATTAAGGAATCGAAAAAGGAATCAAAAAAGAAGACTGCTTCTGCTAGTAAAACCAAGAGAGGTACTAGCAGAACGAGCAACACAAAACAGGGCGCTTCTAAAGGAAAGAGAGCTAAATCTGAAAAATCAGTTGCCCCACAAAAGATTCCTTCTTCAGATCAGCAAAGCCAACCTCCACCAGCATTAGCTATATTATATTTTTATGCCCAAAACTACCTCAGGGACAATTATATTTTCATTGATTTTCGTCTTGAGTATGTTGGGAGGGACGATGCTACTTACATGGTATCGACGGTGACATAAGCGACATTTATAATCAAGAATGAATGTCAACCATAAGTGTCGCCGTCTATGTCACGTAAGTATTATTTCATTTTGAGATTTTAGTACTCTTAACTTATACAATTGGAATTTTTATGACCTCTTATATGAGTTATTAGTTATTAACAAATATGTATTGTTTTTGTCGTCCATAGGTTGGTAGCTACTCGAGCTGCGATGGAGGGAATGTTGTCCTCTATTGTGTTTGTGTGCCCATACTACATAGCTGACAGTAGTACAATAAGAGATGGTAGGCACATAAACTATTTAGCGGATCGCATTTTGATTGAGGGACACAACAAGCTCTATCTCATTCCTCACCTTGCAACTGAACATTAGGTTTTGTACACCGTCCGACCTGATCTTAATAACGTCTATGTGTTTGATTCCCTTCGAACCTATGACGTGCCTTTTGAAGTTGCTCGTTGTGGTGGGAAGGAATTTATCAACATGTTAGTATACTTTTTACTTCTTACTTCATTAGCTTATTTACACATATATTCGCCTAGCTTTCATTATTTGAGGTATATATGCGTACTTACAATATTGTGTATCCAACTCTATTTATTAGGGCACTACGGACAACATATCAAAGGAGAGGTGGGAATGGTGTCCTAGACCCAAAGAATGTTCAATACGAGCCTGTCATAGTAAGTAGGAATGCTACTATTTCGTATTCTATTTTAATTAAAATTAATATCTAATAGTTAGAGAGTTAACTGAATTCATTTGACAATGTCCACAACAGCAAAACGACAAAGATTGTGGATACTATGTATGTAGAGCAATGGATCTGATAGACCAAAATGGATCAGTCAACATAGATCCAAGCCATGTATGTTTTCTTTTTGATATTTTTCCATTAATGAATCATGACATATATATATGTTTGGTACTTGACGTAAGTGCTAACTGTATATTAATCAAAACTTGGGATTTGTAGTTTTTCACCGATGATTATGCACAAGGCCAGCAATACAGTGTCAAAGAAATTGATGAAGTGAGAGAGCAATGGGTCAAGCATGTGCACTCATTCATTCGGTATTAGGTAGAGATCTATATATTCTACATGCATGTTTAGGTTTGTATTTTGTCTATGTCTTTAAGTCTTCTAAGCTATATTTATGAACATTTTACTTTGGGGTGTAGAGCTACCAAGTTGTGGTATGCCTACTAATTTTGGTTCTTGAGTATATATGTCTGGTGTATTAAGACATGCATATTAACTAGGGATTGATTGAAATTATGGTGTGATTGCAGATTTATTATCAATTGATGTTGTTTTACAATACAGATTTGGTAATTATTTGAACATACAACTGTGTATGTGGGCAGGAACAAAACTGCAAAAACTAAAAAAAAAAACTGGAGTTTTAATAACGGTTCTTATGAAAACCGTTATTAAAACCTAGTTTTAATAACGGTTCTGATGAAGACCGTTATTAAAAAGTAGGTTTTAATAACGGTTTGAATAAGAACCGTTATTAAAACTCTCTTGTTTAACAACGGTTTTTCTGAAAAACCGTTATTAAACATGCATTTTATGCTCATATTGGCGGGTTTTTTTTATACTTTTGATAACGGTTATGAACCGTTATTAAAGATTTAATAACTGGCGTTTTAATAACAGTTGAAAACCGTTATTAAAACTGTAAAATAACCGTTATTAAAACTACTGTTTTGGGTAGTGTTAATTCCTTTGTATCTTAATTTACCTACATTCTTTATTTGAATTCTCCCTCTCTTTTCTTCAACACTTTTCTCCCCTTCATCTTGATATGCTATAATCACAAGAAACCATAAAAAAAAGATTTTATTTAGGTATTGATTAGTTTGGTCAATTTTCACACTAGAATCAAGCAAAATTCCAATGCCCATCTTCTTTTGCCAACATTTTAAAATTTCAACAAATACCAAGATAGCTTAAATGAAACCATTGTAAAATTCCAATAAAGTTCTTCTTGATCAATTTTGTCCTCCGGACAAATAAAATAGTAGCAACCAAATGAATATATAATAGAGTATGTAAAGCACACATACCACATAACATGAAAAATAAAACCACTATAGAATTCTATAACCGGTAACTACCGCTCCAAAAAAAGTTTGAATCCTATAAAATATATTAAGGAGCGAAATTGATCAAGCATATTTAGAAGAAACTACCAGAAATTGAGTTGGTGTGCAACATTAGACAAGAACGTAGCAGGAAAATGCATACCTAAAGTATGGAGAATACACAACGATAGCAAAATAAAGAAGGAAAGATGATGAGGACCCGAAGAAGCTATGAGGTGGCAGAAATGGTACGGTCATAGCAACTTGTTTAGATGACACTATAAACATTTTGCTAACTGAGTTTTGTAAAGTGTTTGATAAAATTAACAGTGTTAACTCGCGAAGATCGTTAAAGGACACATCTACGTCCTATACTAATTAATATAGAGCTAAAATAAATAAATGCGAAAAGTTAAAAGATATATATATATATATATATATATATTATCTTAACGGTTGGAAGCAGACTAGTGAAAAACTATTTCTCAAGTGGATAAGATACCGCTTGAGCCAGGTGGCTGTGCCCTGGGTCGCTTGACAGAGGCGGTGGGGGTCATTTAAAGCCGCTTAACCCAAGTGTTTCGACATTTTGACAAGTTGAATGTATTTCCCTTTTCAATTAGAATCGAAAGTAAACAAAAAAAAGGCAGAAAAAAAAAAAGGTTACGAGCGATTTGAACTCAGAATGCGAACTCAGAGCGTGCGACTGAGAAGAACCTGTATAATATTTCTTTTAACTCCTGATGGTCTTCTCTGTAGCTTCTACACTTGCACATCCCACTTGTCCCATTGGTTGGTACCACATGAAGCGGGTCCTACTTCACTCACCTGGTTCGACTACATAGCTCGCTGCCAGATCCACTCACTCAGCATCCGGCTGCATGAAACACGTCCCAAAAATGATCGACTTATTATATGCTTGCATGAGTACACGTAGTACCCATATTTAGTGATACTAATAAATGTTTGGCTCTTCTCTGAGGAAAACATTTACTTTGTGGTACCTGTACCAAAAAAGAAACGACAAAAGAGAGTTTCAATCGACCACCCCGGATTCAGATTTCCACGCGTCGCTCGTTGTTCAGTTTTTCCATCGTATATAATATGTTCACTCTGATTATTATTATTAAAAAAAGATAGTTTTTCGAGTCCTATGGCTCTCGGGATTCACCGCTCCCAAAATTGCCTTTAGTGCAGAACTGCGCTCAAGAGTCAAGACTTATGCAGTCGCGCATGCTCGTCTTTACTGCCACTACCAAGAAAGACTATTGACCCTGACTGCAAGCGGCAGAAATTATTATATAAATTTGGTGGTCATGGTCCATTTAGAATAGTTATATTATATACTTAATATGTTTTAGTATATATTTAATATATTGTGATAATTGTACATCAAAATATAATAAAATTAACTATAATTATACTAAATGTACAATCGCTACTCTTAAATTACGTAAACCCATTTATAAAATAATTTTTCCTCCAACTATTCATAATTTAACTGTAATTTGTTTAAAAATAATAATATAGAAACATTCACAAAAAACATGGGGGAGTTTAGCGTTAAGGGTGTTCAAAATCTGGTCCGCAACGAAAATTTAGACGAAACCAATTGGTTAATCCAGTTCTAGTCCAAGATTAGATTGATATTATGATATCTGATTTGAGTTTCTATCCCAAATAAGTTTTAGTTCAACCTAAAATCACATTAACATTTTGCCTAAAAAAATTTATATTTTTAATATAAAAAGTAGATAGTTTAGCAAATTTGGTCATAACTGGTCTTTGATCGATAATTTTGGTCCAATCCTTGGTGCCAAATATAAAATTTTTTGATCCTTTGACAAAGTTCCGATCCTATCTGATTTTAGATCAATGTACACCCTTAGTTACTGCCATACCTAATATAAATAGACATCATTCACCTACCTCGTGATAGGTGCAATGCTAAAACCTTATACAACAAACCCTGATGCATAAACTAACCAAAACATCACCAATAAAGTTAGCAAAAAACCTTGTAAAATTATTGCTGATAAATAACAAAAAACTCGTAAAGTAAATTTGGTTTTCATAAACTCAACTAAGAATCAAATTATAAATGATCATTTACATCGCCGAATTAACTTTCAAGATGACTTCTTCAAAACATGAAATATCTAAAACAATTACAAAAGTCCTCAAAGGGATAAAACTTCAATTAGCTTATCAGTCAACCCAAACCAGTAATCACATCTCAATTAAACTCAAATACCCACACAGAAACATCTACATAAGTGTAGTATCAGTATGATGACGTACTAAGTAAATGACACTCAACACATAACGATAGCATGCACACATAAATTCATATACATGACATAACCGATAAAAATGAATGACATGCTATAATATAATATCATGGAAAACAACATACCAAAATGTGTAGAATAACAAGATTAGTAAGAGAATATGCTTTATCAAAAGAACATGATATGACAACAAGTCATGGATAACCACACTAACATAGAAACAAGATTAATATGCGATCGCATGAGTTTAGAACACATTATATCATTCATATTATTCCTTTATCATGCTTTCACAAATAATTACCAAAAGATTCATGTTCATGAACCACTTATGGTAGTTATCGCTTCAATTAAAATGAAAATGCAACCTAACACCACTCCTACTAGAGCATCTGTAATGATCCTTAGTACAAGGCTAATGATCCTACTACATTAACTCCTGTACTACAATGGCATTAGGTAAATATCTCCTATGCTACATGTACATCAGGTATCTATTCCAAAATGCATATGGCATAGTGATCCTCCTACTATTCTTGTATCATGCTAAAATTTTGTAATATTAATTTTTGGGTGTTTAACATTTTATTTGAAACATAACCCTAAATTCATAGCTTAATTATTTTATTAACCCTTGATCTATAACACAAACAATTTCTTAAATAATTTATCCTAATCATTTTCCTTTTATCCTTTATCCACAACCCTCACCTTTAATAAGTTGTTTTTCTTGATTTGATTTTCTAACCAGAAACCCTAACCTAATCAAACCGAACCCCTAACCTTTTTCTTTCCTCACATGATCTCTTCTTTCTCATTATTTGTACTCCCGCTCCCTTTCCATTCCCATATTCTTTTCTCTACAAAAGACCCTCCCTCACATCTCCTCTA
Organism: Tamarix austromongolica; assembly: GCA_039764185.1. Taxonomy (NCBI): domain Eukaryota; kingdom Viridiplantae; phylum Streptophyta; class Magnoliopsida; order Caryophyllales; family Tamaricaceae; genus Tamarix; species Tamarix austromongolica. Next base: position 19,488,969 of record CM077808.1, on the reverse strand, counting down.
TCACACATAATGACTCCTCTTACAAATCATTTATTTTCCTTTGCATCCATATCCCAGCTTCCTTCTTCCTTTCTCCCTCAGTTTCTTATTATTATTATTATTATTATTATTATTTTTGCAACAACCATAAATTCTTCCTTGTCTATTTTCTCCATCAGCTTTTGACTCCTAGCCCTCTATACACCCCTTTTGGTTTTACTTTTTCTTGCAACATTTCCCATCTCCTACCTTCCTCTTGCAATCATCACCCTTATATACCTCGTCCTCATTCATACCTTTTCTTGACCGTTTCCAACTTCCACCACCTTCGTAACCATAACCACATTGAGAACCCAACCTAGCCTGCATTAACCTTTCGTGCAATTATCTCCATAATTGTATCTAACTTCTATGCTTCCCCTACCTAGTTGTATCAAGGTTGTGCACAACCCCACCAGCCAACACAAGTCTCCCAACCTCTCCTCTTATTCTAGCCCTTCCCATTCATAACCATCACAACCATCACAACCACCACAACCAAATCCACCCTTCCTATTCATACTCCATCATTACCAACACCCATAACAACCACTAGGCCAACTTCACAACACTCGTTCCATCACTAATAAGCAATCAACCACCATTATTGTAATACCCTATATTTTTGTAAGATTTATAGAATGGAAAATTATGGTGTTTAGTAAAATTTGATAATGTTTGATCGTGATATGGAACTATAATTTATTTTGTGATAAATATGGTTTTGAGTAAATTAGGAAAATTAAATAAAGTAAGTTTTTAAATGGATCGATTTATTGGTTCAATGAATTGATCGACTGGTTCATCATTTTAGCATAGGAGTATTGTTCGACCAAATCGGTCAACTAGTCTATAAGATAGTCGGCAGATTTGCCAAACCATTCGACTGATTTGTTAGACTGAGTTCTTTTAAAGACTTGATTTTTCTAGAAAATTAATTATATCAAAATAAAACTTCAATAATCCAACTCCAAATTTTCCTTGAGAGATTCATAAAATTTTTTAACCATTTATTTAGCTTTAGTTGCTGCATCAAACATATTCAAGGGCTCGACTTTGATAGTTGAGAGGGAGGATGACCTCATTCTTATCTTCTTCTTCCTCTCTCCTCTACACACCTCTAGAAGCGTGATTGAATTCTATACTATCCCTGCTCGGCTGGGAGATTCCTTTCCACACTCATCTTATATTACATTTGATGTAGGAGCATCTCCATCTCATTCTTCTCATGTTGTAGGACAAGAGTTAGCATATTTGGAGGTATTAACAATTGTTCTAGAAAATCTTTAACACCTTCATAATAATACTAATAATATTTCATTAAGTGATTCTTACAGGTATTACATATTTTTTAAAGAAGAATACTTCATAAATAATATCTAATGTACAAGACAATGACAATTCAAGGGTAAAAAAGTTGCATGGGAGACAAATCTACAAGACATGAAACTTGATTATTGATTATTTCATGTATTATCATGATTATGTTTTATATAGCTTTGATATTTTATGTAAACTTTGTAATATCTTGTCATTGTAATTGGAACTAATTATGTATACCATATGGACATGACTTGGTTTACTCTTATGTAATTAGACCAATTGATTTAGGCTTAATTAAGGAGAGTTAAGGTTGGCCTCATTATCATATGTATATACATATATATATACCTTGTACATTCGATTAAGGAGGAATACATAATGAATTGAGAAATTAATGCATAAGAGGAACAAGAGTTGAACACATTATTAGAATATGATTTAGATTGATCTTGAAGTGAATCTTGGAAGTTGAAATTTAAAGAATTAAGTTGAAGACGATGATATGTAATGTGTATGTCTAAAAGTTTAGAAGAAAAAAAAGTGTATATGTGCTTCTTATGTAGAATTTATTTGTTTTTGCATGTTATGTACATGTATAAGATAATATTTCATTTATAGTTCAACCTTTGTGTGAGTGTTTAAATGCATGAAAATTTAATGAAAGATAAAACCCCAATTGGTGAGCATGACATTGTAAGTAATCGAAGGTGTGCTAGTGTATATGCTAAAATAAGTGAAGTGTAGTCCATCATTTGGACTGGTTGTTTGTGAAATACTTATACCTCATATATTTAGTTTAATGTTAGGAATGATCATTAAGCATATTATATATTTGAACATAGGATGCATGCATAAACATAATTAAGAATTGTTGATTATTAGATGTGAATTTTTTTTAATTCTATATCAAGAATTTGACAAGAAAAGTGTAAGGTGTTTTGATTTTATTTTATATGTGATAATATTGATTTTTGGTTGTGTTTTTGATTCATTAGAATCAAAAGTTTCTACAATAACCAACTTAAAAACTAAAGGGAAAGCTTTAATTGACTTGGGTTCCCACGAAACCCTAAAGAGTTACTAATCTTTTATTAAGTGTGTTAGCAAAGTTATTTCATATGGAGGGAGAAAAGAATGTTCAAGCCATTTTAGAGGCAGTCCAAAAGCTCTCAATCAATTTGATAGAAACTAATTAAAAAATCTCTCATTTTGCCATGTTGCAAGAACAAAAGGAATTTTTTTGAGATCAAATGGGAAGTGGTGTAAATCCTTTCAATTCAGCAAAAGGAAGAACTCGCAAGTAGAGTATGAAAAAGTGTCACAAGGCAGTGGAAGTGGTAGAAGGAACAATGATTATCAATCAAGACATCATCATAAGGAAGATAAAGGTATAAAACTTAATCTTCCTAATTTTGAAGGTAAATTTGATGTTGAATTATGCCTTAAATGGTTACACTAGGTATAGGCTATTTTTGAATTCAACAGTTATCATGGTGAGAAAAAATTGAAAATAACTACTCTTGAGTTTAAGAATTTTGTTAGGATATGGTATGATAACTTATAAAGAACCAGAGAAAGAGAAGGTAAATCTAAAATTAAATCTTGGGATAAGATTAAGAAATATTTGAGAATAAAATTTATACCTAAAGAATATGAACAAAATAATTACATTAGATTGATTACTCTTAGACAATGACTTTTAAGTGTTAAAGAATATGTTAGGAAAATCAAGAGGTTAACACTTATACGTGATATCAATAAGAGGAAGGAACAAACATATTCTAGACTTCTAGGTGGCCTTAACATGATGATTTGGGATAAAGTTGAAACTTATCTATATGATTCTCTTGATAATATGGTTAAGGTCTCTTTAAGATTTGAAAATAAAATAAAATCATCTAAGCCTCATTCCAAGCAAGTTAATTCTTATACAAAGTAATATTCAATTACACAAGCTACTAAGTATAGGATGGATACCTCAAGCTCTACAAATGTTGTGAAGAAAAAAGGGATTAACTAAGAGGAAAAGGGTAAGACCAAGGTAATGAAGTCTCTACACAATAATGTTTTAAGTGTCACAGATTTGAACACTTTGCTAGAGAATGTCCCAGACCAAGAGTATTATTTATAAGAGATTGAAGCTATGGAGACTTGTGATGAAGACCTCAAGTTCAAGTCAAATGAATTTTTTTAAGTGAATCATAGGAAAAGGAATTGCTTTTTATTTGCTACAAAGATTACTTTAAGAGGAAGATAATGACTAACCTAATCAACGAGAGAAGATATTCAAGATTAAAGGAAGAGTGTGAGATACAGTTTGTCTGGTTATCATTGATAGTGGATCGTGTACAAATGTGGCTAATGAGAGGATGGTAAATGAATTGGATTTAGAGACAACACCACATCCGAAGCCTTATTCTCTTCAATATCTTAACAAGGACAAATGAGTCAAAGTAACAAAATAAATCCTAATGTCATTTAGAATTGGTAATTATCATGATAATGTGCTATGCGATGTTTTTCCTATGGATGTATGTGGAATCTTATTAGGTAGACCATGGCAATATGATAGATGTGCTATTCGTAATAGTATTAATAATGAATATCTTTTTAAAAAGGATAAGAAGAATCATAAACTTAAACCTTTTAAGTGTGAAAATGATAACATAGTTGAAAATAAAAAGAGTTTATTTTTTTATGAAAGGCTATAATAGAATGTATTAAGGAAGAAGGTTGTTGTTATGCTATGATAATCAAAGAATCTCTATAAGGGGAGAAAAATGAGAATAATTGTTAATTATATGAGTGTATTGATGAATATAAGGACGTGTTTCCTAATAACATAACATCAGGAGTACCACCTAAATAAGGGATAGAACATGCTATAGACTTATTGCCTATTATGTCTTCACTTAATCAATTTGCCTATAGATGTAATCCATAAGAAGCTAAGAAATTAGAGAGGTAAACACAATAGATCATAGGAAAAGGATATGTGAGAGAAATCATGAGTCTATGTTGTGTACTTACATTACTTGGTCCTATAAAAGCTTATACATGGGACATGTGTATTGATTCTAGAGCTGTAAACAATATAACTCTTAAATATATATTTTTCTTTACCTAGATTAGATGATATATTGGTTGAATTATATGGAGCACAAAATTATATAAAATTGATCTAAGGAGTGGACATCATCAAATGAGAATAAGTGAAGGAGATGAATGGAAGACTACTTTTCAAATGAAATACGGTCTTTATGAATGAACTATTATGGCATTTGAATTTTGTAATGAACCTAGCTTGTTTAAGAGACTAATGAATGAATTTCTTTGACCTTTTCTTAGAAAATTCATTGTGGTATACTTATATGATATACTTGTGTATAGTAAAAATGAGCATGATCATCTTAGCCATTTGAGGAGATTATTTGATAAGTTTTGGACAGTTAAACTCTAAGAAAAAATGGAAAACTGTGATTTTATGCTTTCAAGTATTTTTTTATTTGGTTATATTGTGAGTAGCGAAGGTATAAAAGTGGATCCTATAAATATTCAAGTTATTCATGATTATAAAATACCTAATGATATTCATGAGGTGAGGAGTTTACATGGATTAGTAAGTTTCTATAGAAGATTCATTAAAGACTTCTTGACTATTGTTGCATTGATTACATATTTTATAAAGAAAGGTGATATTAAAAACTATGACACTGAAGAAAGATTTTAATTCTTTAAAAAAATTCATGAGAAAATAAAGAATAATATTGAGAAATCTAATGTTAAATACCAAAACCAATCTAACAAAAATAGAACTATAAAAATATTTTCACTGGGAGACTTGGTTTGATTACGTTTAAGAAAAGAAAGATTTTCAAACTTATGAAAGAATAAAATAATGCTAGGAGAAAATTAATATTTTAAAAGTTGGAAATAATTCTTATGAACTAGAATTACCATAGTGCTATAGAGGAGTTTCTAGAACTTTTAACGTTAGTGATTTATCTCCTAATTATAGTGATGCTAATTTGAGGAAAAATTCTTCTTTACAAGAGTATAATGATGCAGGAGCATCTCCATCTCATTATTCCTATGTTGAAGGGTAAGATTTAGCATATTTGGAGGTATTAACAAATGCTCAAGAAAATTTTGAACACCTTCATAATTATAATAATAATGTTTCATTGACTGATTCTTCCAGGTATTACATATGTTTGTAAGAAGAGGACTTCACCAATGATATCTAATGTTGAAGACAATTATAATGCAAGAATTAGAAAGTTTCATGAGATACAAAGCTACAAGATATGAAGCTTGGTTATTAATTATTTCATGTACAATAACTAAAATACATAAAGAGGGTAAATTAGAAAACAGGGCAAAACTATAGAACTTAGGTCTATCAGGGATTAACAAAACAATAACCACTGGAAGTCTACTCTTGGTTGCACCATGCCCAAACACATAATAGGCCTAACCACCATCAAATACTTGTAGAAAGTCCTTTACTCATAGGATTGAGCAATAGACTGGACAAATGGGCATGTTAGTACTTTACATACTAAGTAAGCCAAGTTGCATAATCATTGGAGTTTACAATGCATGTATGGTTATGGAAAGACATATAAGTCCTACAATCACACATTTTGATACTCATACAATAACATACCAACTTATGCACTCTACTAATATGGATTTCTCATCATGGTAAACTAGTCATGCACTTGGAAGAAGATATTATCATGCTCAACAATAGATATGGGATTAATGTAGCACCATGCTTCACACCACGTATAGGAGATTCATAGTTCATCATGTTTATCACAAAATTCATGAGGCATGTATAACAATATGATCATGTGATTCAAATAAAAAAATTATGGTGTTAACTGCTATATAGTTCTAAGTTTCATTCCCCTTATGTAATCATGAGATTTGAATCACAATGTTATAAGGTAGTTAACTTATTTACTTATATTTCTCTTGCTTTTTGAGCAATAGACAGTATCATATCCCATGGTCTCTCAATATCCATAGAATTTAAACCAATAACCAAAGGACATAAATCTAACTAAAGCTAAACCAACCACTAGTAGAAATAAAGTCCGACCGAAGCTAAAAGGACCACCAATGGGCATAAAGTTTGGATGAAGCCAAGACAACCATTAATGGACATAAAGTTTGGCCAAAGCTAAATAAACTCCTTAGGTAAATAGACCCCTTTAGTATTAATATCCCCTAGTAAATCATCAATATCTAGAGTAAAAAATGCACCAGGATCACCAAGGATCTCAACCAAATGAAAATAAATACTCCCAAAGGCAAACTAACCCTTAGTAGGTAGTTGAGATTTGGATAATCTAGGGGAAAATAGTTCTCAATGATATTCTACTTTAAGTGATTAATGCTTTATTATCCAATTCATGTATAAATTAAGGCCTACATAGCATTCCAAGTCCACTAGAATCACATAACCATTAAAAATTAACCATCATAACTTTTAAGGACACTTAGTGTAATATCATCAATACTTAACTAATTTGATCCACAAATTGAGTTAATTAATTTATGTCAAGAAGTGAATTTGTATCATCCAATAATCATTTCATAACATAATATCAAGTCTTAAACCATTGCAAGGTCAAAAGGAAGCAAAATAAGCATTTTAACTAAAATCGATCAATTGGTTTGGTGCGACCAGACCCTAGCATTACTGTCACTTATCAATTAGTTTGTTAAATTAGTCAACTAATATAAAGACTAGTCAATCAGTTTAGCCATACCAATAAATGGGTTCAAACTGAAACCAAACCAAAAATCATCACATACAAACTCGTCAATCTGCTCAGCTAACAATTCAACTATTCTATAGACCAATTGATTAGTAAGGTTGAACAAGTGAACTAGTATACACAAAAAAACTTAGCCAAACATTTCCATACATGATTTATATCTCATAAATCAATCATATCACATCCATTTCATTAGACATCAAAGAAACTAAGGTTAAACATGTTGAGTTACTAAATCATGCTACATTTCTAGAGAATCATCAAATAAATGCCTATTCATATTTACTCAAAATAACACCACTCAAGGCAGGATTCACCAAAACTCTACTATTATATATTCATGCAAAATCATACTTTTAGGTATACACTAATTATTGATCTATCCTAGGATTCCTTAATTGCTGATACCTCTATAGGGTTCCTAGGTCACCTATAGACTAGAATAGGGTATTAGTATAAATTTTGTGGCATCCAATGAAACCACCATACCAAATCAAGGGATTCTACCTCATTTCTAAAGTGTTTAACCCTAAAGGATAATCATTTTTAAATCTCATGTTCTTTCACTTTAAATAGTAATATATTAATAAGGTGATCATAAAATATACCATAATATATAATGATTCTGGTGTCATACTTAACCATTTATCATTATATAATTCAATCTTAAGGTTAACAAATCAAGCCATGTTGAGGTTAATACTATAATCAAACAAAAATCTCTTAGAATTGTTAACCTTGAGAAGCATTTTTTTCAAAATGACCAAAATTTCGTATGAAATTCTAGTTACCACCTTTTCATCTAATTTGTTATTGGATTTATTTTTAGAGCATATTTCTTGTAAAAAGGATAAAATATAATAATTATAGATAATTTATCATATAAGTAAATTTCATGAGTTGACAAAATATGACATTACCCCTAATCATAAACATAATACAATACACTTAAGAAACCTTCGAAGGCATTTTTAAGATATTATAAATACTAATTCCACATAATAATTTTAATACAATCATCATACATAAAAAAAATCATTTCTACCCTTATAAAATAGAATATAGAATCATCGAACAATAACATTAATTATGCTATAAATTCAACATGATATACATCAAAAGCCATTTAAAATGTACAATGATTATGTTAAAGTCATTAGCTTGTTAAGCATATGACAATGGAAACAATTTCATTTAAACCCTAACCCTAGACATGTGCATTATTACTAGCTATTATTTATATATATGGTACATGCATATGTCCTCATATTTAAAATATTACCAAGGTGTACATGATAATTAATTTCTAACATGGCAATATATATGATTTTATATGTCACAAAATTTTACACAAAAAATTTAGTATTGCATGCTTTCACTTTTTTGAAAAATATGAGAATTTCTATAACATCAATCTAGCATGATTCTATTATAAAATAAATCTATAATATTTATAACATCTATAAAGTGATTGGATTTACCTCAAAACTATATAAGTTTTAAACCAAAAATACCTTTTCCAAGGCCACCTTAAGTAAAATTGTGATAACCTAAAACCAACAACAAAACTAACACGATATATATTAGTAATTAAATAAAATTTAATAGGAAACAAGGGCTAAAAATTAGAGAACTTAAAGCATTTGGCTATTGTTGCATGACACAATTATCTGCTACACACCTGGGGAAAGCTTACCAATACTCATGTTTGATGTAAACAAAGGGTGGTTGGTTGTTTGATGGCTTAATGGTGGATGGATGGAGTGCAAGCAAGAGCTTGAAAAAGATACTAAAATAAGCCTATTTAGGGTGGTTGGTAAACCAATGGGGACAACGATATCAATTTAAACATGTGAAAGTGGTTATTAAAGAAGGTATAGGAGGGTGGTGCTTGAAGGTAGCTCAATGGTTATCTGAATGGTGGTGCTACACTAGGGTAGTTAAATGGGGAATAGGTTGAGGTGGAAATACAAGCAAGAAGGGTGGTGGTTTAACATGCTAGCTACCATACCATGCAATGAGGGGGAAACTAGGAAAAGAAAAAAAAAATCTAAGGGAATAATTGGGAAAGAGGGAGTAATGGAGATTGAATGAGTGAAAGTTGAAGGTTGGTGATGTGGTGGTGTTACATGATGTTGGTATTATTGAATAGGGTTGATTGAGGTGGTAAAAAAAAGTGGATGATGGTGTTGGTGGTGTTCGATGAAGGTGTTTGGTGGCTATATTGGTAGCATACACTGGTGTATGATGGAGGGAAAAGAAAAGAATGAGGAAGCCGGTTACAATAGTGAATTAATAAAGAAGATTAGTTGGGATTATGGTTGGGCATAGATAGAAGATAAGGGAGAAAGATGAAGATAGGAATGGGATAAGTCGATTAAATGAGGGTAAGAATGGAAAGAAGTGTGACCAATCGAGTAAGGTAGGTGAGTGATGGAACAAGGTAAGATGATAGGGTGGTGAGGGTGTGTTTGGTTTCATGTAACAAAAGAAGAAGCAAGATTAGGGGATGATGATGGGACAAAGTAAATAGGAAAGGGCACATGGGCGGTATAGGGTTGGTATAGCTGGGTCACATTTGATAGAAGCTAGAGGGAGGATTCAATGAGAAAGAGGGTTGGTGTAATGTTAAAGGTTTGTGTTTAGGGAAGAATAATGATAAAAAGGATTAAGGATAGTTTTAATATTTAATTAATTAATTAAAATTAAATTTAAGAGTTTATTAAATACTAAAAATCCTACCTAATTAATATATCGTCATCTTCTTGTTGTTTTTGTCGTTGTCATTATCGTCTTTCCTTTATATATTAATCTACTAGTGAAATGCCCCAAAAATTTCTAATTTTAAAAATTATATTTAAATGATATTTTATTATGAAAATTAATTAAATTAATTATTTTTATTAAAATAAAAGGAAATTAATTAGCAAAAATCAAGAAGAAATTTATAAGGATTTTATTTTGGAAATTAATAAAATAAATTATTTTATTTAAAATAAGAAGGAAAAAATAGTTTTAAATTAATATTAATTTTATAAATAATTTAATTAAATAAAATTAGGGTGTTTTGCTAATTAAAATGGAATTTATGAAAAATCTTTAAAAAATCCTAATTTAACCTAAAAAGGGATTTAAATATTATTATTTTTAAATATCTCAAATAGTTTAATTAATTTAAATCCCAATATAATTAATTTTCCTTTTTCCTTTTCCTTTTTTTTTCCTTTCTTCCTTTTTCATCTTCTTTTCTTTTTCTTTTTTCCCCTCCCCGACTTGGGCTAGCTTGTGACCCAGTTCTCCTTCTTTCCCTCCTTCAGCACGGGCCGTTCCCGCAGTCCAGACTCTCTTCACTTAACTCCACGCCACGTTTCCCTCTTTTCCCCATTGAAACGCTGCGTCTCAATTTTTTTAGTAGTCGTTGCTGCCCGGCCAGTCTTTCTTCTTTTCTTTCTTTCTTTTCCTTCCCGAACCGCTTGGTCCAACCCCTCATCTTCTTCTTCCTTCGCATTTGACACCTTGACGACTTGCAACATCACCGCCGCCCGTCCGAGAAATCCGCTGCCGATCTCACCCCTTTGACCGACCATTTTCCCTCTATTTATCCTACTGATCCGTCGACCCCATCATCCAGCCATTCTCCTTTCTTCTCATACACGTTTTCCTCTCTCCCAACCAACCACAACCCTTGCCCCATTTTGATTTCTGCCGGTCAACCTTGCCATCGGTGACCGGAACCCTACCTTCCTTACCCCGTAGCCGACCCACAAAACCCTAACTTCCCTTCTAAAATCTATAAATACCCTCGTAAGCTGCCTTGTATCGAGCTTTTAATTCCTACCCAGAATTTACCGACCTTGCCACCGCCGCCCCTTTAGACGCCTCTTCCGCCTCCTTTGGCCAACTTCCCCACCACATATGGCCACCAAACTCTTCCTTGCTCCGCCCTCTAGCTAACCAAATCATCCATCCCCCTCAATTTTTCCTGCATAATCCACCCCGGATGTATAAATTAGCCTTCTCAATCAGCCCTATTTTCTGCCTCCGCCACCCTTTGCGCCACCCTTAACTACCTCTTTCGCCGCTGTTGCCACTTCTTTGACCTCCCAAATTGTACTGTAGACCCTATTATACCTTCCCCTACCTTTCGTTTCCTTTCCATCCCTCTCCTCCTCTCTTTCTCTTCTCCTTCCTCCTTCGACCACCACCACTGCCGCCGTGTGCCGCCACCTTTGGTTGCTCCGCCACCTCCATTTTTTTCCTCTCCCTCTAGGTAGTCTCAAACACCCGAACTCCCACCTTAATTCTTCCTATATTTTTCCCGGCATTCAACTTTTTCCCTTTTCTTCTCTTTTTTCGACCACCGCCGGAGTCGCCGTGCACCACCGCCTATGCCGCCCATCCCCACCAGCCTAAGGTTGATCCCTAGACCCTCTTAGCCCTTTCCCTATTTTTATAGGCCTTAATTTATTTTATTTCATTTATATGAATATAAATACTATTATTATTATTATTAATATTTCTATTTTTAATATGTATTATTATTATTATTATTATTATTAGTATTAATGCTTTGGTTATTATTTCTATTGAGGTCCGAAGCCCTATTTTATTTTTTATTTTGATTTTATTATTATTATTATTATTATTATTGTTTGTATTATTACTATTATTATTATTAATACGTGTTTATTATTATAATTATAATTTTTATTATTACTATTTCGATTACTATTATTATTATTATTTCATTATTAACATTACAACTACTTTACTATTAGTTTTGGTATTATTATTATTATTATTATTATTATTATTATTATTATTATTATTATTTAATAAGTTTATTATTTTTCAATGTAGGGTAGAAACCCTACTTCTTTTTATCTTCGAATATTATCCTTACTATTATTACCATTATGGTTATTATTATTTTGCAATATTATTATGGTTTTATATTATTATTATTACTAAATTTGGTTATTTATTTTACTAATATTATTAATAGTATTATTTTGGTAAAGGGGCTGAAGCCCTTATTTCACTTTGTTTTTGAATAATGCCCATTTTATTATTATTGTTATTTTTATTATTTTGGTTATTGTTACTATTATCATTATTCTTATTTACATTATCATTTATATTATTTTTAGTATATTTACTATTAATATTTTAGTACCATTATTATTATTAGGATAAAGTGTTCAATCCTATATTATCAACTTTTATAATAATTCTTTAGTAAAGTTAGAAATTTGTTAATGTTATTTTTATTAATATGTTATTATTTTGTCAAAGCCCTAAGGAGGCGTAAGAGCGCACTCCAAGACTGGTGTTATTTTAGGTAAGGGTGTTACTAAGGTCTTTTATGTGTTAATGTGCATTGTATGTCATGTATGTTATGCATCCTATGTTATTATTGTAATTATTTCTTATATGGTATGATATGGAGTTCAAGCATGTTCTTGTGTTGTTATATGGCATGTGTATTATGTATATGTGATGATATGTGTTGTGACCCTATAAGACATGCATGTGAGTTGACCTAAGTATTTTTAATAATCCATGAGGAGAAGAGTAAAATGGGAATTTATGGTTTGTATTGGAGAATCTAATTTATGATGTTATATGGGAGAATCTAATCTATGATGTTGTATGGGAGAATTTAATTTATGGTGTTATATGAGAGAATCTAATTTATGTTATATGAGAGAATCTAATTTATGGTTTTGTAAGGGAGAATCTAATTTTATGATTTTATATGGGAGAATCTAATTTATGGTCTTATATGGGAGAATCTAATTTATGGTTTTGTATGTGAGAATCTAATTTATGGTGTTTTATGGGAGAATCTAATTTATGATTGAATTTAGGGTTTTGTAAGGATGAATCATTGGTTTTGGTATGGATGAATCTTTGGTTTTATATGGTTTGAATTTAGGGTTTGGTATGGATGAATATTTGGTTTGGTATGGTTTAAATTTAGGGCTTGGTATGGATGAATCTTTGGTTTTATATGGTTTGAATTTAGGGTTTGGTAAGGATGAATCTTTTGTTTGGTATGGTTTGAATTTAGGGCTTGGTATGGATGAATCTTTGGTTTTATATAGTTTGAATTTAGGGTTTGGTAAGGATGAATCTTTGGTTTGGTATGGATTGAATTTAGGGTTTGGTATGGATGAATCTTTGGATTTTATATGGTTTGAATCTAGGGTTTGGTATGGATGAATCTTTTGTTTTGTGTGGACTAAATTTAAGATTTTGTATGACGAAATATTGGGTTTTGTATGAAAGAATTTAGGGTTTTGTATGGATGGACTTAGGGTTTTGCATGAAAAGTTTGAGAGGTTGCATAGGATGTGTAAAGTCTGCATGGGAGTGGAATTTATATATGGAACATTGACTAGGGATGTAAGGAAGGCAATAGAAGAGTTATTTGGGTGTTTGGAAGTTTTGGGTGAAAAATAGTATATAGGACATTATAAGGGTATAGAGGAGACTGAATTAGGGTTTGGAGTGATTAACTATTGGTTGTTGTGATTAACTAGGGTTGGAGTGGCTAATTGTGGTTTGTTGTGGTTAAATAAGGTTTGGAATGGCTAATTATGGTTGTTATGGTTAAATAGGGTTTGGAGTGGTTAACTATGGTTTGTTGTGGTTAATTAGGGTTTGGTGTGGCTGCTTAAGGTATTTGTTGTATCATGTGTAATTCATGATTAAAGTGTAATTATGATGGTAGAATTTATGATTTGTGATGTGTGATGATTCATGCATGTCCAAGGCGAAAGCTTTTGAATAAGATACTTAAGACACTAATCATTTAAAGTAAAAGACTATTGAGCCGGGTCTAGACCGATCCACCGGTCAGGAATAGTGGTTGGGGTTTTTACCCTCTAAGTGATTGATCCACCAGCAAATAATAGTGGTGTGGACTTTGTCCCGAAAGTGACTGAACCACCAGACAGATCCACCGGCGAAAAATAGTGGTGTGGACTATTGTCTCGCAAGTGATCGGCCCACCGGCAATAATAGTGGGGTGTTTCTGTACTTATAAGGATTTGATAAAAGGAATGGTGTGTATTGACTTCTGATAAAAGATTAATTAAATAATTAATCCGGAATATAATTGGTCCTTTATATATATACCCGAATGATTGTTCGTTATTATTTTATCATGATGGATTATGCTCTTTTATTTCTTTTATATTATTTTATGTACTTATGTGTTCGCCTTAGTGCTCGGTTACCTTGCTCAGTACGTAGCGTACTAATTACTCTTTTCATGGGTCCTACTCATTCCCACGAGTAGTTGGCCTTTCTGACTTTGTGCAGGTGGGCGAGACATCCGGTAGAGCTAAGTGATGAGCTTGTGGTTAATTCAAATTTCGAGAGTGTCATGGCCGTGTTTCCTCTTCATGTGATTTTATTTCATTATGTTATTTCTTTTGTATCACATTTATCCTTTTTGATTTATTACCTTGCATTAAGTATTTCAATTAAACCTTTTTATCGATTGTAATATTATTCCCTTCGAGGAATTTAGATTTCACGCTCTGATTTTGAATGTATGATCTTTCTAGTTCTTTTATGAACTATTGGTTTGAGTTTAATGTAAATATTTTCTTAGCCTTAACACTTGGTACCGAAACGGTCGAAGAGAACCGGTTTGGTACTAAGTGTAGCGGTAACATACCCAGAATTCACAGGTTTTAATTTAAGAGTTTCTATTTTAATTACTTCCGCTTTAAAAAAAAAGAATTAGTAAATTTTGGGTTGTTACAACTAGTCTAATAATATTAATAAGCAATAATTGGACATCCAAACCTAAAATAATTCTATAATTAATTACACATAATAAATAAATTTTAAATTAGGGTATCTAAATTAAAATTTAATTAAATAGGATATTATACATGTAGTTACCAACTCAGTACATGAGGCCTAATTATGTCATGCAGTGAACTTCATGGAATTAATGATATGCCCTAGAAATTTCTTTTTGCCAACCTTACAACCATTTTTACATCTTCAACCCTACTCGAATCTATTAAGTATCATTTATTTCAATTAAGTGCCAAAAATGGCCAACAATCAACACTTAACACATATTTTATGCTTATCAAAATAAGATAGCATATTAACTAAACAAACTATAATATCAACAATTTTACACTATATAAAATCAATTTGATCTTCCCCAAAAAGTTTTTAGACTCATGCTAAAATTAATTGTGTTAAAAAAGGGTATGAATAATGAAGAGCTAGAAATTGATACAATTAAGGGTGATGATTTATGACCACTCTTATCTATATCGATTTCACTTCCTTTTATTCTTTCCTCACTTAGTTGAATCTCATCTAGATTTGCACTTCCTCCCTAAGATTTTCTTTCTTTCATTCTATTGTCAATTTTCTCTATTGTTCCTTTCCATCATTTCCTCTAAGATGTAAATGGTGGAGCTTTTATATGTTGAAGGAAGTACAAGTAGGGAGTAAGTGGTGGTAATTGTTGCACTTGGAGGTTGTAATTCTCTAGTATTCTCCTTAGTAATAGCTTCTAAAATAGTAGATATGATGTTCCTTTTATTGGTTGGATTTTTGTTCTAAAAATGGAACCTCTAGTGGCATTCTATTTTGATTCTTACTAGCTAAATAGATAGTGTGTCTTCTTTTTTAATATATCTAGCATCGCTTTGTCCTAAAGATTGAGTTAGTTCAATAGTGCACCCTAAGAACAGTAAGAAACCCTCTAAGTGTAGAACATTAAGAAACGGATATGCACACCATATGATATTAGGGTATTTTTGACTTAATTTCTCAATTTTATTGCTAGCATAACATGCACACTCATAGGGTGGTAAACTGATGTGGGGACACACCTAGTGACTCTAGTTGTTGTAAAAACAATGTGCAATGCACCCTAAATTAGACATGAAGCATGGACTATTTTAACATTATCAAAAGGTTAATTTCATTTCTATCTTATTCAAATCACCCCTTCTCATGTCCTTTAAACCCTAAGTATTTAGGCATTCTTTCCTCATAAAATATCTTTTATTTGTTCTTCACATTCACTTGATTCCACTAAAATATCCTCTATAATTCTCTCCTAATGTTTCTATTCCTACCTCTTCCCACAATTTACCAAACCTATTTTTTTCTTAAGAAAAAAGGGTAATATTATGAGAAAGTTGAGGTTTTGAGTAGTTTACTTGTGTGGTTCTAGCTTGGGAAAGGTCGTATAGTTTTTTCTATCTAAGATTATAAGCTTTGTTATTTTTTTTTAGAAAATTAATTGTTTTTTTTTTATGTTTTTATATGTGGATTTTAAAGGTGTTCAAGAGGTTTAAGGTTTATAACAAGAAGAAGGAGGTAAACCATTATTACTTTACAATGAGGAGTGTTTTGCAAAATTTATATCACATGCATCATAGAGGTGAAGTGATGAATGTGGGATTGCATTCTTCTTGTTATATGCCTCAATTCATACGTAATAAGGTATGGTAGTTAATATGATCTAAGTTTCCTTGATTACTTATTATGAAAGATACTTCGTAAAATATTATAGTTATGTCCCTTTCATGTATTCCCCATCATAAGTAGGTGTGTTCCATATGATGGTTTTAATTATACCCAAGCATGTTCTTATGTAAAATATCATATGATTGTCACTATACGAGAATGATCTTATGTGAGTATTGTGCATGAGCTATGCTAGGGACATGTTAGATATATGTATAGACATGTTATTTGCCTGTGCCCCCTTCATTAATATATGTATGATATATCATTTAATGCCATGATGCTATTGTGGTAATGCACAATCTTATGTGATGATATTTGATTTTCCCTTATTAATATTGCCTATATAAGTTAAGCATGATGGTAGAAGTATGATAAACCATTGTAAAAAAATTAATAAGTAAGGATTATTCGATCATAATTTTAATAAGAAAATAAATTAGATTATTCTGATATGTGTATTATATGAGTATCCTTTTTATATGCTTAACTATCACATGATCCATTCTAACACGGTGTGATTATAAGTATATCTTAGTTACTATATGTTGTATGCATATGGGTATTTTATGCATTGTTTCATGTTTTCTTGTCAATAGTTGATAAGTGGAAACTTGGTATACTCAGAAGGTAGCACACTAACATGAGATTTTCTTTGGTCATTTGCTCAATCCCACGAGTAGAAGATAGTGTAGGTTAGCTAAGATAAGGAGTAGATGGTTGATCCCTTTCTCTTGACCTAATGTATTTAAGAGTGAACATTTTGGTGGCTCCCCTCTTTTGATGGTCCTTTATGATTGATATGTTCTCTTTTATTTTTATTTATCTAGATGTTTTATTGTTTCTTTCTATATATTTTTTCTTTTATTTTAGGCATTATATAGCTTTGGTTGTATACCATAAAATTATATACTTTATGAAATTATCTTTTTCTCTCTATTTTAAACTTGTGTTCTAATTTTTAGAAACTTAGCCTTGTGTCATGTGATAAATGATAAAACGTCTATCTTATATTAGATACAGTGTTGGCTCCATATTGTTATAGGATTATTTTCATATTTTGCTTCCCCAAGTGTTTAAAAATAATAATTTTATGGTAGTGAAAAAGGGGGTGTTATAAATTTGCATAAAAGCTTTTGGTTTTGAAAACCATGTTATGTTCTAAAATTTAGTTCTTGTAAAACTTATCAAAGATTTTAGTATTAGTTTCCACTTTGGAAGATTCAAGTGTTTTGAAACTCTAAATAACCTATGAGCGAGCATGATGATTTTTTATTTATATTACTTATGTGATGAGGTTGCATAGGGCCTTGTGCCTTGTTAACTTAGTTTTGTCCTTATCAAATCTAGATTTATAGGAGGCTAATGGAAAATGATAATCACCACATTGAGTGAATCAAAAGAATGTTGGAGACTATAGTGGCTTATGTGAATATCTAAGTTTGGTAAGCATAAACGCCATTTCCAACACTTCCCTTTATGGCATCTATCCTAGGAAAGCCATTGAAAAGAGTTTTGTGTCACCATATTCTAACATGTGAGGGAGAAGAGGATCCTATAATCTTAGAGGATTGGATCCACAACATGGAATATGAATTAATTATGTGAGGATATCCAAGAAAAAATAGGGTTGATTTTGTAACATTCTGCTTACTAGGTAAAGCATATTTCTTATGGCATGAGCTGTAGCTAAGAGGTGACACTCCTATGACATGGGAAAAATTTGTGTGGTTCTTTAAATATCTCTCCTACCTTACACATCTCCATTTTATAATGTGCGTGGATTTCATGATGCTTCATCGGGGTAGTTCATTAGTGGAGAATTACTATAGTAGATTACTTAATTTGGTCAAGGTGAAGGTAAGCAAAGTATTGAAGATTCTTCATTTTTGATAAGGTCTCGATACTAGGATACAAGATTTGATATTAGGGACCACCTTACTCCACCTTATCTCCATGTATAAAAGGGAATTTGAGGCATCATGTGAGAATAAATCCAAGAATATAGTGGCATGAAGGAAGTGGAGGCATAAAACATTCAACGCTTTAGTGGTAACAAGGGGATAATAACTTTAGCAACAAATAGAGAGGATCCACACCCTAATTTTATTAACATTGGCTAAAGTGTCACTAATTTTGTAAGAGGTATAGAGGTAACAACACAAAAAGAGCTTATAAGGTGACAAGTTTCAATGCCACAAATATGAGATGTAGGGGCATATATAGTTTGAGTGGCATCACACATGGATGAATAACATGAAAACTAATCTAAGGTAGATTTTGAGGATCATTTTACAATTATACGTACTTGTAACACCCCGAGTCGATACGACCACGCGGGGGCTACCTTGGAGTGGTTTCGGATTGATTGGCTGGCCCCACAGATCAACACGAGTCCTTTCAGCACGCTTTGTCCTCACTCACGCACTTCCCAAGAAATTTTCAGAACTTCCCGAAACTTCCCAAGAGGTCACCCATCCTAAAATTGCTCCACGGCCAGCACGCTTAACTATGGAGTTCTTAGGACGGAATCACCAAAAGGATGGTATACCATGTTGATATAAGTAGCCAAATCAATCCTTATAACACTCCGCTCAATTTGGGGTATTACATTCACCCCCACTCAAAGAACACAACGTCCTCGTTGTGCCTCAACCAATGACTGTCTCAATACAATTCATCCCAAGAATCGTCCCGCTAGGTGGCTAACTGACTCATCCAAGTTCAGCTCACGGTCGCGGTTTTACTCTGATACCATTTGTAACACCCCGAGTTGACACGACCACGTAGGGGCTACCTTGGAGTGGTTTCGGATTGATTGGCTGGCCCCACAGATCAACACGAGTCCTTTCAGCACGCTTTGTCCTCACTCACGCACTTTCCAAGAAATTTTCAGAACTTCCCGAAACTTCCCAGGAGGTCACCCATCCTAAAATTGCTCCACGGCCAACACGCTTAACTGTGGAGTTCTTAGGACGGAATCACCAAAAGGATGGTATACCATATTGATATAAGTAGCCAAATCAATCCTTATAACACTCCGCTCAATTTGGGGTATTACAGTACTAATATTCCTTTCAATTCTCTTTGCACTTGTTTGGTTCTTATATAAATACCCTTGAGTGTGTTTTTAATAGCATTGATTTCTAGTCTCATCTATTGATTAGATTGATTTCTTTTAAGGGGGTAGTACCCCTTCTTTATGGATTATCCTTGATATACTCTCTTTAGTGATGTATGTATTTCCCTTGGTATTTTTTTGTGTGTTTTGTTTTAACATCTCCATTTATCACTATTGAATTTTTTTTTTCAAAACATTATAGAAACGGAAAAATACCAAACACCTAGGAAAAATAGGGTATTACTGCCACATCTAATGTAGGATAGACATCTGCCATCCATCTTATGCTAGATACAAGGCAAAAAAACCAATCCATCAAAATATAATAATAGAGTACGTAAAGGTAAGATATATAGACACCACAATAAAAAAAATTACCTACACGACCTCAATAGGTCCTCAAAATATTCAAATGCATTAGAGGGAGTAAACTGAAAGTGTGGAAATATAGTAAAAGGTAAACAATAAAAGGGATAGGTCTAAAAACTTGGTCCATTAAGGACCTACAAAATGGTCCGAGGATGTCCAAGCTCTTAATCTCCCAATTCAGACACAAGGTAGGCCTTTACCGATCATCCTAAAAAACATACACATGGTCTTCTACTTGTGGAATTGAATAAGTGATAAAAAAAATAGACACATCATTATGCTAAATAGTGAGTAAGCCAAGTTACCTCATTAAGGGTAGTCACAATAGTGCAAGGCCAAGATAGTAATGGTAAATCATACTAAACACTTTTCATGCTCAATCTATATAATTAACATTATGTACACTACCATAGTCATGTAATGCATCAGTAGTTCATGCCATGCAAAGATTTAGACAACACATAACTCATCATGCACTCTAAACCAACATAGATACCATGGATAGAAATGAATGAATTTTAACAATTTATTACATAAGGTCTATTTTCCATGTTGACATGATCCATTAGCATTGTTCTTTTTTCCTTTAATTCTCCTTATTTTATTTCTCTTTTTTCCTAATTTCCTTTTTCCTCATCATGTGATGTAGAAATTACCACCTAATGTTATCATATACCATGGAAGCATATCCAAACCAAAGGACATAAAATCTGGCTGAAGCTAAGCAGTCACCAATGGACATAAAGTTTAGTCAAAGCCAACTAACCACCAAATAGATATAAAGTCTATTTGAAGGCAATAAAACACTAGGTGATAAGCCTTTTAGGATTGATACCTCCTAATACATCATTAGTGTTTATAGTAGGTAAGACACTAGGATCTACTAGGATCCTACTCGAAGGCACCAATAAACATCTAAAGGCATACTGACTCTTGATAGCTAATTAAAGGTCGAGTAATCTAGACCCATGCATAGCTCTATCATATTTGACTTTAAGTGATCAATGTGTTATTATTCCAAGTTTATGTTAACGCATATGGCCCACATAGCAACTGAGTAACACATCCATATAAACATTCCATATTAACCATTATTAACCTCCAACCATATGGTGGGATTTCCATTAGTACTTAAACAAGTTTAAATCAACTTATTAAGATAATTCATTTAGGCCAAGAATCCAGATTACATCATCCCTTTATGAAATCATAGCATAAATTCCATTAAAACCCTATAAAGGCACTCATTTAGAATACTATGCATTATGTACCATTTAATCCATCTAATAGTTAGTTAACTTATGCTAAGATGTGGGTTTTAATCATTAAAGAATCCTATTATAGCGTTGTAGGAATTAACATGTCATATCGAGTTCAAAAGAACAAAAATAGCACAGTCTAATCAAGCAGTCCAATCGGTTTGGGCTATTCGATCGATTGGCTTGGCTCAGCCTAGCCTTAGAGTTCCCTTGAACTAGTCAGCTGTTATGGTCAAAATAGTCAATTGTTCTATGATTAGTCTATTGATTTTGAAAAATTGGGTGATGGATTTAAGGAGAGAGCAACCAAAGTTACCATGGGCAACCCAATTGATCGGTTTGGGCCAAGTAGTTGATTGTCCTAAGGATCAGTTAATCAGTGTGATTCAACTAGTCAATCTGTTTACTCCTAGACAACACATAATAGAAATTTTAAACATAATAAAAGCTCTAAAATCCTACCACATCCAAACCATAACAATGTCATACATAAGGCCAAGATTTAACAAGCTTATATACTTATTCATACTCATTTATAAGCATTCAACCCTATTCCTCATGAATCAAGCCTTTTTCTCAACAATCCTAATAAATCCAACCTTGAATTAACCAAAAATCTTATGCATGCATAAAAATATTATAATTTTACAATATATGCTAATTCACATACTCATTGAGGCCTCATTTCAAAGGTAAGAAATACATACTTGAAGGTTAACAAAATATTTCATTAAAGACGTGAAAAACATAAGTTGAGGGATTTCAAATTCTAAAACCTTAAAAATAAGAAATTAAAACTCAAAAATCTTCAAATTACCTTTACAAATAAAGAAAATCAAATTAGATAAGAAAACAAACTTACCACCTCTAAGAGAAAGTACAAAAAGAAATAGCTAAATAAAAACTCAACATTTTCCTAAATCTATTTCCTTCTTACTTAACCATAAAACTTAAATTAGAATGGATCAAAAGAGTGAATTAAATTAGAATGAAATGTTGATATGGAGAAGAAGAAGCAAAAGTATTTGAAAAGCTTAGGATATTTGAGTAGCTAAAAAAAAGTAAGAATAGTAGAGTAAGACATTCCTAAGATTTTTCTCCAGATAAGGTATGTCCATTATGAGTTCATAGCATGCTTTTCGGACTCAGTAATGTGCCTATAGCTTTCATGTCTCCGATGAAATAGATATTTTTCTCTTTCTTGGACCGACTCTTTATGGTGTTTATTGAGGACATTTTCATCTACTCCAGTGACCGAGAGATTTATGAACCGCATTTGAGATAGACTTTAGCCTTGCTAAGATTGCACCAACTGTATACCAAACTCTCAAGTTGTATGTTTTGGTTATATCAAGTGTCCTTCCTTTGTAATTTGATCTCTGGTGTGGTAATAGATCCTGCCAAGATCTAAGCTATTTCTAAATGACCAACACCCACTTCTATTAAGGCAGTGTGTAGTTTTCTAGGGTAGGCCGATTACTATTATGAGCACATAGAAGACTTTTCCAAGATTGCTCGACTATTGACTAAGCTTTCGAAGAAGGATACACGGTTCCAATGGAATGAGAAGTGTAGTGAAGCTTTCAAGGAGTTGAAGAGGCATTTGACTTCTACTTGATTTTCACATGACCGAGTGGGTCAAATGGTTTTGAGGCATACAATTATGCTTCCAAGCATTAACAGGGTTGCATACTATTACAACATGGAAGAGTGGTGGCTTATGCTTCTCAATAACTAAAGCTGCATGAACAAAACTACTCAATGCATGACCTAGAGCTTTTTGTAGTAGTTTTTTCTCTTAAGATCTAGAATCATTATCTCTATGGATTTTAGTGAAAGTTCTACACTGACTATAAGAGTCTCAAATATATCTTCACTCAATGGAATTTGAACCTTAGAAAATGTCGATGGTTGGATTTAGTCAAGGATTATGACCTAGAATTGACCTACCATGAGGGTAAAGCCAATGTGGTGGCAGATGAAGTTAACCAAAAGACATCAAATTCCTTAGGCATAATCGTAAGTTTTGTCGTTTCAGCAAATTTGGTTTTCTTAACTACACCAATTGAGTGGTTGGGGGAAACTGATCGACTGGTGGTAGAATAATCAATTGGTAGACCCAAACCCATTTACTTGTTTGTTAAGCTAGTCATGTTTTTTGAGCTTGATTTTTTGAAAAGTCATGTACACTAAAATGGAACCTTACCAACCCATGCTAAATTGTACCTAAGAGATTCCTAACCTTTTTCATAATACATTTAACCTAAAATATTTCCATAAATTGATTAGGAAGTCTATTGGGGCAATTAAAGGGGAGAGATGACCTCATCATCATATTCTTCCTCTTCTCTCCTCTACACAATTCTAAGATTAATGCTTCAATATCACACACGATTCTAAGAAACTAGAAGATTTATTCCACACTGGTCTTTCATTACTCCATTTATGAATGCTAACTCTTGTCTAGTTAACCCGAGTTTTCCAAACACACCATTTGAGATCTAGATAATAGGTTAGCAAATCTAGGATAAAATCCATTCGTTCTAATCAAATTTAAAAGGTCAATTGTAGGTTTTTTGAGTTGATTCTTGAAACCTTTACATTTCTCTTAGATTTGTTGGCTATAAATAACCCAATCATTCCTTATATGCACCTTTTTGTTCAGCCATTGAACCTTTTAAGTCTCATATTCACCTTCATAATCTCCACACTTCAAGCCTTGCCAATGTATTTTACCACAATTGTTTGATCTTGTCTCTAGCTCTCTCTTGTTTCAATTGATAAACAAAGAAGAGTTAGATTCTGAAAAAAGGTTGAGTGGTTCAATTTAGCTCTTTCCCCCATTTTTTCCTCAAGTGGTATGTTCTCATTTATTTCTATTTTTAAGTTCAAAATTCTAATAAATATTTGGTGTTATGTTTGAGTTTATTTTAAGTTTTTCAATGATGAGATTTCCCGCAGTTGGAATTTTTGGTTTTAAGGAGATTTTTACCTACATCAAGTAAGTGATTATTGCTTCTAAAATGTGTAGTAAGTATTATTACATTTTAGGTGTTACCTTTAGTTGATTTTTTCATGTTGGCATGAATGAATATAGTTTGTATAAATGATTTGGATGATTAGATTACTTGACTGAGTAAAAAGGCATGAAAATTGGTAAAATTGGGTATGATGATTCCATGTTGAGAAATATAAGTTAATTTTTCTGGAAATATGTTAGACTATGTTGATATATATTTTAATGTGGTTAATGATGATTTATATGTATGAATATTCATTAAATTTATAATTTGGTGCTATGTTAGGGCAAAGAATTGAACTAATTTGGTCAAACTAATTGATTGGCTCCTAAAACAGCTGATTGGTTGGCCCAACCCATTGAATGGTAAGCATGCATAGACCTTGGTCTTGCTATGTACTTAAACCCATCGATGGGTTTGGTAGATCTGATTGACTAGTCTATGAACAATTAATTGGTTTGCGCAAATCGGTTAACTGAATTGAGGAAGGCATGGTCTAGTTAAGTTAAAATGATTGACTGGTAGACCCAAATCGATTGACTGGTTAGTGTAATCGATAAATTGGTTCAATTGGTTTGTATGATTTGTTTCTTTTTGGTTTGGTTATGTTTTCAAGTTATATTTGGGACTATACCATAATTATTAATGGGATAAAATATAGATTTTCGTGGATTATTGGTCTAATAAAAGAACTAAATTAGATCATAAATTATGTTATACTCTTTGAGAATAATAAGGCTAAATGGGCCTTTCACTTATTATAAATGATGATATTGAGAAAGAGTAATGAAACATCAACATGGGCTTAGATTAAATAATATGGTGGATATGAATAATATTAGCTAAGGATAAATGGAAAACCCACATAATGGGAAAAATGGAAATAAAAAGATTGGTACAGAACAACATGGGAAATTTTCTTACTTGATTTTTATGGGTCTTATATGATCACCCATCCTTATAAATAAAATACTAATCACATAAAGAGAAAGAAAGTCCAGTTGAGTATGGGAATGGGTTACCTGATCATCAATTAACTACTAGGGGTTAGTTTGCCTTCGAGAGTTTTTCTGCCTTTGAGTTGGATCCTGAGACATCCTATGGGCTTACTTACTCTAGACACTAAGGATATACTAGGGGTATCGATACTAAATTTTCTGGTTACCTAGGTGGTTGGCTTGGGCCTAGACTTAATGTCCACTTGATGATTGTCTTCGGCCTAGAAATATGTTCACTTGGTGATTAACTTCAACTTGAACTTTATGTCTCTTATTTGGATAGGCTTCCATGGTATATGAGACCATGGAGTGGTGCACAGTCCATTGCTCAGTGATGATAAAATATGGATGGTAAATGTTGGTTGATAATTTATGAATGATGAACAAGTGAATGGTTAATGATTGGCTAAGAAATTGAAGTAATGGTATGGTTAACCAAAATAAAGAAAGGTTGCTTGGATTCTCTTTGCTATTACATGTGTGAGTGCTCATGTGATGATAATGTGAAACCAAGCATGATATAACCTATTGGGTTGAGATTGCATGATAGTATATCTCTATATACTCTTACCTTCATATATATATATATATATACGTACACATGACTTTATGATGACACATGTTGCATCTTATTTCCATGTATAGTATAATTCATATAATTATGTTTACATTAATGGAGCAACTTAGCTTACTCAGTATGTAGCATACTTATGAGCCAGTTTGTTGGTTTACCTAATCATTCCAACAAGTAGAGGGCCATGTGTAGGTATTTGGGGATGGCTAGTAAAAGGACTACCTTATTTGGGTTGGGGCTTGAGAGCGAGGACATCCAAAGGTTTCTAGTGGGGTCAATGGTGGAATAAGATTTTAAATTGGATTTCATACCCTAATTCATTTTATTGTAGCCCCATACTTTATCTACTTGTATTTTGTATGATTTGGTTGAAACTCGTTAGGGTCCTATGTTGTAAACATTCTTGAAGTTTTTTAATTAAATTTTCTTTCAATGCAATTTGTTTTTGCAAGTGCTTTGATTATTTTATCCTGATATGGGGTAGGCAACATACTTATATCCTATGTTAGGTATGGTGGTAACAGTCCATTTTTCCTAGGTATTTTCAGCTTCCACAAATATTTGAACAAAATTTTTTGGTAGTGAAAAATGGGGGTGTTTTAATTAGGGTTTCTTATGACTAAAAAATTTGTCAAGGAATGTGTGAGGGTATGTAAGAGATAGAAAAAATTAATTTTACCATTTTAATTTGAGCTAAACAAGAAAATTTATCAAGAATAGGTTAAATTTCGTTTTAGAGCTTATATGGTGATTTTCTACAGAATACAGGTTGAGTTCTTCTAGAAAAGATCAAATACAAGAAAGGAAATGGTGGATTGGCATGGGAGGAAAATATTCTAGCCATGCAGTGATATTGTGGAATTGAAGCATATGTTTCGAAGTCATGGAGAGAAGAGAGGAAGAATAAGATAAAGTGAATTCATCCCCCTCTTTTATCAAAATCAAACCCTCAAATCTATTTATGGAAAAATTAAAGCTAGATAAATGATTAAATGGGTTACCTATTACTCAAGAATAACTTGGAATTGGGTTATCAAAGTTTAATTTTGATGTAAGAAATTTTCCAAAAAAAATAAATATAAAGCATAAAAAACACTAAACCTGACATTCTAGTCGATTAGTTTGGTCACATCACTAGACTATTCTATAGATAAGTCGTTCAATTTCTCCAAAAAAGTTGACTGTTTCCATGGAGCCATAACCCTAGCTAAAATTATAGACCAATCAATTGGTTCATATTACAAGTCAATCGGTTTGCTAGGAAAACTCATTTTATTCAAAATTTCCAAACTTTTACAATTCCTTATTAAATCAAACCTGAACTATAGTTCCTTATCAAGAGAAATTCCATCACAATTTTATCAAACATAAACAATTTTTCATTTTATAAGTCCTACAAATATACGGTTTTACAATTTTGCATCTTTAATGCACTTCCTTTGTTTATGATATTTCTTCATGTTCCTAGCCATTTTTCATTATTATTCTTTATTACAATATGTTACAACACTAATTTAATTTAATTATTATGGCATTACCTTGTAAATATTATTTCTTAGATTGTTCCCGGTTATAATCCATTTCTTGGCATTACTCACCCAATATTATTAATCTTTATCATAACTCCGATTGTCTTTACTTGAATTAAACGACCATTTGAATTCCCTTGTTTTACCTTTTCATCTTTCTCATTCATTACAACCTTGGTTGTTACTTTTCATTGGAAATTCTTCCCTTATGATGATGAATTTTTCTTATTGTGTGTTCATTCATATATTTTAACATGGTTCAAGTTTGTTTGGTTGTGGTTTATATGTATGCCTAAGTGTGTATTACCATTTTTTTTGAAATGGTCTTTCAAAAATGGCATAAATGAATTTTTTTGACATACTAGTTGATTGGTGAGGGTATACCTATTGACATTTTTGACCTTTGCATTTATGTCTTCCTTTCCAAGCAGACCAATTGACTACCCTTATAATACCAATCGATTTTTGTCCCCACAAAGAACATTTCTGAATTACCTTTGTGTGTACTATTCTTCCTTTGATAATGAAACCTTTTGTTTTTGATTTAGGTTGTTTTCTAATGAATTTAATGAGCTAAATGAGCTTTCCTAACCCGAATTACATATTTAAAAGTAGATTTGTGGTTGAATTAAAATTACAAAAAGTAACTTGATGATCTTAGAAACTCTATTTTCTTCTTTTATTACATATATCCTCTAATTATTCAGTACATGAGCAAGATTCTAGTCTAGAAAATAGTAATGGTTTTATTCCCGACCACATTTGTCACTTTGCTTTTAGTTTAAAGGTCATAGTTAACCTTAGGCATCAAGTTTCTCCTTTGTGTGCACTATTTTTGGTAATGGTAGCCTACGCCACTCCTTTTCCTATCATTTTTGGACTTTTGATATGTTATGTGTGATATGGGAAGGATAATTTAATGGCTCACTTATTCATATGATCCCTATCATCTCCTTTCATAATCCTTAAGTGTTAAATCATTTTTTCCTCACAATCCCTCTTCCATTTTTCCTTCTCATTCACTTGCTTCACTAAAATATCCTCTCCAATTATGGTGTTCCTACATCTTTTTATCTGTTATCTAACCTCCTTTTTTTTTCTTTAAGCAAAAGAAGAGAAAGTTGAGGTTTTGAGCATTTTTCTTCCTATTGTGGTTTTACCTTGTAAAAGCTGGAAGCCTTATGTTCTTTTCCTTTGAATGTATAATCTTTTATTACTTTGTCTTGGTTTTGGATGTTTAATAAAATGAGTTTTTTTTATAGTTTTTATGCATGGATTTTAAAGGTGTTCAAGAGGTTGAAATTTTATAGCAAGAAGAAAATATTTTATTCTCTTTAGTGCCTTTTAGCTTATATTAGCTAAGGAGGTAAATCGATATTACACTTCCATGCGGAGGTGGTTTGCAAAGGGTGACTTTAGCTTATTATGTTGAGATAATGTGAATTTTAATATGTTGGGCTAAAATGTGTAAATAGATACAAGTATGTCTTGGTAATTGTATGTATTTTGGGGTAGAAAATCATGAAAATATGTTCTTTTATGATTGTTTGGGTTATGCCTCAAGGGTTTTGTGGGTTTTTGAATGTTTTATTAAATCATGATAATTTTGGCTATCTTGGTATTTTAACATGTTGTGAAATTTTTTCACTAGGAGTCTATTGTTGAGAGAACATATCTTAGGACCATTTTTAGCATTTTGGTAAGTTAAGTGAAGCATGAGCGTAGTTGGTGGTCCTAAATGAAATTGTAAACATGATTAGGTATCAACCTTGTTAGAGTATGATTAATAGTTATTGAATCATGTTATTTCATGATGGTTTGTTCTTAAGAGGAAATTGAAATGTGAATCACAACTTGAAATAAGAATGTGCATATGCACTTGAGGTAATTGTCAATTGGTAGCCTATGGCAAATTAGTTGGTCACCTTCTTTTTTCTTACTACACCTTGATTTTGAGTTCTTTCATTACTAGATTAGAAATCAAAATTTCAAAGCATCAAATCGAAATTTATTTCAGCTTGAAATGCTTTATTTTTTTAATAGATTTATAAGAATTTTTAGAAATAAAACATGACACAGTTATGATTTGTGGATGTTGGATGATAAGTATGAATGAAATCAAAATTTATTTATGCTTGAAATGCTTTATTTTTTCCCTGCTATATTTAATTGGGTACACCATTCAATTGACACCTTCACACTAGTTGATTGGTATCCATGTGTAATCTTTTTGCTTCTATTTTTAAACCTCAATTTTTTTTTGTTATGTAGGCTAGCCCACTCATCCCTAGCAATTTTTTTATGATACTTTAGTAGTTCTTTATGAATGGTTTGACTATGGTCTCAGCCTTAGCTCTAGGTTTGACCTAAAATTCTTATATATAAATAATAAATAAACTATTATCTTGGTACTTAGCCTTAATTAATTGAGTGGTTTGTGTTTTTCCTTAAAACATATTTAAAGAAGATTTAGGAGATCATGGATGTTAATGCCCTAAGTGACCTCTAACGAAGATTTGGATTATATGAAAAATTATTTTTGTAAGATTTATTAGAAGTGTGTACTTTGATTGTAATGTGAAGTAATAATTTTTTTAAATAAGATACTAATTAATAATTTAAAGATGAGTGGTTACTATGGTGTGTCTAAATAATATGATTTTCATTTAACTACGGGTGGTTAGTCTACCTTAAAGGCACTTCTATTGTCATTTTCTTCTAATGGGATCTAGATATTTCATATGCCTCTCCTACTCTAAACATTGATGATGTACTAGGGGGTATCGGTACTAAAGAGTCCGGTTACATAAGAGAGTTTATTTTGCTTATTATCTAGTTTTATTTAAATTTTGATTTGAAATAATGTCTTGTAATTTTACTTATCTTCAATCAAACTTGTGTCCTTGATTTTGGGATGAATTATATAGGTATTGAGATACCATGGAGGATAATTTAGTCCATCACTTAAAGAGTAAATAAATGAAATTATTTTATCACATTAATGAAAAATAATAACCAGTTTTAATTCTAGGCATAATATATATTCTTACCTTTTCTTGTCTTGATTCAATTCAAATACCTTAGTGTTTCTACACAATTTATGGTCCATGTGCTATCATGCGTCATAGAGGTGAAGTGTTACATGACCATATGGGCTCCTCATAGTTTCATGTACCCATAAACTTTGCATAACCCGAACCTTGAAAATTATGATCTTTGCATTTCATAAGTTATACCAAATGAGTCATTGAGATGAAGTGTTGAATGCGTCATTTTGTGCATCTTGTTATATGGCTCAATTCATATTGAATAAGGTATTTTGGTCGATTTATCCAAATTTCATTATGTATGGGTAATAAATATACTTACTAAAATATAGTAAGCATGTCCCTTTTATATATTTCTAACATAATTGTGTTCCTCAGTATGTTTTCAATTATAAAAAGAATGATCTTACCAAAAATACCATATGAATAACATGATACATGTAGGACCTTTTTAGAGTATTGCATGTGAGCTATGGTGTAGACAACTTACACATGTTTTAGCACAGTAAGATATTTGTGTTATATGTATCCCTTACCAACACTAATAAATTTAACATGCCATAACATGATGCTATTATGGTAGGCCATGATCTTATGTGATGTTTTATTTTCCCCTCATTGATATTTTTTGTATAACCTAAGCATGGTGACAAAATTATGGCCTTATATGTATGATAAATCATTGCTTGATAATAAATAAGTATGGATTATGTGATCAGATTTTTAATAAGATACTAGATGGGATTATTTTGATATGATTATTATATAAGAACCAATTTCATAATCTTAACTATAGCATGATCGATGTCATATTTATGTTATTTTTATCCTTCATGAATTAAGATTTTTAATAAGATAGTAAATGGGATTATTTTGATATGATTATTATATAAGAACTAATTTTGTAAGCTTGACTATAGCATGATTGATGTTGTGTTTATGTTATTTTTTTCCGTTATGAATAAATATTTAATATGAGAAAATTATTTTTTTACATTAACCTAATTCTTAAATCTTAGAACTAAGCTTAATCCTAATATTAATTTTGGGTCATTATTATTTTAACCTAAACCTAACCTTGGATGGCTAATATATTAGTTTTTGCCACTAATTCCTTAATCTAAATTTAACCTAATTACATTATTAACCCTAAACTCTTTCCATCTCCATTTCTCTTTTTTTTCCTTTTGTCTTTCTTTCCCTACTTCCTTGTCTCATTTGTCTTCCTTTCCTTCTTCGTCTTCTAACCATGCTAACAACTCTGCCATATGGACTCTTCTTTCCATTCCTAATCATGCACATACCCTACAACAACCCATTTACCCTCTACCTTACAACACAAACTATACCATAAGCTTTGCTAGACATCATCCCTTCTTCCCTAGTTTTTGCTGAAGAAACCAAACCCACATCAACTCCCCCGACCTATAACGATTTTACATTTTCATCATCCTTATCCCTCTATAAATATAACCCATGTACCTTTCTACTTCACATTTTTTCAACCTTTACAACTCTCCCCAAACTCCTTTTCCTTTCCCTCAACTTTCTTGTGCTTTGTTTGTCCCCACAACCATTATGATTCATCAACACTTAGCAAAATCCTTGTCTCCTCATGCAACAATGTAGCCATAGCAGGAGCACTTGACATTACTAAACCTTATGTAAATGAATACCCACACTGAGCATCCATATTTGCATCAGCACTTCACTCTCAATACACCTTAGTTACATTGATCCTTCACGTAGTTTTCTTTCTTAAAAAACATTCCCTATCTTTGTGACATCCTAACGTAAATAACCCCTACTTTCCCCATCACCTCACACTAACTCACCCTAAGAAGTATCATATGCCTACACCAAACAACTACCTCTAATGTTAGGAATCCACACTAGAAGCCCGTTGCTTTTTCAGTAATTGATGATACACCCCTATCTATATCAAGAGTTAATGCTACACCCCCTTTGCTGCACTAAATTTCATTATAGCTAGTTGAGCCTTGAATAGCTTGGTTTGCTTTATTTTACACTATCCTTTGCCTTAGATTTTACTTGGTTAATATCATCAGTTCTATTATTGTATTATTATTGATTTTTATCCTTTTTTTCCTGATGTTATTGGAGGATTAGTCTTAGGTTACACGTGCTTAGAGATCAGAGATTCTTTTGTTATATTACACATTGTAAATAGGGTTTGTGTGCAACGTGTGCCTATGTGTATGAAAACTCATGGTTGTTATTATTATGAGGAAAATTTCATATTTATAATTTTTTCATATGATGATTTGGTATAAATATCACCTTAACCCTACTCACATGATCTTTCATATTAAATGATTACATATTATCTATGATTGATTTATAGGCACCAAACACAATAAGGTAAATAACCACATAACACCATTCATAAGGTTGATCTCTAGAGTCGAGATCCTTAATTTTCTCAACCATAATATTACATTCCTAGCATAACTTCTCTTATATTGATCATTCAACCACCAGTTATAGTATATCATTTCTCGAATATCATCATTATTATCATACCCATAATTCATGGCCTAACGCCCACATCTCTCACACACAATAATAACCTTATCCCAAATGTTACTTATTACAAAGCTCTCAAAACCCTTATTTAATGATTGGTCGTTACTATTCCCATAAGGCTCTTATGATTTATCAAACTCAATGCACATCCTTAAATTACCAACATTAATAACATATCCAAAATTTGTAGTCTTAGCCAAATGTTTTACAAAAAGGATAATACTATTACTATTTAAGGTTATAATGCCCTAATTAAGCCATTATCTCATTTCAAGGGACCCACAAAATTTAGTAGTTACTCTAAATGCATCCTTTGATATCTTTATCACAATTAATACCCTAACACATTAAAATATCAAGATCTCTATATTAACCCATATTACTACTCTATAAGTAATAACTTCCCACAATTACAGCTTAATGTATTAAGGTTATATCAACACATCCTTTCCATTCTCACTTGATTTATATCATAAAAATCCAAATTATCATAATATATCATTAATAACATACATTCTGTAATATAATAGAAATATCATGATAATACACATATCCATGCAATCCTTTAACACAAAAACCTAAAACATTGATTAGTATCCTTATCAATAAGAGCACCGAGCTCTATGCATCTAAATCCTAGACTTTCTCCTCCAAGATCACCGGAATATCACCTATGAGAATTAAAATAGTACCGAGTTAGGCTCAAAGATTATAACTGAGGGAAAAAGGTAAGGTAAAGGGAGTTACAAATGGAAATAACTAGATCCAAATGGAAGCTCGAGTTGCGTGGAACTATGGTGGAATGTATGGTTAGAGCTATGGTGGAAATTTTTTAGTGTTTGGATATAGTTTAAGGGTGAAAAGAGGGTGCACGACCTAAATGGGAAGGCTGCATGGGTGTGTAAAAGGTGATGCACACTGAGGCCATGAGTTGGGATCATGCACAGGCAGCTTGTGTGAAAGAGGTATGGCTAAGCTCAAGTACTAATTACATAGAACAAAATAAAATAGGTTCCCATAAGCATGTGACAGGTTGTGTGTAGCCTGTGCAAGGGTGCACTAGCAAACCATGCTAGATTGCATGGGCGTGTGATAAGGAAATTTAGTATTTTACATCATTGCATGAGGCTATGCATAGGCTATGCATCTCATAAAAATGTGATGGGCATAAGGAATGAAGATGGAAAAATAGCAGTGTTCGACGATAATGGTTGGTGATGATGAAGGGGGAGTGAGGGGGTGGCCTTGGTTGTCGGTCCACCAGGATTTAGGTAGTGCATGGTGGTGTATAGATGTTATGGAGGGCGTGTGGTAGAAAAATAGAGTTGGGAAAGAGGAAGAAAGAGAATAAGAAGGAAGAAAGAATAAGAAGAAAGAAAAGAGAGAGAGCTCAAGCAATGGTTTTCGATAGAGTTTGGGCAATAAATGGCAACAAACTAATGAAGGAGTAGGAGAGTGGAGTAGTGTATATATGTGTGTGTATATGTATATGTATATGTATATGTATATGTATATGTATATGTATATGTATATGTATGGAGTGTGCGACAGGTAAAAGAAAAAAATGTAGATGGTGGTGTAGTCAGACATTCAATGAGGTAGAGAAGAATGGAGAGGAAATTCAATGAAGGTAGTTGGTGGTGATGGTAGAGTGTTGGGGTGAAGAAAAATGTCAGAGGTATGCATGAGAGTGATGGTTCTGTGTATGTGTTATGTAAGGAAGAAAAAAAGGGCAGGGGAGGTGTAGTTGGGTAGCAACATGAGGATGAGATGGTGAGGGTGAGAGATGATGGTGGCTACAATAGAGGTGAGAGTGATGGTGTAAATTACAAGAATACCAAGTCAAGTATTTTGGTGCAATGAGGCAGGAGAAAGGAGAAAGGAAAAGGAAAAAGAAAAGGAAAAGGGGGAAAAGGAAATGAAAAAGGATTGTGGTTAGTTTTAGATGAATTTGATTTGCTAAAATAGGTAGGATTAGTGATAAAATTTTGCGGAATTAAGATTGTGTTACGATATATAGTTTATTAGGGTTAAAGATTCATATTAGGTTAAGATTTTAGGATTAACAAATTTTGTTAAGGCTAAAATAAGATTTTTGCAAGATTAGAATCAAATTAGGGTATTAATGATACTAGATTAGGCTAAATAAAATTTTGAGGTATTACATCACTACCTTCTTAAAAGATATTTCTTTCTCAAAGTTAACAAGTCTAAATTAGGGAAGAAGAGGAAAAATGATGTAAGGAAAGTGATTTCGGTGATCAATCCTATTAGAGTTGCTACTATACTACTGGCTGCTACCCCCTTACAAGTGAGAATAACCCAAAACCTAACACACCTAAGCTAAAAAGCTTAGGATGCATCTCACACATATCCTTCTAAGTCTCCCAAAGATCCTCCTCTACTCCATGCCAGCTCCAAATAATCTTCATAAGTGGAATTGAGCTCGTTCGTGTCTGTCAAATATTACTGCCAAGATTCCTCAACAACCTCTCTTCATAGGATCATGAATCATCAAGCTCAATCTCATCTAGTCTGATCACATTTAATAGATCTATGATGTAATTTCTCAGCTGGGCGATGTGGAATATGAACATAAGCTAACTCTAGTGGAAGTGCGAGGTAATATGAAACCTCACCAACCCTATCAAGACTCTCATATGGAATAATATATCTTCAACTCAACTTACGCTTCCAATCAAATCTGCACCCCCTTGGTAGGTGAAACTCTCAATAAAACTATATCCCCTGACTCAAAACCATCACTATAATGCCTCTTATTTACGTAGCTCTTCTAACGACTCTAAGTTTCTCTCATCTAGTCTATGAATCTACCAAACCTGCTAAGTCATCTCCTCAATCATCTTTAGTTTAAGTACAAAAGTCTCATTGATGCCACTCCAACATAAGGGTGTTCAATATTTATGTTCATATAATGCGTCAAAGGGTGTCATCCCTATGCTAGCATGATGATTGTTATTGTATGAGAACTCAACCAAGTGTAGATGATCTTTCCAACTACCTAGGAAATATAACACACAAGCCTGTAGCATATCATCTAGAGTTTGAATCATCTTCTTAGTGTACTTGTCCATAGCTGCCTAGAAGGTGGTACTCATCCTCAATTGTGTGTCCTTAGCCTCTTGCAACTTCCTCAAGAAGTGCAAAAGGAATCTCAAATCCTGAGGAGAGACTATGTAGGTAGTTGTACCATGTCCACTCACAAAAAACCTCATATATGCATCAGCTAGTTGATCCATACTCCAAGTTGACTTCATTGGCACAAATACAACATACTTAGTCAACATGTCAAAGATAACTTAAATCATGTCACAACCACTATGATTCCTCAGTAGCATACTCACAAAATCTGTCGAGATGTGTCTCACTTCCATCTCAAAACATCTAAAGGCTGAACTAACTATATAGGTCTCTAATGGTCAATATTGACCTTCTTTTAGGTCAGGCATCTTTACACATACTTTGCTACCTCTCACATCATGCAAGATCACTAGTAAATCCTCTTGAGGTCCTTATACAACTTATCCCCTCACATGTAGATGGAATATGGGGTATAGTGACCTTGCTCTAAAATCCCATTCTTCAATCAATGCAACTCTAAGGTGGACACCATCGACCTTTATAGGGAATGCTACCATCCTTATGAATCTGGAAACCCTTAGCTCTACCATCCTAAATTTTCTGCTGAATCCTCTAGAGCTTAACATACCCAAGCCATACTACTCATATCTCATCAAAAGCCATCGCCATAATCATTAAAGCACACATTCAAACCTCTAAGTTACCTTACCATATTATATCTATCCCCATCTCATCAAGCTCCTCCAGAAATCAACTAGACACCACAACATAACTCAATGAATGTGATGTCTTCCTACTCAAGGCTTCTACAACGACGTTGGTCATACACTCGTCGTAGGTCAACTCAATATTATAGTCCTTCATAAACTCTATCCATCTCTTTTGCCTCATATTCAACTCCTCATGAGTGAATATATACTTGAAGCTCTTATGGCTGGTGTAGCATATGAACTAAGTCCCATACAGATAATGCCTTCAAATATTCAAATCAAAAACAACAATTACCAACTCTAGATCATGCGTCGGGTAGTTCTACTCATGTTGCTTCAACTAATGAGAAGAATACGCCACTACCTTACCATGCTGCATCAAAACGCAACCCAGTTCGTGATTTGATGCATCGTTATAGACCTTGAATCCATCTATACCTAAAGGTAGTGTCAAAATTGGTGTTATAGTCAATCATTGTTTTAACTCCTGAAATGCTCCTTCACAAGCATCATTCCATTGAAATCTGGTCATCTTCTTTAGAAGGTTTATAAAGGGATGAGCTATCTTTGATAAATCCTGAACGAAGTGTCTATAATACCGGGCTAAATCTAGGAAACTAAGTACCTTGGAAGCACGAATGGGTGCGTTTTACTCAGTTACTGCTAGATTATTTGCTGGATCCACAATGCCTCCTCCTATTGAAACCATATTCCCCAAAAATTCAACCTCTTAAAGCTATAACTTGCACTTAAAGAGTCTGGCATACAACTTATGCTCTCTATAGAGTGAAAAATTGTATGTAGATACTACTTGTTCTCCTCTTTACTCCGAGAGTGAACCAAAATTTCGTCTATGAAAACCATAACAAACTGATCGAGGAATGGCCGAAAAATCTTGGTCACCAAGTCTATAAAGATGGTGGGTGCATTTGTGAGCCCAAAAGGCATCACTGTAAACTCATATTTCCCATACCGTGTCTTAAATTCCATCTTCATCCTTCTTTTTCACAAACAACACAAGTGCTCCCTATGGAGACACACTTTGGCTGATATACTCATAAGCTAGCAAGTCCTCCAACTAAGGCTTCAAATTCCTCAATTCTACCGGTTCCATCTGGTAGGGCACCATTGAAATAGGTCTGGCCCCCGGTACCAACTCAATGGTGTAGTTTATCTCCTGTAACGGTGAAATACTTGGAATCTCCACTACCCCAAAAAGTAGTTTTAATAACGGTTATTTTACAATTTTAATAACGGTTTTCAACCGTTATTAAAACGCCCGTTATTAAATCTTTAATAACGGTTCATAACCGTTATCAAAAATATAAAAAAACCCGCCAATATGAGCATAAAATGCATGTTTAATAACGGTTTTTAAGAAAAACCGTTGTTAAACAAGAGGGTTTTAATAACGGTTCTGATGAAAACCGTTATTAAAAGATAGGTTTTAATAACGGTTCAAGTATCGAACCGTTATTAAAAATTGGAGTTTTAATAACGGTTTTCATCAGAACCGTTATTAAAACTTATCTTTTAATAACGGTTTTCATCAGAACCGTTATTAAAACGAGGTTTTAATAACGGTTTTCGTAAGAACCGTTATTAAAACTCCAGTTTTTTTTTTTATAGTTTTTGCAGTTTTGTTCCTGCCCACATACATAGTTGTATGTTCAAATAATTACCAAATCTGCCTTGTAAAACATCATCAATTGATAACAAATCTGCAGTCACACCATAATTTCAATCAATCCCGGCCTTGTTAATACACCCGACATATATACTCAAGAATCAAAATTAGTAGGCATACCACAACTTGGTAGCTCTACACGCCAAAGCAAAATGTTTATAAATCTAGCTTAGAAGACTTAAAGACATAGCTAGACAAAATACAAACCTGAACATGCATGTAGAATATATAGATCTCTACCTAATACCGAATGAATGAGTGCACATGCTTGGCCCATTGCTCTCTCACTTCATCAATTTCTTCAACATTGTATTGCTGGCCTTGTGCATAATCATCGGTGAAAAACTACAAATCCCAAGTTTTGATTGATATACAGTTAGCACTTACGTCAAGTATCAAACATATATGTCATGATTCATTAATGGAAAAATATCGAAAAGAAAACATACATGGCTTGGATCTATGTTGACCGATCTATTTTGGACTATCAGATCCATTGCTCTACATACATAGTATCCACAATCTTTGTCGTTTTGCTGTTGTGGACACTGTCATATAAATTCAGTTAGCTCTCGAACTATTAGATATTAATTTTAATTAAAATAAAATACGAAATAGTTGCCTTCCTACTTACTATGACAGGCTCGTATTGAACATTCTTTGGGTCTGGGACACCATTCCCACCTCTCCTTTGATACGCTGTCCGTAGTGCCCTAATAAATAGAGTTGGATACACAATATTGTAAGTACGCATATATACCTCAAATAATGAAAGCTAGCTAAGGGAATATATGTATAAATAAGCTAATGAAGTAAGAAGTGAAAAGTATACTAACATGTCGATAAATTCCTTCCCATAACGACAAGCGACTTCAAAAGGCACGTCATAGGTTCGAAGGGAATCAAACACATAGACTTTATTAAGATCAGGTCTGACGGCGTACAAAACCCAATGTTCAGTTGCGAGGTGAGGAATGAGATAGAGCTTGTTGTATCCCTCAATCAAAATGCGATCCGCTAAATAGTTTATGTGCCTACCCTCTCTTATTGTACTACCGTCAGCTATGTAGTATGGGCACACAAACACAATAGAGGACAGCATTCCCTCCATCGCAGCTCAAGTAGCTACCAACCTATGGACAACAAAAACAATGCATATTTGTTAATAAATAATAACTCATATAAGAGGTCATAAAAATTCCAATTGTATAAGTTAAGAGTACTAAAATCTCAAAATGAAATAATACTTACGTGACATAGACGGCGACACTTATGGTTGACATCCATTCTTGATTATAAATGTCGCTTATGTCAGTCGTCGATACCATGTAAGTAGCATCATCCCTCCCAACATACTCAGGACGACAATCAATGAAAATATAATTGTCCCTGAGGTAGTTTTGGGCATAAAAATATAATATAGCTAATGCTGGTGGAGGTTGGCTTTGCTGATCTGAAGAAGGAATCTTTTGTGGGGTAACTGATTTTTCAGATTTAGCTCTCTTTCCTTTAGCAGCGCCCTGTTTTGTGTTGCTCGTTCTGCTAGTACCTCTCTTGGTTTTACTAGCAGAAGCAGTCTTCTTTTTTGATTCCTTTTTTGATTCCTTAATTGATAATATTAAACAAAATATATATTGAGCATATAAATATATATATATATATAAAAAAGGTATATATAGTGTAACTACTAAACAAGGTCTAATGAAGATGTCAAATTAAATGTCAATACCTCTTCAGTAGTGAGACGTATTTGATCCGCAGGCCAAGCCACGAAGCTTCCATGAGCTTCTAGTACTGTGGTTGCCTCATCGCCCTCTTTATAACAAGGCAAGTGTGCACTGCCAATGATTGGAGTGTCAATACTCACCGGCCTTGTATTTAGGGCTAAATTGTACCCGTGGATTGTCTACGTTTCAATACTGTGACTGATGCGGACCCTTCCTTTCGCCAAAATTGTTGAAAGGTCATTCGCTAATAAGTCACATTTATGCAAACCCTAAACAAAAATATTACACATTATTAATAATTTATAACACTGAATACATTTAATAACAATTCATAGTTTGTAATGCTTACCTCGGGAAGAGTAGAAAGAAATGCATCAGCTTCACAACTATCTCTGACGCTATGTACATTAGGTATGTGAAGCTGATCATGGTCTACTGAATCAGATGGCTTATACCCTTGAGATTTAATAAATGACAGCTCTTGCTCCATTGTTGCCATCCGTTCAAATGCCACGTTCAATTTTTGGGTGAGGATGGCGACTTGCTCATTAGTGCTACGAGAACCATGAGATCGACCACATATGCTCGTTCTCGTAACACCCAATCCAATGCCCCTGTGTCTTCCAGGGTGTTCTACAATTCCTGTAGCCTGGGCCACAATGTTATATTGGTCCACCTCCTCACCTTCTGACGTTTCAAGTTCGTCCTGTAAATTTAACTTCTAGGAATAAGCATAATATAATAGTTTTCTAAAAGAAAAGTAAGTAGGGTTCTAGATATCTACAAACTTACAATTTTTTTGGCTGCAACATCAACATATTCATTAATATATCCATCTCTTGTTGCTCTAGCCTTCTTCCATAATGTACCAATATTGATGGACGAGGTACATGGGTCCAAATCTTGGGCTAGAAGCTACAAATCAAAAAATATTCTTAATTAAGAATATTATTATAAAATTCAACATTTACATGTAAATAGATAATCACAAAATGCATACCAACTCCTCTTCAAGGCCCGCATAGCCTTTGAGAGCCATATTATGCCGGTATTTATTTTGCTTGGCAATCTCTTTATTTTGGGTACTTTTTTCCTATGTGACAAGCCAAAACATAATGACATGGTTATTTCAATATTAAGCATAATACTGGGATTGATACAAAAAGTTTAATTGTTATCTAACAAGTACCTTAAAATCCACCGTAAGACGATAAGCAATGAATTGGTTCCAACTTTCTTGATCGATGAAACCGTATCGTTTGGGTGGGTTCTGTCGTACAGAACCATCCTTCTTTCTATACATTTTTCTACGAGCTAAATATGACCTAAAGGTTCTTAGACGCTCCCCACAATGTCTAAGAAGCCATTTCTTCCTACTCTCTAGGACATTGAACACTCTCTGCAAAATAAGACATGTAGATGTATACCGATGTTAATGTAATAAAATTAATAACATTTTACATACAAAAATGATTACATAAAATAGCATATTTACCGTGATTTCCTGCCAAATATGCTCCTTATGACCCTGTGGAACCTGTTTCCAATTATTATAGGAGATAGGAACACGGTTACGAGTCACAAGTGAAATTTAGGTCAAGAACATATCTGCGTAAGGGCCGATGGGAAGATTGTAAGTATTCCATCCCAACTCGACTACTTCTCCTCTATTCCTCATGTCTATGATAATTCTCATAATCGTAGGTCCTCTCTTCCCTTCTTCATCACTGCTATCCCTATCAATGTTTTTGTTGGCCATATCTCTACAAAAACTAAATAAATAAATTATGTTAGAATGTTATGTATTGAGCATAATAATGTACTATTATATTATCGATACGAATCATGCTTAGAAAGAATTAATCTCAAATGCATGTATCATGCTATTCTATATATATATATACGAATCATGCTAACACGTTTCCAAAAAGATATTAATACTAACCCTAACCCTAACTCTAACCCTAACCCTAACCCTAATTAACCATAATTAACCATAATAAACGATAAACCCTAACCCTAACCCTAGATAATTAACCATAATTTATTATAATAAAACCTAACCCTAAACCACAAAAAAAAACCTAATCCCTAAACCTAGCTAAATGTAATTAAAGCATAATATATAAATCATATTATTAATTATTATTATTATATATTATTATTATCATACACAATTATTTCTCTCTATTTAATTATTCACTTTTATATATTCCTTATTCTCTATATCTATTTAATCCTCATCAAACAGCAATCATTAACATATGCATATGTAAAATATATTTGCATTTCATTATATGACATTTCCTATATCTTATTGCTAGCTAGTCTCCTATACTTATTAATGAAAATGTGTGTGTGTGTGTGTATATATATATATATATATATATATATATATATATATATATATATATATATATAGTTTTTATGAGTGAAAATGTATATAATTCTACACTCACATTCATATTATATATATATATATATGTAAAGGTCTCGGCCAACACATGCATTTGTTAATATATAACAATAACGCAACAAATTCAACAACAAACAGCAAAATTTTCAGCCAATACATACAACAACGTACACATTTTCGAACGACAAACCACAATCTTTCAATAACAAACAAACGAAACCCTGTAGCAACATGCATGCATTTATATATATATATACATATATAAGTAGCTAGATAAAAAGTTACGAGAGGAAGAACAAACACATACATAAAGTGAGCTAGCTACAAACACGACGGTGATCGAGAATGTTGAGAGAGGCAATGGCTTCAAACACGTCGACAGAGGATGAAGGTGCAAGTGCTAGCTAGCTTCGGAACAATGACAGCACGCACATGCAGAGCCGGTAATGGCAGAGGCGTGGTGGAGAGTTGGCGGTGCGAGGGTTTCTTTACTTGAGAGGAGCCGGTGTGGTGGTGCGAGGGTTTGCAAGGAGAAGCAGCGCAAGAGAACGAAGGTGCAGAGAGTCTGAAAATTTTGGCACGAAACAGAACTGAACGAAATATAAGTTTGATTTTGGAGTTTTAATAACGGTTCCTAAGAGAACCGTTATTAAAAAGAGGATTTAATAACGGTTTCTGAGAGAACCATTATTAAAACACCTTTTCATAACGGTTCTTCTAAAAACCGTTATTAAAAGCTTCTGACTTTTGACAACGGTTCTAATATGAACCGTTATTAAATCCTCTTTTAATAACGGTTTCCCTGAAACCGTTATTAAAACATCCGTGCAAATTTTAACGTTGCCCTTTTAATAACGGTTTTTAGCTAGAACCGTTATCAAAACTCTCCCGCCCATTAATTTTCACGCGTTTGACAACGGTTGTCGAACTATCGTTATTAATGTCCCGTTATTATTTCCCGTTTTCCTAGTAGTGCTCCTTAAGAAATACGTCTAGAAACTCCCAAGCAATTGAAATGTCCTCTAATGCTGACACATGTTTAGCTCTTAAACCCCACATAAATACATAGGGTAACCTCTCTACACTAAAGAATTTAACATATGGGCAGATACAACCTTCTTCATAGACCTATGCTTGCATCTTTAGTAAGAGATCCTAGCATTCTAAGGTCCCTGTAACACAACTTGCTCCTACGAATGATCTATCAATCCCTTGTACCTCCCTAACATATCCATCCTAGGATCATGTGAAAATCATGAAGGTCTCTAGGAAACCTACCTTTCCTATCTCTAAGACCAATATGAGTAGAGCCTAGTACAGTCTAATCTATTATCAAAAGGTAACATCACATATATAGATATAGAAGAAGATGAAGTTAACACATATTTAGTAATAAATGAAGAAGACACAAATGATAGAGCTGCCTGGGAATCAAACAAGACATAAACTGTTAGGGAAAAGATGGAGAATGAACTAGTAACCACATCCAACAGCCTGTCAGCCTCTACCTGGCTGATGACATTCAAGTGTATAACTGATTGTCCTCCCTAGTATCCTACACGGTAC
This sequence comes from Tamarix austromongolica, assembly GCA_039764185.1. Classification (NCBI taxonomy): domain Eukaryota; kingdom Viridiplantae; phylum Streptophyta; class Magnoliopsida; order Caryophyllales; family Tamaricaceae; genus Tamarix; species Tamarix austromongolica. The sequence goes on along the minus strand of CM077808.1, from coordinate 19,444,645 downwards.
CCTCCAGAACCCTGAGTCTGACTTTCTCCCTCTTTACGGAAAGGGTGAGACCCATATGGTCTCTCCTGAGTCTCTCTAGGCTATCCACTAGGTGGGGTAGGTGCTCACTACTAAAACTACTATTGAGGCTGCTGGTTGGTCCACTACTAAAAGGCCGATTACTATAGTATTCGTGGTCCCTACTACTGATACTAACCCTGCTTACACTGCCACTCAAAATATCAGTGGCCTAGCTTACCACATGACCTACATCGAAGTGTAGTACCTTGATAACTTCACCTTTGATGATCTTGAGTATAGAAATGGCACACAAAGTACCTCAACTAAACCCATTATTTTTTCTGACCTCTTGACTTACCCTGGTGCTGATACAAACCTTGCTAAGACTCGGTTTGACCTTGCTTCTAAAACCCTAAAGGTTTACCTATCCGATACTAGATCTCACCTCTATAACTCTGCGTCTTTGGCTTCTTCTTGCCTAGAATGGAATCCTGCTCCGAAATAAGAGTAGCAGTGATACATGCCCTCTTATACAACGTGGCTAAGTCTTAAAAAGCTACATCACCCATCATAATTTGTATGCTAAAGTGGAACCCTTGCTCAAATAGATAGACCATCATTGACTCACTAGCGGTAATCCCTTGTGCAAACATTAGTAGCTCCGTAAACTGGGGTGGTGCTATCACACTGTCATGCTCCCCTAAGTCAGCTACAAGATCTCCTTCAACATATCCTACTTAAGACTATCCGAGTAATACTTAGCATAAATTGCCACCTTGAAGTCCTCCCAGAACATCTGCGGCCCATCCAAAGCACAACGACCTACCCATTAGGTGTTAGTGACTCCTTGTAAAAAGAAGGCTGCAATACTAGCCTTTAGTGTAGGTGGGAAATCAACTGCCTCAAACATCCTATTCATAACTTGAATCCATCCCTCTAGAATGATTGGGTCCTCATGTCCAATGTAAAATGATAGGTGATGGCCTGTAACCTTCCGAAGCTAGTCCTCTATGATGCCCTCTTGTTGAAAATGCAGAGGTGGTGATGGAGGCTAAGGCGGGTGTCAGACAAACTCAATGATCACCTCAAAGGTCTCTTTTAAATGACTAACATGGCTATTAAGTGCCATGTCAACTAGTTAAGTATAGGACATAAAACGTGTTAGAGCAAAGGCTTCCTAGCTTACTAACACATAGTGCACATAATCATATTTTAAGGCCACGTAGGCTACCTATCCTCGACTCCTCAAAAGTTAATTTGGGTTTTCAAAAGGAAATCAGGTTTCTCTAAAATGTGAAAGAGACCATTAAAATCTAATGATGGATTGTTCTTAAACCAAATATTTGAAAACTAGAGCATGGTAATCAAAACCAAAATTCAGATACAAACTTGTGATGCCCCAATTTTTAGCACTAAAATATTTCATTTTACACTAGAAGCATAAAAGTGAAATATTAAGGCTACTGCCACAATTGGCATAAGTCTGGTTTGCCCAAATAGCCTTACATCAATCACAAGGCTAAAATCATTTATAGTAAAATAAGAAAATTAAAAATGGAAGAAATGTTTATAATAGAATATGAGTTTGGAGGTTAACTCCAAATTGTAAAAACAAAATACAGAGTAAGGGATACCATGGATCAAAGAATCCAAAAAGGTATCCAAGAAATTTTATCAACCAGATAACATAACTCTTCATCCTAAAACCTAATACATATAATAGGTCACTCATCCCCACATAGTTCATCAAAATTAGCGTAGTCATCTAGTTGATCTTTCGAGACCTGCACACAAGAATCAAGATCTCTTGCTCATAGGAATGAGCAGAACCCATATAAAAGGTGGTCAGTACGCTATATCCTAAGCAAGGTAAAAATAATATCAAATTAGGGATACAAATAACACATGTGTTCACAACTAATGATAAGTACACATTCAAAAAAATGAAACATATTATAAGATAAATACTAATCCAAGCCTCTTTATTAGATATAACCATTTTCATTCTTTTATATACATTGATTTTAGGATCCCCATTATTTTTAAATTGGTGGAACAGTATGAAGCATCTTCTTAATGATAACATACCTAAGCTAGTATTATCATCTGGTGGAATAAATTTAAAAATGTCTCCTTTTTAGGGAAAAATGCTCCCGAGCCACTATTATCCACCTGTAGAATGGATATAAAAATATCACCTTGGTCCTAACTCATGTAATCTTCCACTTTAAGTTTAGTGTCTTATCCATAGATTGTACTGTTATATTTTCAATCACAATGAGTAGGAGCCCCATTATTCTTAATCCGGTGGAATGGATTAAAACACCTTTTGGAGGCAAAAAACTCCCTAGTCACTATTATACTCTTGTGGAATGGTTATATTTGAAACATCATTTTCTTGAGTCACTATTATCCTTCGGTGGAAAAAAAATATAAAAACATCACCATGGGCCGACTGATGTGATCTTTCACTTTAAATTTTTATTATCTTATTCATGATTAATTTACAAGTACCAAACACATTAAGCCAAATAAGTACATAATACCATTCATAAGGTCAATATCTAAAGTTGAGATCCTTAATATCCTCAACCATAATATAACACTCCTAGCTTAACTTTTCTTATATTGATCATTCAACCACCAATTATTGAATTTCATTTCTCAAATATCATCATTATTATCATATCTGACAACCATGTCTCACACACAATAATAGTCTCATCCCAAACGTTACTATTTACTAAGCTCTCAAAACCCTAATCTCAAGATTATTCATAACTCTTCCCATAAGGCTTATATGATTAATCAAATTTAATACACATCCTTTAATTACCAACATTAATAACATGCCCAAAATTTGTAGTCTAACTCAATAGTTTAGCACATGAGATAATACTATTTCTATTTAAGGTTATAATACCATAATTAAACTATTATCTCGTTTCGAGAACCTCACAACATTCACTAATTACACCAAATACTTCCCTTGATATCTTTATCATAATTAATACCCTAACACATTAAAATATCAAGGTCTCCATATTAACCCATATTACTAATCTATAAGTTATAATTTTACATAAGTATGTCTTAGCGTATTAAGGTTATATAAACACATCCTTCCCATTTTCACTTGATTTATATCATATACATCCAAATTATCATAACATACCATTAACAACATATATTCCATAATATAATAGCAATATCATGAAAATACACATAGCCATGCAAGCCTTTTTTACAAAAATCCTAAAACATCAATTAGTATCCTTATCAACAAGGACACCAAGCTCTATGCATGTAAATCCTAGAATTTCTCCTTTAAGATCACCATAATATCACCAATAAGAAATGAGATGGTACCTAGTTAGGCTCAAAGTTTATAAATGAGGGAAAAGTTAAGGTAAAGGAGGGTAAAAATGAAAATAATCAGATCCAAAGGGAAGCTTGAGTTACATGCAAGTGTGGTGGAATGTATGGTGGAGCTATGGTGAAAATTTTGTTGTGTTTGGATAAGGTTTGGGGATGAAAAAGAGGGTGCATGGTCGAAATGGTAAGGCTGCATGGGCTTGGGAAAGGTAGTGCATACATATGCCATAAGGTAAAATCCTGCACAGGTAGGCTGTGTGAAGACACAATCATGCTCGAGCACTAATTACACAAAACAAAATCGAACAGGTACTCACAGGCATATAGCAGGTTGTCTATAGGCCATGTGAGGATACACTGGCAAACCATGTTGATTGGTACAAGCGTATGATATGGAAATTTTTATTGCATGTTCATGCGTGAGGTCTTGCATAGGCCATGCATCTCACAAAAATATGATAAGTGTAAAGAAAGAAGAGGTAGGAATGGTAGTGGTTGATGGCTATGGGTGGTGACGACGAAGGGGGAGTGATGGGGTGGTCTTTGTTGTCGGTCCACCAGGCTTTGGGTAGTGCGTGGTGGTTGTGGTTGTGCATGGTGGTAATGGAGGGGGTGTGGTAGAAAAATAAAGTAGGGAAAGAGGAAAAATAAGAAAGAAAAGAGAGGGAGCTAGGGAAAGTGGTTTTAACAGAGTTTGGGAAATAAATATCAACAAACAAATGAGGGAGAAAGAGAGTGGAGTAGTGTGTGTGTGTATATATATATATATGTACATAGTGTGTGGTAGGTAAAAGATAATATATAGAGGGTGGTGTAGTTGAGTACAAGGGATGGTAGGGAAGAGTGGAGAGGAAATTTAGTAAAGGTGGATGGAGGTGATGGTAGAGTATTGGGGTGAAGAAAAATATCAGGGGTAGGCATGTGAGTGATGGTTGTGTGTGTGTTGCGTGAAGAAGAAAAAAGGACAAGGGAGGATGCAGTCAGGCAGCAACACGAGGATGTGTGAGATGGTGGTGATGATCGTGGCTATAGTAGAGGTGAAAGTGATGGTGCAAGTTGTAAGAATACCAAATTAATTATTTTGGCTGAAGGAGGTAGGCGAAACGAGAAAGGAAAAAGGAAAAAATAAAAGGGAATAGGTAAAAAGGAAAAAGGAAAGGAAATATGACTGTGGTTAGTTTTTGATAAGTTTGATATGCTAAAATAGGTAGGATTAGTGAATTATAGTTTAACTAGGTTAAACATTCAGATTAGGTTAATATTTTGGGGTTAAGAAATTTTGTTAAGGATAAAATAAGATTTTATTGATATTAGAATTGAATTAGGGTATTAATTATACGGAATTAAGATAAAAAATATTTTAGGGTATTACATATGCGTTTATTCTTAATGTTTTATGAGTTTAGGTATTCCTCACTTGTTGAATGCTATGTGGCCTTTTATATAACCACATATGTATGTTATTTGTTATATCATCTTGATCTTAATATAAGCCGCTAATAGGTAACGTGGTTTGCTTAATACATAACCTACTAACATGTCTTTTTCTTTGGTCACTTAATCCCACAAGCAAAAGACATGACACAAGTTAGTAAGGATGATGAGTAGATGATTTTTTCTCTTATTTAAGCCCATGGTAATTGAGTGTGGACTTTTTGGTTGCTCCCTTCTTTTTATGGTCCTTTGTGACCTAGATGGTATTTCCATTTTTTTTGGGTTATTTCTTTCATTTTTGTGTCTGATATAACCTTGGTTCTAAACTTTAAATTTCTTATCCCTTTTCTAATAATCTTTTACACTCTAGTTTTATCTTGTATTTTGTGGTTTGGATACTCAATCTTGTGCCTAGCGTGAGATGTACAAAAAAACATCTATCTTATATTAGACACATTTATGGTATCATGTTTTTCATAAGATTTATTTCATATTTTTCATTCTTGAATATTTAAAAAGAAATTAATTTTTTTTCTAGTGAAAAAGGGGATGCTACATTTTGTTCCAAAACAAAACGTCATAACATAACTTTAATTTTTACCCATATTTATTTTCTCATTTATTATCTTTTAATTATTAATTAATTTTTTAATGAATGATATAAGTATAATATGAAGGTTAGTTTTATTGGCATATTAAAAAAATATTCAAATTATTAAAATAAAATACTTTTTTGGAACAATGAGAGTAATTTCTTTCCTAATATGTTATAACTAGTTTATTACTTATAATTTTATAAGTTGGTTGGTGATATAAATTATAATGTTCTTTCTATTTTTCCTAACATTAATCAGTCCTGTACCACTCATTAGAAAATTGTGTACCAAAATTACAACATCTTAAAGAAATAAAATTCTACAAGTAAACCTTTTCCAACAATGACTCTCATAATTTTTAGGCTATCTTTGTTTTTATCTTTTGAATATAATAATAATAATAATAATAATAATTATCAACAAATATTTAAATCCATCATAATGGGTAGCTTAATTATAAATATTTTGTAAAATGATATATTATTTGGAAAGGTGATTAAACCTTCATTGAAATTTATATTTGAAAATATTATATTATATTATATACCCTATGTATCAAAACATTTAACTTATATTCTTGTGTGCTTCTTTTTTAATAATCATTTAAATAAAACTTCGGAATCACTAATAGAGGTATCCTACTGTTAAAAATCAGGATAAAAATATTTAATAAAATTTTATCATATATAATTATATGTAATGTAATAACCCTTATACTTAACAAACCAAACCATATATATATATATATATATATATTATGTTTAAAGTTACATTCACTTTGATTTGTAAGTTTCCTTTAAAATCTTTATAAGACATTATTACATAGATAGCATGTCAATTGATTAGATATGTGGTTTTTGAGATATGTTATTAATTAAAAGTTTTGGACATCCAAATAATTGGACACCTAACAAAAAGGATTGTATATACAGTTTTGCATATATCTAAAACTTCAAAACATGTCATTAATAATACTTCAGATATGTAAAATTTTTAATCGAATTGTAAATAATCTCAAACTATGAAATGGATATATGTAATCATAAATAAGAAATATTTGATATATTTTTTGGGGTAACTAATTAAATTTTCATTACTAAAATTGAGTAGCATATATAAACCAAAGTTAAGCAACCTCGCAATCGAGGAGCTTATGATAACCCAAAACCAACTAAAACTCCCTATGTGTGCCACCTATCAATAAGCTCTGTCTCTTAGTCTCTGTATAAAACCAAATTCTTTTCAAATCCTTATTAAGCTTTATTAACAGTAAAAATTATTTTATATAATTTGTTTGGGTAACTGCCTTGATTTATTTTTAAAAAATTATGTGGAAAAAATATCATTTTATACTTCATTTTAATTTTTTGTAAATATATCATTCAAAAATTGTGATTAGTAGTTGTTCAACCAAATACCGTAATGGGGGCTTGTGAGCTATTAATTGGTTTTGATTTTATTTTACTGATTGAGTCATTAGGTTGGTTATTTTTATTTTATTTTAATTTGTTTACCTCAAAATTGATTTCTTAATTAAATATTTATATATATTTGAGTTTAGTATATTGTTTCTAAGGTTATTTTTATATTTTTCATAATTGTTTGAAGTTATTTCGTGTTTATTCTATTTTATGTCTACAAAACTCATTTTTTCCTCATATAAGATTATTTTTAACTCAATAAAATTACTTTTGACGTCCTAATTTTTATTTTTCATAGTTTATAGTGCTTTATTGGACTCTTTTTTACTTTAATTTTTTAGAGCTCATAATTCCTAAAGTTTGCTCTAAAATAGTTCTAAAGGTACTTTTCTTTACCATCATCTCTCCTCTTTTCCATCTTTCTAAAAAACTTGTGAAGGAGCCATAGTAATCTTCTCTTTATTTTTGTTCATATTTTTCACCTTTCATGATGGTTTTTCTTACACAAAAGTATTTCGTGCTCTTCCTAGCTTATGCTTAACCTATGGTTAACACTTAAGTGTGACCAAAGTAAAAAAAAAAAAAAACCCTTCTTTCTCTCCTCCCTTGCATTCTTTGGCACCTATATGGGTCTTAGGGCTAGACTTTTGTTGGCATTCTATGTCATAATACTTCTTTCTACTTCATTTTCACTATTTGGAAAAAGAAATCGCAAGTGTAAAAGTTCTTTTCCTCTTTTATCGCTCTTGATATTGCTAAAATTCGAACCTCCCCTTCCATTCCTTTTTTTTCCTCTTCTCTTCTCTTATTTAACCTTTAGTATATCTTTGATGTACCTATTTTATGTATAGGAGAGTTATATTTTAGAGAAATATTGAAGAAATGCTTATCCTCCTTGTAGTTTTACTAATATTAAGAGGTTGATTGTCCCTCTCTCTACACCTTACTCTATTATCTTTTATATATTTTAAACTTTATAAAATGGTTTTTCTAAAATTTTACCTTATTCTTTTGTAAGGTAGTCAAGAGGAGCCTAGAAGATTTGCTTAAAGATAGGTTTTATATCATTAGGCTTTGGAGCATGGTAAATCTCTACTACTTTTATTTTATGTGAAATGTATTATTAGGAACATGATTAAGGTTTTGTTATGCTAAGCATTTTTGTTTTTGAGATTTCCATGAATATATGTACACCATGTTTATAACTTTTGATATATGTATGCTTCATGAAACTTGAGTGTGAACATGTTGTAATATCCATTTAAGTAAGGGCATCACTATCCTTGTTGCACCACTTTCTTATTATTTTGAGTGTTTCATTGAACTCATTACATGTTTTAAGTTTTAACCTAGGTAGGGGCATATAAAGGATTTCATATAACTTTTTTAAATTTTTAAAATTTAAGACCATATTTGGATTCTTCATATTTTCAATGCTAGGAGTGGATTTTATTATTTCTTTCTATACATAAAATATAGCTTATTAGAACTCAAGATTAGGGGTAATATGGTCTTCTAATATAAATGCTAGAAACATTTGTATTCCATGCCATATTTAAGCAAAGCATGATATTTAAATATTATAAATATTATATGGGCATTATTGGAGGCCTTGAGTATTTCTTAATAATCCTTGGGTGTTAAAAAGAATTTTTGCAATTAATAAAGGCGTTTTTGTCAACTATTATTATTGTTGATTGCTTTTTGTAAAATAACTATTTTATGACATAAATTGCATGAGTCTTAAAATATATTGCATTGATAGGTATCTCTTATGTTAACGTTGAGAAAATGTTATTTTTATACCATATTAGTATTTTTATTATATCAAGGGTATTTTGTTCTTATTAGTAAATAGACGTGTTAGTAAGTGGTATAATGGACCTTGTGTTGTTCTTGTTGACTTTTTTATGACATTTAACCATTCATTTTTTTATAATTGAATTTTGTTGACATTTAATAATTTAATATTATTATTTATCCTTTATGATCTAATTTTTGGCCTTTGTGCCTTAGTATAATAGATATTTGACAAACCCGCGTGTATGTCGACTTCAATGTAAAAAAAAAGATTCCAATTTCACCAAATATATATTAATCATTGAGTGTTAAAAATAGATACCTATAACCACCTTATAGATATAGACAATCATAACAATAACTCACATTATCCCACTTTAATAGATGCAATAACCATAGAAAATACACATAATAATCACTGTTGTAGGAGCATCCATAGATGTTCCTTACGATGATAATGATTTGACATACTTTATTATGAAACCAATCACATTATATGTCTTTGATAATAATACTTTGACTAACCTTGATGATATTACTTTAAATCATTCTTATAGGTATGTAACATATTTGCAGAAAGGAGATCAATTCATTTAATAAGTGAAGATACTTAATATTTTCATATATTACAAGCTATTTTAAAGGAATCTATTGTGCATGAAAGTTAAGTCAACAAAACTTAGTCAACCTTTCAAGTCAACATCATTGGTTTTGAATAGGATTCTTGTTAGTTTTCTTTCATGTACTACTTAGGTTACTTTGTTTGTAATAGTATTTTTTAATTCATGTATTATATAGGATATAAATGCATTGTAATACTAGTTATGTACTAGTTAGCCATTTGTGTGTCCTTTAGCTAAATTAATGTGCTAGTTAGCAGTCCAACTCCAAAATATGATATGATGTGTCAACATTTGTAGCATGTTGATGGATGATTGATATTGAAATCTAATACTATTAATTATCTTGGTTAATTTTCTCTTTGTGATTGAAAAATCCTTTCTAAGACTAATTAGAGTAATCTTAGATAGGAGATACTCAAATTTGAGTTATTTGAATCTTTTTGAGTTCTTTGAATTCTTATTGAATTATTTTTAAGTTCTTGCTTAAATATTCATAATTCTTCTTCCTAAATATACAACCAACCTATCCACTTCAACCTACATTCACACTAATCTTCATCCACCCATGAAGAATTGTGTCAAGCATAGTGGCTTAGATAGTAAGCATTAAAAATACATAAGAATTATAGTAGCACATATACTTTTTATAGAAATGGATGTTGCATATTAGTAGAAATAATCATGATATAGATACACATAGTCACCATATAAGTTAATATAATCACCATATATGTAATACCTCAAATATTTTGCTAAACTTAATCGCAAGTAATTAATATAGAAACATAATTCTAACCTCACTACTACGAAAACGGAAAATAATAACGGGACAATAATAACGGTGGTTCGAAAACCGTCGTCAAACGCGTGAAAATTAATGGGCGGGAGAGTTTTTATAATGGTTCTAGTTATAAACCGTTATTAAAAGGGCAACGTTAAAATTTGCACGGAGGTTTTAATAACAGTTCAAATAAAAATGTTATTAAAAGAGGATTTAATAACGGTTCATATTAGAACCGTTGTCAAAAGTCCGAAGGTTTTAATAACGGTTCTTGGAAGAACCGTTATTAAAATATGTTCTAATAACGGTTCTCTCAGGAACCTTTTTTAAATCCTCTTTTTAATAACGGTTCTCTCAGGAACCATTATTAAAACCCCAAAATCAAACTTTTATTTCGCTAAGTTCTGTTTCGTTCCAAAGTTTTCAGACTCGCTGCACCTCCGTTCTCTTGCTCTCCTTCTCCTTGCAAACCCTTGCACCACCACACCGTGCACCACCACTCTGGCTCCTCTTAATTAAAGGAAACCACCACTCCGGCTCCACCACGCCTCTGCCATTGTCAGCTCTGCATGTGCGTGCTGTTATTGTTCCGAAACTAGCTAGCCCGCACTTGCACCTTCATCCTCCATCGTGTTTGAAGCCCTTTCCTCTCTCAACATTCTCACAATCGTGTTTGTTCTTCCTCTCGTAAATTTTTATCTACTTATATATGTATATATATATATATATGTATATATAAATGCATGCATGTTGCTACACGGTTTCGTTTGTTTGTTGAATGTGTTGGCTGAAAATTTTGCTGTTTGTTGTTGAATTTGTTGCGTTATTGTTATATATTAACAAATGCATGTGTTGGCCGAGACCTTTACTTATATATATAATATGAATGTGAGTGTAGAATTATATACATTTTCACTCATAAAAACTATACACACACACACACACACACACACACACACATTTTCATTAATAAATATAGGAGACTAGCAATAAGATATAGGAAATGTCATATAATGAAATGCAAATATATTTTACATATGCATATGTTAATGATTGCTATTTAATGATGAGGATTAAATAGATATAGAGAATAAGGAATATATAAAAGTGAATAATTAAATAGAGAGAAATAATTGTGTATGATAATAATAATAATAATAATTAATAATATGATTTATATATTATGCTTTAATTACATTTAGCTAGGTTTAGGGATTAGGGTTTTTTTGTGGTTTAGGGTTAGGTTTTATTATAATAAATTATGGTTAATTAGCTAGGGATAGGGTTAGGGTTTATCGTTTATTATGGTTAATTATGGTTAATTAGGGTTAGGGTTAGTATTAATATCTTTTTGGAAATGTGTTCGCATGATTCGTATATATATATATAGAATAGCATGATACATTTGAGATTAATTCTTTCTAAGCATGATTCGTATCGATAATATAATGGTTCATTATTATGCTCAATAAATAACATTCTAACATAATTTATTTATTTATTTTTTGTAGAGATATGGCCAACAAAAACATTGATAGGGATAGCAGTGATGAAGAAGGGAAGAGAGGACCTACGATTATGAGAATTATCATAGACATGAGGAATAGAGGAGAAGTAGTCGAGTTGGGATGGAATACTTACAATCTTCCCATCGGCCCTTACGCAGATATGTTCTTGATCTACATTTCACTTGTGACCCGTAACTGTGTTCCTATCTCCTATAATAATTGGAAGCAGGTTCCACAGGGTCATAAGGAGCATATTTGGTAGGAAATCACAGTAAATATACTTTTTTATGTAATCATTTTTTTATGTCAAATGTTATTAATTTTATTACATTAACATCGGTATACATCTACATGTCTTATTTTGTAGAGAGTGTTCAATGTCCCAGAGAGTAGGAAGAAATGGCTTCTTAGACATTGTGGGGAGCGTCTAAGAACCTTTAGGTCATGTTTAGCTCGTAGAAAAATGTATAGAAAGAGGGATGGTTCTCTACGATAGAACCCACCCAAACAATACGGTTTCATCGATCAAGAAAGTTGGAACCAATTCATTGCTTATTGTCTTACGGGGAATTTTAAGGTACTTGTTAGATAACAATTAAACTTTTTGTATCAATCCTAGTATTATACGTATGCATTTTGTGATTATCTATTTACATTTAAAAGTCGAATTTTATAATAATATTCTTAATTAAGAATATTTTTTGATTTGTAGCTCCTAGCCCAAGACTTGGACCCATGTACCTCGTCCATCAATATTGATACATTATGGAAGAAGGATAGAGCAACAAGAGATGGATATGTTAATGAATATGTTGATGTTGCAGCCACAAAAATTGTAAGTTTGTAGATATCTAGAACCCTACTTAGTTTTCTTTTAGAAAACTATTATATTATGCTTATTCCTATAAGTTAAATTTACAGGACGAACTTGAAACGTCAGAAGGTGAGGAGGTGGACCAATATAGCATTGTGTCCCAGGCTATAGGAATTGTAGAACACCCTGGAAGACACAGGGGCCTTAGATTGGAAGTTACGAGAACGAGCATATGTGGTCGATCTCGTGGTTCTCGTAGCACCAATGAGCAAGTTGCCATCCTCACCCAAAAATTGAACGTGGCATTTGAACGGATGGCGAAAATGGAGCAATAGTTGTCATTTATTAAATCTCAAGGGTATAAGCCATCCAATTCAGTAGACCATGATCAGCTTCACATACCTAATGTAAATAGCGTCAGAGATAGTTGTGAAGTTGATGCATTTCTTTCTACTCTTCCCGAGGTTAGCATTACAAACTATGAATTGTTATTAAATGTATTTGGTGTAATAAATTATTAATAATGTGTAATATTTTTGTTTATGGATTGCATAAATGTGACTTATTAGCGAATGACCTTTCAACAATTTTGGCCAAAGGAAGGGTCCGCATCAGTCACAATACTGAAACGCAGACAATCCACGGGTACAATTTAGCCCTAAATACAAGGCCAGTGAGTATTGACACTCCAATCATTGGCAGTGCACACTTGCCTTGTTATAAAGAGGGCGATGAGGCAACCACAGTACTAGAAGCTCATGGAAGCTTTGTGGCTTGGCCTGCGGATCAAATACGTCTCGCTACTGAAGAGGTATTGACATTTAACATCTTCATTAGACCTTATTTAGTAGTTACACTATTCATACATTTTTCATATATATATTTATATGCTCAATATATATTTTTTTAATATTATCAATTAAGGAATCAAAAAAGGAATAAAAAAAGAAGACTGCTTCTGCTAGTAAAACCAAGAGAGGTACTAGCAGAACGAGCAAAACAAAACAGGGCGCTGCTAAAGGAAAGAGAGCTAAATCTGAAAAATCAGTTGCCCCATAAACGATTCCTTCTTCAGATCAACAAAGCCAACCTCCACTAGCATTAGCTTTATTATATTTTTATGCCCAAAACTACCTCAGGGACAATTATATTTTCATTGATTGTCGTCCTGAGTATGTTGGGAGGGAAGATGCTACTTACATGGTATCGACGGCTGACATAAGCGACATTTATAATCAAGAATGGATGTCAACCATAAGTTTTGCTGTCTATGTCACGTAAGTATTATTTCATTTTGAGATTTTAGTACTCTTAACTTATACAATTGGAATTTTTTTGACCTCTTATATGAGTTATTAGTTATTAACAAATATGCATTGTTTTTGTCGTCCATAGGTTGGTAGCTACTCGAGCTACGATGGAGGGAATGTTGTCCTCTATTGTGTTTGTGTGCCCATACTACATAGCTAACGGTAGTACAATAAGAGAGGGTAGGCACATAAACTATTTAGCGGATCACATTTTAATTGAGGGACACAACAAGCTCTATCTCATTCCTCACCTCACAACTGAACATTGGGTTTTGTACGCCGTCTGACCTAATCTTAATAAAGTATGTGTTTTTGATTCCCTTCGAACCTATGACGTGCCTTTTGAAGTCGCTCGTCGTGGTGGGAAGGAACTTATCGACATGTTAGTATACTTTTCACTTCTTACGTCATTAGCTTATTTATACATATATTTGCCTAGCTTTCATTATTTGAGGTATATATGCGTACTTACAATATTGTGTATCCAACTCTATTTATTAGGGCACTACAGACAGCATATCAAAGGAGAGGTGGGAATGGTGTCCCAGACCCAAAGAATGTTCAATACGAGCCTGTCATAATGAGTAGGAAGGCAATTATTTCGTATTTTATTTTAATTAAAATTAATATCTAATAGTTAGAGAGCTAACTGAATTCATTTGACAGTGTCCACAACAGCAAAATGACAAAGATTGTGGATACTATGTATGTAGAGCAATGGATCTGATAGTCCAAAATAGATCGGTCAACATAGATCCAAGCCATGTATGTTTTCTTTTCGATATTTTTCCATTAATGAATCATGACATATATGTTTGGTACTTGACATAAGTGCTAACTGTATATTAATCAAAACTTGGGATTTGTAGTTTTTCATCGATGATTATGCACAAGGCCAGCAATACAATGTTGAAGAAATTGATGAAGTGAGAGAGTAATGGGCCAAGCATGTGCACTCATTCATTCGGTATTAGGTAGAGATGTATATATTCTACATGCATGTTCAGGTTTGTATTTTGTCTATGTCTTTAAGTCTTGTAAGCTAGATTTATGAACATTTTACTTTGGGGTATAGAGCTACCAAGTTGTGGTATGCCTACTAATTTTTATTCTTGAGTATATATGTCCGGTGTATTAAGATCGACATGCATATTAAAATGGGATTGATTGAAATTATGGTGTGATTGCAGATATGTTATCAATTGATGTTGTTTTACAATGCAGATTTGGTAAATATTTGAACCTACAACTGTGTATGTGGGCAGGAACAAAACTGCAAAAAAATATGGAGTTTTAACAACGGTTCTTATGAAAACCGTTATTAAAACCTTGTTTTAATAATGGTTCTGACAAAAACTATTATTAAAATCTAGGGTTTAAAAATGGTTTTCATAAGAACCGTTATTAAAAATGTACATTTAATCTCAAATTTATGCTCATTTAATACCTATTAGGGTTTAATAAATGCCTAAATAATGCCAGAAAGTGTAGTTGGATGATGTTTTAACAACGGTTTTTTTATAATCGTTATTAAAACCCTATTTTTTAACAATGGTTTTTCTTAAAAACCATTATTTAACATGCATTTTATGCTCATATTGACAGTTTTTTTTACATTTTTGATAACGGTTATGAACCGTTATTAAAGATTTAATAATGGGCATTTTAATAACGGTTGTAAACCATTATTAAAACTATAAAATAACCGTTATTAAAACTGTTTTTTGGGGTAGTGCCTCGGGAATTCATTTTTCTATATTACCCTAATTTCCTAATTCTAAATCTTAGCTTAATCCTAATTTTTATTTTTGGTTATTAATATTTTTTCTAACTTAAATCAAATCAAAAATAATTATTTAACCTAAACCTAAATCTAAACCCACACTTTTCCTTTCCCTTTTTCCCTTTCTTCCCCTCTTTATATCTTATTTAATTATTTTTTATTTCTTTCCCTCCATGCCAATCACCTTACCCTTCTTCTCCCCTTCCTTCTTTTGCATGCATGTCTCCCTCTACTAAGCCTACTCCTAACCCATCAATTCCCAGCTCTTACGACTGTGGTCGAGGATGAAATTTTACCTAATCATCGCCTCCTCCTTTCCCCTCCTTCGCGCGTGTGTGTGTGTTCATATATACCCATAAATAAATGCACTCTAATGCCTCCTTCTCTCCCTTTTATTTCTACAGAATTCAGCATCACCTTCCCTTCCTTACCATCGCCGAAACTGCCCTAAAACACCCTAAAAAATCTACCTTTGGCAGCCCTTGCTGACCCACATCCACCACGATTAGCAATACCTCCCATTCCCTCACCCCTAGCTGCAGAAAACCTTACCAAAACACCCCCTAGCTACAACAAAACCATCCATTCCTACCCCTAAGCTTTGGAAAAATCCACCAAAATAGCCCCAAGCTTTGACAATTTCCATCCTTTATCCCCCTCCTTTAGGCCTTCCTTGCTTCTATAACCCCCTATCAAAGGAAGGTTGTGCCATTGCTAGCCCTCCCTTGCTTGGCAACCCCAACCGATCCCCCCTTTGTTACATAATTTTTTACCAAACCTCCTTCGAACCCCGGTTTGGTTTTCCCCATTAATTTATCTTTCATTACCTTAACCCTTCATTAATTATATCAATAATTCTAATTATGTATTATTAATTTTTCTTAGGTGATATTCTAGATGTTTCGAAATAAACAAATTAGGATAGGAGTGCTTAGAGATGGGAGCCTTAATTAGTAAGGATACTAGTTGATATTTCAAAATTTGTGTTTAATGCTTGTATGATAATTTGTGTTATCATATTATTGTTATTATAATATTAAAATAAATTATTTTGATGATATGATATATTAATATGAATTATATGATAGGAAGGAAGTAAGAATAGCTAAATATATGATGATATAATGATATTACGCTAAGTTGTATTTTTTTTATGGATGGGTATAAATTGTGAGAGAGTAGTATGGGTCTAATGAATTATTATAAGTGTGAAATAATTATATTTAAGATGTATTTTGGTAAAGGGAGGATTTGGAAATAATGATATTGAGGATATGAGATTTTCTCAAAATAAGGGTTATCAGCTACCTTTAAGGGCATTTTGGTCAATATGGGTTAATATAGAATTTTTTATTTTAACATGTTATATGGATTAAAATAAACTAATATTATGTGAAGTGTTTGTGAGTGATTATAAGGTGATAATTTCTTTCATATGAGAAAATAACCTAATTTGGGAATAGTAGCCTTAAAATGGTAATGTTATTATGAAATGTGTAAAACGTTAGATTTAAGACATGAATTTATGATATGTTGTTAATATTGGTATTTGGGGGATGTTTATTGAATTTAATAATTATATGAGCCTTATAGAAATATTTATGACTTACCTGTGAAATTAGTGTTTGGGGGGCTTATGAATAGTAACTTTTAAGATAGGGCTATTATTGTATATGTAAGAAGTGGGATTTAGACCTCAAATTTTGGGTATGTTAATGATACTATTATTTGAGGAACATATACTAATTTTGGTGGATAAATTATCAATATGGGGGAAGTTATGCTTAAATTCTGATTTTAGGGTTTTGGGGAAAATAAGCGTATTAATCCTTGCGAACAACCTTGTTATCTGTATGTAGTACTCATAAACCAATCATGAATAAGAAACTAATAATTTAAAGTGAAAGATCAAGTGAGCCTGACCGAGGTGTTTTATGAGTAATTTCCTTTAGCTTAATAATAGTGGCCAAGCGCATTTTACCTTGGGAGGTGCATTAGACCGTTCCACCAATTTAATAATAGTGTGGCCCAATCTCAACGTGAAAGATAATATGACTCTGAGATAAGTAACTAATGATTGAGTCACTAATCACTCACAGTGAAAGATTATGTTAGTCAGGACCGAGGTGTAGGAGTCCATTCCACCGGCTTAATAATAATATCCAGGCACGTTTTGTCCTGAGAGGTGCTTCGGACTATTCCACCAATTTAAGAATAGTGGTCAGGATAATTTTTTCCTATGAGGTGTAGAGTCTGTTCCACTAGCTTAATAATAGTGGCCAGGAGCATTTTGCCTTGGAAGGTGTTTCAAACTGTTCCACTGGTTTAAGAATAGTGGGGTGAGATGTTTTAGACTGTTCCCCTATTTTAAGAATAGTCGGGTCCCTGAACTCAACGTAAATAAAAGAATGGGTTATATCATATTAAAATATTATGAAGCTGAACGAGTAATTACATTGTGTTGATTCTTGTATCTCGTATGTATACTACTTTCTGTTGTGAATGTATGTAATGATATGATTTCCCCATTATGACTATATAGTTACCTTACTCAATACGTAGTGTACTAAACATCCTTTTCATGGGTGCTGCTCATTCCCATTAGTAGATGACCTTGATGGTTTTATGCAGGTCTTTGAAGACCTAGTTGATGATTTTGCTGCCTTTGATGCATTGTGTGGGAAATAATGACTTTTATCTGTATTGGGTGTTTGGGCGAAGAGTCATGTTATGTTGATGATGTTTTTACCAAGATACCCTTTTTACACTCTTTGATCCACGTTATCCCTTTTGTTATATTTTGTTATCATAATCAGAAATTAATCTCCAAACTCTTATTTGTGTTATGAAACTCCTCTTGTTTTCTATTTATTCTATTAGGCATTTTAAATTGTTTTGCCTTGTCATTGACGTAAGGTGGGAATGGTAAGCTCGACTTATGTCAATTACGGTTGTAACACCTGTTCATTTTTATTATGCTTCTGCTGTAAAATAAAATTTTTCCGTACTAAATTTTGGGGTGTTACAATATAATTGCACATATCAACCCTAAAAAAATAGTAAAATTTTAGTGACAAATGGTATAATAAAAATAAATTTTTTTTTATGCATTAGGAGTATATCAATATGGGTATCTATATGTTAAGAAAAAAATAAAATCATTACTATATAATTTTTTTATTAGCACAACCTATAGAAATGGATATAATATACTGATACACATAATCACCATGTAGATATGCATAATCACCTCTAAGTCGACATAACCTTAAAAAATCTTGAAATTTTAGCAAAGAAAATAGTAAAATAACAACACATTTTTATGTCATAAGTATATCAATATGTGTATCTAATAATAGAGAAAAAAATACCATCATTATGATATAACTTTTTATTTGATACTCTAAAATAATAATAAAAACTAATATAAAAAAATAAAGAAAGAGGAAGAAAGAGAAGTTGATGTTAGGGTAACACCCAGGTGTATGCTGGTGCATACACTTAAATGTATCTAATCATTTTCCACCTTAATGATGAACGGCCAAATCGCAAGCACACAACCAACATTACAAAATGTCAATGTCATATACACATGGACTTATTATTAATTAGAGAATTTTCACCAATTATGGCTATCTAGACAAATTCAATTTAGAGAGTAGAAAATGACCAACAAAATAAAATCAATTAGTAATGAAAAAGGTAGTAAACATTTATTAAAAATAATAGGATTGGATTGTCATCATAATTTGATAATTAATGAGTAAGTAATTTAACTACCAAATGACTAATTAAATCCAAGAGTGTAAAATAGCCTAAATTAGCTAATAACATATTTCAAGGTCTAATAATCATGTCCGATCCAATTTAATAACCTATTTTCTTTGTATTAAGTCAAATTAAATCAATTATATTCTATGATAAATCATTAAAAGCCCCGAGTGAATCTAGCAAACTTTTGTGGTCAGTTCTCCCATTCAATTGTTAAATCTTCACTTATTAATTCTCACATTTTAGTTATTTGGTTAAATACCTTTGATTAATTAAGTTGGTGATCAAGAAACTCAACCATAGATAAAGAAGTAACAAGTGAATTCAAGAATTAAAGCAATTAGAATGAAAATTAAACAAATTTATCATTAATTAACAATTTCAACTAGACCCAATCCCAGAAAAGAAATCTACAAAAGCATAATCATTTTAATGACAAGAATGAATAAGTAAATAATATGAATAATATAAATTAAAAGTAGAGAAGAAAAGATAAATTAAATTCTTCACGAATCAGAACATCTAAAGTGAGTAATTGAAAGAGAGATTAATGATTTAAACTATAAATTAGATTATAGTTGATGAGAGTGTATGTTAAAATAATAAAGGTTGAAAAAGAAATAGTAAGAGCCTCCTAAAAAATTGTCTAATAGTATATAGAAAATTGCTACATAAATGAAAAGGTATGGATATAATTGCTCTTAAGAAGGAGAAAATACACATGGCACAACAATGCTATATGATATAAACTGGGTGTGGTTTAGGTAAATTAAGAATTAAGTGATATGTTGAGCACATACCATGGAATTGAGCAAATCTACCTTATAGTGGAGGAAAATTTCATTATATTGATTTCTTTTCTCCAAATCCTCCATGGTTGTGTTCAAAAGTGGGGCCTAGCCATATTGCATGTTAACCATCATTCCAAGCTTACTTTAGACTCCTATTTTTCATTCTTTTTTATCCATTTTTCATCTAAAGCATGCACCTACATAAAATTTCCATAACAAAGTACTATTCAAGGCCAAAATATTAATGCTTACCTAAATAATAATAGAAATACATGGAAACTGATGATATAGATGATATAATATATGCACATGTTCTCATTTATCAATTGGATTTAGTGGATTTGACAAGATTTGATCTATATTGATCATGGAGTAGGTTAAATTAAAAGAAATGGTTAATTATGGGTTTTATGACTTATGTGTTTAGTGTTATTATATGTTAAAACACTATCAGATTTAATAATACATGAGCACTATGGTGGATCTAGAGTATTTGATTCTTGATTACCTACCCAAGTTTAGTTGGCTTTGGCTTATTTATTTATTTATTGATTACCGTCAAATGGAATATATTGGTCTAGGTACCTCTCTCTACTATTTTGGATTTATGATCTACTTGGGTGTCTGGACACTTATAATAATTAACTGCTAATGGTGGTTGGTTTTTGTTGGAGTCCATAACCCTTGGTTATGGATTTAACCAGCCTTTATGTCCATATTTCTTAGGTGGATGGCTTTTATGGTACATAGAGACCATTAGGTGATAATACAACTCATTATGTGGTTACCTTAAAAGGTTAAAATAACCAGTTCTTATTATTAGAATGGATCATAGTCTTAGCCTTAATTGCTTTAACTCATGTTCAATTATTCTGTGTTTGGTCTCATGATTGAATATATCTCATATTTATTCTTCTACATGTATCATGTTTCATAATTTTTTATGCATTATGTGATACTATGATCTTATGCTATGATATCATTGCATGCATCCATGTATCATCTACTATGTGTTTGAATGGTTTACATTTACTTACTACAGCTCATGCTAAGGTTATGCCCAAATTGAGTTCTATAATGATTCACTATTGGTGGGGAGCATATAATAATGTGAAAGGCTTTGAGATCCTTGATATTGAAAATGGATATGATAGTGAAGATTTGGGGGATGACTAGTAGGTCCTGAGGTGGAATATGATTTGAAATTTTACGTCAATCAATGTAAAACTTTTATTTTCATACTATTTTCACTTGCTATATCTCTTAAATGTTTTACCCTCCTCTTATTTACTTATTTTTTTTGTGTGTGTGTGTATATTGTTATCTATTTTTTTCTACAAGTTACTTCATTACTTATGACATGAGTAAATTACAATTGAATTATAATCTAACCATCTAATCTAACATTACTAGCCCACCTATTAAGTTTTGCTTGGAAATGTGGATGGAGCATTCTCCTAGCCACAATGATAACAATAACATGCATTAGAGTAGACTGCCTATTAGAGCTCTATGAAGGGACTCTCATAGTCCATTCACGCCTATAATTTTCCACAAAAAAGAGCAAAAAGAACACAAAGAAATTGATTATTAGTCAAACACTACCTTAAACTAATTATAACGTCCCACTTTTCCCATCCTCATTCCCATACCCATGTAATACAAGTATCACATGGCTCCAAAAAATTGTGCTCACTCCCACTACTTACTCGACATTTCCCAAATAATTTAAAAATATGTGACTCTCTTCCATTTTTTCCTTGTTACCACAACTATTGACTCCTATTACTCGAAAAATATCAAACAAAAGTTGTTAGGTGATAGTTTATATGAATGTGGATAGAGCATTCTCTTAGCAATAGTGACAACAATAACATGCTTAAGAGTAGATTTACTTTTAATGCCTTGTTGGAAGACGCTCAAATTCCATAAAAGAAGAAAAAAAAAATAACACCAAGACCCTATTTTATAGTCAAGCACTACCTTAACCTAGTTTCAAGAGTGATTACCTCTCTATCTTATCTTGCTAGGCCATATCATCTCCCCAAGTGGTTCTAATTTTCTTCCAAATATTAGTAGAAAATTAACACTAGAGAAAGAGTTACTCAAATATATCTAAATGACAAGCAAAAAATACATCAACATTTGATACCCATCCTTAAGTGCAAAAACCTATCTTGAGTGAAAAGACTCTTCCTTACAACCATTCAGAGCCTAAATTTGTGTCTAGGTACAATCAAGAAGGCCACACCAAATGAGCACACCTTTTCTAGGATTCTTTGGTCACACTCTTTCATATGCTACTTTAATAACATATTAAGCATGAACTTCATCTTATGTTCTTTAAATAATTCTTTTCAATGCATCACTTATGGATAAGACTTTTTGAAACATTAATGAGGTATAAGTGTTGGGATTGAAATCCTAAATCCTCTTGAGGTAAATGTCATGGATCCATTTGAGCTAAAGAGTGTATTTCCTTATAGCAATTTTCCATAATAATTTATCTAAGTCACAAGAGTTTCAAATTGTAAGGTTCAACAAGCCACAACCTCCCTTATCCATTGGGAAACATAACCAACCTCAAGAGATTAATGCCCTATTTCTTCAATCAGGCTACCAGGCCATAAGAAGCTTATACAATTGATGATGAACATGGATATAATCTTTATAACACCCCAAGATTTACAACTAAATTTTTTTTGTTTGGGTATAAATGTAATTAAAAAAATAATGGGTATTACCATCATGATTGATATAGTCTATCTTACAAACAATTCTTGCTTCAAATACAAGGCAAACATAAATTAGGATGTAGAAATATTAAATACAGAACAAGGATAATTCATAACATAAGTAAGAGTTTTAGAGTTTGCTTTGAAAACGAAAACCAAAATACAATTTGGATCCCCCACTATTATATCCGGTGGAGTTGTCACCTAGGGTAACATACCCTACCACTATTATACTCCGGTGGATCGGTCTCTAGGATACCGCAATACCTGACCACTATTATGCCAATGGATCATTTTGGACCCTGCTCAATGCTCTTTCACTTTACATGATTAATATCTTAAGTATCTTATTCAAAAGCTTTCACCCTAGACATGCATGAATCACTCCCCCTACACTTATCCTCCAACCAACTCGTATCATACGATGAGAACCCTACACTTCTTAACTTGCCCAATAACCTTTCTTCTATACTCAAATTCACATTAGAACTCGAAAACCAAAATATGTGGGTCAAGGCCCACTACTACACACCTCCAGGTCCACTCCACATCTCACTTTAGGGTTTTATCCTGAAACCTTAATTTTGGCCTAAGTGGCCCGTCCTACTCCACCTCACACAACCCAAATCATTTAAACACTCCACACATCACAACTCACAGATTCCATACTCATCATCATACTTTATTCACTAAGTACACACGTGCTACCACCAAACCCTAGTTAGCCATATCAAAACCTTAGTTAACCACAACCACCCATAGTTAATCATTTCAAACCCTAGTTATCCACAACTAACCATAGTTAGCCACTCTAAACCTTAGTTAATCACAAAAACCCATAATTAGCCACTCTAAACCCTAATTAATCACAACAAAGCATAATTAGCCACTTCAAACCCTAACTCAGTCTCCTCCATACCCTTATAATTTCATATGTACTATTTTCCATCCAAAGTGTTCAAACACCCAAATAACGCTTACATTACCTTCCTCACATCCCAAATCAATGTTCCATACATAAACTTTACTCCCATGTAGATGCTAACCTACCCATACAAACCTTTGAACTTTTTCACGCAAACCCTTAAATTCCCATATAAAAACCTTATAATCAACCATGCAAACCCTAGATCCATCTCTATAAAACCCTAGATTAGATCATCCTATGCAACACCATAAAATTTGCCATACAGAGCCTTAAGTCCATCCATACAAAACCCTAGTTTAGATTCTCCCATTTAACACCATAAAATTTTCCATGCAAAACCCCAAGTCCATCTATACAAAACCCTAGATTAGATTCCCCCATACAACACCATAAAATATGCCATACAAAACCTTAAATTCTTTTATGCAAAACCCAAGATTCCTTCATACAAAACCCTAAATTCAATCCACACAAAGCCTAAGGTTTCTTTATACAAAACCCTAAATTCAATCCATACAAACCATAGATTAGATTCTCCCATGATACACTATATATTAGATTCTCCCATACAAAACCATAAATTAGATTCTCCTATACAAAACCATAAATTAGATTCTCCCATATAAAACCATAGATTAGATTATCCCACATGAAACCCTAAATTTCTCATTTTATTCCTCCACTCATGAATCATTAAAACACTTAGGCCAACTCACATCCCTTGGTTAACTTATTTCCCCATTCTCCTTTTTCATCCTTTCCCTACACAAACCATATTAACATCTTAACATTCATGTCTTATAAGGTCACAACACATATCATCACATATATATATAATACGCATGCTATATAACAAAACAAGAACATGCTTTAACTTCATGCCATACCACATACGAAATAATTATAATAATAACATAGGATACATAACATACAAGGAATTTAATGCACATCAACACACAATAGGCCTTAGTAACACCCTTACCTAAAATGACATCGGTCTTGAAGCACGCTCCTACGCCTGTTTAGGGTTTTGATAAAATAATAGCATATTAATAAAAATAACATTAACTAATTTCTAACTTTGCTAAATATATAAGAAATAATAGTAATATTATAAAAGTTGATAAGATAAAGTTGAAAACTTTACCCTAATAATAACAACAATAATGATACCAAAACAATAATAGCAAAGATACTAAAACTAATATCAATGATAATATTAATAAGAATAATAATAATAGTAACAATAATAATAAAAAGGGCATTACTCAAAAACATAGTGAAATAAGGGCTTCCACCCCTTTACCAAAAAATACCAATAATAGTATTAGTAAATTTAATAATAAAGTTTAGTAATAATAATAATAATAATGATAAAAATAATAATATTACAAAAATAACAATGACCATAATCATAATAATCGTAAGGGTGATATTCAAAGATAAAATGAAGTAGGGTTTCTACCCTACATTGAATAATAATAAACTTATTAAATAATAATAATAATAATAATAATAATAATAACACTAATAATAATAATAATAATAAATGCTAATGATAAAAATAATGATAATACTAATAATAACAAGACTTGATATTTAAAGTACCACTACTACAATTCAAAATAGACACAATAGGGTTTCAGCTCTATAGAGAATAATAATACCAATAATAATAATAATAATAATAATAATAATAATAATAATAATAATAATAAGAATAAGAATAATAATAATAATCATAATCGTAATCATAATCGCATAACAATAATAATAATAATAATAATAATAATAATAGCAACACTAATAATAAAATATTTATAATAATAATAATAATAATAATTTTAAAATAGTAAAAAAAAATAATAATAATAATAATAATAATAATAATAACAACAACAATAACATATTAATATTAATAATAAGGAAGATAATAATAATAATAATAATAATAATAATAATAATAATAATAATAAAATCAAATTAAAAATATAATAGGGCTTTGGCCCTTAATAGAAATAATAATAAATCATTAATGATAATAATAATAGTAATAACAATAATAATAGAAATATTATTAATAATAATAGTAATATATTTCAAATAAATGAAATAAAATAGATTAAGGCTTGAATAAATAGTGAAAAAGGGTTGAGAGGGTCTAGGGTTCAACCTTAGGCTGGTGGTGATAGGCGGCACTAGCAGTGGTGCACGGCGGCGGTAGCGGTGGCCGAAAAAAGAGAAGAAAAAGGGAAAATTTATATGTTAGGAAAAGGAGATGTAGAATGGAGGTGGGAGTTACGGTGTTTAGGGTTGCCCAGGTGGAGGGGAGTAGAATGAAGGTGGCGACGTGGCTAAAGACGGCAGCGCACGGTGGTGGCTGAAAGAGAAAGAACAAGAGAAAGAGAGGATGAGAGGGAGGAAGGGGAAAGGAAATGTAGGGGGATATAGAGGAGGATCTGTAGAACAGAATGGGAGGTAAAAGAAGCGGCGGAAGTAGCGGAAGTAATGGCTAAGGGTGGTTCGAAGGGCAGCAGAGGTGGAAGAATGGGTTATTTGAGGAGCAACCTTTGCACAGCTAGGGTGGCTTGTGCAGGAAAAATCGAGGGATGAGGGAGGTTTAGGTAATTAGATGGCAGTGCAAGGAGTACTCGGGTAGTTAGAATGGGCAGCCGTGTTGGACATAGGCTGTAGAAATGGTATCTGAAGGGGGGCAATGGTAAGGTCGGGAAATTTTGGGCTGTGGGAAAAAATCCCGAGATCAAGCTAATGAGGGGTATTTATAGATCTTAGATGGGAGGTTAGGGTTATGTGGGTCGGCGAGGAAGTAATGAAAGTAGGGTTAGGGTCACTGGCGGCGATGGTTGGCTGGTGGAAGCAAATTTCGGGCAATGGTACTCACAAGAAAAGGGAGGGAATCGTCCGAGAAGGGGATATTTGGTTGGGTTGATGAGGATGTTGAATCGGTGAGGGAGAGAGAAGAAAGATTGGCCAGATCAACGGAAAGATTGGTGGTGAAATTCTAGGGAGCTGGGCGGCGGAGTTGCAGGTAGTCGACTGTAGTTGCAGGTGCAAACGGCAGGAAGGAGGAAAAAGAAAGGAGGAAGAAAAGGGGACGCGTGGACCAGCGGTTCGGGGGAGAAAAGAAAGAAAGGAAGGAAGAGGGAGATCAGCCGGGTGACGGCTAATTTTTTTTTAATCAAACGATGCGTTTTGAGGGAAAAAGAGCCAAAGCACGGCATAGAGCTCTAGGCAGCCGAAGGAAGAAGGAAAAGAAGGATTGGGCCTTGGGAAGGAAGGCCCAATCGGGGGCAAAAAGAGCAAAAGAAAAGGAAAAAGGAAGACGGAAAGAAAAGAAAGAAAAAAGGAAGGAAAAAGGAAGAAAGAAAAAGGAAAAAGGAAAAAGGGAAAAGGGAAAAAAAATTAGTGGGTTGGCTTAATTAAATTAATTTTGATATTTTGGATATTTAAAAATAATAATATTTAAATAAAATAATATTTAAATCTCTTTTTAGGCTAATATAGGGTTTTTGAAAGGTTTTTCATAAATTCCATTTTAATTAGCAAAACACCCTAATTTTCTTTAATTAAATTATTTATAAAATTCATATTAATTTGGAACTATTTTAACCTCCTTTATTTAAATAAAATAATTAATTTAATTAATTTTCAAAATAAAATTCTTAATTAGCTAAAATACCCAAATTTCTCCTAATTAAAGTACTTATAATTTTCCTCTTGATTTGCCCTAAATAATTTCCTTTTTATTTTCATAAAAATAATTTATTAAATTAAATTTCCTAATAAAAACTTATTTAACTATATATATATTTTTTTTTTAAATTAGAATTTTTGCTCCCTTATATCGCAAGATAGTTTTCTAACTCCCTTATCTTAAACATAGCATAATAACCTACCCCTAGGATTATTATTTGAGCCTCCTCCAAAACCCTAATTTTAGATTTTAGTCATAACTCCTTCCCTAGAGCTCATATGCCTCCCCAATTTTGTATGCATACTTAAGATGCCAACATTAACCTCATATTCAAATCTTAGTTCCAATATCCAACTTTTTTACATATGATTATGACTCCACCCTTAGGTTTTACTATTCATACTTGAGGCCTTTCCACTCTTTTATTAGTGATAAACCCTTCATTTACATTCTAATTATTTCATATACTAATTTTAACCTATTTTGAGTCGGCTAAAACCCTATTGTACTAAAACATGCTACTTATTAACCATATTGACCAAAATGCCCCTAGAACACTAAAATACCTATTTTCCCCTTTCCTAAATCACAAGATTCCCAACATGAAAGACATTTGTAGCCTTCAACACATACCCTTATTATGAAATGAATGGCCACAATTATACATATATACTTTATATTCAGCACAGTCATATTTACACAAATTTCTTACCATTTTATTTCGACATGTAAAACCACATAATATATATATATATATAACACCAAAGTCAAGTAACATTTCATACAATGTCATTATAACATCAACACAAATAGGGACATATATTATAACATAACAAACCCTATATTTGATATGTATCCTTACCAAAGTGACTATAGTTTCTAAGTATGCAACACCTATGCTTCCTCCTCCACTACCACCTAAGTATCACCTAGAAATAAGAATTTAAAAGTTTTATACTTTTTAAAGATTTCAACCTAAAAGAAGACTTAGGCAAATGATTGGAAATGAAATAGAGGTAACCAAAGTGGGAAAGCTTGGGAAAGGTGGAGTATGGTGGCGGTGACATTGGCGCTTACAGGATGGGTGATGGTTGGTATCTAGGGTTGAAGTGATGGCGGTGTTGGGACAGGCGGGAATCAATGGCAGGTAGTGGTGGTGGTGCTAGTGGTTAATGGTAGTGTAGGAAAAAGGGTAAATGAGAGAGGGAAAGAATGAGGGAGAAGAGAGAGTTTAGTGTGGTGGTGGTCATGGCATAAAGTGATTATAATGGGGTGCTACTAAAATAGAGCTGGAAAGGAAGGGGAGAAGAGAGGGTTGGTGGTAGTGGTGTGGCAAATTATGGATGTAGGTGGAAGGGAGGGAGAAGGAAGGGGGCCATATGGGGAGGGGTGATGGCATCTTAAAGGCAATGAGGGGAGGTGGTAGGGAGGTCAGCTAGGGTGCCAGTAGGTAGTGAGTGTGGTTTGGTTGATGAAGTTGGCAGCTATGTTGGGTATCAAAATGGAGAAAGAGAAAAGAGAAAGAAAAAAGGAAAAGGAGTAGGGGGTTCAGCTTACTCGTTGATCGGGGAAAGAAGTAAAGGAGGGGAAGGAAGGAGGGTGGCTATAGAGATATAAATAGGCAAGGGCTCTTAGGAGTGAAAAGGTGATAAGGGGGAATGTAGGGGGATTTCTAGGTGCATGTTAGTCAAGGAAAAAAAGAGGCAGGGAGTAGGGTGCAGGGTTGTAGAGAGTTGCAGAGGTGTAGGGGAGTGTGCCAGGGCAATAGGTGGTGCAGCATGCACGATAAGAGGGGTAAGGGAGTACGTGTAGGGGGCGGTAAGTCCCTATTTAGGATAGAAAAGGAAATGATTAAAGGAGGTAGGGAATGTAACAAATGGGGAAGAAAGATAGAAAGAAAAGGAAGAAAAAATGAAAAAGGAAAGAAAGAAAAAATTAAGGAAATAAGGCGTGGGCTAGACACCACCTAGGGAGGAGAGAAAGAAAAAAAAGGAGGGAGTTGGTATGGGTTGGTGCAATCTCGGAACAAGAAGAGAAAATAGAAAAATAAAAAATGGGAGGAAAATAAATAAGAAAGAAAATATTAAAAAAAGGAAGGAAGAATGGAGAAAAAATAGAAAAGGGAAAATTTTTTAGTGTACAATTTGGATTTAGTTTTAGGGTCAAATTTTTCGATATGTAACTATAAAAATTTTATCTATATATTTTTTTTGAGTTTTTGGGAACTAAAATAAAATAAATCTGAATATTATGAATTAGGTTAGTTTAACATGTCTAATAAATCAAATTTAAAATTTTCTAAGATTTCTGGGTTAAAATCTTCTTAGAGAGAAATGCTACCTTTATGAAATATAATTTCAATATAAACATGAAAAATCTTCTTAATTATAGTTAACAACCCTAAGAAAGGTGAATAATGCTCCATTGTAACAATCGGCTAGTCTTTATCAAGAAGAGGTTGCAAGTGAGTAGCTTTAACCCTAACTAAGGAGAGAGGCATACCCAAGTAAGTAATATGACACTAACATTCTTGAATATGTAGAAACTATAGAATCTCTTTTCTTACATCAAGGACTTCTCAACCAAAGTAAACAAAGCATTTTCTGTTGTTGAATCTCAAACTTGGTAAGTTAATATATATATATATATATATATATATATATAAGGTATAAAATTATCTAAAAGACATTTAACACTTTATACATTTCCTTTTCTAAACAAAAATAAGTCATCCCCAAAATGGGGTTGATGACTTCCACAACCTTACATCTAGGATAAATCTTAAAGTATTATTTACTTCTTACAAGTTTGAGGTGCCTTGTGAAATATTCAATTACCAAGACAAAAAAGCGGATGCACACATGCATGAGCGCGCGCACACACACACACACAAATGATCTCCTTTTCTCAAACCTCTTTTGGATATAAAGGGGGTCGTCGACATGCCATTACACATTAGAGAAAATGAGATAATAATAAAAATTCATAATGAGTTTTAGAAACTAATAAGGGAATCCAAAATATAACAACATGTTTTATAAGAAATGTTAATTTACCATATCATAAGATTTTATAGGTTTATTTTCGACATGCATCTAGGTGAAAGACTACTATTTGTATGCTTTCTTACTGGTTCATGGTTAAACAATACATTTTCACCAATATGTTTACCTTTAATGAAAACATTCTAGGTTGGATCAATGATAATAAGCATTATATCTCGCAATTTATGGTTTAATATAATTGAAATAATCTTATAAATCATAGTTCAACAGGAAATATGTCTAAACTCAATTACTCGATGAGCCTTTTGCATCTTAGAAATTGAAGTAAGATAAGTGACATTCCCTTTTTGAGGAATAAAAGCTAAAAGTGTCTTATAGCTAGCACCAACTTATCTCGAATAAAATCCTAATTTTTCTTGATAAAACCTATAGTAAAGTCATCCACACTGGGAGCCTTAGTGTATCCAATAGATAAAGCATCATGTCTCACCTCTTCCTTAGTGATAGGGCATTTTGAACAATTCATTGTTCTCTATAAGTAACATAAGGAATACCAATAAAGTTAATATGTCCTACTAATGGAGAAATAGTGGTAATAAGAAACTTGTTATAAGAAATGAAAGCCTATTACAAACAAATAGTCCCTCTTATCTATCTTCCTATTTTCTCCTAAAATAAATAAATAAATATATTTTCTATATTATTATTTTTTAACCTTAAATGAAAAAAAATCATTATTTGAATCTCTGTAATTCTGCCACTGAATTCAAGATTTTTTCCTCAAAAACATTTCTTCATAATAAAGAAGGTGCTCATACATCTTCTCTAAGGATTTAAACTAATTTCTTTAGTTACACTCTATACGGTAAATGATAGTAGATTTTTTCAAAGATGAAACATCAAACCTTTAGCTAATAACCCTAAAAAAATGGAACCTTATTTATCTTTATTCAACTATTTCAGATTGTCCTTAAGATACCTCAATATTCAAGTGATTCTTAGGAAAACATTACCCCTACATAGGTTTTAAATAATGGTTCTACACAAAAGGCAAAAACTTGATGAAGGATCAAATGATCAAGATTTATCATTTATTATTATGGAAGATATTGTCCCCTATTTAGATAGGATCTCCTATAAATTGGACAGATGAATACATTGCTAGTCATGGATAAGAGAAGCAAGTCACTAGAAATAATTTTGTGTGCATGGCATGCATAGAGGGCATAAATACATTGCATGGAAGGAATGAAGGTGGAATTTGCAAGAGAATAATATTTTAGACATTTTGGATGTGTAATATTAGTATTATCACATTAATATTAGCTAAAGGGCAAGGGAGTTGAACTAGTCAAAGAGTAACTTAATTATATCTTTTAGGGTTTATCTTATTTTATCTTATAAGATGTGTTTGGAGTAGGGACAAGCTACTACTTTAGAGGTCAATTTCTTTCAAATTTTATTAGTGTCATCTTATAATATTGGGGAAGTGCAATGGATATAAAATCCATAGAAGTGCATAACATGAGAGAGACGAAAGTCGAATAAAATTGTAAGTTTTGCTTTATTGAATTCTACATGAGTTCTTCTCAATTTTAACCAATTTTGTGTGAGTCATTATTATTGAAATACTTAATCTCTTTTATACGTGTAAATTAGAGATTAAGATATATCCTTCAAACCCTCCACAAAAATCCATGCCATCCCAACCCAAAGTGGCATCGTTAACAATATCATCATCATCTTCAACATTAATCTTAAACCTATTTTTCTTACTTGATTTTATCTATTTCCAAACTTTAGATAATAATATGATTATCATCACACGTTCCTCCTCAACATCTTATATTTTAAATCTAGCCATAAAATCACCATCATTCGAATCGTTCATCATCATAATATTCATATCACCACTAAATGCTAATAGTGGACCCTAAACCTAACCCTAACCCTAATCCACGAACCAAGACGTTTAAAAACCTTCATCATTCAAGCATCATCATCATGTTTTTTGAATCATCATCATCATCTTTCAACCATCATAACCCTTAAATAAAACTAAATGAACTATATTACCACCCAAATCATAATTCCATATTCCTACACAAATCTTCTTTAGTATTAGAACGTAAGTTTTGGTGTAGTGTGACATACATGACTAAGATCCAAACTTTCCTCCAAGATTATTTCAAAAACAAGTTCCTACTTCAATATTATTATAAGAAATCATCAAGGAGGTGTCAATATTTGAGCTTTGGTTGATTTGAGAAAGCGTTTTTAGAGTCACACCATTATTTGGGAAAAGGAATCATGGTGAGTTATGTGGATGAGATAAAGGATATTCTTATAATATTAGGGTAGGATGGAAGCCTCATAAGCCCAAGGATCATATATCCAACATCAAATCTGAAGAGATCAAGTAGAAGAAAATCATAGAAGGGAAGTACATAACTAAATGGAGGAAGGAGGAGAAGAAAGTATAGGGAGCTATGAACGACCTCACAACACTTTAAGGAAATTATATGATGATGTGGAGAAGGGGATTCTATTAGACTTACCTAATTTTGAAGGTAATATCATTCTGAAGTCCTCCTTGAATGGTTATAAATTGTTGAATCTATTTTTGAATATAAGGAGCTTGAAGATGGGAAAAGATATGGAAGTGCCATATTAACATTTAAGAAGTTTGCTGGAGTATAGTATGACAATTTGAAAAGGAGAAGGGAAAGAGAGGGTAAAACAAATATAAAATTATGGGAGAAATTGAAAAAATTATTAAAAATAAAATTCGTGCCCGGAGAATATAAGCAAGATAATTTCATAAGAATAACTACTTTCAGGAAGGGGTTGCTTGGAGTGGAAGAGTAAATTAAAGAGTTAAAAATATTAGCTTTTATTTATGATCTTCAATAAAGAGAATAGAAAAGATGTGCTAGATTTATTGGATGTCTAAATATGACTCATAGAGAGAAGGTGGATGTGTATACTTATAAGTTATTTGAAGACTTGGAAAAATTAGCTCTCAAATTTGAGAAGCAATTGAAGAGATCGAAGACACCAAAAAAGAAACTAATGAACCTTATGGTCGAAATTCAAGGGGTTGAAAAGCCATCAAACTCTCAAATCACAGTTCAAGACAACACTATAAGGTTCAATTATGAAGAAAAGGGCAAGGAAAAGATTGTTGATAAGGTGAATAAGCAATGTCTCATGTGTAAAAGCTATTTTCATTTTGTTAAGGGTTGTTCAAATCAATGGGCATTAACTTTGAAGGAGATAGAGAGTATGAAAGCTCGTGATGAAGAAGATTAAGATCTTAATGAAGACCTTAAAGAAGATAGTGAAGATCTAGAAGATGTGTTAGAATATGGTCAAGTAGATTGCTATGTGTTGTAATAAGTACTTCTAGTGCAACAACAACCTCAACCTACTTAAAGGGAGATGATATTTAAAGCAAAGTGTGGAGTTGAGGGAAAAGTGTGTGAATTCATCATCAATAGTGGCTCTTGTTCTAATGTTTTTAGTGAAAGAATGTTGAGCAAGCTTAGATTGAAGACCATGGATCATCCAAGGCCACATTCACTTCAATGGCTCAACAAGGACAAAGGTGTAGGGTAACAAAACAAGCTCTTATCTCTTTAAAAATTGGAAATTATTTTGATGATGTTTAATGTTATATTCTAGCTATCAATGCTTGTTATATTTTTTTAGGGAGACCTAGGCAATTTGATAGGCAGGTTACGCATGATGGAGTCATTAATGAATATGTAGTGTGCAAAGGAAAAAAGAAGTTTACACTCAAGCCTAATATAGATGAGGAGAGTTTGGCTCTAAGGAGTGAAAGGCAAGAAGAGGTCAAGGGTAGGAAGCAAAAAAAAAACAAGAAAAAATAGAGTTGCGGGAAAATGGGAGGAATAAAAAAAGAAGGAAGATGTCAAAGGTAAGGGAGGAAGAAAGAAGAGTAACATGGAGTTGTTGATCCTTAAGGAGTTAGAGATGGTTGAAGCTATCAAGAGTGAGAAAGTATGTTATGCAATGATGATGAAAGAAGTTAAACTAGGGGCGTGCTAACAAGGATCCAAAATTACAACAAGCATTGAGAGAGTATGTGTAACACCCCAAAATTCACTAATTTTTAAAAAAAGTAGAAATACTTAAATTAAAACCTGTGAATTTTGGGGATGTTACTGCTACACTTAGTACCAAACCGTTCTCCCCAACAGTTTCAGTACCAAGTGGTAAGGCTAAGAAAAGATTGAAATTTAACTCAAACCAAGAGTTCATAAAAGAACTAGAAAGATCATAATCACAAAAATCAAAGTACACGTAAAGAAATGTAATTCATATCTAAAAGAGAAATAAGCTTACAACCAATGAAAGGTTCATTTAAAATATTCAGTATAAGTAATAAATCATAAAAGGGTAAATCCAATACAAAAATAAATAAGAGAAGGGAAATAAAATAACGTGAAGAGTGAATCCAGCCATGATACTCTCAAACTTTGAGCCAACCGCGAGCTCAACACTCAACCCCGACTGATATCTCACCCACCTGCACAAAGTCAGAAGGGCCTTCTTCTCGTGGAAATGAGCAACACCCAAAAAAAGAGTGATCAATACGCTACGTACTGAGCAAGTTAACCGTGCACTAAGGTGAACACAAAAATCACATAAACTATGCAGAAAAAATAACAAAAGCATAGAGACCATCATGATAGCATACTAACGTACAATCATTTTGTAGATAAAAATAGGCCCATTTATAATCCAAATGAATTACTTAATTAATCTCTGATCAAAATCAATTCACACCATGCTTTTTATCAAATTCATACGAGTACAAGAATATCCCATTATTTTAGCCGGTGGCTCGGTCACTTATAGGGCATTATACCCTAACCATTATTATAGCCGGTGGATCGGTCATTTATAGGGTAAAACCCTAGCCACTATTCCTTATTAGTGGATCGGCTGGGTTCCTGCTTGCATAGTATTCTAATGTAAGTAATTAGTATCTTTTAAGTGCCTCAGCAAAACTCTTATTTGTGTTTATTGAGCTCGGGATCCCCCACCATTATAGTTGGTCACTTATAGGGCATCATGTCCTAACCACTATTACTCACTGATGGATTGGTCGCTTATATGGTAGAAACTCTAACCACTATTCTAAACTAGTGGATCAGTTGGACCCGACTTAATAATCTTTCACTTTAAATGATTAATGTCTTAAGTATCTTATTCAGAAGCTTTCACCCTAGACATGGATGGATCACTCCATTTACACTTATCCTCTAACTAATCTGTATCATATCATGAGAACCTTGCACCTTCTAACTTATCTAAAAACCTTTCCTCTGTACTCAAACTCACACCAGAACTCCAACACCAAAATATATGGGTCAAGGCCCACTACTACACACCTCTAAGTCCATTTATTTCCTTACTCTAGGGTTTTTTCCTAGAAAACCTAATTTAGGTCTAAGTAGCCCATCCTACTCCACGTTACACAACCCAAATCATTTTAACACCCCATTTTTCACAACCCATCGATCCCATAGTCATCATTATACTTTATTCCCCAAGTACACACATGTTACCACTGAACCCTAGTTAGCCATATCAAAACCCTAGTTAACCACTCCAAACCCTAATTAACCATAACAAACCATAATTAGCCACTCCAAACCCTAGTTAATCACAACAACCCATAGTTAATCACTCCAAACCCTAACTCAATCTCCTCCATACTCTTATAATGTCCTACGTTCTATTTTTCACCCAAAACTTCCAAACACCCAAATAACTCTTCTATT
Organism: Tamarix austromongolica; assembly: GCA_039764185.1. Classification (NCBI taxonomy): domain Eukaryota; kingdom Viridiplantae; phylum Streptophyta; class Magnoliopsida; order Caryophyllales; family Tamaricaceae; genus Tamarix; species Tamarix austromongolica. Next base: position 19,408,442 of record CM077808.1, on the reverse strand, counting down.
ACCTTCCTTACATCCCAATTCAACTTTTCATACATAAACTTTACTCCCATGTAGACACTAACCTCCTAATGCAAACCTTCAATCTTTTTCATTCAAACCCTAAAACTCCCACGTGAAACCCTAGATTCAACCATGCAAACCCTAGATCCATTCATGCATAACCCCAAATCCCACTATACAATATCCTAGATTCAATCCATACAAAACCCTATATTAGATTCCCCAATGAAACACCATAAAATCTATCATGAAAAACCTTAAGTCCATCCATACCAAAACCCTAGATTCCTCCATACAAAACCTAAGATTCCATCATATAAAATCCTAGATTAGATTCTCCCATGTAACACCATAGATTAAATTCTCCTATACAAAACCATAGATTAGATTCTCCCATACGAAGTCCTAAAATTCCCCATTTTATTCTTCCACACATGGATCATTAAAATACTTAAGTCAACTCACATTCCTTGGTCAACTTATTCCCCTTTTGTCAACTTACTCCCCTTGGTTAACCTCTTTCCCTTTTGGTCAACTTCTTTCCCATTTTTCTTTTTCATCCTTTCCCTCACATGCATGCCTTACAGGGTCACAACACATATCATCACATACCATAATATTTCATTACATATACATAATACACATGCCATATAATAATACATGAATATACTTTAACTCCACGCCATGCCACAGATGAAATAATTACAATGGTAAACAAAGGATGTATAACATACAAAGCATATAATACACATCAACACACAATAGGCCTTAGTAACACATTTACCTAAAACGACTTCGGTCTTGGAGTATGTTCTTACGCCTCCTCAGGGCTAAAATTAGATTCCCTCCTGCCAAAAATACTATTAATTACTAATTATTCTAAGACATTAATAATAATAACCATTAACTAATTACTAAATTTGGCTAAAAATGTAAGAATTAATTGTAATAATATAAAAGTTGATAATATAAGGTTGAAGACTTTACCCTAATAATAATAATAATAATAATAATAATAATACCAAAATAATAATAGCAAAGATACTAAAAATAATATCAATGTTAATATTAACAAGAATAATAATAATAGTAACAATAATAATCAAAAGGGCATTACTCAAAAACATAGTGAAATAAGGGCTTCGACCCCTTTACCAAAATAATACTTATAATAACATTAGTAAAATAAATAAATAAAATTTAGTAATAATAATAATTATGAAATATTAATAATAATAATGATAAAAATCATAATAATATTGTAAAAATAATAAAAATAATGGTAATAATAGTAATGATAATAATTGAAAATAAAATGAAATAGGGTTTCGACCCTACATTGAATAATAACAAACTTATTAAATAATAATAATAATAACACTAATAACAATAATAAGTGCTAATGATAAAATTATTATTAATATTAATAATAATAAGACTTGATATTTATAATACTACTACTATAATTCAAAATGGGTACAATAGGGTTTTTAGCCCTATAGAGAATAATAATACTACAATGAACATAATAATAATAATAATAATAATCATAATAATAATAATAATAATAATAATAATAATAATAATAATAATAATCGCATAACAATAATAGTAATACTAGCAACAATAATAGTAAAATAGTTGTAATAATGATAATGAAATAATAATAATAATTTTGAAATATTAATAATAACAATAATAACAATAATAATAATAATAATAACATTAATAAAAAAAACTCATAATAATACTAATAATATTAATAATACTAATACTAATAATCTACTTAGCCAAAGAGGGTTGGCGTTGATAAAAATAATCATACTAATAATATTGAGCTCAATAATAATAATAATAATATTGATACATAGTAATAGTAATAATAATAATAATATTTGAATAATAGGTTAAAAATTGAAATAAAATAAAATAAGCTTAATTAAATAGAAAAGAAGAGTTCAGAGGGTTTAGGGTTCAACCTTAGACTGGTGGTGAGGGGCAGCATTGGCGGTGGTGCACGGCGGTAGCGATGGTGGCCGAGAAAAGAGAAGAAAAAGGGAAAAGTTGGATGCTCGGAAAAGGATAGTGAGAATGAGAGTGGAAATAAGGGTGATTATGGTTGTATAGAAGGAGAGAAACATAATGAGAGTGGCGGCGCAGCCAATGGCGGTGGCGCATGGCAGCAGTGGGGGTGGTTGAAAGAGGAAGAAGAAGAGAAAGAGAGGAGGAGAGGGAGGAAGGGGAAATGAAGGGTAGGGAAAGATAGAGGAGGGTCTGCAAAACAAATTGGGAGGTGTAGGGGGCGGTGGCCACGGTTGGAGAGGTGGCTAATGGTGGTTTGAAGGGTGGCGGAGGTGGAAGAGGGGGCTAATTGGGAAGCAAACATTACACAGCTAGGGAGGGTTTGTGCAGGGAAAATCAGGGGAGATGGGTGGTTTAGTTAGTTAGAGGGAAGTGTAAGGATGCGTTAGGTAGGCAAAGAGGGTAGTGTCGTTAGCCACACGAGGGTTTTTCTGGGTAGGAATCAAAAGCTCGATATAAGGCTCACTATGGGGGTATTTATAGGTTTTAGAAGAGAGGATAGGGTTCTCTGGGTCAGCAGGAGGGTAATGTAGGTAGGGTTAGGGTCACCGGTAGCGTCATTTGGCCTACAAAAATCTAGGTAGTGGTAGGGAAGGTGATTGGATCGGATAGAGAAATCATGTGAGGAAAGGGGAGATGTGGCTGGGTCAAAATGGCTGGTGAGTACATAGGGAAGAGGAAGAAGCAAAACTACAGTTCAATGGCGTGATCGGCGGCAAAAAACCAAGGGGACATTGGGTGGTGGTGCAGGTCGTCAACGTTGGGGAAGGAGGAAGGAAGAAGAAGAAAAAAAGGGGGCTGGACTAGCCGGCCGGGAAAAAGAAAAGAAAGGAAAAGAAGAAAACTGGATTAGGCAACGAACATTAAAATAGGGAGCAAAATGCACCATTTGGCTGTGCCGAAGGAGGAAGAAAAGAAAAAGAAAAGTTGGGCCATAGGAAAGAAGATTTTGCCGCATGGGTTGGGCCACGTCAAAGGAAAGGAAGGAGGGGAAGGATTGGGCCACGAGCTAGCCTTGGTCGAGGAGGAAAGGGAGAAAAGAAAATAAAAGAAAGAAAAAGAAAGGAAAAGAAAGGAAAAGAAAGGAAAAAGGAAGAAAGAAAAAGAAAAAGGGAAAAATAAAAATATGAAGGTTGGGTTAATTAAATTAATTAGGATATTTGGGATATTTAATAATAATAATATTTAAATAAAATAATATTTAAATCCCTTTTTAGGCTAATTTAGGATTTTTAAAGGTTTTTCATAAATTCCAATTTAATTAGAAAAACACCCTAATTTTCTTCAATTAATTTATTTATAAAATTCATATTAATTTGAAACTATTTTCTCCTTATTATTTTAAATAAAATAATTTATTTAATTAATTTCTAAAATAAAATCCTTAATTAGCTAAAATACCAAAAATTTTATAATAAAAAAATTTATTATTTTCTTCTTGAATAGTCCTAACTAATTACCTTTTATTTGAATAAAAATAATTCATTTAAATAATTTCTAAATAAATCATTAATTTGCTATAATTCTTAAAATTAGGTTTTGGGGTATTTCAGTATGTAGAAGTTTTCCCAGATGAGTTGCCACCTGGATTACCTCTTTGAGAGGTACTGAACATGCTATTTATTTTATGCCAGGAGTTCCATTACCAAACACACCAGATTATTAAGGTAATATAGAGGAGTCTAAATAGTTGCAGAGATAAGTGTAAGAGTTGTTGGATCAAGGCTATATTCAAAAGAGCATGAGTCTGTATAGTGTACTAGATTTATTGGAGCCAATAAAGGGTGGTAGATAGAGGATGTGCATTGATTCTAGGGTAGTGAACAATATCACAATCAAATATAGATTTCTGATGCCAAGATTGGATGTATGTTAGATGATCTACATGGAGTAAAGGTGATTTTGAAATGTGACCTTAGGAGTAGATACCATCAAATGAGGATAAGGGAAAGGGATGAATGGAAGATGGCTTTCAAGACTAATTATGGGTTGTATTAGTGGTTGGTGATGCCATTTGGTCTATGTAATGTACCAAGTTCATTCACGAGGTTGATGGCTGAAGTACTTGACCTTTCCTTGGAGTCTTTGTTGTGGTCTGCCTTGATGATATTTTGATATATAGAAATAGTGGCTTTGAACATATGCAATATTTGAAGAGATTATTTGATAAACTTAGGGAGGTGAAGCTCTATGTAAAATGGAGAAGTGTGATTTTGTGATGAAGAGTGTGGTTTTTCTTAGCTACATTATGAGTGGATACGGTATTAGAGTTGATACCTCAAAGATGGAAGCTATTCAAACATAGCCAATGCTTACTAATGTTCATTAAGTTCGAAGTTTCCATGGGTGGCCTCATTTTATAGGTCATTTATCAAAGATTTCTCCACAATTGTAGCACCTATTACACAATTAATGAAGAAGGGAGAGTTCTGGTGGATGAACAAGAGACAAATGCTTTTGAAGGCTTGAAGAAAAAGCTTTCAAATGCACCAACATTATCTTTACCTTATTTTGATAAATTATTTGAAGTAACCTATGATGTTGGTGGTGTAGGCATTAGAGGGGCACTTTCACAAGAGAAGAGGCCAATTGCATTTTTCAGTGAAAAGTTGAATGGTACAAATCTCAATTATTCAAGTTATGATAAGGAGTTCTATGATACTATTCATTTTTTGGAGACATAGAGTCATTATTGAAGGCCCAAGCCTTTTGTACTACACCCGAATCATGAGAGTTTGGGTCAAAAAAGTTAAAAACTTACTATTGGTAGTTAGAAGAATAAAAATCAGTTTGAACAAGGAAATAAAAGGTTAAAGGGAAACCCTAAAATCATTTTTGGATAATCCTTACGCTCCTTCCCGATATTAACTTGAATAGCACCTTCAACAACCTGTAGGGGAGACTACCCATCAAATAGGTAGGGACCCAGAAATGGAACCCTTTAGTAGTATGGTACTGAGTAACCCTTTTATACCAAACCGAAAGGTAGGGCCCATATATAATACATCATACTTAAACAATATAACGACAATAACATACATGGGCTTAGGGAAATCATAATCGACATAATGAATAACACCATTCAACACCACACATAATAGGAAATGCGTAACACAAATTTCATATACTTAGCAATTCCATTGTGTACCCAAGCTAGAACAAGCACTAAAGCCAAACTTATACCATATCAATAGATCATAACGTGAAATTAATACATTGGTCTTAAGCCATTAATCAATCATCATCATTCAAATTATATCCATATGAGTGCGGGAACCCTAATATTATAGTCAGTAGATTGGAAACACTTTAGGGCAGAACGTACCTAACCACTATTATTCATAGGCAGATCAGTCTCTAGGACACCCCGCACCTAGCCACTATTCTCATCAGTGGATCGGTATGACCCCAACTTACATGGTGATCTACTGTAAGTGATTAGTGTCTTTCCATAATTTATTAAGATCTAATGTTTGATTTATCACACTCGGGATCCCCCACTATTATAGCCAGTGGATCGGAAACATTTAAGGCAACATGCACCTGATAACTATTATCCGTCAGTGTATCGATCTCTAGGGCATCTTACATCTAGCCACTATTATGCTAGTGTATCAGTCTGGGCTCAGCTCAATAACCTTTCACTTTACGTAATTAGTACTTTATTCATGTCTTATTCAATAGGTCCATTTTTTTTATTTCGAGGGAAGGGAAAATGTCACAAATTAAGAGACACAAAGATATACTTGCCATAGAATCAAGCATTCTAAATCAAGGATCATCCCATACATAAAATCCTAACACGTACTTCAAACATATCTAACACATATTTCCTTGGATACTTACAAACCAGGCATCTCTAGCATGATTATGAGATAAACACCATATCACACCCTTAATTATCCATCCAACCCTAGGTTATGCCGTGTTCTTGTAATACTCACTAACTCATCAAATACCCTTATCTTATTATCCAATATTGCTTATGTCTTATTATGGAGACTTATTTAATCCAATGACATGTTATATACAAGTTACTAATTTACCATTCTAGTTGGTTAAATTACTGAACTGCCCTTTTTACTTTTCAAATTACCAATCTATCCCTCTTGCTAATTTAAATAACCAAATTACCTTTTTTGTTGGTTAAAATATCAAATTGCCCTTTTGGTTGGTTAATTTACCGAATTTCTCTTATTACTTATCAAAATTACCAAATTCCCTTTTGGTAGGTTAATTTACCAAATTACCCCTCTTTATTATTATAATTATCATTTTGCCCCTTTTTCTTACAAAATTACCAAATTACCCTTCCTTTATACCAATTTACAAAAATACCCTTTCTTTAATCTAAATTACCAAAATACCCTTATCCTTTATTAAATCACTATTTTACCCATTTACTTTACAAAATTACCATAAAATCACCATTTTACCCCCTTTACTTTATAAAATTACCAAAATGCCCTTCCTTTATGTTAAATCACCATTTTACCTCTTTACTTTACAAAATTACCAAAATACCCTTTCTTTAAGCCAAATTACTAAAATATGCTTCCTTTATGCCAAAATACCAAAATATCCTTCTCCTTTTTATTAATTTACCAAAATAATTTCTTACTTAAAAAGAAGGGAGGAGAAAGGTAGATGTAGGGGCGTGTGGTGGTGTCTTGGTGGCGTAGGGAGGTAGTTGGGTGTGTTAAGAGGTGGATGTGGTGGTTCGTTGGGCGGCAGCAACAATGGTTAGAGGCAACAAAGCAAAAATAGGGGAGGAAGAGAGAAGGGGAAGAAGGGAGAAATGAGAGATCGATAGAAAGAGAAGAAGGGCTCGAGTAGGGTAGAAAATAAGGAAAAGAGAAGAAGAAAATGAGAGGAAAAGGAAGAGAGAAAGAAGAGGAGGCAGGCACTGGCTAAGTGGTGGCATGGGAAGGTTGCAGGTTAATGGGTAGGGTGGCGTGTGGTAGGAAGAAGGAAGAAAAGGAAATAAAATGCCATGCAAGGGAGGGCTGTGTTTGGCTCAAAAATGGAAGGGAAAAGGACGACCAAAGAAGGAAGGAGAAGGAAAGAAGAAGGTAGGAAGGGTTGTAGGCCGGTCGGGTGAGGAAAGGATAGAAGAGACCAAGCCTGCCTTGTGCACGCGAGGGAGAGGGGGAAAAAGAAGTTGGATGGCCTAACCAGGGGGAAGAAAGGATAAGAAAAAAATAAGGGGGAGACGAGCTAGGCAAAGATGTAGGGAGAATGGAGAGGATATGGGCTAGCGGCTCAGCGTGAGGAAGAAGGAGGGTCGTAGGCCTGGCGGCCCTAAGGGGAAGAAAAGGAAAAAAGGAGCAAAAGAAGAAAAAGAAGGAGAAAGAAAAAGAAAAAAAAGGAAAAAGGGAAAAAAAGGAGGAAATAAAATAAAATAATTTTTTGAATAATGGCTTTTGATATTTTTAATAGATAAATTAATTTAATAATTTAATTTACTATAATTTAATATATTAGTTCAAAAAAGGTAATTTTAGTAAAATCTTGGTTTGGAAAATTACTTAAATAAAATAATTATGATAAAATAAAATAAAATGTTTATTTTAATTTACTAAATAGTCGTATCCATTTTTATATACTCAAAAATCCATTAAAGAATTAAATTAAATAAATTTAAATTTAAATTATCCCAAATGAGGATTATTTATTAAATTATTTGTTTTAAATTATTAGGGTATTACAACCTTTGATAGTTAGCTTGTGAGATTAGTTTAAGGCTATTCCTTGGGTTAAGAGTTAGGACTATCTGGTATTTTTTTCGGTGTCTTTTGATTCGAGTGATTATGTATTTTCACGCCCTTATGTATTTTGTTTTATTGAATTTTTTAACTAGGGATAATTGGTCCCATTTGAAATGGTATTAATCTACTTTAACTTTCTCTACAGTGATTTTATAACTATATTATTAATTTAAGTGAAATAACATTTTAGCCTCCGCACTAGGTGTACCGATGGTAGTAGAAACAAGATTTATACCAAGTACGGCAATAAAACCACAAGTTTTATTATTTTATCTTCCAAAATTAATTACGGAAAAAAATTAGTTCCTAAATTTGTAGCTATTATAGATAAGGCCAAACATGAATATTAGTGTGTCAGTATGCATATAGTTGTATTTTGTCTTTTTCGCATTTAATGTTTAATACAAATATAATAACTTAATATGTATTTTTTTCTTAATTTAGTATCTTTAACAAAAATACATTGGTAGTTGCAGTTATTTTATAATAATATTTATGATATGGAGATAAGGAGATAAGGAGGCACATATTCACAATTGTTGCAAATATTCTATTTACATATTGTGGAAGTACAATTTATGAATGTATATTATATTAAATCATAGGTTTAATACTATCATTAATACCATAAGTTGTAGTAGCTTTTCCATTATGATTCTACCCCAACTCTATATATCCTCTACCTCCTTTCATATTCTCTAACTCTTTCTCATGATGAATGTAATAAGTGTGGATATTATATATATGGGATATTGCAAATTATAAATTTAAGAAGGAATCCATACTTATAAATGAGAATAAGAGGTTTTATTCTCTCTTCCTCTCTATATTATTCTATATCTCTCTTTTAGTTTATCAATATTACAACACATTATCAATATATATATATATATATATATATATGTTTATGTGTTGATTTTGTTTAGGGTGTTGGCAAATAACCATGGAGTTGATGTCAAGTTCGATTAGTGTTTGATAAAAGGGAGTGTTCTATATTCACTAGTCATCATTCTATATGAATATGATTATTATGTGTCATATAGGAATAATCTACCCTTTTTACTTCTTGTGTGAGATCTCAATTTTTGTAGGCCTATGAAAGGTCACATATGTGACATATCTTGTAATGAAGTAAATTTCAAGAACATCAATCCCTCGCTTAATTTAAATTAATGAAAAGTTTCAAGGGGGATATAGTATGGTCTTAAAATTGGCTTGGAATAATGAAATTTATTTTCATCTCCCCTTTTCTTTTGTTCTTATGTTAATTGATATTATTATTAGCTTTAATTATATATATTGGCTATATGAAATTTAATTTGATTATATGTGTGATCATCTCCTTTGCAATTATGAAATGGAGGGTAGAGATAAATGATGGTAGAAGGCTAAAAGTCTCTCATTCAAGAAACAAAAATTCAATCTAACATGATCAACTGAAAGATCAAAAGTGATGGATTGGTACCCACACCATCCATCACCATATGTAGATCTCCGTAACTTAAAGATGATAAAAATCCATCTAGAGTGGCAACGTTAAAAAAATTACTTAAATTTAAATGTGATGGATTGGCGGTCCTATTGCCTATAACCTTATGTGTAAAAGTGATGGATTGGTAGTCTTATTGCCCATCACTACATTCATATCTCAACACTTGAAGTTTATTGGAGAATATAGTACAAATCTCCATTACCCTAAGTTATTGGAGGGCCATAAAAATGGATTATTTTTTCCCTCATACCTTAAGTATGGATGGACGATTACACAAGTATTAGTAGAAGAATGAAGCTCCCAACTAATTATATTATTTGCAAATATGTACATGAGGTACAAAAGGAAATGATATAATTGAGGTAAAAGTTAAAAGTCTCACCTAATGATTATATGGTCTTGAAGACCTTATGCACAATTTGATCCTGAGGATTGAATGATTAAAAGGTGATTAATACCTTATGTGCAATTTGATCAAGGAGATCAAATGGTTGAAAGTCTTTTACGACTAATGTAGTACTGGTAAAGAAGATCGGATGGTATTAAATATCTTAAGTGTTTTTTGATCCAAAACATCAAACTATTTGGTGGTCTATAGACCCTTACACTAATTTATTTTTGCATTTTCTAGTTATGAAATTTTAATTCTTAAAATTTAGCTTCTATAATTTTTAAGTTTCACAATATTTAAAGCATTTCTTCTAATCATGAAGTAGTGATGATGACTTTGTACATAATTTTTCAGCCACTTATTCATGATACTATACACCTACTTTGCAATTGGTAGTGGTTAAAACCTACCATAATCAAATTTCCTCCATCACCATAGTGGTTGGAGTATTTACAATAATCTCCACATTATATTATAATTTTATTAGGTAGAGATATTTTGATAGTTGAGGCCTGAAGCTTCCTATCTAATACATAGTTTAATGGTTGAAGCCTGAAGCTTCCCATTTAGTTATTAGTATAATGTATTAAACATGAAGTTTTCCATTTGATATAAGTAATTAAATGGTAGAGGCTAAATGTGTCCTATGTCATAGACTTGAATACAATCCAAAAGATCAATTTACCTTATTAAATAGCCATTGTACATTCTATTCTAAGGATGAAGTATTTTATAAGCTTATAACTGACAAGAATGTACATGTGTATGTGACATGATAAATTTAATAAAGGGTTTCCTGATTTAACAATCGAATGACAAAATTGTGTATCATATTATGAGTATTTGATGATATTATTTCCATCAAGATCAGCTAGAAGTAAGCCCAAGATAAATTCACAATATATGTATTTGATATATGTGAAAAACCAAAAGATATCACCAACTTAAAGTTAGTGAACCCTAAAATATTATCTTTATGGCATGAGAAATGAGATCACATTAGTACACCACTAATAGAAAATATCATTGAAACTTGTACAAGTACCTACATGGAATTCTAAAGATTCATTTTTAATTAGTGATCTCATATAAAAGATATATTATTCTTAGCAAATTTATAGTCATGATAATGTAAGAAATTGTAAAATCCCGTATATACTTGATAGAATTCAAGTTGACATATGTGGACCATTTTAAATTTACCTTGGTATATAATGATGCATCAATTTAATGTTACAAGTTATATTTTTCAACAAGTATTATTGACACAAAAAATGAATGGCCATCTAATTAGGATAAAAATGTAATAATGCTTCAAGATAGAAGGAAAATGATCTTGTAGAGTTGTTGAGTATGAATTTGATTCATAGAAGCTTGTTAGTGAGGTCTATAAGTGACATACCAATATACATGTAATGATTTTTTTTTGGTAAGTAATGTGATGTTTTTATATATTATACCAAAAAAGGTAGAATGAGTACATCAAATATGGGTCTCAAGACATCGAATCATGGGTGCATGGTATCTACTAAGGCTAGTATATTTTGATATGATTTACATGTGTTAAAGCCTATAGGACATGTGGACAAATCCTTTAAAATGAAATTCCTAAGGTGAGTCAAGGGAAGATTGGTGCGTTGGAAAATACGTCAATTATGTTCTCTCCAAGTGTGATAAATTGTTGTAGCAAAAAGGTTGTACGAGTTCTTAGGCCTCAACCTTTCTTACTAAGTCAGTGGGTAATTTATGCCAACTAGTGGATTTTTGAAGACATCTAGTAGCTATGATTATAGTAGACCAAAATTATTGGAAATATGAATAGGTAAAGAATAGGTGTTCCAGGATTTCAACAGCATCATGGCAAAAGACACATGTTGTGTTTAGATGGGGATCCATTCAAATCATAGGGTTCTTAGTGTACAATCTATCTTGAATTTCAAGCCAAAGGATAAATTGGTTTCTCAAGATGGAGAATTTATTCCAGACCAATCCATACCAGAGAACCTTGCTATGATGTGGTTTTAGCAGGTGGTACACATAAGGTATGCAATATTTATCATGATATGTGCATTGTGACTTTCCTTGCTCAATAGTAAAGAGATTGGAAAAATTAGGTCTGAGAGATAATATCTTCTTAAAGATCCATGAAGTCGTAGTAGGTGTAGGCATAGACCATTAGTCTCGGCCTTTAATATAATGAGCGTGGATCCAGTGAATCCACAAGACTTATTTGTTTTGAATTATATTCCATAGATGTTTACCTATTGTTGCATTGTTCCACTTGTAGAGGTTCAAAAGTCCAAGGCCTCCTTCTTGCTTTGGATTGCATATTGTATCCCAAGCAATCGGATTTTTGCCTGATGTTTCTGATACAGACCATAGGAAAGAGCGGCACCTAGCATTGATCTCCTATAACACTTGTTGAGGAAGAATAAATAGGAGATTTCGGTATGCTTGTATTCCAAAAAGAATAGATTTTACTAATTGGAGATGACCAGCATAGCTAAGGAATCGATTCTGCCATTGTTTTAGCCTGTCCATGATCTTATCGAGTAAGGGCAAATAATGTTGTTTCCTCAAAATTGTACTAAGAAGAGGAACACCTAGGTATTTGACTGGTAAATGTCCTTCTAGGATGAGCAAGGTGGAATAAAGAGAGTCTAGGATGTGTCTACCAACCTTACCACGAAAGAAGATATGACTCCTGAGGGTGTTAAGTTGAAGCCCTAAAATCTTGGAGAAATAGTTGAACGTGTCAACAAGGATTAGGACAGAATTAGGGTCACCTTTGTAGAATAGTAATAGATCATCTATAAACATGAGATCATTGAGCTTGATATTCTTGCACTTAGGGTGAGGTTCGAAAAGAGTGTTATGCCATAAATCAAGCAGAGCTCTATGTAAATATTCCTTGATAATGACAAACAGATAAGGTGATAATGGATCTCCTTATCGAACTCCCCTTGTAGCTTTAAATGATTTTTGCAGAGTGCCACAATGAATAACTTACTGTTTCCACACAAGACATGACAAGCTTGATGAACTGGGGTGGGAAATCTAGGGCACTGAGCATAGTCTCAAGGAATGACCACTTGACAGTGTCATAAGCCTTTCTCATGTCTACTTTCAACATACATCTTGGTAAAAGGTGTTTTTTATTGTAGCATTTGACTAGCTCAATAGCTAGTAAGATATTATCACGGATAGATCTGCCCTTAATGAACCCAGATTGAGTCTCACCAATCAAGTCATTCCTGACAGGTTGTATCCTGGTTGTTATGTTTTTAGCAATAATCTTGTAAAAGACATTGCAATAGGAAATGGGTCTAAAAATCACAAGGTTTTCTGGCATTTGGTATTTTTGGAATAAGGTTTAAGGTAGTAACATTTAGTCCAAAGGGCATGATACTAGTAGTAAAGAAAAAATTTGTAGCAGCCTATATGTCATGTCCAATCACATCCCAACAACTCTTGAAGAAGTGTGAGTTGAAGCCATCAAGTCTTCGGGATTTATCATTGTTCATGGAAAAGGTTGTAGTTCTCACTTCTTGCAAAGTAACCGGTTGTAATAAAAATTGTTGCTGTGTATGGTTGAGTTTTGGTCCTCTATCCACGACATCCTGTAGGAAGATACCTGAATTGTGAGATTAAGAACCTAGTAGATCTTGGAAATAACTGTCAAAATGGTCTTGACTATGATGGGATCGTGATGAAGAGTTCCATTTGGGTCTTGAAGAGCTCTTACATGGTTTTGAGTTCTTCAGCCCTTGACCATAGAGTGAAAAAAATGAGTATTATTGTCTTCTAGTTGTAACTAAGTTATTCTGGATTTTTGTCTAAGGAAACTTTCTTCACATTTAGCTAGGTGGAGGTATTGTTGAAGTTGTTCCTGATCTCGAGTTATTAGGTCATGGTTTAAGGGATCTTGAGCTAGGATTATTTGAGATTGAGTCAATGAGGTTTGAGCTTTCTTGGTTCTTTTAGATATGCTCCTAAGTTTCATCTTGTTTAGCTCCTTTAAATAAGGCTTAAGAAGCTTCATCTTTGTCATGATTAAAGTAAGAGGGGTGTTGGAGTGAAGTGTTTGAGACCAAGTAGTGTTAACAATGGGCATGAAATCATCATGTAAAATCCACATGTTATAAAAAAAAATGGTTTAGGTCCATAGTTCTATGTACCATAAATAGATACCTTCATAGTAGAGTGATCATAAACCATAGGTGTTTGGAAGTCAACCTGAGTGAAAGGGAAGGTATCAAGCCAGGCTTCATTTCCCATTACAAGGTCTTATTTGCTACATAATCTAGTTGATGCTTCTTGTTTATTACCCCAGGCGTATAAGACTCTAGTATATCTGAGGTCTTGAATCTGGATTTGATGAGTGCATTGTACAAAGTTATCTATATCCTGAGCATTAAGCATATTGCCTTGAAGTTTTTAAGCATTATTTAGGATGATGTTGAAGTCTCCCATGAGAAGCCAGGGGTTAGAGGTTTGATTATGGTTTGTTAGCCAAGACTAAAGCTCTTTCCTACCCTCACCATTATTCGGTCCATAAATGATGGTAAGATAGAAGGGAGATTGTTTTTGGACATTTGTGATTTGAGCCAAAATACCTTGATCACACTGAGATAAAATAGTGACATGCCAAATACTAGGGTTCCATCCCATCCATATCCATCCATAATGATTAATTGATTAATTATGTTCCCACTTCCATCCTGATGGTAAGATATGTACTATAGCATCCACCTTATTCTATTTTATTTTTGTCTCACTAAACCGACTAAGGATAATCTATTCTCAAGAATCAATAAGCAGATATCTTTCTGCTTTGGGGGGTTATTCATCCCCCTAACATTCTAGCATCTGAGGCTCATGATAAATGGATGTCAAAATTAAGGAGGTAATGTGTATCAATCACTTTCTTACCTTGCACAATCTTCATCCAAGAATTACTTGACATGAGGTCATCATTTTCAGATATAACAGTAACTTCATGTATTCCAAGTGTGTTATCTTTGATAGAGAGTAAATGAGTCTTGGGTCCACTGATTTGTTGAATATCATTCAAACGTTTTGAGCTTGATACTTGAGGATATGTAGGAGGTGAGATATGGTCATCTTTTTGGCCATCAATTTTCTCTGGCAATTCAACAGCATTAAGGTTTGAAGTTTTTGTGTGTTCATTATCATTCTCCAGTCCAATTAATGGGTTCAAAGGTTTTCAATCATTAACTTCCACCCATTTTTGTGAAGTCTGGGACTTTGATTGGTTCTGGAGCTGTAGATTTGGGAGGGTAGGGCACATTACATTAAGATTGCTAGGTCTCTTGCAAGTAAGACCAAACTCAGGTCTCCATTCATAGACCACTTATTGAGAAAAGGAGGTACCATTTGGTTTCTTGATAAGGATATGATCAGGTAAGATTTTGTGGCTATCTACCTCTATCCAAATTCAAGCATATGAGATTCTATCTTTCTTGGCAGTTACTTGATCTACCTCGATGGGGTATCCAATGCAAATTCCAATTCTTGCTAGAGAGTCCACATACAAGTAACCTAGAGGCAGTCCTAGCAGTTGAATGTAAGTATGAAGACATTGGAAGTCTTTAGAACGAAATGTAAAATCATGATGTCATTCCTTCAAGAGTAGAGGTTTGTTTATGTATGTCTAATGGCCAGCCTCTAATATAGTTTGAAAATTAGTCAAAGAAGAAAATTGGAATAAAAAGAAACCATCATCATGTCTCAGGATTCTTGGCATCGCAATATGATTCCAATAGGACCGAACATAAGATTGAATTTGAGTAAAAGATGGTTTCGCAACAAACACCATACCCATTAGAGTGTGTTGCCATTGTTTCGATTCCTCCTTCAATCCTGTTTCTTGTATTTCAACCATGACTAAGCCCTCCTTGATAGTAGGAGGGACGTAAGAAAGAGATGTCATCTGATCCGGTCATCTATTTTGAAGTACTACATCTTGCCAAGATATAGGGTTAACATTAAGTGGCATCTGATGTTGTTGATTTGCCTTATACTCAATTAGAGATGTATCTATTTCATCTGTTGTAATCTTAACGACGTCAGGATGATCAACATCTGAATGGATGTAAAGAGAATTAGGAATATTATCGATCATTGTTGTTATCCCGTTCTTCGATTGTTGTGGTGTGATGGTCTTTTCCTTCTCTGTTCCATCTATTTTAACTTCAAAGCCTGAGAAATCGAAATCTGATGGAAGGTGAGAAGATTTTTGAATATTGATGATCACTATTGATTTGTCCTTCTTCAATTGTTGTGGTGTGGAAGTCTTCTTCTTCTTCAACATTTAGGAGATGAGTGAGAATCGAAAAGGTTCTCTGCCCGCTAAGGTTTGAAGAATGACCTTATCACTATTTTAGTATCTATGATGTAATGATTTTTGGTGTATACCAGTCACATATTACATTAACCTTTAAGCTAAATTAATTGAGATTATTAGATGAGTCTTATGTATACTTATAATCTCCAATGAATATGAAATTAAGCCATAAAGAAGGCTAGAAATGTTTATTTCCTCAGCCTTAGGGGGAGAGAAGAGGAGATTGAGATTATAAAGTAAGCAAGCAGTTAGAAAATTTATTCTATGAGATATAGACCTAAAGAAAAATCAAAGTGCACTTAATTCTGCTTATGCTTGCGAGATGTAGCCTAGCTACAATTTGCGTTTGTTATGGGCAAGAAAATATGAAACCAGTATGCGTTTTGACAAAATTTCCAACTCACACATAAGTCCTTGTGGTGACTTCAAATAAGTTAATGGTAAGTATGGTACAAATACGCTAGAAGCGTATGATAAGGGTCCAAAGAACTAAACCCTTAAAAGATGAGCTATAATCCTTTAAAAGTATAGAAACTTGCCTTATTGAGTTGACATGTCCATCTGGATAGAATCTAAGAATAGATTCTACTAGTAAATAAAATATCCATTAATTATCCTTACACCGGTGTAAGGTGGTATGAAGTAGACATTACACAACAAGAAAAGTGAGTTTGGGCGACGATTTCTATGATAATAGGGCAACAGAACAGATTTTGTTGCCCTTGCTTCTATTTTGGGCGACGAAAATATATTGTTGCCCTTTTTTTCTTTAAGGCAACGAATTTTTATAGTCGTTGCCCTTGTTTTCTTTAGGGCAACAAATTCTTATAATCGTTGCCCTTTGTACTTTTGGGCTACGATTTAATTGTTTTGTTGCCCATAACATAGTG
The DNA here is from genome assembly GCA_039764185.1 of Tamarix austromongolica. Classification (NCBI taxonomy): domain Eukaryota; kingdom Viridiplantae; phylum Streptophyta; class Magnoliopsida; order Caryophyllales; family Tamaricaceae; genus Tamarix; species Tamarix austromongolica. The sequence goes on along the minus strand of CM077808.1, from coordinate 19,391,452 downwards.
TTGGGCAACACTATTATGTTTTCGTTGCCCATACCTTAGCAAATAATTGCTAAAAAATTTTAAATCAACGCTTTAGGGTATATTTAATATGGGAAGTGCACTCTATTATATGCTCAAATGAAAACATAAAATTTCAAAACTATGTTGAAATGTGTGTTTGTTTAAATCGTAAAATTAAATTTTTTTATTAAATAAGGGGGCGCCCCCGTAGGGGTCCAAGGGCAGCGAAAAATCAATTTCTAATAAGTAAGAAATATTGTTTGATATGATAATAAGTGCAACGAAATTAATCTCGTTGCACAAAAAAAGTTTGGGCAACGACTATATATTTTGTCGCCCACGGTACTCTTTTCCTTGGTGCCCAAATTTTTACTTCTACCGCCATAATTCCCTTTGTATATTGGGCGACGAAAGTATATGGTTGCCCTTTTTCTTTAGGGCAACAAATTTTTATAATCGTTGCCCTTGTTTTCTTTAGGGAAACAAACTTTTATAATCGTTGCCCTTTGTTATAGTGGAAAAATCTTTGGACAATGATACTATTTATTGTTGCACATAATGTAGTTAACGAAATATATTATTCAAATTACGGAAATTATGTTTAATTAGTTAAATTTATTTTACTAATTCTATTCGTGGAAAATATTTTCAACTTTAAATTTGTTTGTTTTCAGGAATCGTTAATATTTTTGGAAAGTTTAAATTAAAAAGATTTATTTATTTATTTTAAGCGTTCGGATTGTTTCGAAATAATTTTTGTTTAATAAATTTTAAATAAAATCTTCCAATAATAATTTTTAAACTTTAGTATTTCTTTTATGTGTTTTTGTTAATAAAAAAAACACACCCAGCCTGACGCGTGCCGCCCCCTCTCTTCTTTCCTTTTCTCTCTTCTCTCATTTCTCTTCTCTTTCCCTGTCCCGACACTCCCACCCCTGCGCCTGCCTTGCTCCTGTTCGCAGCCCCACACCGCAGCAGCGTGCTCTCCCCAGCTCCACCAGTCGCTGCCGGCCACAACTCCGACCGCCACTGCCAGCCACCGCAACCAGCAGCAGCGTGCAGAAGCAGCAGCGGGCGACAGCAGCAGCAGCAGCAGGCCGCGGCAGCGACGAGCCGCGCTGGTTGCGCCGTCGTCCGGCCACGGCAGGCCTTGCTGACCACCGGCGAGCTGTCCCCGTTCCCCGACGAAGCTTCCCCGGCCTTCCTTTGTCCCGATTTATCGGTTTCGTTGGTATAATTTTTATGAAAAACCCTAATATTAATTCGTTTAATTGAGTATGATTTAGCTTGTGATAAGCTAAATTAATTGTTTGATAATGTATATATGTGCTGCGAGAATGATTTGGATAGGTTAATTGTATGGTTATGTTGGAATTTTGGAAATTTTGAATTTTTGGCCGGGTTATGTCTGAATTTTTCGGATTCGTCCGATTTAGCTATTTTGGGGAAATTGATTATACAATATGTTTTAAAATGTATCTAATTTTATGTTGGAACTGTCAATTTGAGAAATTTATGCAGAATTTATTGGAATTTGATTTCTAGGTCAAAATTCATGTGTGATCAAATTGGGTCATATAATTGAGTCGTTCCACTCAATTGATTGTATAATATCGTTTAAAATGTATTTAATTTTATATTGGAAGTGTTGATTTAGGAAATTGTGCGTAATTGATCGGAATTGGATTTTTAGGTCAAAACTCCCACAGGTTTAAATTGGATTGTGTAATCGGGTTATTTTATTCAATTGACTGTATAAATCACATTAGAATATGTTTAATTACATTTCCGAACTATCAATTGATATGTTTTGGCAAGAATTGATCGGATTTGCGTTCCGGGCTCAAAAACCCTAATTGTGCTAAATTGTGTATTTCTTTTATTGGTTTTGAGTAATTGATTATTTGATATGTTATAAAATGTGTTTAATTGCATTTCTAAACATTCAATTTGATTGAATTAATAGAATTCAACCGAATTGTATTTTCGGGCATAAAACCCTAGATTTCAAGTGAGATTATGAAATTGGTTAATTGTGTAGTTGTTTTTCTAAAATTAAATTTATAGAAGTAGTTGAAATGATCCTAATTGTATTTGAAGTGATTTGGTTGATTGATTATATTTGAAGATAGTCATTGATTATATTTGACCGATGAACATTTCCTAATATATGTTTTCCTATTTGCTTTTGCATGTATAGTCATTGTTTCAAAAGTGCCTGGGGATAGAAGTTGGATGAACCATAAGGGAATAAATGATAGGTTACATGTTTCATTTTGTATATGGTTTAGGCTGTATAGTCATTGGGTAAAATTTAAAGCTAATGCTTTAGTTTTGCATATTAGTTACATGTTTCATTTTGTTCATAACCAATTGATTACTTTGATATTTATATATGGTTTAGGCTGAGTGGACACTTCCAGAGGGTAGTCATGTTGACAAAGCATTATCTATGCAATGTCAAATTTTGTATAGACAATGGCGTTTCAGGCTAAAAGAGAGATATTTTAATGGATTTTCAACGTCACAAGCTATTGCAAACCGACCTCAAACAATAAATGCTACTGTATGGAGGTGGTTAGTGGTGGACTTTTGGGGTTCGTCTAAGCAAAAGGTTCTACTATTTAACTTTTTTTGAAGTTTCCGATGATAAGTATTTCCACTCTAATTTATAAATTTAGTTTATTTGATGGATATGCATTGGCTAATGAGATGCAAAAGAGTTATGAAATCATTAATTATCATTTTTTTTCACATATAGCATATTAGTGAAGTGAATCGTAGAAATAAATCAAGACAAATTGAAATTCCTAGGAATGGAGGAAAGTCAAAAGCGCGCTATCTTCATAAAATTGTAAGTATATTAATGAAATTTTTTCGATTTTTTTTCTATTTTTGTTGCTACTACTATTGTTCTATCAAAAATACAAAGGTTGGTCAATTCTATATATTTGTATATGAAAAGTATTACAATAGAATAAACTATTATTGTTAAAGCAAAGGCTTATCTTCTTTGACTCTTGATATCTTGTTCTTTCACTTAAATATTCACATGGATTTATTATATGTAGGAACATCAACCATCAAAAGAGCCTTCTATTATAGCTGAAAATGCTGATGAGTCGATTGAGGAGCCAGAGCAAGAACCAAATTATATTAGATTATGGGAAAAGACCAAAAGGTGTGTTTGATATGAAGAAGTATGTAAATATAAGTTAATTTACACAAATTTGTAAGGGTTTTTTTATTATTATTTATTTTATATTATTATAGGAAAAAAGATGGTACATGGGAAGATGGTGCATATGCAAAATACCAAAAGTTGACTGAACTTCATGCTAAGCAGAAGGAGTTGTATGGAGTTGATAATCTTAGTGTGAAAGAAGCATATACCCAAGCATTTGAGCATCGTTCTGGCTATATTAGAGGGCTAGGAGCTGGACCTACGCCTTTAAGGAACAAAAAGGATAATGAAATTGAGGCTAGCCTTCGTCAACAAATTGAGGAGCTTAAACATTCAAATACCTTAAGGGAGAAAAATTTAAGGCTCGAAATGGAAAAGATGAAGGAAATTGATGAAGAAAGAGAGAGAAAGTTAAGAGAAGAAGCGGAGGAACGAGAAAGGAAATTTAGAGCAGATGCTGATGAGGCCACGCAGAAGTTGAAGGCCGAAATGATGCAAGTTGTGAGAGATCAAATTGCAGGCTTTCTAGGCACACAACAATCTTCACAACTCACTAAATTAATATGAGGTATATTTAATCCATTCAAAATTTCCTATTTTTAATAGTTTGAACGTTAGAACTCTGCACTATAAATGTGGACAAATTATAGAACTAAAATTTGTAGTTTGTGCCAATGTTAGACATGTGATATTCATTGTCTTGAAATTGAGATGGATGACTTTTTGCATCAGGTATTCTAACTATACTATTTGTTCTCTTTTACAGCTGGGAGTTCTAATTGGACTTAGAAAATGACAAAGACTTTTAGAGGCAAGGAGCTTTTTTGGACTTATGAATGTAAGTTAGTTCTTGTATTCATTTTTATAATATGACTTACAACTTTTTTTAATTGAAGGGAATTGGAAAATTATAAATAGATACCATTGCATATCTCTTTATAATCTTAATTTATATTTTTTTATTTCATGAATTGCAGATTAACTTGAAGCATATTTTGTGACGCTGCAATATACTTGATGAAGCTAAGTATGCAGAACTATAGATAACATCATCCATTTTTTGGTGGTCCTTCAAGCTAGATAGCATAATTGATTTTTATGGTACCCATTAGGCATGACTTTTGCCAATTTGTATATTGCAGTATCATATACTTTGAAATTGGAATGACATTTGTTTTTGGACAATGATATCGTAATCTATGCATGGTTTGAATGATATATGATTTTACAGGGTAATGAAATATGGTGGATTATCTATATGAATGATACTGCATTACAGGATGATCTATTATTATGAATACATAATACAGGTCTTTGGGCTACAAAATATTTTTGTAACTTGGAAGAAAGACTCGGAATTGATTTTGTTGCAAAACAAGTAATAGGGCCACAAATGAAACAACTTCGTCGCACAAAAGTGGGTTTAGGCAACAAAAAATATTTGTTGCACAAAAGAGGTTTAGGGCGACAAAATATATGTGTCGCACAAAAGAGGTTTAGGGCAACAAAATATCTACGTCGCACAAAAGAGGTTTAGGGTGACAAAAAATATTCGTTGCACAAAAGGAGATTTAGGGCAACAAAATTTTCTTTTCGCCGCCCTAAGCAAGGGCAACGGGCTTATGGCGACGAAATTGTGACGAAATTTTTTTTCGCCCAAACTTTGGGCGACAAATTTTTTTTGTTGGGCAACGAAATAATTTGTTGCCCAAAGTAATATTTCTTGTTGTGTTAGTAATATCTTTACATAAACAGTTGCAACTGATAATGGATAAAAGTAATAATTATTCTTGATTTATTATGAAATGTCATTGGATAAATTATTATCAAATTAAAATAGTCAAATGTATCCGCTTTGAAATGGCCCGAAAAGTTCTAATTTTAAATAGTATATTTAAATGAAATTTATTATGATAGTTAATTAAATATAAATTATTTGATTAGAATAAAAGGAAATTAATTAGGATAAATTAAGAAGAAAATTATTACTATTTTTTAATTAGGAGAAATTTGGGTATTTTAGCTAGTTAAGGATTTTATTTTAGAAATTAACAAAATAAATTATTTTATTTAAAATAAGGAGGATAAAATAGTTCCAAATTAATATTAATTTTATAAATAATTTAATGGGAGAAAATTAGGGTGTTTTGCTAGTTAAAATGGAATTTATGGAAAATATTTTAAAAAAAACCCGGAACTAGCCTAAAAAGGGATTTTAATATTTTTGTTAAATAAATATTTTATATTAAATACCCAAAATATTCTAATTAATTTATTTAAACCCAAAACCTTATTTTATTCCTTTTTCCTTTTTCCTCTTTCTTTTTCTTTTCTCCTTTTCTTTCTTTTCTTTCTTCCTCTTTTTTTTTCTGCTGATTGGGCCAGGCGCGGCCTAATCCTCTTTCCTTTTTCTTCCTTTCTTCTCCCGCGGCCCAGCGGCGCTGGCCTTCTCCCAACGTGCGCCCAGACGCGGCGTTTTGGGCGATTGTATGTCGAGACGCTGCGTCTCGTTAAGTGAGGGCTTAACCGGCGCGCGACCCGCCCGATTCTCCCCTTTTCTTTTCCTTCCTCGGCCGACCGGCCCATCTTCTTTCTTCTTCCTTCTCCCTCCGTCTTCCCCCGACGCTGCAACGAAACCTTCGACCCCATCAATGGCCTCTTCGGCTACGGTGATTAATACCGGTCGTTTCTTGCCTCATTGTCTTCCTCTTAACTCCAGGAGTAATTCGGCATAATTATTGGACGTTGAATCTCGCTCGTTTCTTCTCCTCAGCCTCGCGAAAATTCGAAGCAACCCAAACGATGGCCGATCAATTACTGCCACCGGCCGCCCAAATTCTTGCACTTATAACCTCCCTGTCGAGCTTCAACACCCTATTATACCATTCACTATCTATAAATAGCCTAGTTGTAGGAGTTTTTGGAGTTTTCTCCCTTGAAAACCCTAAGCAGGGGCTGGCCTCCACCATGACTTCAGACGCTTCCCCTGCTGCTTATATTCAACCTCCACGCCACTGAAGAATTCCAATTTCTTCCCCGAAAATTTCTTTAGATAACTAAACCATTTTTAACCTTCGATTCCTCCTGTGTAGGCCTCCATAGTCGTGCCAAGTTTGCTTCTCACCTCGTTAGAATTTTCACTTAGAAAACCTTAAGCCGCCGTCCTCCGCCGTTTCCGCCACTTTTACTGCCCTTTGAACCACCCAAAAACTCCCTCTAATCCTCCTCTACCGAATCAAAACCTTATTTTAATTTTTCCCCTGCTCCTTCTCTCTTTTTCTTCATCTTTTTCCTTTTAGATCATTTTTTTCAGCCACCTCCGTGAACCACCCTCGGTGCCGCCCATTCCTGCCGACTCAAGGTGAAATCCTAGACCTCCTTAGACATTATTTACTATTTATTTTAAATTATTCCATTTTTATTTTATTTATTGGTAACTATTCGAATATAATAATAATTTCCATGCTATTAATATTATTACTATTTGATATAAAATTTATGAAGAGTTGTACTTGCAGGGTGGAGAATGCTAATAAAATAATTTTATTGTTAGTTCCGAATTTTAATATTAATTGAATTATTATATGATTATTATCATTTTTTCTTATTATTATTAATATTATAATTATTAGAATAATTATTATTAACATTTTATTAATTATTCTGGAAAATCTTAGGCCTTAATTTTGTATTAACATTCGCACTTATGTATTTTAGTATTATTATTCCTATTGTTCTTATAACCATTAATAATAATATTATCATTATCTTTATTATTTCAATATCATTATATAAGTTATTAATTTTATTGTTAATATTAATAAAAATTAGGTCATTAGTTATAAGTAGGGTCGAAACCCCACTTTAAATTCTAAAGCTTATATATTATTGTTATTATTATTATTATTATTATTATTATTATTATTATTATTATTATTATTATTATCTTTACTCATATTATTTTGGTGAAGGGCAGAAACCCTTATATCACCTTTTTTTTTAGACTGCCTTAGTTTTATTATTAATATTCTACTAGTATTTGGTAGAGTCAATTCTAATATAATAATTTTTAATTAAAAATAAGGTCTTGGGATATGTTAGAAATGATAGCATTCTTAAGAGAAAACCTAATCCTAGTATTTTTCCCATAGTAGGTGAGCCCAACCAAAGTCCTCAAGTGGTATAGGAGCGTGCTCCAAGACAGGTGACGTTTTAGGTAAGGGGTGCTAAGGCCATACTTGTATTATGTGATTTTATGCTATACATGCCATGTGATGTTAGTTATAGTGTATTTCGTGTGAATGTTGTATAATTGTTATTAATATAGCATGATTATGGGATTGAAGTATGTTGGTGTGGATAAATGGTGGCATGAGAATCATATGTACATTAATGTTGTTATTGTTGTATAATGTGGTTTCAAGACATGCATGATGTGATTGTAAAATAATGATGGAGTTGTAAATTATTGATGAGGTGGCTTGGTGATTAGGGTTTTGCATGAGAGAATAGGGTTTGCATGGAAATATATTTTTACGTGGAGTTAGGGTTTGCATGAGAGAATAGGGTTTGCATGGAAATATGTTTTTACGTGGAGTTAGAGTTACATGGGAGCTAGGGTTGCATAAGAGTTTGGGTTCTGCATGGAGTTACATGCAGCTAGGGTTGGCACAAAATAGTATGGTGTTAGTAGTTTGCATGAAATAGTGGGGTGATATAGTTTTACACAAAAGGGTATGATGTTAGGGTTTGCATAGAACCATGGTCTACGTGGAGTTAGGGTTTTACATGGAAGTTAGGGTTGTGCATGGGTACTAGAGTGTGTCATAACTAACTATAGTGGTGATGATTAACTAAGGTTGGAGGGGTCGACCTAAGATGAGGAGTAAGCATAGTGGGTGGCGGACGTGCATGTCTTGATGATTTCTAAATAAGACACATAAAATATTAATTACGTAAAGTGAAATATGTTGAGCCGGGCCCAGACCGATCCACCGGCATAATAGTGGCAGGGAATGTTTTCCCTCGCGTCCGATCCACCGGCTAAAATAGTGGCAGGGCATGTACCTTCGCGAGCGATCCACCGGCTATAATAGTGGGGGATCCCGAGCTCAACAAGCCAAACTATATGTGTTGTTAAGATATGAGAAGACACTAATTACTTACAGTGGAACACCGTACGACAAAGGGGCCAGACCGATCCACCGACATATAATAGTGGCAGGGTATGTTACCCTCGCGACCGATCCACCGGCATATAATAGTGGCAGGGCATGTACCCTCGCGACCGATCCACCGGCTAAAATAGTGGGGTTCCCGTAATCGTATGGACTTGATAAAGAATATGGTGTGAAATTAATTTGATAAAGGATTAATGAAGTAATTAATTTAAACTATAAGTATTATTTTGGCATTTCCACCTGTTCCTTCTTTTGCCTTTACGCGTTATTGTTGATGATTATGCCTTTTATTATTCTGCATGGGTTATGTGTTTATGTGATGGCCTTAGCACTCGGTTACCTTACTCAGTACGTAGCGTACTGATCACCCTTTTCATGGGTGCTGCTCATTCCAATGAGTAGAAGGCCCATCTGATTTCCTGCAGGTAGGAGATATGTATTATGATGCTATAGATATCTATGGGACGTCCAGTGGGGACAAGTGATGATCGGGCTGGATCGATTATCAGAGTGACGTGGCCGATTTTCCTTTGAATTTTACTATCTTATCTATTTATGACTAGTACTTTCGAAACTACTTCATTATTATAGTTAATTTCTCTTTCCTGAAAAACTACCCTCGTATTCGGAATTGAATAAAGACTTGTGCGTACCTGATTTCCGTATCTTTGATTTTGGATTATCCCTTAATGCTTACTAAGTTGTTTCTTTAGCCTTAGCACTTAGTATTGGAACGGTAGGAGTGAACCGGTCTGGTACTAAGTGTGGCGGTAACATTTCCAGAATTTACGGTTTAAGTTATAAGTATAAAAAAAAATATGTAAATTTTGGGGTGTTACAAGTTGGTATCAAAGCGGTCGATCTTGTTGACCATGCTCTTTTTTGGAAAAAAAAAATTATTTTGGAAGTTGCTATTGAATTTCGAAAAGAATTTTCCACCTTAACGGAAAACCATTCTATTTTCTAAATTTTTGGATCCCGGCCACGGTGAGGAGTAAAAGAGTAGATTAGGGTTCTCTAAGTAGTAGAAAACCTTGCTAAATATTCTTGAACCAATGAGATGTCTCTAAGTGTTTATTTTACTGCAGCGAAATGGTGAAAAACGGGAGGATTAACCGTTTAGAGGATGTCGTCACTGCTTTTCTTGAGTTCACCCAGCAAAACCATAGTGCTGGGGGGGATTGGCTTCGGAGGGTTACGGGACATCATCCTCCGACATACTCTGGGGAGGAGAATCCAATGATTTTAGAGGGGTGGATCCACAATCTGGATCGCACCTTTGAGGCTGTGGATTGCCCAGCTGACCGGCGACCCAACATTGCAGTTTTCTTCCTCCGGGGCGTAGCAGACGCTTGGTGGGAAGAGTTTCGTGCCAAAGAAGGTTCCCCGGCTACTTGGGAAGAATTTAAGACCTCCCTACGCACCAGATTCTATCCCGAGAGCCTGAAGAGGGATAAGCTTCGGGAGTTTATGCAGCTGACACAGGGGCCGATGACCATCCGCCAATATTATGCCCGCTTCATAGAACTGCTCCGGTTTGCTCCAGGAATTGCCGCCAACGAGTCCACAGTGGTGTTTCAATTTGAGCAGGGATTGAACTTCAGCATCCGTCGTATGATGGGTGCAGTGCCTTTCACCGACTTAGCATCCCTTTATGAGCGTGCTTGCATTGCATACACGTTGGTACACGAGCAGGCTGCCATCCTAGGGAAGAGGAAGCCCGAGGTACAGAGTTCGGGAAGTAGAACTCAGCCTAGGTTTGGAGATTCCAAGAGGCCCCCACCGAGAGATCGCAACAGAGATCAAGGACCCCCAAGAGGAACAGTTTGTAGGAGGTGTAGCTGTAATCATCCAGGTAGAGATTGCAATGGCAGGTTGGTAACTTGCCAGAATTGTGGGAAGCGGGGACACAGGACGATTGAGTGTTGGAGGCCCCCGCGTTTTCAACAGAGTCAGCCCCGATCATTTCAACAAGGGGGAGCTCTTATACCTCAGCAGCAGGCCTATCAGCAGCACCGACATAACTCGTCCCAGCAGTATTATCAGAGAGCACCTGCTCCATCTGGTGCCCTAGTTCGAGAGACAGGGAAAGACCACAGGGACCTAAGCCTCATCCTCAGAAAGGAGGCCAGTCAGGAGGGCACCTGAACGTTATCAGTCAGGCCGAGGCAGACCGATAGTTGGATGTTGTTACTGGTATGTTTACCATTTACTCATTGCCAATTATGTGCTATTTGATTCGGGAGCCACATTATCTTTCATTTCTTTTTCTTTTGCTGCTAAGGCTGGTTTGTCATCATCTGCTAGAATAGAACTATCTGTTATGCTTCCATCGGGTGGCAGGATGGAGTATAGTCGGAGGTTTTCCGACGTGGCCTTAGATATAGGAGGGGTAGACTTCCTAGTGGATATGGTCGGGATGGATCTAAAAGAATTCGACGTAATTCTAGGCATGGATATGTTGGGAAAGTACAAAGCGGTTATTGATTGTGCCCAGGAGCGGGTGATTCTGCGAGGCCCGAAGGGTACTAGGGTTTCATATCGGAAGACTCAACCCGAGCCGACCACTAAGGTTGTATCAGCGGTGGCTCTGAATACCTTGATCCGGAAGGGGTGTCCTCTATATTTATGCATTGTGAAGGAGCTGAATAAGGATCTAACATCTTTGGACCATATTCCGGTAGTTAAGGAATTTTCAGACGTTTTCCCAGAAGAAATACCAAGCATGCCTCCGGTCAGAGAAATTGATTTCAATTTTGAGCTAGTGCTGGGAGCTGAGCCTGTTTCCAAGGCACCTAACAGAATGGCGCCGGTGGAATTGAAAGAATTGAAGGTTCAGTTGGAGGAACTATTGGAGCATGGGTATATCCGACCAAGCGTATCACCGTGGGGAGCGCCAGTATTGTTTGTAAAGAAGAAAGATGGTAGTCTTCGACTCTGCATTGACTACCGGGGATTGAACCATTTAACGGTGAAGAATCGATATCAACTCCCGAGAATTGATGATTTATTTGACCAGCTAAAGGGAGCTACAGTGTTTTCCAAGATAGATTTGAGGTCCGGGTACCATCAATTGAGGATCGCTGATGCGGACATTATGAAGACTGCATTTCGAACGCGATATGGGCATTACGAATTTACGGTGATGCCCTTTGGACTTACAAATGCCCCGGCAGTGTTCATGGACTTGATGACGAGGATATTCAGACCCTTCCTCAACTAGTTTGTGGTGGTTTTTATTGATGATATTCTGATATATTCCCGGGGAGATGGGGAGCACGAGCAACATCTACGCACCATTTTGAGCACATTAAGAGAGCATCATCTGTATGCGAAACTATCAAAGTGCGGATTTTGGCTCCAAGAGGTCGCCTTCCTTGGTCACATTGTATCGGCGGAAGGAGTGGCTGTGGACCCTGCTAAGATTGTAGCAGTCACAGAGTGGAAGCCCCCTACGCACATATCGGAGATTAGGAGTTTTCTAGGTTTGGCTGGATACTACAGACGATTTGTGCAGAAAATTTCTAAGATAGCCAGACCTTTGACTAATCTCTTGAAAAAGACTACAAAGTTCCAATGGGATGAGGCTTGTGAAGAGGCTTTCCGAGAACTGAAGGAGAGGTTGACCACTGCACTAGTGTTGACTTTACCCGAGGAGACCGAAGAGTTCGAAGTTTATAGCGATGCATCCAAGCATGGTTTAGGATGCGTGCTGATGCAGAAGGGTAAAGTGGTAGCTTATGCCTCACGACAGTTGAAGAAACATGAGCAGAATTATCCCGCGCATGATCTTGAGTTAGCTGCTGTCGTGTTCGCTTTGAAGATTTGGAGGCATTATCTCTATGGGGCGAAGTGTAAATTCTTTACAGATCACAAGAGTCTTAAGTATATCTTCACACAGAAGGAGCTCAACCTGAGGTAGAGAAGATGGTTGGAGCTGATAAAGGATTATGACATTGAGTTGACCTACCATGAGGGTAAGGCCAATGTGGTTGCTGATGCTCTCAGTAGGAAGACTACACATTCTACGCCATGTCGTGTGATTGCTGATAAGACAATAAAGGAGTTACCAGACCTAGAGATTGAGATGATTCAGCAGGGAGATCTCGAAACTCGTATGAATGCCTTGATGCTCACTCCGACTATATTTGAAGAGATCCGAGCCGGCCAGGTTGGAGATGTCAAGTTGGAAAGGATTCAACAGAAGATGCGGGAAGGCAAAGCCGAGGGGTTCAGAGTCCATGAGGACGGCACTATTCAATTAAAGGGTCGTTGGTGTGTGCCCCAAAGATGTCCAGACCTTAAGCATCGTATTATGGAGGAGGGACATCAAACTCCCTATTCAATTCACCCAGGAGGATCGAAGTTATACAAGGATCTCAAAAAGGTGTACTGGTGGCCACGAATGAAAAGAGAGGTAGCCGAGTTTGTATCTCGGTGTCTTGTGTGTCAGAAGGTTAAGATCAAACATCGAAGATCAGCGGGATTACTTCAGTCTTTGGAGGTGCCGGGATGGAAATGGGACTCCATTTCTATGGACTTTGTGAGTGGATTACCAAGGACCCGAAGCGGTTGTGATACTATCTGGGTTATTGTTGATAGATTGACCAAGTCAGCCATATTCATTCCTATGAAGTCCACCTGGAGTATGGAGCAGTTAGCCAACGCATATATGAAATTTGTGGTCAGCCGTCACGGGGTCCCTAAGGATATTTTTTCCGATCGAGATTCGAGGTTCTTATCTCACTTTTGGAAAAAGTTACAAGAAGTTTTAGGTACCAAACTGAAGATGAGCACAGCTTTTCACCCTGCCACAGACGGGCAGACATAACAGACCATTCAGACCTTGGAGGATATGTTGAGAGCGTGCGTGTTGGATTTCCAGGGGGGTTGGGAGGAACGCTTGCATCTAGTGGAGTTTTCATATAATAACAGTTATCATGCCAGTATTGGGATGGCTCCCTTCGAAGCATTGTATGGACGGAAGTGCAGGACGCCCTTGTGTTGGAGCGACATTAGTGAGACGATCGTGTTGGGACCAGAATTAATAGAGGATATGACTCGTCAGGTCAGAAAAATCCAGGATTGGATGAAAGAAGCTCAAAGCAGACAAAAGAGTTATGCCGATCAGAGGCGTAGGGATGGAGAATTTGAACCTGGAGACAAGGTGTTATTAAGGGTTTCACCTACGAAAGGAGTGCAGAGGTTCGGAAGGAAGGGTAAATTGAGCCCTAGATATATCGGTCCCTATGAGATATTAGAGCGAGTGGGAGAAGTTGCCTACAGATTGGCTCTTCCTCCAGAGTTGGCACGAGTGCATAATGTGTTCCATATTTCTCAGCTAAGGAAGTATATTGCCGATCCGTCGCACATAATTCAACCAGATGAGGTTGAACTGGATGATTCGATGACTTACGAGGAACAACCAGTGAGGATTCTCGACACTAAGTTGAGGAAGAATCGTACGAGTTCGGTGCCTCTGGTTAAGATCTTATGGAGTCGCCATGGAACCGAAGAAGCTACTTGGGAGACAGAAAAAGAGATGCGAGAAGCATACCCGGAGCTTTTTGTGGAAGGTTAGATATTTTTTTTTTATCTGGTGTGTCCCTGAGGGGGTAGTTGATTTAAGTTTAGTTAGTAAATTTTTATTCCAGATTCTTAGAGTTTCCTAGTCTTTTCTTAGGATAACCGCAGGAGACTTCGGGGGCGAAGTCTGTTTTTAAGGGGGTAGTAATGAAATGCCCCGAAAAGTTCTAATTTTAAATAGTATATTTAAATGAAATTTATTATGATAGTTAATTAAATATAAATTTTTGATTAGAATAAAAGGAAATTAATTAGTACAAATTAAGAAGAAAATTATTACTATTTTTTAATTAAGAGAAATTTGGGTATTTTAGCTAGTTAAGGATTTTATTTTAGAAATTAACAAAATAAATTAGTTTATTTAAAATAAGGAGGATAAAATAGTTCCAAATTAATATTAATTTTATAAATAATTTAATGGGAGAAAATTAGGGTGTTTTGCTAATTAAAATGGAATTTATGGAAAATATTTTTAAAAAAACCCGGAACTAGCCTAAAAAGGGATTTTAATATTTTTGTTAAATAAATATTTTATATTAAATACCCAAAATATTCTAATTTATTTATTTAAACCCAAAACCTTATTTTCTTCCTTTTTCCTTTTTCCTCTTTCTTTTTCTTTTCTCCTTTTCTTTCTTTTCTTTCTTCCTCTTTTTTTTTCCGCCGATTGGGCCAGTCGCGGCCCAATCCTCTTTCCTTTTTCTTCCTTTCTTCTCCAGCGGCCTAGCAGCGCTGGCCTTCTCCCAGCGTGCGCCTAGACGCGGCGTTTTGGGCGATTGTATGTCGAGACGCTGCATCCACAGTCGTGCCAAGTTTGCTTCTCACCTCGTCAGAATTTTCACCCAGAAAACCTTAAGCCGCCGTCCTCCGCCGTTTCCGCCACTTTTACTGCCCTATGAACCACCCAAAAACTCCCTCTAATCCTCCTCTACCGAATCAAAACCTTATTTTAATTTTTCCCCTGCTCCTTCTCTCTTTTTCTTCATCTTTTTCCTTTTAGATCATTTTTTCCGGCCACCTCCGTGAACCACCGTCGCTGCCGCCCATTCCTGCCGACTCAAGGTGAAATCCTAGACCTCCTTAGACATTATTTACTATTTATTATAAATTATTCCATTTTTATTTTATTTATTGGTAACTATTCGAATATAATAATAATTTCCATGCTATTAATATTATTATTATTTGATATAAAATTTATGCAGAGTTGTACTTGCAGGGTGGAGAATGCTAATAAAATAATTTTATTGTTAGTTCCGAATTTTAATATTAATTGAATTATTATATGATTATTATCATTTTTTCTTATTATTATTAATATTATAATTATTAGAATAATTATTATTAACATTTTATTAATTATTCTGGAAAATCTTAAGCCCTAATTTTGTATTAACATTCGCACTTATGTATTTTAGTATTATTATTCCTATTGTTCTTATAACTATTAATAATAATATTATCATTATCTTTATTATTTCAATATCATTATATAAGTTATTAATTTTATTGTTAATATTAATAAAAATTAGGTCATTAGTTATAAGTCGGGTCGAAACCCCACTTTAAATTCTAAAGCTTATATATTATTGTTATTATTATTATTATTATTATTATTGATATTATCTTTATTTATAATATTTAGTTATTATAGAATTATTATTATTATTATTATTATTATTATTATTATTATTATTATTATTATTATTATCTTTACTCATATTATTTTGGTGAAGGGCAGAAACCCTTATATCACCTTTTTTTTTAGACTGCCTTAGTTTTATTATTAATATTCTACTAGTATTTGGTAGAGTCAATTCTAATATAATAATTTTTAATTAAAAATAAGGTCTTGGGATATGTTAGAAATGATAGCATTCTTAAGAGAAAACCTAATCCTAGTATTTTTCCCATAGTAGGTGAGCCCAACCAAAGTCCTCAAGTGGTATAGGAGCGTGCTCTAAGACAGGTGACGTTTTAGGTAAGGGGTGCTAAGGCCATACTTGTATTATGTGATTTTATGCTATACATGCCATGTGATGTTAGTTATAGTGTATTTCGTGTGAATGTTGTATAATTGTTATTAATATAGCATGATTATGGGATTGAAGTATGTTGGTGTGGATAAATGGTGGCATGAGAATCATATGTACATTAATGTTGTTATTGTTGTATAATGTGGTTTCAAGACATGCATGATGTGATTGTAAAATAATGATGGAGTTGTAAATTATTGATGAGGTGGCTTGGTGATTAGGGTTTTTCATGAGAGAATAGGGTTTGCATGGAAATATATTTTTACGTGGAGTTAGGGTTTGCATGAGAGAATAGGGTTTGCATGGAAATATGTTTTTACGTGGAGTTAGAGTTACATGGGAGCTAGGGTTGCATAAGAGTTTGGGTTCTGCATGGAGTTACATGCAGCTAGGGTTGGCACAAAATAGTATGGTGTTAGTAGTTTGCATGAAATAGTGGGGTGATATAGTTTTACACAAAAGGGTATGATGTTAGGGTTTGCATAGAACCATGGTCTACGTGGAGTTAGGGTTTTACATGGAAGTTAGGGTTGTGCATGGGTACTAGAGTGTGTCATAACTAACTATAGTGGTGATGATTAACTAAGGTTGGAGGGGTCGACCTAAGATGAGGAGTAAGCATAGTGGGTGGCGGACGTGCATGTCTTGATGATTTCTAAATAAGACACATAAAATATTAATTACGTAAAGTGAAATATGTTGAGCCGGGCCCAGACCGATCCACCGGCATAATAGTGGCAGGGAATGTTTTCCCTCGCGTCCGATCCACCGGCTAAAATAGTGGCAGGGCATGTACCTTCGCGAGCGATCCACCGGCTATAATAGTGGGGGATCCCGAGCTCAACAAACCAAACTATATGTGTTGTTAAGATATGAGAAGACACTAATTACTTGCAGTGGAACACTGTACGACAAAGGGGCCAGACCGATCCACCGGCATATAATAGTGGCAGGGTATGTTACCCTCGCGACCGATCCACCGGCATATAATAGTGGCAGGGCATGTACCCTCGTGACCGATCCACCGACTAAAATAGTGGGGTTCCCGTAATCGTATGGACTTGATAAAGAATATGGTGTGAAATTAATTTGATAAAGGATTAATGAAGTAATTAATTTAAACTATAAGTATTATTTTGGCATTTCCACCTGTTCCTTCTTTTGCCTTTACGCGTTATTGTTGATGATTATGCCTTTTATTATTCTGCATGGGTTATGTGTTTATGTGATGGACTTAGCGCTCGGTTACCTTACTCAGTACGTAGCGTACTGATCACCCTTTTCATGGGTGCTGCTCATTCCAACGAGTAGAAGGCCCATCTGATTTCCTGCAGGTAGGAGATATGTATTATGATGCTATAGATATCTATGGGACGTCCAGTGGGGACAAGTGATGATCGGGCTGGATCGATTATCAGAGTGACGTGGCCGGTTTTCCTTTGAATTTTACTATCTTATCTATTTATGACTAGTACTTTCGAAACTACTTCATTATTGTAGTTAATTTCTCTTTCCTGAAAAACTACCCTCGTATTCGGAATTGAATAAAGACTTGTGCGTACCTGATTTCCGTATCTTTGATTTTGGACTATCCCTTAATGCTTACTGAGTTGTTTCTTTAGCCTTAGCACTTAGTATTGGAACGGTAGGAGTGAACCGGTCTGGTACTAAGTGTGGCGGTAACATTTCCAGAATTTACGGTTTAAGTTATAAGTATAAAAAAAAATATGTAAATTTTGGGGTGTTACACGCTTAATGAGCATGATTTGTATGGATAAGAAGTCCAACATTTGAATGTGTCAGACCAACTGGCTATAAGTGGGTGCCTTTTATAGAAATGATTTAAAAGTTAATTTGGTGACACATGTCTTTTTAAGGTCGGGATTTTGTCACCAATAGGATTTTTATTGGTGAAGTTTTCGAATGTAAACACTATTAAAGTGTGCTTGTACATGCAAAGATAACCATATGTAATATGACATATAAAGTAGACATACTAACTTGAAGGAATAAAAATTATACTCTTTTCCTTAACCATTGTTTTATCCCACTAGGCTTTCCTAGCAATATTTTTAATGAGGTAATATGTTAGAGATATATTCTTAAGGGGAACTATTGTAAATATCAGATGATATACATCTAAGGGGGAGTATTGTAAATATTCTATTTACATGTTGTAGATGTATAATTTATGAATGTATATTTAATTAAATCATAGGTTTAATACTCTCATTAGTACCATAAGTTATAGTAGCTTTTCCATTATGATTACACCCCCAACTCTACGCATCCTCCACCTCCCTTCATATTTTCTAACTCTTTCTCTTGATGGATGTAATAAGTGTAAGTAGTATATATATGAGATATTATGAATTATAACTGTAAGAAGGAATCTATATGTATGAATGAGAATAAGAAGTTTCATTCTCCCTTCCTTTTTATATTATTCTATATCTCTCTTTAAATTTATCAATATTACAAAAACCATATACTTATTTTTAGTATATAAATTAAATTAAACACTAACCATGCAAACTGTGTCATTTATTTTTTGTAAGTATTTCAAGATCATGAACTAACTTATTTGGGTAATCAAATTAAATAAATAAGACAATAATGTTTAGATTTCTTCTTTGACTTTCACTAGCTAATGACATAAGATTGTAGGCATCTTTGATTGATGTAGGAAATATGTGTGTGTATATATATATATATTGTATATTGACTTAAATATTGTATATATACACACCTGACAAAGTTGATGCGATGTGAATTATTTGATTAGAAACCCAATTTAGATCCAAAAAATTAAACCTAATCTCAACCTAAAACTCTAAAACAACTCCAATCAATTCTAACCCAACCTGAATATAGTTAACCCAATTGTAATCCATGTAAAAAATGATCCGAATTGAAATAATCCAACTCGAAAAAAAACCTAACCTATACCTATATAGAAATCTGATAATGACCCAACTCGAACTTACTCAATCCTAAATAATCCGATTCGAACCTGACTCATATCAAGATATAATTCCAAACATATCTAATCTAAAGTCAAATTTAATCCACAAAGATAACATTTTATGTCATATAAATGGATACATAAACATCAATAAACTATCTTATTAATAAAATTTTATGTTAACAAAAATATACAACTCATATAATAACAATTGAAATGAACTAATAAGAGTCTATTCTACTCACTTTATTTTAATACTTTATTAGCATGAATCAGATTACATCATAGAAATTATTATTATTATTATTATTATTATTATTATTACTATTATAGATGTAAGAATTATAATGGTTAATATAATAATTATAATATATAATAATAATAGTAAAATTTATATTTGTACTTCTACTAATAATAATAATTATTATATTTTTAAATATTAAAACAATAACAACAACAATGATGATAATAATAATAATCAAGCAAAAATTTATTATTATTATCAGTACATATTTTATGACAAAAATTTGTCATATTATTACATATATTATAATAATAATTAATATGATAAACATGACAATAATAATAAATCATAAAATTCGGTATATTAATTATATTAATTTGATAGTAACCCATGTTAATACAAATTCTAAATTAAATTAACTTGACTCAAACCTATACGATCTGGAGTCTGTAGGCATAAATTCACTTGATCAAATCGCTATCTGACCTAAAAAAAGTAGACCTTAGTCAGATCCGAACTTGAAGAAACTAGATGTATTATATTCGAATCCAACTTGATATTCCATTGATCCGAAATGACTCAACCTAATGCAGGTCCAACTAGAATTACCATTATTTAAATTAAATCCAAATTTGAAGGACACCAAACTAATTGTATTGTAACCTAATTTTAAACCAACATAAAATCACTTGAACCCGACCCATATGATGCATTCGATATATATATATATATATATATATGTGTGTGTGTGTGTGTGTGTGTGTTATGCAAAAAATATTATGAGTTTGGTCAAAAAACATTGATTCTTATTTATCAATTGAAAATATATACAAGTTTTGGTGTGTAGATAATTGTGTATAATATAAGTAGTAAATACAATTTGAGTGACCATAAAAAAGAGTATACTATAGATCATATTTAAATTTTGCAATAAAAAAAATTCTCAAATCCTAAATAACCTAATTAAATTTAAACCGGACTCATATTTTGAAAAGACTAAAAGTCGACGGGACAAATACATCGAGTCACCGATCATTGAGTTCAAACAAGCATTAATGCCATAGGCATGACCCTAGAGAAGTAAACATGATCAGATTGGACTAGTACTTACTTTCACCAGAATCAAAAGGGCCGGGGCGGAAGAGTCAAAGTTGAACCACCAAAAGTTAAAGAACGTTGGAGAGGAAAAAGGCGGGCTCCAATTAAAGGCCTTGCATATTCCAACAGAATCTAACTTCAGATTTCCTCTTATGCCACTAGATCTTATTCCGAGACATCAATATCAATAATTATGTACGGATCCACAACACCCACATTCAAAAGTTCTACCGATACCATCATCATAGCGCTTGTATTGATTGGCTTAATGAGAGATCGATCGAGGCAGACGTGTGTGTATCTACGTTCCTAGAGTTGGCGAAAATTAATTCACTTTAAAAAGTCTGACAAATACTAATTTGATTCATTTAAAATGTGAATTGATTTTATTTGAATAATTAAAAGTCCAAAATGTATCCGATAAAATTCGATACATATTTAATAGCTGATATAACCTAAGAAATCGTAAGTCTTAAATAAATCCGACTCGATCCGCTGCTCATCCAAAATTCGATATAATCCGAAAAATTATAAATCCAAAATGATTCGACTCCATCTATTATTTATCTGAAATCCAATATTATCTAAAAAATTATAAGTGTATAAAGATTGGACCTGGTACTATCTGAAATTTAACATTAATCCATAACTCAAATTTTTCAAAACTTCATAAAACATAAAATAACAGAGATCTGTTTCTAATCCATACTAGTACTTACATCAAAATCGAGAAACAATATACTTTCTTAAATTTTATATCATTTATGTATATATAACTACAATATCCATCAATACCAATATTAAAGTAAAAAAATAAAAGTATAGAAAAAAGAAAAAACTCTAGTATATCATCTAAATATTAGTTCACTTCCATGGTTTCATCTAATACCATAAAATAATAAAAGTGCAGCCTTGAACACTATATATTAGTATTTATACAGCAATACCTTGTAATATAGCACTTACAACATTATAGGAAAGTAAGAAAAATCTAGAGTGACAATGTTTGTTATTCATTATGAAAATTAAATATTAATATTTTTTTTATTATATCAACAATATTAAATAGTAAGAAGTCAATATTAGTTGGTCTTTTATCAATAATAATCATTATTACTTACTTTATCTAATTTTTATCTAATCTAGCTTGATATGATCTAATCAAAATATATATAAAAACTAAGGTGTTGTTATTATTATTTTTGCCATAATTGATATTCATTAATTACTATTATTATTGTTATCATTATTTTTGTATTATTATTATTATTATTATTATTATTATTATATTTATTAAAATTATGTTGATATGATGTGATCAATCTCTTATAAAAATAATATGAGAATTATAACCTTATAATCATTTATTTATTATCAATTATCAATGATTATTATAAGTTAATATTATATAAGGAGCGTATAAGATATAAATATAATATCAACTTAAAATAATACTTAAAATCAATATGACCAATCTAATAATGGAGTTGAATTATAAGTTATACCTTAACATGAAAAGAAAAGTGATACAATTTGAAAACATTTAAATATAAAACATCAAATACATCTCCAAAGATCAAAAAATGACAAAAAATTCTAAGGCCCCAAAACAATTAATATAAGAATTTACTTTTAATTGAATAAGATAAATTAAAATAAATGATCTTAAAATAATTAACTTTTGATAACATCTTGGAATAAAAAAAAGAAAGAAAATGGCAAAAGCACGACTCAAATATAAAATGACCTAAATCCAATCCAAATTTGACCCGAAAATATAATAATTCAAATTCACCCGAGCTCGATCCGAACCCGAATCGAAATTAGAACAATATAAATTTACCTAAATTCGAATTTGTCCGATCTCAATCAGACCCAATCTGAGAACTTAGAATAATTTGAGATTATTCGATACTGAGTTGATCCAAATCAAACCCAACACAATCCGATCCGATAAAATAATCCGAGATTATCCGAAATCGATATGACCCGTTTATCAGATAACTTGATCCGATAGTGACCCGACCCGTACGATTGTTGGCTCTATATATATGTATGTATATCTATGTTATCTACATAATATCTAGTAAGAGACTAGTGTTCAATGCATATGTTATCATGTTCGTAGATATACACATAATTAATGACACTTTTGTAATTTAAAGCAACCCTTGTAAACGACTTTTTCCATTGCTACCGTATTTAGATTTTCTACTAAGAGCATCTTGTCAAGTCTCTATGTCAATCTGCCCATGCCGATTAATAGTTATAAATTGGATTCTAGCCTTGAGAGCTCAACTGTCAAAGCATGGTTAGTTTACTTAAGAGTCATCGGTTTGAATCCTAACAACCGTAATATAAAAGTTTTAATTTTTCTTTGTAGGGATGATTATTTATGGGCACTAGAATATATTGTCACGTAAAGACCGTTAGATTATTATAATTTACCTTTTCACACAATATTAGACCGACATATGGGGCCCTAGCGGTGAGTGTTTCGCCTTTTTGCTTAAAGAAATGAACAAGGATGGAGACCGAAACACAAAAAACAAGAACTGACAGAAATATAAAAATATCATTACTAGAAAAATTAGAAAAGAAAAATGAGAGAAAATAACAAAAAGTTCTCCGTCTTCCCTCTCTTTAACCAAAATAACAGTCATAAATAGAAATTATTATTTACAAGTCAACAAAATAGTTTCCCATCACTTCCCGTCAAATTTTTTTCCTCTTATTATAACATAATTTCATAGAGAATTATCATTTACGTATTCATAAGATATACTAACATTCAAAGATCTTATGTTATTATTACTATTACTACCACCAGAAGTCATAAAATAATAACAAATCACAATACAATCTAATTAAAGTAAGGGAAAAAAAATCATAGGCAGCACCACTGCAAGACTACAACCCAAGTAATCAAAATCACAACCAACAACACATAATGAATAGTCACAACCAATAACACCACATCACTATAATAACATCAATGACACAAATCATACCAATGATAACACAACACTACCTCAACAACCCAAAAAACACCAACACCACAACAATTCAATTGATTACACTTCTTCAACATCTAATTTTTGATCTCTAAAATAAATAACCTGTGATTTAAAAAGGAAGAAAATGATTGAAAAAGAAAAATTCTTAGTAATTTGCTGCAAGCCTTAAACGGATGACCTTCAACACCAAGCCTTGTTGATCTTTAATGCCGGACCAGAGCTTCAACGTCCAATGATAGTGGTGGAGATTCAATGGTGAACTCCAATGATGTAGCTTCAACAAAAGCATAGGCACTCAATGAAGGTAGGATGGAATTGCCAACCATCAACACAAACCAACATGCAACAAAGGCAGGAATTAGACATCGTTGATACACTAAGACAAGAAAGGAGGGATTGAAACAAAATTGAATGATAGAGGAAGGGATTGTGTGGCTTATAAATGCGTTGATAACTCAGGGAAGTGGAGGTAAGGTAAAAAATAGGTATTTTGCTCATAAAAGCCCCAAAAGGATGTTGTTTTGGAGGTAATTTTCCCTTTTTAGCATTTCAAAGTTGTTATCCATGTTTGTGTTCCTAAAATGTCTCATTGGTGTGAAATGAGTCTACTTTAACATCCCATGTTTTAGTGCCACAAAAAAGCATTTAATTCATACACACATGATAGATTTTTGACTAACCATAATAGGGAAAAGAGCGGTAATACCCTTATTTTTCACTACTAAATTTTTTTATTTTAAATTATTGTGGAAGTGGAAAATTAATAAATACTTGGGAAAATGGGGTGTTACTAATGCACTTAACATAGGATAGGTGCCAACCGCTTGTCCCATGTTAGATAGAAGGATGAGAACCCAACCAACCAACCAAAACCAATGTAGACTGCACTATAACATATTATATAAACATTGAAAGAAATCATATTATGTAAATACACAACCTCAATGGTTTGTAATGTTAAAATACATGAGGAAATTAAGTCAAAGAACATGATTATAAAATTATAGAAATAAAATTAAGGTGTATCCCTAAACTATGGTTTGTCAAGGACTGCTAAAAAATCTCTAGATGTCCACGTTCTTAGAACCCATGACCCACACGAGGTTGACCAACTACTGACTATCCTAAAAAACCTACACATGATCCTCTATGGGATTGAGTAAGTAATCAAGCAAACAAGCATATCAGTATGCTTCATAGTGAGTAACCCTAGTGACCTCCTCAAAGAGTCACCAACACACAAGATTCCTGCATAATATGGAAGTCGTACTAACATAATTCATGCATATTTCATATAAATAGAGTACATGCTCTATTATGGTTACACCAAGCATATGGAGCTCATACCATATATAACTCATCATATTTGACAATATATCACTACATCACAGATGACAATATACAAGATACAAAGTAAAATGTCCAGCTAATAATAAGGTTTCATTCATCCAGACATATGATTTCATTATAGGCCATTTCCATGCAACTAATTTATTAGCTCATTTATACATGTGTAAGCCATTATGTCCTTTATCATTCTTTTCCTTTTACTTTTACCTTTCTCTTTAGCCACATTTTGATTCCAAATCCTCATCTAAATACTCATTCAAATTAGTATACTAATTCTTTTCTAGTTATTATTGAGTGATGTATTATGTACCACCCCATGGTCTCACATAACATGGAATTCTATCCAAACCAAGGACATAAATTCTAGGCTAAAGCTAAGTAATCACCAATGAACACAAGATTAGGTTGAAGCCAAGTAACCACTAATGGACATAATTCTAGGCTAAAGCCGAAACCCCTTGGGTAACCAAATCCTTTAGTATCGATACCCCTACTATATCATCAATATGTATAGTAGATAAGGCGCTAGGATCTACTAGGATTCTACTCGAATGCATAGCCTGAAGGCACCAATAAACACCAAAATGTAGACTAACATCTAGTAGTTAATTAAAGATTGAATAACCCAAACCTAGACACAAGTCAATCATCTTTTGCTTTAAGTGATTCATATATTATTCTTGATGTTACATGATGACACATGGCCCATATAATATGCAAGCAAGGCATTCATATACTGATTCCATCTTACCCATTACCATTCCCCAATCATTTATGGGATTTTTATTAATGCTTACTCAATATTAACCAAATTCCTTAGATTAATCCATTTTAGTCTAAAATTAAGACTACATTACTCCTTTAGAGCCATCTAATACTTATTCAGGTTTATCCATTAAGGCCTTTACAACAACCATTGAGTATGCTATAGGTTATGATCCATTTAATCCATCTATTAGGTTGTCCATTCATATTAACAGATGTATTTAAGTCATTAAACAACCATATAACATCATTTGGCATGATCTCAAGGCATATCAAAGTTAAAAGAAAAAAATACACAATCTGGCTGAATCAACCAAACAATTTAACTAGTTAATTAGTGTTGGCCAACTAGTCAATTGGTTTAGCTTGGCCAAAGCCAATGTTCCCTTAGACTAAAAGATTGGTTTTCCTAAACTAGTCAGCTATTTTAGGAAAGGTGAATCAATTATACAAAACTATTAATAGGTTTATGTAGAGAGTAAACCAAATTCACCACAAACCTATAGACTAATGTGTTAGGCGACTAGTTGATGGTTTTAAGGACTAGTCAATGATTTTGACCCAACTAATCAATCAATCCCACCTCAAACATCACATAACAAAAAATATTTTCCATGTAAGTTTTCCTCAAAATTTCTTCTACATCTAAACCAAAATATGTTCTGGCATTATACCAACACTTCTTTAGCTCATAAACTAAGACATCCTTCATAATTAATTGAATTGACCTAATTTCCATAAAATCGTGCATTTTTCTTATAATTTGTAAGTAAAAAAAAATGAGTTAATTCAAAAAAAATTCTCAAGCCAACTTATAAGATTAGAACATTAAAGAATTCACCACAACACATGCTTAACTAAGTTACATTTTAGAAGTAAGAATGACTTACTTGGTATAAGGAAAACTTTTCCACAAATAGAAAACTCAACCTAGAAGTTTTTTAATTTCCAAACCTTAGAGAATATAGAAGCTAAAGATTTAGAAATTTAAGGAATAATTTTATAAATCATATATTTAATTAGGAGAAAATAACTTACCAAACCTAAGAGAAAAATAAATTGAATTTTTTGATGAAAGAGAGACTCAACTTTCTCCTAAATCTAATCTCCCTTACATAAAGATAAACAAAAGAGCTGGAGAAATTATCAAAAGAGTGGAAAAAAATGGAAAATTATCTTGAATTGGTGAGAAAATAACACAAGGTTAGAGAGATCTAGAATATTTTAGTAACTAAAAGAAAGGTGAATGGATGGAGCAATTACGACTATTTATAGCCAACAAATTGGTACAAGAACAAGTGTGGTTAATCATAGATAAAAAAAACTTAATTTCTAACATTTAAATTTGATTTGAATGGATGGATTTCAACAAAGATAGACCGACCTCCATTCTATATCTGAAATTGTGATTTATGGAATAATTCAGATCGAATTTGCCAAGAAATATCAAATATAAGAGAGGAAATGAATGATCAGTGTAGAAGGAATATTCTATATAAATAGAGTCTTGTTTGGGAATTGAAGTAAAGATTCTAGAGCATGCATAGGAGAGAGGTGGAAGAAGACAAAGCTGAGGTCACCATCCTCGTCAATTGTCCAAATCAATTCAAGATAGAAGCTTGGGAAAAATACATGATAAGAAAGATTAAGAGTATTTAAATAACAACTTGGAATGTAAATATCAAGGTTTAATTTTGGTATAAGAAGTTTTTCCAAAAAAATTGAGTCTCCTAAATGTACTTGTCCCAATAAACTAGTCGAGTAATTTGGCTTACTAGTTGATTATTCTATCGACTAGTCAATTAGTTTGATCAAGAAAAAACTCTTTAACTGAAATGATGAACAAATCAATTTGTTCATGGAAGCATTCAATTAGTACACTTGAAACTCATTTTATTCCGTGTCTAAAATTTATTCAAATCTCACTTTTGCTCAAGCTTAATTATAGTTCTAAATCAAAATCAAATGTTATCAAATTTTAATAAATACCATAACTTACCATTCACCAAAAATTTAAAAAAAATATGGGGTATCACACATTAGCTGCATAACTAAATTCTCCATTTGTGATCACCCTTATGAAGATAATATACACGTTCTTTGGTATTATGTCATTAGTAAAAGCATTTGGTAGAGTTTGGTTAATGATGGTAAACATCAAGACATTTTTAGTAGCTCTTTCCCCAATTATCGATGGTCTAGTTTGCATTAGAACAAACCAATAGGTAATAATGCAACTCCTTGGTCCCTTATTTTTGAAAATACCTATTAGATGGTTTGGAAGTGAAGAAAGAGAAAAATCTTTGATGATATGGATGTCTAGATCCCTCAAGCCTCATAATGTATTTTAGAGTTTGTTTAAGAGTAAGTATAAGCTTGGTATTCAATTTATGAATTATTCTATTGTTCTTCTTATAAGAGAGAATAGTTTTTGGATGATATCTCCTTCCTCATGGTGTCTTGAAAATTAATGTTGATGGCAGTGCTTTGATTAACCTAGGGAAGATTGTAATTGGTGTTGCTGCTAGAGATGGTACTGGCCAGTGGACTTTTATATTCTCTACAAACCATGGTGTTGTTATTATCTTAGGAGCAGAGCTCTAGGGTGTGTGGTACAAACTCTTAGAAGCTTGGCGCCATGGTGTTCATCATGTGTTTATATGTTGTGACTCTAAAGTTGTAGTCAACATCATTAACAACCCCCTCATTTCCGTCATCTTTATACTCCTCTTATTGAAGCCTCTAAATGCCTAAGATAAGAATTCTTATTTTTTTAGGCTTGTACATAAATATTGTAAATCTAATATGGTGACTGGAAATATAGCTAATATGGGTCATGACCTTGACATTGGGGTTCAATTTTTTGATCCTCTTAAAGATGTTAGAAATATTCTCCCATTTTTTGTTTCTAGAGGTGAACAATGGTGCCCCGTCGTGTATGATAATATACAATCATCCATGAATGAATGAATTTTTTCTTTAGATCAAAAATAAATTGTCTTGGTACTTGTAGTCAAATATATAGTCCACTTTATCAATTATTTTCTCTATCAAGGAAATTTAGCCTTTTATTAATGCTTAGTTTATTAAAAAGAAAAAGAGTAGACATATCTAAAAAAATCTTATCACTTAATAAATTTACTTATCAATGAATCTATTCTAATTATAATAAAATGACTTTAAGTGTTTTATAAAACTAGTAGTTGTCTAGTAAAACTAAAAAAATTATTTTATGAAGCAAGTGAAATTGTAGTGAGATTGCTTTATAAAACCATTGAATAAATTGCTATAATTATTTTATAAAAATACCAACTTCGTTTTGTGAAAATACTAATTTATTTTTACGAAATTATTGAATAAACTAGTGAAAATATTTTATGAATTACAAAAGTTTTTTTAATATATAAAACTATTGAAGAAACTACAAAAATTATTTTATGAAACTACTCAAATTATTTTATGAAACCACTAAAACTTTCTCTTTTTATTTATTTATAAAAATATGGAAATTATTTTATAAAGCCACCAAATAAACTACTAAAATTGTTATATAAAAGTACTAATTTTTTATTAATGAAACTACTATTTTTTTAAAAGCTATTAATTTTCTTTTATGAAGCTACTGAATAAACATTCCATTTTGTTTCTTCATCAATAACAAAATTTAAAATTGCCCAATCCAAATCACATTTTGAGGAGGCTCAAAGATAGATAATTTATCCAAATCAAGGTATTATGAATTCCAAAATTTGATGCAAAAATTATCATTAGACACTACCAACTATAACATTCCTAAACATCCAAAACATATTTAAAAAAATCCATCTACCTATCTCTGTCTAATGCATACACATCGAAAAAGTAGTTCTATAACCTACATTTCATAGTTTTGATGCACAAATTGAGTAGTTTGATATAATATAATAAAATAATTAAGTAGTTTATTAAGAATTTTGAATAGTTTTATATCATAAAACACAAGTAGTTTCATATAGAAATGTAGTTTTCTCAAATTCTAAAATAAGTAGTTTATTACAAAGGTTTGTGTTTTTTAGTTTAATACAAATAGTCATTTCATCTCGTAAAACGAGTAGCTTAATATAATAAAATGAGTAATTTCATTTAATAAATTAATTAGTTTTATTAGATATTCTGAATAATTTGTTTACTATAATAAAACATAAGTATCTCTTATTTTGTTAAGCGAATAGCTCTAAATTTAGTCATCATAGCTTGTTATGTCACATGTACTAAATATTATGAATGATGGTAGTGATAGGGGTCCATCAAACAATAAAATGGATCATGACATAAAAACCAATAAAATGAATCAACAATTTTATATTTACTATTTAAAAGAGAAAGAGCAACAAACATTATATAGATTTAGGTTCTAATACAAACAACTATTTAAAATACAAACGTAGAAACCCTTAATTACCATTAGATCTAGAAGATTTTAGGGCCGAGATTAAAATAAATTTCGGTTAGATATTTACTAAATCTTAACCGTTGATCAAATACTAATCTAATAATTGTGATTGATTCCTATACATGTATCTTAAAAAGAGTGTGTATAGGACATTCATCCTATATATCTCTATATATATATATATATAGATTTAGGCTCTTGTACAAACCATTATTTAAAATATAGACATAGAAACTCTTAATTACCATTAGATCCTTTGGACTAGAAGTGGGGAGTAGAAGAAGCTACCACTGGTTTCCATTACTGTTTATTCCTCGGATTGGCCCCAATAGGCGGCCAAGGTACTTAATGGGCATAAAACTGATCTTAGAGTTTAAGATATCTGCGGCCTTCTCTTGAAAATGTGCATCCCTCCAAGACCAATAAGCTTAGACTTTGTGAAATTAATGCTCAACCTTGATAGCAAATAGAAACAATCCAATAGTCTCCTTGAATTCTTGACATTATCTTAAGAAGATTTGCATCAAAACTAGCGCTCCCTACTCTCACTCCCTGAATCAACCATTTAGCAATGCATCTTTGGATAAACTGATTGAACGCTTCAACATCCATGAAAAAAAGAAAGGGGGGAAATGGGATCCCCTTGCTTGAGACCCATTTTCATCTTAAAGGGGGTGGTTGGCAACTCGTTCACCAAAATTGAGATACTAGTTGTTGAAATGCACTCTTTTATCCATCCTCATCAGACATTACTGAATCCCATTATGCCTATAATTTTATCAACAAAGTCCCATCTGATTCTACCATATACCTTCTAGAAATCCAATTGAATCATGAAACCTCTCTATCCCTTCTTCTTTTTAAAACGTTGAATGATCTTGTTGGCAAATAGAGCCCCATCTAGAATGCTTCTATTCTGAATGAAAGCTGATTGAGAATCACTAACCAGATAATCAACTACTTGTTTTAGTCTATTTGCTAAGATCTTCGAGATAACCTTATAGATATACCATATAAAATTGATGGGTCTGAAATGACTAACCTCTTCCTCCTCTTTAACTTTGTGATTCAAGGTAATCAATGTGATATTAAGCACAAGTGGCAGAGAGCTAGATCTGAAAATATATAGAAAAGAATCAATAAAATCCTCCTCTATGCCGCCCCACATATTCTAGATGAAACCTAAATGATAACTGTCATACCCTAGTACTTTTAAAGTTTCACATGCCTAAACCGCCTTCTGAACTTCCTCTCTTTATGACATGCTTTCTAATGATCTACTTTGGTCTCTCATGAGCTTGTGGAAACCTTTAGTTGAAATACTGATTTCTGGAAGGTCAAGCTCCTTGTAAAGACCTTTCAAATAAGAGATGATTACCTCCTTTATTCTCGCTGGATCCAATATCACCTAGTCTTTTTCAACAAGCCTATTGTAGTACCCCAAATTGAGCAGAGTACTACAAGGATTGATATGGCTACTTATATCAATATGGTATACCATCCTTTTGGTGATTCTGTCCTAAAGAACTCCACAATTAAGTGTGCTGGCCTTGGAGCAATTTTAGGATGGGTGACCCTCCTGGGAAGTTTCGAAAATTTTCTAAAAATTTCTTAGGAAGTGCGTGAGTGAGGACAAAGCGTGCTAAAAGGACTCGTGTTGATCTGTGGGGCCAGCCGATCAATCTGAAAGCGCTCCATGGTAGCCCATGTGTGGTCGTGCCGACTTTTGGTGTTATAAATGGTATCAAAGCGAAACCGCAACCGTGAGATGAACTTGAATGAGCCAGTTAGCCACCTAGCGGGATGATTCTTGGGATGAACTGTATTGAGACAATCAATGGTTGAGGTGCAACGAGGACTTTGCGTTCTTTGAGTGGGGGTGAATTTAATACCCCAAATTGAGTAGAGTACTATAAGGATTGATATGGCTACTTATATCAATATGGTATACCATCCTTTTGGTGATTCCGTCCTAAAGAAATCCACAGTTAAGCGTGGTGGCCGTGGAGCAATTTTATGATGGGTGACCCTCTTGGGAAGTTTTGGAAATTTTCTAAAAATTTCTTGGGAAGTGCGTGAGTGAGGAAAAAGCGTACTAAAAGGACTCATGTTGATCTGTGGGGCCAGCCGATCAATCCAAAAGCGCTCCAAGGTAGCCCGCGCGTGGTCCTGTTGACTCGAGGTATTACACCTATTGATAACAACCCTCTTCTTTCTCATGGTAGCAACTGTATGGAAGTATTTGGTGTTCCTATCTCTTTCCTTGAAACCCTTAACTTTGAAAATCTAGAGGTAATAAGCTTCTTTTCTTTTATGCCACATCCATAATTGCTTCTGTAGGGCTTCTCTTCTAGCCATTAGCACTTCATAAGAAACCGCACCGTCTTAGGGAAGATCCACCTTATCCAGTTCCTACTCAATGGTCTTAATATTTGAGTCAACATCCCCTAAAACTTTGTTATTCACTATCTAAGAAAAATCTTGATCTTCTTAAGCTTATTCTGACATAAGACCCCCTCCATCTTAGACCAATTATCCGCCACAAAACTACAAAACTACGGGTGAGGAAACCACATGACCCAAGATCTGAAAGGCTTCAGACCCTCTACTATCTTCTTTTCGCAGAGACGAATTAGTAAATGATTAGATAAAGATCTCCTAAGACCTAAACATGAAAGAGTTAGAAAAGTTGAGAGCCAAGCCGGATCAACCAAGAAACTATCTAAAAGGCTAGAAGAACCAACCCTATGCCAAGTATACTTCACTTTAGTAGGAGATAAGTCAATGAGCCCCATCCTATCAATCCACTTATTGAAAAACCTAATGCTACCACTTTCCAACCATCCCCCTCACCTTTCACGTGGTTGTCTAACCTCGCTAAAATCACCCAATACAAGCAATTGGGCACAACACTATTTCCCTATAGACCATAACTCATCCCAAAGCCCCTTTCTTTCTCTTTGCTTGGAATAACCATAAACAAAGAGCACAACATACTCAAAAGAGAAAGGAGCTCAAAAACCTTCAATCAAAATCCATTTGCACTAGTCTGGGAATTCCTAACAACAAAGAATATAGCATCCCATCCAATAATTAGGCCTCCACTCCTACCTTGTGTTGGGGACTCCTTCCATTCGATAGACCTATTTCATCAAACTCTATTTCTCCATGAATCTGACAAGTATTGATGCTTTGTTTCTACCAATCCTAAAATCCAAGGCATCTCCCTAGAAATAAAAGACTAAATACTGGAAAATTTACTCGGTGCTCTATACCCTTGACATTCCAACTAAAAATGATTATAAACAGGTGGTAGTTTGTTTCTAAGTACGGCAAAACACTCTTCATTACGTCTAACCATTTCACAATCCTCTAGTTTCCTTTTGTTAGCTAACTTTTCCTTTAAAAGTTTAGCATAACTAGGCATTTGGGTTAAAGCATCAGCAAATGGAATATTTATATGTAATTTCTTAAAAAAATTAATAAAATTAGAAAATTGTGTATCCAATTTATGTTGTTTCAACCATTGGAAAAATGGGATGCAAGGTTGATACGATTTTACCTCATAATGTGGAGCCTCACCTAGTGTGGGGTTATATCTTACCTCATTTTGAGAATTAAAATTTTCTATAGGTTTCTCATCAACTACCTTTTTCTTACCCTTTTCCTCCAAGCTCGAAAATGGTATATTAGACAACTCTTTACCACTCCTCAATGTGATTTCCTTTGCATCCTCTCATGGGTTCCTTTATGTATTTCTAAGTAAGGTTCCTTAGTCTCCTTTGGAGATCATAGTTGCTAACTATCCTACTTGCACCTTCAAGTTCTTCAAAGTAGCCTCCTGATTTTGCATTCAAGTTTTTTTATTTTAGAATCTAGACTCACTTTGAGTGATGAACTTAGTAAGCGATTCTTCCAAACTTGGTTTTAGTTTAGGGGTTGTGGTTTGGTATTGTGGAAATGGTCTTACATGACTTGAGTTTTGATTTCTCTAAGAAATATTTGGGTGATTCCTCTAACTAGGATTATAGTTGATCGAGTAAGGATTGTTGTTAGACCTACCCAAATTTGAAACAAAATTAGCCTGCTCAGACAATTGTATAAAATGGTTACCCACCTGGCACTCATTGCTAGTGTGAGGTCCACCAAATAAGTTATATCTTATAGTTAGGACCTGCACAGTAGAAGCACTCAAATTAGCCACATAATTAGTCAAAGCATCTAACTAAGCTAAAATAGTAGAAACGACATTAACAGAATGGATGACCGCACTCTTACTAGTTAATCTATTAGCAAGCCACTAATGACTATTAGTTACTCACTAGCATCATTCAGGTTCTTGTTCATGATTGTCCCACCTACAACTACATCAATCATGGAACAATTAGTAGAAAACAAATCGTTATAAAAATTTTGAAGCTACAACTAAATAGGTATACCATGGTGAGAACATTTTCTCAGCAATTTTTTGAATCATTCTCACTCTTCATATAACTATTGTTAATCATACTACACAAAAGTAGTAATATCATTTCTCATATTAGCATTTTTTTATGGTGGAAAAAATTTAGCAAGAAATTGTTGAGCCATTTCATCTCACATAATAATTGATCCCATCGGTAAGAAATATATCCAACTCTTAGCTTTATCCCAAAGAGAGAAGGAGAAAAGCCTAAGCCTTATAGCATTATCGAAAACACCATTCTGCCTAAAAGTATCACAAGGAAATTAGCAATATTAGCATTTGGGTCATTATTTGTTAATCCTCCTTATTGAACTATTCTTTGAATCATCTGAATAATGGCTAGTTTAATTTCAAAGGTGTGTGCTTAAATGGCTGGCCGTCTAATGCTAGAACTTGTAACATCTATGTTTGGGGTGGTATCGTCTTTAAGAGATATGCCCACTGGAGCTTGTACTTGCACCTGAAGTGGTGTCTATGAAAGAGAGAGATTATGTTGTAAATTTAGATTCAACACTTGTGGAGGACACAGGTTTTGTGGATTAAGAGCTTGTTGGTTCCTAGCCTCCAACATGTCTATCCAATCTGTGCAACCTATGGAAATTCCTCTCAATCTCTAGATCAAATAGCTCTAGTTCACCCCCACAAGAGCGAGTAATGCATTAGAGATCCTATACAATGTTAGAAAACCACTCGAACAAACTTTAGAAGGATTAGATATAAAATAAAATAAATAGAAACATAGATATCTAAAGCAAAGAAAATCTTTCATATCTCGAGGTCAATTATTTCCTAGTCCTTAGTAACGATGCCAAAAAATTGATAACCTCTAATTGCAAGTGCATGGTGTTGAAATACCATGCAAGGTTGATCCCATAGGAAATAGGAAGTGATCAATGGGATAGTGAAAAGATCTCCTATGTATAGACTAACGATAGGGGCAGATGATGTTTAACTCTAAATGAAATAAAAATAAGCAAACTAAATCCAACTAGAATATAAGAACAAGTGAAATTCAGTTAGAGAGAAGGCTAAGGTTCCAGTCAATCACCTCAACCCTAATTTAATTGAATATTAACCCCAAATCCAGAATCAAAACACTTTGTCATGAATGCCAACCAAAGTATATAGTGTAATACTTTCTTGGGCTACAACACCCTATTGTCTATTTAAACTCATTTATCTCTAGTATGATTGCAAATATAGGCAATACATTATTATGCATCATATTCCCTTTTTCAGTTATAGAAGTCAACCAAAGTTTCTCAACTTTGTGGTGTAATCTCTAGTCATGCTAATAGAGACCACTCCGACTCATCTCTAGAATCTTGCCGGGTTAATCTAAATAATAATAGAAAAGTGATCAATTTTCTCTATTATTCCAATTAAATCATTAGCACAACATGTATGAAAGGGAATTAAAATTAGCAGGGTTTAGATTCTCAACACATCCGGATCAGGGGATTTCCCTTTACCTCGGCATAGATCAATTAGCTAATCATTGCTTTCATTAAGATCAACATCTTAAATATTGAGAATTGAATCAATTATAAAAAAAATCCAAAATAAAAATGCAATAACCTCTTTATTTAGGATGATAAATTCATTGGTCTATTTGCTAGATAAGGAACAAGAAATTGAAATCAGGAGATGGAAGATTGAGGATGAATTAGAGGTGGGATTAGATTGGGTGATTCCAAACAAGTAACCCTAGATCTCTACTTATTGCTCTCAAAGTAGTTGTCTTTTTATCCTATTCGCTTCTTTTTGAACTGAATAAAAAATAAGTTTATATATACGTAACTTCCCATCAACACGGCCGTGTAAATCAACACGGAAGTGTCTTTTTATTTCTCAACTTTGCTTCTTCTCTTTTGTATTTCGGCCATAAATTCTTTGTTTGAATTTGGATTGAGATTATTTGTGATACTTTGGAAAACTAACCAAAATATCTACAACTTTCATGTTTAACACTTTTCCAAATTTAGATTGCATAATGTCTGGAGTTTCCAAGTCTTTATTCTTTTCATACTTTGAGCACTTACGTTTGCTTCTATTTGTTCCAACTATTGCATTTTAGCTCCTTTTGATCCCATACTCTTGAAATACCTATTAAATATGATCAAGTGTAAGAACAAGTGGACTAAAGTACGAAAAAATCATCATACAATCACATTAAATCTTCATGTTATAATCCATATGATTGACATAATTCATGCCTCTCACATTGAAACCCTAATATACAATCATGTGATATTTAACATTTAAGTGAAGCATATAGATTACCTAAATTCTAGCAAGAGTAACAAATATAAGCAACCTATAAAAATTACCTGGCTCTACTAATTACATTATTTTACCTAAAATAAAACCAACAATATATTAATATCTTGTTTTTATGATAACAAAATAATAAAATAAGGAAGTAAGTAATAGTAACAAAATTTTTTCTACTACTAATACTTGAGAATAGGCTAGGAAAATAGGAGAGGAAAAACACCATATTAGCATTCTTCCCCCGTTGGACCTCTTGTACCACTAATGCATAGCATATCTTCTTATCTTATATTGCTTCATTCATCTCACACTCCTTAAGGATCAACAACTCCATGTTACTCTTTTTCCTTTCCCTCCTACACTTGACATTCTCCTTCTTTTTTTCTTCCCTTTTATTCTTTAAAAATGAATCCTCCTAATCTAGATTAGGTTTGAGCCTAAACTTCTTTAGACCCTTACATACCACATAGTCATTAAGGACCCCATATTGCACAACCTTCCTATCAAATTGTCATGGCCTCCCCTGCAAAAATTTTCAAGTGCCAATAAGTTGAATATCACAAAAAACATCATCAAAATAATTTCTAATCCTAAAAGAAATAAGAGTTTGTTTGGTTACCCTCACGCTTTTTTCGCTATTGAGCCATTGGAGAGAATATGATCTTAGATGACCCTTAGTCTCCAAACTGATCTTGTTCACCATCTTATAATGAGCGACATTACTGCATGAGCCACTTTCAATGATGATTTCACACACTTTATCACCTACCCTACACTTTGCCTTGAAAATCTTCTCCCATTGAGTAAGTAAAGGTTGTTGTACTACTTGGAGCACCTTTTGCAACACATAGCAATCCACTTGGCCTTCTTCCAAATCATCCACTAGGCTATCAATTTCTTCTTTGAAGTCTTCATCAAGGACTTCATTCTCTTCACAAGCCTCCATATTTTCTATCGCCTTTAAAGTTAATAATCTTTGGTTTAGATAATCCCGAGAAAAGTAGCCATAACCTCTACACTTGAAGAATTTTTTGTTCACCTTATCAACCACTTGATCCTTCCCCTTTTCTTCACAAGTTAACATCCTATCATGGTCTTACTTTATGCTTGCTTGAGAAATTGGTGGCTTCGCCACACCCTTAGAAGCCGAACCATATGGAGCATTGGTTGACTTTCTTGGTGGCTTTATCCTCTTCAACTATTTCTCAAACTTGATGACTAACTTGGCTAGGTACTCAAACACTTCATAAGGGTATACCTCTACATTCTCTCAAAGATTCATATTTAAACCCCCAATGAATCGTGCACACCATGGTTCTTCTCGTTCTTGGACATCACATACTAGAGCTAGCCTTTCGAACTCCTAAATGTATTCTTCAAATCCAAGTAACTTTGGCCTCAACATAGTCATTTTTATAAACTTTTCTTGCTCATATTCTCGAGGCATAAATTTCTTCTTCAAATGTTTCTTTAATTTTTCCTATGACCTAATATTTTATTTTCATTCTCTCTCTTGTTTCCTTTTTAAATTACCATAAAACACTCTAACAAATTCTTTAAACTTTAATATTGCTATTTGAAATAGTTTCTCATCATCAATTTTTTTATACTCAAAAATCAATTCAATGATTTCCAACCATTTGAGAAAAGATTCAGATCAATATTACCTATAAAGTCAGGAAGATCAAAGAAGATTCCTTTTTCCACATCATCATAAGTTTTTCTCCAGGTTTTACGTGGCCTTACATAATTCCCCACGCTCTATTCTTCTTTTTCCACCCAGTTTTGTGCCCTTCTCACATGCCCTTCCTATACTTGTTCTCTTAAGTTTTGTGGCTCCACATGGGACTCATTGGCGTGGGAAGCTTCTATTCTCTGCACATGTAATTTAACCTCCCTTATTTCGTCCATCAAGGTCTTAAGGATATCCCTCAAGTCCTCTCCTTGGTTCTCCATTATTTTTCTTTACCAACCGATTGTGATACTCCCAAAACGCCCTTAAGTGCTCAGCCCTTTCGTATTTTCTTGATAAATTATTGAAGATTATTGAATATGGGATACTTTTTTGATGAATCTTGAAGAATCTTAAAAGAAAGATTGAGTCTTGATTGCAATACCTCCAACCTAAGGCTTTGATACCAAAATTGATGTGTAGGAGGATGGAATTCTCAAATTGATGAGAATATGGCTCACTTATGTTGATAATAATTAATAGATTATTTTGTGATGATGTATTAGGTCTTAAAGTATTCGAATTGGGTGGAAAGATGGTGGTGATAATTCGAACAAGCTAAATATGATTTGATGGTGATGGTTATCTAATGGTGATGGTTCGAATTAGTTCTGGTAATTAGGATATGCATTCAAAAATGGTGTGTTGATGGTGATGAAATTCAAATGTTAAGGTTTGGATGGGGGATGAGTTCGTGGTTTAGGGAAAGGGTTAGGATTAGGGTTTAGTTCCAATAGAAGGATTAAGGTGATATTTTCTTTGAATGGAAGGGTGTAGGGTTTCAAATGGTTGTTTAGGGCTTCTAATGGGTAAAATGAATTAGGGCTTTGCTTAAATTCATTAGAGTGGGACTTGGATGATAATTATGGCTGGAACAATATTGATTAAGGTCACACAAATGAAGAGATTAAAACTGTCAAGCTAAATCATTCACACGGATTTGAATAACATGAATTGAAATCACACAGAATTCAACTTATATTCAACTTCAACATTGATCTTAAATCTTCAATATCCATAATCATGCCTTCTATGTCTGCTTATAGCCATTCTACCACTTAGCCAAAAGCATAATTTAAAAGATTCCAAGCTAAAATATATTACATTACTTTTATGCTAATGTTAAGCTACTTTATGCTAACTTTATGCTTTATCTATTATCCAACTCTAATACTTAATTAATTAATTAAATAAATTAATGATATTGCTTGAACAATTCTAAAAATAAAATTTTCATGCACGTGGTCATCATTCCATGCATGCCATACACATGTACGTAGACACTTAATTGCTTGTTTGATACATTTCAAGCAATGTAACCATCATTCCAAATGAAGAATAATTTGTTCCATAATTATGAAATCCAATTCATGAGTGCTTACTCCCAAATCAGTTGATTTAGTACAACATATTATAATTAGTTACACATCTGACTAGCTACACGTTAGTGTTAGTTGCTACTAATTCAAAGTAGTTCATAACAAACTCAAACCAATGAATAGACAGTTCTTACCATCATTTATATTTTTTAATTAATAGAAAGACTAGTTTTTTTTAGTTAAAAATTAGTTGTAACAAACTTATTACGAGTCATATATATAGTCCTCATAATAGGCCATTATAATATATCTTATGAGAATGAAAGTTTCAAACTATATTAATTTTGTGCCTCTCTTTGTGAGTGATACTCAATGACATATGTGAGGTTGATAATTAATAGATGTTATTACTTTTTGTGTAAAATTCCTAGCATCCAATCATCATCTTTGTGAGGAATTTTCTAGGTAATTTTCATTTTCTTCAAGTCATGCATGCAATATCAACATCATCAAGGGACCAAAAGATGTTGAATTGTGAAAGATTGATTCATCCATCATATTACACATCATGTAAGGGGGTAATTCCCCCATTGCATGCCATAGAAAACTTTTTATGCATGGTTATTTCCTTTCTTTTTTTCATCCTATTTTTCCTAACTTCTAGGACAAGGTAACTTTATTTTCGTAGTGATGTAATATCCTACCATTCTAAAATGAGTTAAATAGTATAATTAAAAAAATTATTTTTATTCAAATTTTATACATCCTTTTTTA
The DNA here is from genome assembly GCA_039764185.1 of Tamarix austromongolica. NCBI lineage: Eukaryota > Viridiplantae > Streptophyta > Magnoliopsida > Caryophyllales > Tamaricaceae > Tamarix > Tamarix austromongolica. The sequence continues at coordinate 19,351,031 of CM077808.1, read as the reverse complement.
AATATCATTGCATTTTTAAAACCTTTTGTTTCAAATCATTAACTTTTTTTATGGTTTCAAGTTTTGTACAACTTTCAAGCCACAATAGACCATCTAACTTCTTCCAAATAATTATAAATTGATAGTATTTTAATTTATTGGCTTTTATGAGACTCTTACTGATGTAGGAGCATCTAATGAACCTAATGATTGTCATGTTAATATTAATTCTCAAGCTAAGGAAGATTTAAGTTTCTTAATGTTGGAGCCTATCATTTTAAATTTTCTTGATAATTCTTATATGCTTGACTTTGAAAAACATTCAAGTTTTTCTTATAGGTATGTCACATATTTACAAGAAGAAGATGTTAATACACTTTAATATGTACAATTATTCTAATCATGAAATATTATGGCATACATGGGATGATAATTTAAAATAAGAAGATATAGTGATGATATTAATTAGTTGTATTAACTTGTTGTAAACCCTAACCCTAAGTGTATTTTATGTAAGTTAGGGGTTTGATATAATTTCATGTATGTATGTTAGTTAATTTTATAGCTCTCTAATATTAGTCCTTAGTATAATTTAACCAATGATATTATGCTTTGGATTAAGTGTTGAATGAGCTTATTTCAACCATGATAAGTGGTCATGGATTAAGGGAAAGAATCGGCTGGTTTTAGCATGATACCACTGACTACTTCCTATCGTATTTATACCTCACGTGTACGCACGATTTGTAATGAAGAATGAATAACAATTTTAATCAAAATTTGAGTATAGTTAGCTGAAGTATATCTCTCTCATTTGAGTCAAAATGGAGAAAGGAAAGTCTGGGACATTGCCTTCCTCAATCAACATTCAAACTCGACACATTTAAAGACCAATTCAAATCTACCGAGAACCATTACCTTTGTCAGTTGATTTCTTCACCTGTAATCCTTCGTTTCTTTTGCATCATGTTTTGGGTGAAATATTCTACCATCAATATTCAATCCAACCTTCCAACTACTTTGATAAACCACATCATTTTTTGTATCAAATCTTTGATTGTTTAAAGCTTTTGCAGAAACCCAACCCTACAGACTAGAAATCACATGTGTGTTCTTACATCAAGAACTCCATGGCTACTTAACCTTTTCTTTGAATTCTTTCTTCTTTATGATCTTCTTGGATTTTTTTTAAGTTCTTACTCGAATTTCTTGCAATCTTGCAACAATCTTGTTGCATTTTCCCCCACCATTTCCACATAAAATATCGACAGGTTATAGTCCAGAAGTGCAGCAGTTCTGTGTGTCGCTTGTGTGCCACGATATTGTGCCTCCACAAAACCTCATTCCTCTTTCATTATACTCTATATTGGTGTGTGATATAGTGTGAATCAACCTATTTCAAGTTTCCTTCGTGCAGCAAATAGAGAAGGCAAGAAAAGAGTCGAAACCCTAGACCTCACCTCAGAATCGATTGAATAGACCAGGAGTTGTAGACCCTCTATTCGAATCAGTACTTCTCATTTTCTCTCAAATAATCACTCAATCATCTCCATTTGGATATCCTCTACATATTCTATACAGCAACCAACATGAATCTCCAATTGGAAGACGTGCATTTGTTGAAGATAAAGAATTGACATTGTATGATTTTATGTGATTGAATTTAACATCATTTATAGAAGACCTCTCCCACCTTGTGTGTACCTGCATGTGGTTACTGTTATTGGGTCTACAAGATCTCATTTGTGCCTAATCAAGGACTATAGGTAGTCATTATAATTTTTTTTGTGAATTAGCAATTATTTTGTGCCTTATTTGGTTGTAAGAAAAACAAATCCAACACCTACACTTTGCGGAACATATTGTGTGCAACAAGAAGGGTTGTGATTCAACCTTCATCATGGCTAGTAAAAAGGTGCATGCCCTGGTAGATTCCATAAAAAGCCTCACCACATGCATGTATGCTCAATTACAAACTCAAAACACACTACAACATCAACTCCAAAGTGTGGAAGCTCAGTTGGCAGAACAAGAGAAGCATAAGCCATGGAAAATTTGCATGGAAACCACACATGATAGTGTGGAAGGAAGAATGAAGCCTATGTAACATGCCAAGAGTGGATGTGGAAATTTCAATATGCCTCATCATGAAGATGTAGAAGATGAGATAAATTCTTATGGCTCAAGCAATCAAAGAAGACCACCTTCATTCCAAGTAATAAATGCACACTATGAAGATCAAGGAATTAAACTTGACCTTCCTAAATTTTATGATGATTTGAATGTGGAGTCATTTTTTGAATGGTTGCATGAGGTTGAGGCTACTTTTGGGTTTAGAGAATATGATGATGAGAGAAAATGTAAATTAGCTACTCTAAATTTCAAAAAGTTTTCTCAAATTTGGTATGATAATTTAAAGCGAACAAGAGAAAGATAAGTCTAAAATAAAATCTTGGGAAAAACTTAAAAAGCACTTAAGAAAGAAATTTGTTCTTGGATAGTATGAACAAGATATGTATGTTAAAATGACTAATCTAAGGAAAGATTTATTTAGTGTAGAATAATACACTAGATAATTTGAAAGACTAGCCCTTATTTGTGATGTTCATGAAAGAAAAGAACAAAAATGTGCTAGGTACTTAGGTGGATTGAATAATTTAATAAGAGACAAGGTTGATATGTACTATTATGACTCTCTTGAGGACTTGATTAAATTGGCTATGAAAACTGATAGATAAACCAAATCAACTAAAGCCTATGTTAAGTCTAATGCTTTAACTTCAGCTAAACCCTATTCTAACACCTTTACACCTAAATCAACATTTTCATATGATAAAAATAATAATAAATATGATAAAGGTAAAAATAAGGTAGTTGAAATGGCAAATAAATAATGTTTCAAATGTAAAGGATATGGACATTTTGCTAGAGATTGTCCTAACCAAAGAGCCTTAACCTTACATGAAATAGAAACACAAGGAACCATGTAGTGATGATGATGAATTAGAAGTTGAATCTCCTAATGAAATATTAACTATGGAAGAAGAAAAAGGAGACCCATGCTTTGTAATTCAAAGCGTTTTGCAAATACAACCTAGTGTTACACCTACTCCAAGAGAGAAATTTTTTAAAACTAAGTGTAAAATAGGTGACATAGTTTGTAGACTCATAATTGATATTGGTTCATGTACCAATGTTGCTAGTGAGGCAATGGTTAAGACACTTGGTTTGGAAACTACTAACCATCCTAAACCCTATTCCTTACAATGGCTAAATAAGGATAAAGGAGATAAAGTAAACAAAAGAGCTTTAATCACATTTTCTATTAGAGACTATCATGATGAAGTTCTATATGATGTTTTACCTATGGATGCTTGTGGATTACTTTTGGGTAGACCATGGCAATATGATAGAAAAGTAACTCATAATGGAGTAACTAATGAATATGTGGTGAAAAAAGAAAAACAATTGTATAGGCTCACACCTTCTTTTTGTGATCATATGCCTTTGAGTGATGATAAAAAAGATTATTTTTACATGAAAAGGCTATGGAGAAATGCATAAAAGAAGAAGGAATTTGTTATGCTTTAGTTTCTAAAGATTATAAACCTGAAAAATAACTACTTGAAAATCCTAATCTAATTAAGTTTCTTGATGAGTATAATGATGTATACCCTGATGACTTACCTCCTGGATTACTACCTAAAAGAGGTATAGAACATGCCATTGATCTTGTTCTTGGTATGCCTATTCCTAATAAACCGGCTTATAGATGTAACCCCAAAGAAGCTAAGGAATTAAAAAAAAAAATACAAGAGCTTATGGATAAAGGATTTGTGAGAGAAGGTATGAGCCCTTGTAGTGTTCCTACTTTAATAGTGCCTAAAAAGGATGGTACTTGGCTTATGTGTATAGATTCTAGGACAATGAATAATATTACTATCAAATATTGATTTCCTATGCCTAGATTAGATGATATGCTTGATGAACTTTGTGGAGCACAAGTATTTTCCAAAATTGATTTGAGAAGTGGATATCATCAATTAAGGATTAGAGATGGAGATGAATGGAAAAGTGCTTTTAAAACAAAATATGGTCTCTATGAGTAAATGGTTATGCCTTTTGGGTTATGTAATGCACCTATCTCATTTATGAGACTTATGAATGAAGTTCTCCGACCTTTCCTTAGTGATTTCATTGTTGTATATTTGGATGATATTATTGTGTATAGAAAAAATATTTATGATCATCTAGTGCATTTAAAAAAATTATTTGATGAGCTAAGGAAAGCTAAACTATATGGAAAACTTGAGAAATGTGATTTTATGCTTCCAAGTGTAGTTTTCCTAGGCTGTATTTGAAATGCCCCTAAAATTCTAATTTTATTATATATTATTAAATAAGGTTTTATTAGAAAAATTAAATAAATAAATTATATTTATTAAAATAAAAGAAAATTAATTAGCGCAAATCAAGAAGAAATTTATAAATATTTTAATTAGGTGAAATTTGAGTATTTTAGCTAATTAAGGATTTTATTTTAGAAATTAATTAAATGAATTATTTTATTCAAAATAAGAAATAGCAAACAGTTTCAAATTAATAATAATTTTATAAATAATTTCATTAGAGAAAATTAGGGTGTTTTGCTAATTAAAATGGAATTTATGGTAATTCTTTAAAAAACTCTCAAGTAGCCTAAAAAGGGATTTAAATATTATTTTATTTAAATATGATAATTTATAAATATCCCAAATATCCCAATTAATTTTATTAACCTAAAAAATTATTTTCCTTTTCTCCTTTTTTTTTCCTTTTCTTTCTTCCTTTTTTTTTTTTCTTTTTTTTTCCTTTCTTCTTCTTTTTCTTTTCCTCCCCGACCTAGGCCAGTAGCAGCCCAATTCTTCTTCCTTTCCTCCCTTTCTTCTTCGGTGCGGCTCGGCCCGCGCGGTTGCCCTCCTCCTTTTTCCCCTGTGCCGTGTTTTGCCTATTTTCCCCCTAAATGTCGTGCTTAAATTAAGTCTTCCCTACCGTGCCGACCAGCACGATTTCTTCTTTTTCTTTCTTTTCTTTTCCTAGGCCAACCGGTTCCCATACCCCCTTCTTCTTCTCCCCCAGCCCTTCGCACCTACCGTTGATGTTGACAATTTCCATCGCCCTTCTCCTTGGTTTTTCGCCGTCAATCGTGCCACATTGACCGTCCATTTTGTTCTCGCCTCTTCCCCATTGTTTCAGCCACCCATTTACCCAAACCACGTCTCCCATTTCCCTACATGATTCCCTCTCCCTTGGCCACTTGCAAACATGATCGGGAAAGTGCGTCGGCTGTCCTCATCAACTAGTGCCCACTCCTGCCTACCACGTCCCCACTTTCCCTTCAACCCTAACTTCCTTTCAAGCCTATAAATACACCCCGTAGTAGTGTTGAGTCAAGTTTTTGGTTTAAGTTCAAAAAATACTCCCTTCGCGCCACCACCCCTTTTGACACCACTTCCGCCACCTTTGGTCGACACCGCCGCCCGTTCTGGCCACCTAAGCCTTCCCTACACCTCATTCTAACTAACTAATCTACCCGTACCCTTCAATTCTTCCTGTACAAGCCATCTCGACTATACGAATTTCCATTCTTAACTAAACCATTTTCTGCCACCGCCACCCTTCGAACCACCCTTAGCCACCTATTCTGCTGCTGCCGCCACTTCTTTCACCTCCCAAATTGTGCTGTAGACCATCCTCTACCTTCCCCTAACTTTCTTTTCCTCTTCCTCCCTCTCCTCCTCCCTTTCCCTCATTCTTCCCCATTCGGCCACCACCGCCGCCACTCTGCGCCTCCTCCTTTGGTTGTGTCACCGCCCTCATTCAACTCCTCTCCCTCTAGGCAGTCTTAAACACCCCAACTTTCACCTCCATTCTCCCTATCGCTTTCCTGGCATTTAACTTTTACCCTTTTCGTCCCTTTTTCTGGCCACCGCCGCCGCTGTCGTGTACCACAGCCTATGCCACCCCTCACCACCAGCCTAAGGTTGAACCCTTAACCCTCTCAAGCCTTTTCCTTATTTTTACAAGCCTTAAATTATTTTATTTCATTTATTATAATATAAATCCTATTATTATTATTATTATTGTTATTTCCATTATTAATATGTATTATTGTTTTTAATATTAATATTAATATTAATATTAATGTTTTTATTATTATTCTGTTCAGGGTCGAAGCCCTATTATATTTTGAATTCAATTTTATTATTATTATTAGTATTATTATTATTATTATGCTTATTATCTTTATTATTAATATTAATATGTTGTTGTTGTTGTTGTTATTATTATTATTATTATTATTTTACTATTTCAAATTGTTGTTATTATTATTCCATTATTAATATTACAACTACTTTACCCTTTGTGTTGTTTCTATTATTATTATTGTTAAGCAGTTATTATTATTATTATAATTATAATTATTACTACTACTACTACTACTTTTAATGTTAATATAACTATTCTATATAGGGCTGAAACCCTATTGTTCTTATTTTAAATTTTAGAAGTAGTATTATAAATATCATATCTTATTATTATTAAGGTTATTAGTATTTATTCTTATTAGTGTTATTATTATTATTTATTAAGTTATTATTATTCAATGTAGGGTGGAAACTCTACTTCTTTTTATCTTTGATCATTATATTTAGTATTATTACTATTATGGTTATTATTATTTTGTAATATTATTATGGCTTTTATCATTATTACTATTATTATTTCATCATCATCATCATCATCATCATCATCATCATCATCATTATTATTATTATTATTATTATTATTATTATTATAGTAAAGGGGCTGAAGCCCTTATTTCACTTTATTTTGAACAATGTCCTTGTTATTATTATTGTTACTATTATTATTATTATTATTTATATTATCATTGATATTATTTTTAGTATCTTTGCTATTATTATTTTAGTATCATTATTACTATTATTAGGGTAAAGTTTTCAACCTTATATTATCAACTTTTATAATATTTCTATTATTTCTATATCTTTAGCAAACTTAGTAACTAGTTAATGTTATTTTATTAATATATTGTTATTTATTTAAAAAAAACTAGTCTTATAATAAGTTAGTGATTAATAGTATTTTTGATAGGAGGGATTCTAATTTTAGCTTTTCCCTCATAATAGGTGAAACCAGTTAAAGCCCTAAGGAGGCGTAGGAGCGTGCTCTAAGAACAGTGTAGTTTTAGGTAAGGGGTGCTAAGGCCATTTGTGTAATATGTGATTTATATGCCATGCATGGCATGTGATATGATTTATTATATAATTTATATGTATATAGTATAGCTATTATGAATCCAGCATGATATGGAGTTGAGGTATGTTTTGTGTAAATAATTATGGCATGAGAATCATGTGTATGAATGTGTTATTATTATAGTATTATTGTGGCCCTAAGACATGCATGATAAGGTTGTAAAATAATGAAGTGGAGTGTAATAATATGGTGTTTGGGTTTTGCATGATGGTATTAATGTTGCATGGTATTAGGGTTTTGTATGGTGGTATTAGGGTTACATGGTGGTATTAGTGCATGTATGGTTTTATTATGATTATATGGTGGTATTAATGGTTGCATGGTGGTATTAGGGTTTGTATGGAGTTATTAGGATTTGCATGGTGGTACTAATGGTTGCATGGTGGTATTAGGGTTTGTATGGAGTTATTAGGGTTTGCATGGTGGTACTAATGGTTGCATGGTGGTATTAGTGTTTTCTTGGAGGTATTAGAGTTTGCATGGTGGTATTAGGGTTTGCATGGTGGTATTAATGGTTGTATGGTGGTATTAGGGTTTGCATGGTGGAGTTAGGGTTTTACATAGGAGTTAATGATTGTATGGGATTTAGGGTTTGTATGAAAAGTTCAAGAGGTTACATGGGATGTGTAAAGTTTACATGGGAGTGAAATTTACATATTAAAGGTCGATTTGGGATATAAGGGAGGTAATGTTAGTGTTATTTGGATGTTTGAACATTTTGGATGAAAAATAGTACGTGAAGATTATATAAGGGTCTGTAGGAGACCAAACTAGGGTTTCTGTGGACAATTAGGGTTTGTTGTGGTTGCTTAGAATTTTTGTATTATCATGTGTATTTGGTGATTAAAGTGTAATTATGATAGTGGAATTTTATGATTTGTGATGTGTGAAGTATAAAGAGAATGATTGGTGCATGTCCATGGTAAAAGCTTTTGAATAAGATACTTAATACATTAATCATGTAAAGTGAAAGATTGTTGAGTCGAGCCCAGACCGATCCACCGGCAAATAATAGTGGTTAGGACATGATGTCCAATGTGTAACCGGTCCACCGGTAATAACAGTGACCAGGCTTTGTACCTGTGCATTTCCAGTCCATCGGCTATAATAGTGGGGGATTCCGTGCTCAACAAAACCGAACATATTTAGCTAAGACATGGGAAATACACTAATTACTTATAGTAGAACACCATACGAGCAGAGGCCAGACCGGTCCATCGGCGAATAATAGTGGACAGGTACTACGGTATCCTGGAGACCGATCCACTGGCTATATTAGTGGTCTAAAGCTATATGCCCTGTGTGTTTCTGGTCCACCGACTATAATAGTGGGGTTCCCATACTCGCGTCGATTTGATAAAAAGTATGGTGTAAATCGACTTCTGATTAGAAATTAATTAAGTAATTAATCTAGATTATACATGGGCCTTTGTACTTTTACCTAGTTGTCATATGCATTTATGATTGTTTTCTTCTATTCTTCTGTATGATTTATGTACTTATGTAAGGGCCTTAGTGCTCGGTTACCTTACTCGGTACGTAGCATACTGATCACCCGTTTCATGGGTGCTGCTCATTCCCACGAGCAGAAGGCCCTTTTGACTTTGTACAATTGGGCGGGTGATAAGTGTGACTTTTGCATCTTATTACTAAGGTTTATAAGAGTTGTTACCTCTAATTTCTGTTGGAATTATCCCTTTTTGTTCTTGTTACTGCCTTTGTGCTGTGAAAATTTGTAGGGTCTCAAGCAACAAAAAAAATCATGAAGGATGGAAAAAAGAATAAGCCTAAAGGGATAAGAAAGGAGAAAAAAGGAGCAAAGAGGAGCAAAAGTTAAAGTGGAAAGAGATTTAGAGTATAAATGTGGCCGGATTCACTCTTCTCATTATTTTATATTCCTTCTATTATTTCCTTTGTATCGAATTTACCCAATCTGATTTATTATCTTGCATTGAGTACTTTAAATGAATCTTTTATCGGTTGTAAGCTATTTCTCTTTTAAATATGAATAATAATTCTTTATGCGTACTTTGATTTCTATGATATTATCTCTTTAATTCATTTTATGAAATCTTGGTTTATGTTTTATGTTAATCTTTTTAGCCTTAGCACTTGATACTGAAACGGTAGGAGAGAACCGATTTGGTACTAAGTGTGGTGGTAACATCCCTATTATTCATGAGTTTTAATTTATGTATTTCTATTTTAATTACTTCCACTTTCAAAAACAAAAAGTAGTAAATTTTGGGGTGTTACAATATTATTAGTGGAGAAGGTATTAAAGTAGATCCTAATTAGATTATGGCTATAAAAGAATGTCCTATCCCTAAGAATGTTCATGATGTGAGACATTTTCATTGATTAGCTAGTTTTTATAGAAGATTCATTAAGGATTTTTCTACCATAGCTACACCTATTACTCAACTCATGAAAACGGGTGAATTTTATTGGGGACAAGAAGCTACTCAAGCCTTTGAAACCTTCAAAGATAAACTTTGTCATGCCCCTGTTCTATTATTACCCAACTTTAACCTTCTTTTTGAAGTGACTTGTGATGCTAGTGGAGTTGTAATAGGAGGAGTACTTTCCCAAGAAAAGAAACCTATAACATTTTTCTCTGAAAAGTTAAATGGAGCCAAACTTAAATATTCAACTTATGACAAGGAATTCTTTGCCATCATACGGAGTCTAGAGACACGGAGTTATTATCTAAGACCAAAACCCTTTGTGTTACATTAGGATTATGAAAGTTTAAAATACTTACATAGTCAAAAGAAAGTTAATCAGAGATATGCAAAATGGGTAAATTTCTTACAATCTTTTGTGTTTTCTGTGAAACATTTAGATGGTAAAGAAAATGTAGTCGCTGACGCTCTTTCTCTTAGATCTACATTACTTGTTATGATGGATGCAAAAATCTTAGGTTTTGAAATGATAAAAGACTTATATACTAATGATGAAGATTTTAAGGATATGTTTAGTGCATGTAAAGAAATTGGATACCATGAACATTATTTTATACAAGATGGATTTTTTGTTTAGACTAAATAAACTTTTTATTCCTAGATCTAGTATTCAAGACTTTCTAATCAAGGAAATATATGAAGGTACCATTGTGGGACATTTTGGTATACATAAAACTATGGAATTATTACAAGAAAATTACTATTGGCCAAGAATGGTTAAACATGTAAAAGCCATGATAAGTACATGTTCTACATGTCAAAAAAGTAAAATTTTCTTACATAAAGGCTTATACACACCTTTACTTTTTCTTGATAAACCATGGGAAGGAGTTAGTATGGAATTCATCCTAGGGTTACCAAGAACGCAATGTGGTAAAGATTCTATTTTTGTGGTAGTAAATAAATTTTCTAAAATGGCTCATTTTATTCCAACCAATTGTGCCACACATGTTGCTGACATGTATTTTAGAGAGGTTGTTAAACTTCATGGAATACCTAAAAGCATAGTTTCTAATCAGAATGTCAAGTTTATGAGTTATTTTTGGAAAACTTTTATGGCATATGCTTGGTACTAAATTGTTAATTAGCACTTCACATCATCCGCAAACTAACGATCAAACTGAGGTAACCAATAGAACTCTTGGTACATTATTAAGAGGCTTAGTTAATAAAAGTACATAAGATTGGGATGTTAAGTTAGCTCATGCAGAGTTTGCTTATAATCGTAGTCCATCTAGTACTACTCAAACTAGTCCATTTGAGGTAGTGTATGGTGTGAATCCTCACATGCCTATTAACATGATTCTGTTGAAAAAGGTGAATTGTAAAATATGAAGCTAAAGATAGAGTAAAATTTTTTCAACAACATCATGAGAAAATAAAAAATAATATTGAAAAAGCCAATCCCAAGTATAAAGCTCAAGCAAATAAGCATAGAAACTCTTATGTGTTTTCTCCTAGTGACTTAGTTTGGTTACATTTGTGTAAAGAAAGATTTCCTAATTTACATAAAAATAAACTAATGCCAAGAGTTGATGTTCCATTTAAAATACTAAGAAAGTTTGGATATAATGCTTATGAACTTGAACTTCCAGATTCTTATGGTGGAATATCAAGAAATTTTAATGTTGGTGATTTGTCTCCTAATTATTCTAATGAAAATTTGAGGGCAAATTCTTCTCAACTTCGGGAGAATGATGTAGGAGCATCTAATGAACTTAATGATTTTCATGTTCATATTAATTTTGAAGGTAAGGAAGCTTTATATTTCTTAATGTTGGAGCCTAATCATGTTAAATATTCTTGATAATTCTTATATGCTTGATATTGAAAAACATTCAAGTTGTTCTTGTAGGTATGTCACATATTTGCAAGAAGAAGATGTTAATACACTTTAATGTGTACAAGTATTCAAAGCATACAAGAATATGGCATACATGGGATGATACTTTACAACAAGATGATATAGTGATGATATTCATTAGTTGTATTAACTTGGTTTAAATCCTAACCCTAAGTGTATTCTATGTAATTTAGGGGTTTGATATAATTTCGTGTATATATCTTAGTTAATTGTATAGCTTTTTAATATAAATCCTTAGTATCATTTAACCAATGATATTATGCTTTGGATTAAGTGTTGTATGGGCTTAATTCAACCATGGTAAGTGGGCTTGGATTAAGGGAAAGAATCAGCTAGTTTTAGCATGATACCACCGACTACTTCTTCTTCTATATATACCTCACTTGTACGCAAGATTTGTAATGAAGAATGAATAATAATTTTAATCAAACTTTAAGCATAGTTAGCTGAAGTCTATCTCTCTCATTTGAGTAAACATTGAGGAAAGAAAGCCTGGGACATTTCCTACCTCAATCAACATTCAAACTCGACACATTTAAAGACCAATTCAAATCTACCGAGAACCATTACCTTTGTCACTTGATTTCTTCACCTTTAATCCATCTTAATCCTTCATATCTCTGGCATCATTTCGTTGGTGACATCTTCTATCATCAATCTTCGATCCAACATTCCAGCTACTTTGATAAACCACATCACTTACGCCTATTAATTAATTAATACTTATTAACAGTACTCTTGTTTTAGGCACCAAAATGAGTCTTTCAGCTCTAGGGAAAACCTATGAAACTTTTGAGCTACTTATATTTGATTATATTTAAATCAAAATATTTTTTCATTATTTTAATAATTTTCATATAATTCCACAAGTTTTAAGCATAATTAGTCTATGTAAATCAACTTTCTTTATATTAGACCTGTCTAAAATATCCAAAACCTTTTCCTATCTTTTTAAAATATATAAAATAAAGTTAGAACATTATTTTTTTACCCATAAGGCCTTTAAATTTTTAGAAGCTATTTTCCTTAGTATTTTCTTCATTTTTGGAATTTTATAACCTTAATAGTAAGCTAAGTATTTAGTCTCAACCAAAATTTTCTCCAACCTTATACCTCCATCATCATTGTCATCCCCTAGAAGCCCATAAATAGCCCTCATTTCTCCTCCATTCCTCTCCATTTTTGCACCTCCATTTTCATTTTTCTTTTTAAGTTTTGTCTTTTAGGCATTTACTATTTTCAGTAAACATTTTAGTGTTAAAAGTTGAAATGATGAAAATGAAATCGTTCTAATATCATCCTCAATTTCATAATCATTCTCTAAGGTAATTTAAGTCGTTCTAACCTTTTTTTAGCTTTCTATTTCCATTCTAACATTTTTAAATTCTTTTGACCATTTTTTATGGTAATTTAAGCATAATTAGTCGTTCAAGGAGATGAAAAGAGTTGATATATGGTTTTATTTCATACTTATCTTGGATCTTTTAATGTACTCGAACAAAATTTCACTAAAAGGAGACAAAAATCAAGGTCTAAGCATGCTTAAATGTGTTGATATTGTGAAAATAATACCTTTTCCATTTTTTAGGATTCTTGATCTCTAGGTAGAAATTTATGCCTCTAAGGAATTTTGCAAATTTTGGATGATTTCAACAGATTAGTTTTTTTTATATGCATAGCTTTAATTAAAATTTAATGAAGTTTTAACATGACAAAGGAGATTTTTTTTTCATTCTACTTGTGACCTATGAATTGTTTTTATTGTTCTAGGTTTTTCAACATGCTCATCATATATTTAATGAATAGTATGCAAAGTTTCATGAATTAGATCCTTGTATGTTAAAAGTTATGTTATTTTTAATGTTTTCAAGATTTAAGGATATTTTAGTCATTTTACATGAAATATGGTTATATTATTAAATTAATTTTATAATATTATAAATATTGATTATGTGTGCCAATTATTTAATATCAGGGTTTTTAACCATTTTAACTATTTTATTCTTGTTTGGTGAAATAGTTACATATTGAGGTTAGTTTGAAATAATTTTTTTTATCAAAAGGCCTTAATTAAATATTTTAGAGTTAATTGTTGACTTTGATCATTTATTTGACCTTTAAAATAGTGAATTACCAAAATAGTGAAACCCTATAGCATTAAATTTTTAGTTTTTAAGTATAAGATTTTTAGAAAATTTCTACATTTTCCATTGTCATGAATAGTAACTCGCTTGAATATTACTTTTAAAAAAATGATAAAGGGTCATCTTTTTGGTTAGTGATTAATAATATATCTAAAATTTACTAATGATTCAAGTATAAGGCTGAGATTGGGACTTAAGTAAGCAGTCTAGACATGGCCTCTGAAGTAGGGTTTGTAGTGGATGTATTCACTATTCATATATAGTTTTTTTTTTTTATCATTTTTAGCAAGTCAACAGTACCTCTTTATAATCTATAGGTAACCTATGGATTCTATAAGGGGTATGGTTAAGGTTAGAGTACCCTTAATAGATCGGGATATTTCCATAGCCAATAGCTCTTTGGATTAATGTCTTAAATATTAGCGCTTCAAATTTAATATTTATTCTCACTAAAAAATATGGAATATATTAGATCATGTGGTAACTTAAAGAAGGAACAAAATAACCATTAGACCTCACATGTGTGTGTATTGTATTATTTTATGCATTAAATGTCATATTATAAGTGTTTAGATGTTTCGTAATGTTTTATATGATTTTAAAGTTTTAAATGAATAGTATGCATGTTAATAAATAGTTTTTAATAGTATAAATATTAATAATTAGTTATGAATAGTCATTTTCGAGTGAATGTTCCATGTTTCATATGATAGAATGATTATCATATTATTTCCTGTAAACATGTTATGTATGTCTTATATATGCAGGATATTTGCTTTTAATAGATTTGGTTTACTTAATATACATGTCATACTAATTTTACAATTTTATTTCTTTTCCTAAAATTTTAGTGGAGAATAGAGGTGATAAGGATGTCATTGATTTCATAGAGTTTACTAAAGGGATTGTGTTAGAATAAAGATATCCAAAATTCCATGTTGGTGGTGTTTTTGGTATCCAACAATGAATATTCTCTTCCCTTGTTTTTCCTACCTTAGTTCTCCACTTTTTTATTTGTCTAGAACTCTACCTCCATTTTGGATATATTATTCATTTTTTCGATTCTCTCTTTCCATAATATATATATCTCATTCTTCGTGATATGTTTTTTTCCATTATTTCATATTTAATTGTTTACCTAGCATTTCATAAATGAAAAGTGAGGAAGTCAAACTTATTTAGAATGTGATGGAAATACCTATATATTTAAGTTAGCTTGCATATTTAAAAAAATGTTTGTTTATAAAAACCAAGGTTTTACACCTTTGGAGTTTTAAACACTAATTTTGTAGTCATATGAGACATAGCGTTATTTTGGAATCTACAAACCTAGAGTAGCATCATTCATGCTTGCCTATGTAATAATCCATCCTAAAATCATGCAAATTGTATTTATAATTATATTGGTATAAAATAAAGGAGTTTTGGTTTTGAAAAGAGCTTGAAATTTTCAAAAAAATGTGAATTTTAGGTGCATCAATCAACTAGCTTGCTAACTAATTGACTATTACACTCAAGAACTATCAGCATTATTTTCCGATAAACCAGTCAACTAGTTTGCTGAAATTGATCTACTAGTTGCCCTATGATTTCATATCTTTTTTTATTTTATAGAAATGTTTTTTCTAATGCTTATGAAATTTTCTAATTATAATCTATTTGTTCCAATAAGAATACTTAGGTGCTTTTGGATTATTTTTACATTATAAATATCACTCTATAGTTTTATTTAGTCAAAATATTTTCAAAAGCACTTTTTAAGGCATATCTCACCTTCTCTCTTCCCCTCACTTTCCTCTCTCTTCTATCAACCATGGCTATGTGTTTGAATTTCTACACCACTCCCCTAACATAACAAACCTCTTCTTTATCTCATGTGTTTGACTTTCTACACCACTCCCCTAACATAACAAACCTCTTCCTTATCTCTTGCAAGCCACACCTTGCCTTTACTTATGATCGACATACACTTTCGGTTTCCCACACTCAACCTAAGTCAAAGTTCCTTCTCTCCCACTTAGGTATGTCAACCAACACTTTCCTCCTATACACCCCATTCCTGATTCATTTCACTCCCAATCTTCTAGCATAAACACTTTAATATAAGTAAGGCATTTAGTTGTTTGTTGTGGTTCCTTGTTCTTAGTGTGTTTATATGTTGAGCATGAGTTAATTGTAGTCTAGGATTCAAGCATGTGGTAGAGTTTTCATCTTTTAAATTTAAGCATGTTTAGGGTTCTCTCATATTATGCATAATTTTCGTAGTTCTAAGCATGATTTTGTTTAATGCCAATACTACCATGTATCCATGTGATTCTATGGGTCTCATATGTCTTTTTTATGTATTTTATGGCATAGAAGCATGCTAAAATTAATATGGAAAATTTGGGTGAAACTTTTGTATGTGGTTTATAAGTGGGTGTTGTTTTATCTAGACCAGTCGCTCAGTTTGGAGATTATGATGAGCTAGTTGCGAGATCAGTTGATTGGTTCAATGAAGCAATTGATGGGTTCTTATGAGTGGTCGATCAGTTTACCAAAACCTTCAACTAGTTACATTGTGACAAAAGTGGTCATGTCTCCACTTACACCCATCATCTGGTTTTCCATAAATAGCCAACTGATGGGAACAACAAGTCCAATCAACTAGTCCATCTGTATTTTGTTAGAATTTTTTGATAATCATTATTCCTCCTTTAGGCCTTTTATATCAATGTTTAAATGAACTTATAACATTTTAATCATGATTACAATCATGTTTAACCTGAATTTAGTATAGATCAAAATGATGATATTTAGGCCTTTGCTTAGTTAAGCTTAGTGTCATCTCTAAACACCCAATAATTGGCTTATACATCTTGTAATATGTTGGGTGTTATCACTTGAAAATACCTAATTCGGATAATAATTGTAACACCCTAAATTTTACTACTAAAAAAATTTATTTTATAGCATAAGCTTATAACAAAAAGTCCATGTGTTTCTACTATAATTGATATAAGTTGAGTTTACCATAACATTTTCACATCAATCCCAAGGCTTAAACCGTTAAAAATAAAATAGAGTAAATAAAAATGAGATTAGCTTTATAAACTTAAATATAAGTTTGGAGCTTAACTCTGAGTACAATAAAATACAAACAAAAGAGATACCATGGAGCTAAGAGTCCAAAAAGATACCTGAATAAAACTATTCCTCTAAAAATATGACTCTATGCCCATAACCTAATAAAAAACATCTCTCTACCCCATACAAAGAATCATAGGTAGAAAAATCATCCAGCTAGTCCTTAATAATCAGCACAAATGTATTAGGTTCATCTGCTCATGAGAAGGAGAAACACTCTTAAAAAGGATGGTTAGGATGCTCTGTAGTGAGAAAGGTGACAATACTATCGAATCAAGGATACAATTAAATAGATACATACACAGTAGTGAATAATTACACAACTAATTCAATTCATGTTGATATAACCAAAATATGGTATACAATGATGATATAAGTAGTCATATCAATCCTTATAAAAAGTAATTCAATTTGGGTGTATTATATTCAACCCCAATCAAAGAACTCAGTGTCCTCATTGTTCCTCAACCACTAACTATCTCAATATAGTTTATTCTAAGAATCTTCTATTTAGGTGACTAACTAGATTATCCAAGTTCAAATTATGGTCCCGGTTTCAATCTAATACCATTTTTAATACCCCAAGTCGATACAATCACATAGAGGATACCTTGGTGTGCTTTTGGATTGATTGGTTGGTCGCATAGATCAACACAAGTCCTTTCAACATGGTTTGTCCTCACTCACCCACTTCCCGATAAAATTTTAGAAAATTTGTAAAACTTCCTAAGAGGGTACCCATCCTAAAAATTACTCCGCAACCAACATGATTAAATTTAAAATTCTTAGGAAGAAATCACCAAAAGGATGGTATACCATGTTGATATATATAGCCACATCAGTCCTCATAACACTTTGCCCAATATATGGATATTACAGTGTTAGGATGTATTGGTTCTTTTTAGTTATTTAAATTCTTGGTTTTGATCCTTATATTTGGATTTTGTAAACTCTCTCTCTTATCTATATTACCATTCCCACCATTGTTAGTATAGGATTAGAGAATTGTTAGTTGAAAATGCATTCTTTCATGATTTTTCTATATTCCCTTGTATTAGTAATAGGTAAGGTAATAATCACACCACATTCATGGTTGATATGGCAGCAATATTTCCCTATTTTTGGAAGCCATTATCGATATGTATTCTTAATAATAAAAATATTATTATGAAACTATTATATTAACTTTTTAAAAATAACCTTTAATTAAATTTCTTTTAAAATTAAAATTATTATAAATTTAATTTTTTAAATTGATATTATATTTAAAATAAAAAAAATTATTTATTTTTTAAATTAATTTTTATATAAAAGTCTAATATAAATAAAAAATAATTATATTAGATAATTTGGTAGGGTATATATTGATTGAATTATATCTTTTAATATTATAATGTTGATCACTGATGTAGAGGTTGAACGAGAATCACCAGGTGTAAATAGTTCCAGTTTTTGATTGATATATTCTATAATTTATTTGTGTTGCTTATTGTTGATGTGAATTTGGCCAATGAGTCTAGAATAATGTTAATTTCCGTTTCCCTTTCCTCAATAACTAGTCCGAATGGGCTACAAGTTAGTTCAGAAATTGAATGAATAAAAGAAAAGGATAATTTATCCATGTAAAAAATGAATGTTTTATAATTTACATAATGTTTTAGAAACAAATTAATTAACTTTAAAAATCTACGTATATCCTTGATTTGAATAGGTAAGATATTTGAATGCACAAATAATTAAAAACATGATGAAAGTTTTTCAAAAAATTTTTTTTATACAAATATATGCATCAAATATTATATTTTTTGTCATACTATGCTTGTAATAGACATTCACATCTCGTGTACTCATGGATAATGACCAATGGGATTATGACAAAGACTAGGTTACTCTAAATTTTATTATTTAATTTCAATAGATGTTCACTAAGCCTGATACTTATAACTTTTGTCCAGGTTTTCCTAAATCGGATGTTAAAATTGATGTAAATCTAAACTTTATTATTCAGATAGTTCCTATAAATAGAGAGATGTTTTATGATGTTCAAAGTATTAAAGCATATATGGGACCTAAACATGATGGAATGAATGTTGTGTTTTATCAAAAATGTTGGAGAATAAATTGTAAAAAACTCTATATATTAAGTCAATATATCTTTATGTCTAGACAAATTCACTCACAACTCATCCCTAAAATTCAAAACCCTTCCTCTCAATCTCACAATGCAATGTTATTTATAAATTAATCAATAAAATACTTGCCTTTATAATTGTGCCACTCATTTACAACTTTAATTAATAGTACATAAAAAACTTTTATTCCAAGTAAGAAAATCACGAATAATCTTGTAGTGGAACAAGAATTGGTTCACTCTCTCCTTTCAAGTGGATCCCATTGTAGAATTATGTTAAAATTTGAGAGTATTAAAGCCTATGACAAAGTCTCTTGGAATCTTCTTGCTCAAGTGCTATAAAATTTTTGTTTCATGAAACACTCCAAGGCAAACTTCTTATTTCAGTATGGTTAATGGGAACCCCCATAGGTCTATAAAATCTTTAAGAGGCATTAGACAAGGATGACCTCTTTCAACCAATATGTAGATTCTTATAAGTTTTATCGAGATTATTTCATCTTTATCAAAGAGATGGATTTTATCAGGGACTGAGACTACCTATAAACTCTCCCTCTCTCACTTATATAATGTTTGTGGATGATTTGTTGCTTTTTGGCAAGTATAATGAGTATTCCATAACCACAAGGAAAGAAATCCTCACTATTTACTCTTGGTGGTCTGAACAACATATTAAATTTGAGAATT
This sequence comes from Tamarix austromongolica, assembly GCA_039764185.1. Classification (NCBI taxonomy): domain Eukaryota; kingdom Viridiplantae; phylum Streptophyta; class Magnoliopsida; order Caryophyllales; family Tamaricaceae; genus Tamarix; species Tamarix austromongolica. Next base: position 19,331,312 of record CM077808.1, on the reverse strand, counting down.
CACTCATCCTTTTTTTAGTAGAACTCACCCCTTGAACCATAATTATTACTTCAGATTGATCTTAGGAGTTAATTATACAGTTAGGGAAGATACATACCTAGGCCACCATTTTAACACCACAATTTTTAATAAAGAAATTTTTTTCATTATTTAAAACATTTATAGAAGATAAAACATAAAACATTCTATAAAAAGTAGGGTGTTATCACTGTACATAACACAGGTCGGATTTCCCATCATCTATCTCATGCTAGAAAAAAGACTAGGTATTTAAAACATCAACACACAAGGAAATCTTAGAAAGTGTATGCTAAATTGCATAAAAGATGAAAGGGTTATGGTTTACAAACTAATTTCATATCAATACCAAAACACAATGCAAAAATAAATAAGGAGAAATGATAACCAATTGAAAGAAATGCAAGGAGAAACACCTCGACCACATAAGGACCACTAAACGATGATGTCTCCAAAATGCCCACGCCTAGATGAACTTGATTAACACTAACAAAGAGGAAATATCACTCATATTCTATCCTCATAAACCTACATAAGACCTCTTACACATGGGATTGAGTAGGGGATCGTAATGACAACCCCATTAGTATGCATATATACAAAGTACACTAATATACCCCTATCATATTGATCATGGTACTCATAAGACATGCATATCATGTTCATGTTGAAACATACTAAGACGTGCACAAAATACTTATATTAAGCACATCATTTTCATGCCAAAACATACTAAGACATGCATACTATTCACATAAGATCATACTTGTATATAATTAGATCCATCATTATGAACATGTTTGATCTTAAATGTGAAAACTTATAGGGACATGCATGCTATATCGTACTCAGGAATATATGCCATATGTATATAGAAACATGGACCACTTAAATAATCCCTACAATATTTAATACAATATATCCATAAAATAATAAGCATATAATCCCACATTTGTCACTTTAACCGTGTGACCCATACGGTATGAAGATCGTGATTACATATAGTATAGATAATGTGGTAGTTTATGGGAACATATGAGGGAAGTGGAATTCATATATCCATAAAGCACTCATGGTTAAGCACATGTTACATATGTTATGATGTATGTACCATATTATATATTATAAGGAAGCATTTATCATTATAGACATTATTGGAAAGTAAGACCAATGTTACATAACATATTTAGAGTTTGTTGGTTATTTTCACTCATTAAAGTGAATGTATAATTCCCCTATATAAATTTATTTGAATAATGGGTAAGTTTACAACCCATGGTCTTTCTATACTTGTAAAAGTTAAACTAAATGACTAAATGGACATAAAGTAAGCCTAAATTGAGTAACCAAAAACTTTACTATGGATACCTTCTAATAAATCATCCATATTTATAGTATGAAAGGCACTTGGGATCAACTTGGATCCTTCCAAAAGGAAAATGACAATAAGGAATAGCCAAAGGTAAATTTTCCCCTAGTAATTAATCAATGTTCAACTAACCTAAACCTATTCTCATGCTCATCTCACATTAAGTAATTAATATATTATTTGATTAAGATAGCATATCAAATTAAGATCCATACACCATACTAATACAAATAACATGCAATAGTGATCTAAGTAATCCTACCATAGAAATCCAAATATAATCATTTAAGGAACTCACATTATCCTTTTTTTCACCAAGGTCATTTTAAGGTGAGCATTCCATTACTAAATCATTTATCCAAAAAATGGTAGTTACAATATTAATACCTGTCATATATGTAAAATCCACACTAAATATCCAATTACCTCCCATTTTACATCACAATTCAAAAGGTTACTTCGATACCCTGAAAATTTAAAATTGAGATTTTAATAAATAACCCTTATTTTGGATAATTTAATTTTTAAATTTATTTAATTTAATTATTTTGTAGATTTTTGGGTCTATAAAAATGGATATGAATATATAATACATTAAAATAAATATTTTATTATTTGATCATATATATTTTGTATAAGTAATTTTCTAAACCCATATTTTACTAAAATTACCCTCTTAAACTAACATCTTACATTTTATATAAATTAAATTATTAAATTAATTTATTTGTCAAAAATATTCAATATCAACATTTTAAAAATTATTTTATTTTTTCTTTCTGCTTTTTCTTCCCTTTTCATTTTCTTCTTTTCTTCCTTTAGGCCGCCATGCCTGCGTTGCCCTTTCACGCACGCTGGATCGTGGCCCTTCTTCTTTCTCTTTTCCTCTCCCTCCCCTTTGTGTTTGCCAATCCAACCCAACTCCCTTTTCCTTTCTTTCTTTCCTTTCTGCCCCACGGTTGGGCTAGCCCAATTCCCTCTTTTTTCCCCTCGTCCTCGAGCATACAGCAGACCCATCCTTTCTTTCTCCCCTGCCTGATCGGCCTACCGCTTATTTCTTTCTTCCTTATTCTTCTTCTTCTTCAACCATCAATGCACGCCTTGTCTGCCACTCCTCCCTACCACCAACCCCCTGTAACCTACATTTAGCCTTGATCTCTCTTCCTCTCTCTCCCCCATCCCTTTCCTTCCATTTTTAGGCTAAACACAACCTTATAGCCCTCCCTTGTATGCCGTCCCTTTCCTTTTCCTTCTTCCTACAACCTGCCACCCTACAACCTACAACTGCAACCACCTATTCGACCACAACTGCCTCCCTTCCCTTTTCCCTTTCTTCTTCTTATGTTCCCCTTCTCTACCCATTTTGACCCTCTTTGACCTCCTTCAATTCCCTATAGAGCCCCTCTTCTTCTTCCCTTCCTTCTCCTCCATCTCCCCTATTTTGTGTCACTAGCCAACAAATGTTGCTGCCACCACCCAACCAACTACCTCATCCATCTCCTAACACCTCCTACTACCTCAATGCACCACTAAGCCACCACCATATGCCCCTACAGCCACATTCCCTTCCATTCTTTTATTTCCCCTCCTTCTTAGCCTCCACCCTACACCACCATCATACGCCACCTTCCTTCCTCTTTTGGCACCTCCACAACCACCAATCCATTCCCTGGAATCTCCCCTACCAACACCATACCTCCCCTTAGCCAAAAATCCCCTATTCTCATTTCTTCCCTTCCTTCTTCTCCATCAACTAACCTTACACCCATCTTTCCAGCCCTACAGCCACTCCTCTATCACTCTAAGCCACCAATCTTCAATCCCGACCACCATCTATACCCCTATTCCCTCGCTGCACCAACCCACCAACCTTACTCCCATCCACTAGCCCTCAACTAAGCCCTTAAAACCTTTAATTGATCCTAGCTCTCCCTTCTCCTTACTTCTCCTCTTCAATCCCATTCTTCCTTAATTTTCATGCATGCAACGTGAGCCGTGCCTTTTATTTTGAGCCAATTTTTAATTAATTTCAAGGTATAAAAATAGTTAGTATTAGTATATATTAATTAAGATTTTGATAAAAGTTTATTCTTTTGATTTTCTATTTCTAATATAGTAATTTTGGTATTAAGTTTACTAATCAAAGCTCAAAACTTTAATTGAGGTACCAGTAAAGTTTAATTATTGTTGGAAATAAAGTAACTATAATACCCTACTAAAATGTGTGGATATATGTATGGTAGTACATTAGGGTTTTTAATATATATATGTCCTTGATGTATAATGTTAAGTATAATATAATTTGTGGCATATGTTTGTTGTTGAAACGAAAAGCTTGTTGATTTATGTGCCATATGTAGGAATGATAGTCAAGGAAGAAGGCTCATGGTTAAGGATAATGTTAAATGCTTATATATAACATTATAAATTAATGTGGCCATGGATAATGTTAATATAAGCCCTAGGGGTATTTTAGTAATTTTTCTTATGCAAAAGAGCTTTGCCTGAGTAAGTAAGTATATATATATGTGTGTGTGTGTGTTTATATATATATATATGGTGGGTGTTAACGAGTATTAGAAATAAATAATAATTGCTGGTGGTGTTAGATGAGGCATATGAACCATGAATGTTAACATTTTGTGTGGTAAGGGTATTTTAGTAAATTTGGCATAAAAATGACAAATTGGTGACGTATGTGAAAAAAAAGGGTAATATGATGATTTAAAGAGTAAGAAGGGCATTTTAGTAATTTTACATTTAAAGGCAAATAACTTGGTAATTTTTGTGAGTAAGAAGGTATATTGGTGAATTAATTAAAAGAGAAGGATATTTTGGCCATTTAGCATAAAGGAAGGATATTTTAGTAATTTTGTGAGAAAAAGGGATAAAGTGGTAAACTAATAAAGAAGAAGGGTATTTTGGTAAGTTGGCATAAATAAGGGGTATTTTGGTAATTATTATGAGTAAAAGGGATAAGGTGGTAATTTAATTAAAAAAAGGGTATTTTGGTAATTTAGCAGAAAGGAAGTGTATTTAGCAATTTAACCTACCAGAAGGGCAACTCAGTAATTTTAATAAGTAAGAATGACAATTAGGTAATTTAACCAGTTAAAAGGGCAATTTGGTAATTTTTATAAGTAAGAAGGAAAATTTGGTAATTTAACCAAACAAAAGGAATTTGGTAATTTTAATAAGTAAAATGAGCAATTTGGTAGTTTAACTAACCAAATGGGCAATCTGGTACACGTAGCAAGTATGAAGGGTGATTTGGTAATTTAATAAACCTAAGGGGAAATTTGGTAATTTAAACAAGTATAAAGGGTAGTTCGATAATTTAACCAATTGGAATGGTGATTTAGTAGCTTAACAAGTATAAGGGGTAAAGTGGGTAATTTAATAAGTATAGAGGATATGTTGGTAGTTTAACAAATACAAGGGGTATTTTGGTAATTATACAAACATGAAGGGTGATATGGTAATTTGACAAATAAAAAGGGATGACTTGGTAATTTTATAAACAAGGGGTATTTTAGTAACTTTGTAAGGATGATGGGGGTAAATTGGTAACTTGCATATAACATATTAATGTTTTAAATGAGTCTCCATAGTAAGACATAAGTAATATTGAATAACAAAATAAGGGTATTTGCTAAATTAGTGTGAATCACAAGAACATGGCATAGCATAGGGTTGGATAGATAATTAAGGGTGTGATATGGTGTTTATCTCATATTCATGCAAGAATTTTCTTTATCATTAATTGAAATGCCCCGAAAATTCCTAATTCTATATATTATATTTAAATGAGTTTTTATCATAAATATTAATTAAATAAATTATTTTGAAATAAAAGGAAATTAATTAGGGAAAATCAAGAATAAATTTATAAGTATTTTAATTAGGAGGAATTTAGGTATTTGAGCTAATTAAAGATTTTAATTTGGGATTTTTTTAAATAAATTATTTTATTTAAAATAAGGAGGAGAAAATGGTTCCAAATTAATATTAGTTTTATAAATAACTTAATGGAAGAAAATTTGGGTGTTTTGCTAATTAAAATGGAATTTATGGAAAATCTTTTAAAAATCCTAATTTAGCCTAAAAAGGGATTTAAATATTTTTTTATTTAAATATTATTATTTTTAAATATTCTAAATATTCAGATTAATTTAATTGACCCTAACCTAATTATTTTTCTCCTTTCCTTTTTCCCTTTTTCTTTTTCTTTCTTCCTTTTTCCTTACCTTTTTCTTTCTTTTTCTTCTTTTTCTTTTTCCTCTTCTTTTCCCCGACTGGGCCTGGCGCGGCCCAGTTCTTCTTTTCTTCTCTTCTTCCTTCTTCAGCCCAGCCCGCGCGGCGTCCTTCGTCTGACGTCGCCACGCCGCGTTTTGCTTCCGTTTCCACCAAAACTCACCGTTTCATCTAATCCGTTACCCCTCGCGCCATCGTCCTTCTTCCGCCCTGTTTCGCGCCGCGTTTTGCCTTATTTTGCACTAAAACTCGTCGTTTCATTTAATGACTCCTTCCGCCCTCTCCCTTTTTCTTTTCTTTTCCCCGGCCGACCGGTCAACCTCTCTTCCTTCTTCCTTCTTCCTCCTTCCTCCTTCCTCCTCCGTCGACGCTGCTGCACCTTCGACCCCGTCAATGGCATCTCCGGTTACGATGAATAATACCGGTCGTTTCTTGTCTCATTGCCTTCCTCTTAACTCCAGGAATAAATTAAAATAATTATGTGACGTTAACTCTCACCCGTTTCTTCTCCCCAACGTCGCGAACCGTCGAACGAACCCAAACGATACTCGATCGTTTTCTGCCGCCGGCTGCCCAAATTCTTGCATTTAAAACTTCCATGTCGACCTCCAGCTCCTCATTATCCATTCCAACATCTATATATAGCCTGATTGTAGAAGTTGTGGAAGATTTTTCTTCCCCGAAACCCTCGGCGAAGGCTACCATCATCGAGACTTTAGACACCTCTTCCGCCGCCTTCAACCAACCTCAACGCCACCGAAACATTCCATTCTCTTCCTTGAAATTTTCTCTATCTAACTAAACCATTTTCACCTCTCGATTCTTCTTGCATGGGCCTCCATAGCCGTGCCAAGTTGGCTGCTCGTTCTCGCCGGAATTTTGACCCCGAAACCTTAAACCGCCTTCCGCCGCCGTGCGCCGCCACCTTTGGCTGCACCACCACCATCATTTTGTCCCTCTCCTCCTGGGAAACAATAAACACCTCTTATATCACCTCAATTCTCCCTATCTTTTTCCCAACATCCATCTTTCCCTCTATTCTTCTATTTTTCCGATCGCCGCCACCGCCGCCGTGAACTACCGCCGGTGCCGCCTATCCCCACCAGCTTAAGGTTGAACCCTAGACCCTCTCAACCATTTTCCATATTATAATAAGCCTTGATTTAATTTATTTCAATTATTTGCATATAAATACCATTATTATTATTCTTAATATTTATATTCTTAATATGTTTTATTATTATTTGATATAAAATTTATGCTGAATTGTACTTACAGGGTGGAGAGTGATAATAAAATAATTTTATTGTTAGTTTAGAAGTTTAAGTTATTAATTGAATTATTATAGGATTATTATCATTCTTCTTATTATTATTATTATTAATATTATAATTATTAGAATAATTATTATTAACATTTTATTATTTATTCTAGAAAATCTTAGGCCCTAACTTTGTTTTAACTTTTGCACTTATTTATGTGAGTATTATTATTTCTACTGTTCTTATAACCATTAATAATAATATTATCATTATCTTTATTATTTTATTATTATTATATATGTTATTAATTTTATTTTTAATATTAAATAAATGGTAAGTCTTTATTTATTTTAAAACTTATTTGTTATTATTATTATTATTATTGTTATTATTTATATTCTCATTGATATTAGTTTTATTATCCTTGATATTATTATATTAGTATCATTATTATTATTAGGGTAAAATCTTTAACCCTATATTATCAAGGTTTATAATATCTCTATTTTTTTTATGTCTTTAGCAAAGTTAGAATTTTGTGAAAGTTATTTTATTAATATATTATTATTTGGTCAAAGCCCTAAGGAGGCGTAGGAGCGTGCTCCAAGACCGGTGACATTTTAGGTAAGGGGTACTAAGGCCTTTTATGTGCTTATGGGCATTATGTGTTTCGCATGCTATGTATCCTATGTATTATTATGATCATTTTGTATGTGATATAACGTGGATGATATGACGTGGAGTTGAAGTATGTTTTCGTATGGCATGTGTATTATTTGTGTATGACCCTGTAAGACATGCATGTGAGGATGTTGATATGATTTTATGTGGGAGAAAGGATGAAAAAGGAGGATGGGAAAAGAAGTTGACTAAGGGAAGTGAGTTGACCTAATTTTATTAATTTATAAAGAATAATCTATTGCATGGTTTTATTTGGAAGAATGTAATCTATGATGTTATATGGGAGAATCGAATTATTGTTTGTTTGGGAGAATCTAATTTATGATTTTAATTGGGAGAATCTAATTTATGATTTGTCTGGTGAAATCCAATTTATGGTTTTATATGGGGAAGTTTAATTTATGGTTTGGTATGATTTTATATGAGAGAAATTAATATATGGTTTTTATGGAAGAATTTAATTTATGGTTTTGATTGGGAGAATCTAATTTATGGTTTTGCGTGGAAGGATCTAATGTAAGGTTTTATATGGATGAATCTCTTATTTGATATGGTTCAAATCTAGGGTTTGGTATGGATGAATCTTTGGGTTGTATATGGTTTGAACTTAGGGTTTGGTAAGGATGGATACTTAGTTTGGTATGGATGAATCGTTGGGTTTTATATGGTTTGAATCTAGGGTTTGGTATGAATGAATCTTTGGGTTATGTGGAATGAATTTAGGGTTTTGTATGATGAGATTTTGGGTTTTGCATAATGGTTAATGGTTGTATGGTGGTATTAGGGTTTGCATGGAAGTTAATAATTGCATGGGATGTGTAAAGTTTGTATGAGAGTGAAGTTTACGTATGGAACGCTGATTTGGGATTTGAGGAAAGTAATGTAAGTGTTGTTTGGGTGATTGAACATTTGAAGGGAAAATAGTGCGTGGAGCATTATATGGGTACGTAGGAAACCGAACTAGGGTTTGTGTGGATAATTAGGGTTTGGTGCAACTGCTTAGGGTTTTTGTCGTATCAAGTATATTTGGTGATTAAAGTGTAATTGTGATTTGTGATGTGTGATGGCTTATGCATGTCTAGGGTGAAAGCCGTTGAATAAGATACTTAAGACACTAATTATTTAAAGTGGAAGATCGTTGAGACGGGACCAACCGATCCACCGAATCGGAATAGTGGTTAGGGTTCTTACCCTATGTGCAACCGATCCACCGGTAATAATAGTGGTTAGGGTGTTTACCCTATGTGTGACCGATCCACCGGCTATAATAGTGGTTAGGGCATGATGTCCTATGCGTAACCGATCCACCGGTTATAATAGTGGGGGTTCCCGATCTCAACAACCGCAAACTAGAGTTTTGCTAAAATGCCTAAAAGATACTAATTACTTACAGTGGAACACCATACGAGCCAGGGCCAACCGATCCACCGGTTAGGAATAGTGGTTAGGACGCGTAGTCCTATGTGTTTCCGATCCACCGGCTATAATAGTGGTTAGGGTATGATACCCTATGTGCCTCCGATCCACCGGCTATAATAGTGGGGGCTTCTGTACTCGCATGGATTTGATATAAAGCTTGGTATGTATCGACTTCCGATAAAAGATTAAGTAAATAATTAATCTGGATTATATGGGCCTTTGTACGTTTACCTGAATTGTTCATATACCTTTATATTGTTATGTTGGATTATGCCCTGTTATTAATCTGCATTGATTATGTGCTTGTGTGTCGGCCTTAGTGCTCGGTTACCTTACTCAGTACATAGCGTACTGATCACCCTTTTTATGGGTGCTGCTCATTCCCACGAGTAGTATGCCCTTCTGGTTTGTGCAGGTGGGCGAGATATCAGTTGGGGCTAAGTGTTGAGCGTGTTTGGCTCGAAGTTCAAGAGTGTTGTGGCCGTATTCATTCTTTACGCGATTTCATTCCTTTTGTTATTTCTGTGGTATAGTATTTACCATTTTCTGATTAATTACTCGATTGAGTATTTTAATGAACTTTTTATCGGTTGTAAGTTTAATTCTCTTTTGGAAATGAATTACATTTCTTGATGCCTACTCTGATTTTGTTTTACAACCGTTTAATGCTTATTTGGAAATTGGATTGTATTGATTATTTCTTTTCTTAGCCTTAGCACTTGGTACTGGAACGGTCGGAGAGAACCGGTCTGGTACTAAGTGTGGCGGTAATATTTCCAGAATTCACAGGTTTTCAGTGTTTCTAATTTAATTACTTCCGCTTTTTTAAAAAAAAAGTAGTGAATTTTGGGGTGTTACATTAATTATGCATAGTAATGTGTGTTGGATGTGATAAAAGGACATGTTAGGGTTAAGTGTTCCATGATCCTTCAATGTAGACTACCAGACTCTAAGACCTTATTATGATTATGATGTGATAACCCTTTATGGCATGTGAATGAATGGAAATGAATTCTGACATGGAAATAGATGATATAAGGATGGCCTTAGTGGTTTCTTTAGGTTAACATGGATAACCATATGAATAAGGATTACTTAATGATGATAGAAACAAATGGAAATGAATAAGTATGTGGTTGTTGTGTTTCTCGTGGTCATATCAATTAAGATATTAATAATTAAAGTGGATGACCTCAAGATCGAGAGTGGTGGCCTTTTAGGGGTCTCTACCCTAAACACATGGTTTAGCCCTTGATTATTCTATTATTTTCTGGTGTTCCTTAGTGCCCCAACTAAGCCCTACATCTTACTCTATCTAGCTCTACGATCCTAGTTAGGGTGTATGCATATTTATCAATTAGGTGTCCTTGTCGGTAGGGTACTATGTTTCCTCATGCACTAATGCGACCAAGGTACCTTTGCATCCCTAAGTTGATGGTTGGAAGTTACTGTGTTGCTTGTATGTGTTAGTATGACTAATGTACCCTTGCATCTTTAGGTTCTTAATCTCCCCTTCTAGTTAAATAAATGGATTTTTTGTGCTAATTAAATGGAAAACACTAATCATGTAAAGTGAAAGATTATTGAGCAAGGCCTAGATGGATTATATCATGTATACTGGTTCACCGATTCTAATAGTGGCCAGGAGCATTTTACCTTGGAAGATATATATGTGTACCGGTCCACCGGTTATAATAGTGGCGAGGTGTGTGTTGTCCTAGAGTGTATCCCGGTCCAATAGCTATAATAGTGGGGGATCCTAAGAAGAATAAATAAAATATTTGATGTTAATATATCATGGAAAAATACTAATTAGTTATAGTGGAATACCATGTGAGTTAGGGCCAGACCGATCCATAGACGATAAAAGTATCTAGGAGCCTTCTACCTTGGAGACCAATCCACCAACGAATAATAGTGGTAAGGTGTGTTTTGCCCTGAAGTGTATTTTCGGTCCACTAGCTAAAATAGTGGGGTTCTCGCACTTACATAGATATAATTCGAGAGATGAAGTTGAATGATGTTTCATTAATGACTTAACACCAATAGCGTTACCTTCAACCTCATGATCTATTGATATGACATAAGTATGCCCTTAGTACCTACCCCTCTTGGCAAGTGTTGGAGGTGTTAAGTAAATGGACTTCATATAGTATAATTCTTATTGGTTGATGTGTGTGCTCACTCTTATGTATCCATGATTATTTATATCCCTGTGTATGATATCGTCTTTACTTCTGTTTAAGTATTATTTGTTGCATGTGGGCCCTGCCTTTCAGTTTGGTATAAAGGATTACTTAGTACCATAGTACTAAAGGGTTTCGTTTGTGAGCTCCTACCTATTCAATAGGCAGTATCCCTTATAGGCCTATTGTAGATGTTATTAAAGCTAATATCGGGTAAGAGCATAAGGATTGTCTAAGAATGATTTTTTGATTTCTCTTTTAACTTTTTATTTCCTTATTTAAAATAATTTTTATTCTTGTAACCAATAATAGTGGGTTTTATTCTTGTAACAAAATTAATGTGCTTCTCTAAGTTAAATAAAAATCTGAATTTGTGTAATTGCGTTATTTTCCTTTTAGCCTTAGCATTTGATACTGGAATGGTAGGAGGAAACCGGTCTGGTACTAAGTGTGGTGGTAACATCCCCAAAATTTATGGTTTTTACTCTAAGACCTCCAAAATTCACTACTGAAAATTTTTGTTAATTAAAAGGAAATCAGCGGAAGCAAATTAATAAACCGTGAACTTTGGGAGTATTACCGCCACACTTAGTACCACACCGGTTCACTCATACCGTTCCAGTACCAAGTGCTAAGGCTAAGAAAAATGAAATACAATTTGAAAGTTACATATATATTTTCGGTCCACCGGCTAAAATAGTGTCGGTCCCGAGCTCAATAAAACCAGTTATGTATGTGAATAAAGTTATGGAAAAATACTAATCACTTATAGTGGAACACCATGTGAGTCGGGGCCAGACCGGTCCACCGACATATAATAGTGGTCAGGAGTGTTTTGCCCTGGGTGTATACTTTTCGGTCGATTGGCTATAATAGTGGGGTTCTCGCACTCACATGGATAATGGCTTAAGGCCCGAATGTATTGATCTTACGCTATGTCATGGCTTAAGGCCCAAAAGTATCGATGGTGATTTATACCTTGTTATATATGTGATTGTTATGTATGCACCTCTTATTACATTTGTTCATAGCTTGCATTAAGTGTTGCATTGCGGACCTGTCTTTAAGTGTGGTATTAAAGGGTTACTTAATACCGTAGTACTGAAGGGATTCCCTTAGTGGGGCCCCAGCCTATTCAATGGGCAGTGCCCTTGCAGGTCTTTTCAGGTTCTACTCAAATGAGCTATGGGAAAGAGAGTAAGGAGGTATCCGGTATCGTTAGGGTTTTCTCTTTCTCTTTTAAACTCCTGGTTTTAATGCTAATGTTGCTTAAGTAACCATCACTAGTAGATTTTATTCTTGTAATGATTTGATGCGCTACTCTGATTTATGTATGTTGAATTTCTTTCAAATTGTATTTCATTTTTCTTAGCCTTAGCACTTGGTACTGGAACGGTATGAGTGAACCGGTCTGGTACTAAGTGTGACGGTAATACTCCCAAATTTCACGGTTTATTAATTTGCTTCCGCTAATTTCCTTTTAATTAACGAAATTTTTCAATAGTGAATTTTGGGGGTGTTACATTTACTTCTACTAATTTTTAAATAAAACGAAATTTTCCAGTAGCAAATTTTGGTGTATTACAATTACAACTCTATTATTTGGTCATATTCTCACCACGATTAGAGGATACTTTAAATCATTCCCTAATAGCAAAGGTAAAAGTATATTAGAAGGTCACTAGAGGCCAACCCTGTTTCATTACATTTATCCATTTATTGGATAGAAAATATATGTTAGGGTTTATGACTAAGGCTTAAATAAGGTCAAATCTAAGCCAAATCCTCTTAAAGGCCTTATTACATTTACTTAAAGCATTTAAGGTCATACATACTGATATGTAACACCCACACAAATTCCACTCAAGAAAGGTGATGGATGATGATGTTCGTGTAGTATGATGTGGATGGATGAGGATAGGATAAAATGCAATAAATGTAACACTTAAACATCTCACAAAGATGATGTTTAAATGGAACTCAAAGAGAACTAACAAAGATGAACCCTTTGATATGAATCAAATGAAGAAAACACAAAGAATCTTCATAAGATTCAAAAAAAAAAAAGGAACACACAAAAAATCCTTAACAATGGCCACTTTCAACTCACATAGAATTGGAAGGTTTAAACTCTCTCAAAGGAGATGATTTTTATTCAAACTCAAAGACACTCTCTTTTACAAATGATAAGACCCTTATTTATAGGCCATAAACTCTACTTTATAGCTTTTAATTAATCTAATTAGAACCTGTAATTGCACTTAAATGATATGGCAATACATCATATAAAAATCGTTGCCTTATGAACTAGTTAGTTACAAAAAATCACAACCTTAACAAAGAAAACCTTAGTTTGCATTACTCCACGTGTGGCACTTGTTCCAGCAGCTTCCACATGTCATGATGACATGACATAACTTCCAACATGTCATCAAAACATAGGCTGACTCATCCCATAGCTGCCATGTCATTAAGGTCTTGTTTGGTTGCTTGAAATTGCATAAAATGCAACTTATGCTTTGAAATTTAAGAAAGTGTCTTGTTTGACTTTGGCACCTCCAAGAACTCAAAGAAACTCCTCAAACATGTCTCAAAACCATTTTTGGAAATGAATAAGGCCATGATCTTGTATCAATCTCCCTCTCTTGAAGTATTTGTCCTCAAATTCACAACTTTGATAAGGAATAACAAACACCAAAGGACATATTCTTCAACATCATACTTATCCTTGAATTCATTGAATATCTCCTTCACATTAAAGTTATCTTTTAAAATTCTCCAATCCGTCTTAAGCCTTGACATTGGATCTTCATATACGCACATCAATGATCATAAACCGAATGCATGGGATGCATTATTGTTCATTTGCTTCTTCACATCACATATGTCTTCATGCACATTATACACCTTTAAACTCACCATGTTTTTTTTGTCAGTTTGATTCGAATGATATAAGAGTTCCATGCTAAAATTTTATCCTAAAAAACACAATGAAACCATTGGATAATAATGCTTGCCATTCTCCACATAATCAACGTGATGCATGTAAACACTTGGTTGCCCTTCTTCTGCTTCAATATTAGTACTAGCATGATTGTCTTCATCATTACATACTCAATTTTTTTCCTCATTCATGCTTTCCTTTTATTCCCTTTTAATCTCCTCTATTTCTCTTAAATTCATAACTCTTTTATTAGGACACTCTTTAGCATAATGACTGTAACCTCTACATTTAAAGCATTGTCTACTTTTACCTTCAATCTCCTTAACTTTATACTTCTCTATGTGTGGCTTAAGATCTTTTTCTTCTATGATAATGCTCGAATTTGATGGCATAAAAGTCAAAGATAATGATGCTTCATTAAAAAAGGAAGAGGAAGGTTTGTAGAATACCTTAGGCCTTTTGGGTTGCCTTTCAAATTTTATAGCAAGCTTGATCATATCTTCAAGTGTATCATATAGAGAAACTTCAACTTTATCTCTAATGTTGAAATTCAATCTTCCAAGATATCTTGCACAAGTTTTTTCTTTCCTCTCTTTTACACCACATATCAAGGATAACTTTTCAAAGTTCCTCATATATTCTTCCACACTTGAATTCCCTTGCATCAATGCCATCATTTTGATGAAGTTGTCTTGCTCAAATTCTCTTGGGATGAATTTTCTCTTCATGTGCTTTTTCAATTTCTCCCATGACTTGATCTTTGGCTTGCCATTTCTTTCCCTTGATCTCTTGAGATTATCAAACCAAATTCTTGAAAATTTTTGAAGTTTCAGAGTAGCCAACTTACATCTCATATGATAATCATATTCTTTAAATTCAAAGATGGATTCCATGGTGTGCATCCAATCTATGAATGCCTCCGCATCTAAATCTCCATGAAATTATGGAAAATCAACCTTCAAACCCTTATCTTCACCATCCTCTTTCCTTCTTCTTGTTACACTATGCATGGTTGAAGATGGACTTGAGTCTTCTTCAACATATTCAGGTTTTTTATTCAAATGACCTCCACTTGATTCAATGGCTCGCCTCACCATGCCTTCAACCCTATCATTTAGTTCTTCCATCATATTCTCCATTTTTACTTCAATATTTTCTAATTTTAAAATTATGACATCAAGGATGGACTTTATAAATTCTGAATTTTCCATTGTTGCACATGCTAGGGTTTAACCCAAGGCGATTTAATGAAGTTTTGTAAATTGAGAGAAAACCAATGAATGAAAAGGAGTATTGTATGCTAGGGTCAAGTATATCACTCAAGGAGAAATGTTTTTATGTGTGTGTAATCTCACAACACTCAAAATAATGGAAAGTATCAATGTATATGTGTGGCATATGGAAGGAGAAAAATAAGAGAAATGATAATCTTCAACTTTAATTGAATCTTGATGATGTTTATCAAGATCTTGATGATGTTCTTGGTTGAATATGTACAATAAAGGATGGATATCTTCAAACAAAGGATGAAGATGTGATAAGGACATATGAATGTAGGATCTTGAATGAAATCTGGATGGTAGAAGTGATTCTTTGTAGTTTCTTCAATGATTCTTAATGATTCTTGATGAGTGGAATTCAAAGCCTAGGAAAGTGATTTACCTTAATGAAGGATGAATCATGTGGCTTTGATACCAATTTGATATGTAACACCCACAAAACTTCCACTCAAGAAAGGTGATGGATGATGATGTTTGTGTAGTATGATGGTGGACGAATAACGGTAGCATAAAATGCAACAAATGTAACACTCAAACACCTCACAAAGATGATATTTAAATGGATCACAAAGAGAACTCACCAAGATGAACCCTTTGATATGACCAAATGAAGAAAACAAAAAGAAACCTCATAGGATTCAAAACCAAAAAAAAGGAACACACAAAGAATCCTTAACAATGGCCACTTTCAACTCACATAGAATTGGAAGGTTTAAACTCTCTCAAAGGAGATGATTTTTATTCAAACTCAAAAACTCTCTCTTTTACAAATGAGAAGACCCTTATTTATAGGCCATAAACTCTACTTTATAGCTTTTAATTAATCTAATTAGAACCTGTAATTTCAATTAAATGATATGGCAATACATCATATAAAAATCGTTACCTTATGAACTAGTTAGTTACAAAAAATCACAACCTTAACAAAGAAAACCTTAGTTTGCATTACTCCACGTGTGGCGCTTGTTCCAGCAGATTCTACATGTAATGATGACATGACATAAATTCCAACATGTCATCAAAACATAGGTTGAATCACCCCATAGCTGCCATGTCATTAAGGTCTTGTTTGGTTGCTTGAAATTGCATAAAACACAACTTATGATTTGAAATTCAAGAATTGTCTTGTTTGACTTTGGCACTTCCAAGAACTCAAAGAAACTCTTTAAACATGTCTCAAAACCATTTTTGGAAATGAATAAGGCCATGCTCTTGCATTACATACTCTAACAATTCAACATTTTCATGTTAAGACATATGCCATTAAACATTTACTTTAAACTATAGTCTAGTCAATTTATTAAGTTAAAGGATGGAAGTTAAACTTCTAAAGCCAAAGGTTAAAATCAATTGGAAGTCAAGTAAAGGTCAAACTATATCTAATTTATTTATCTATTAATTTATTATTATCACACAAAGAGGGTATAATTTGGACATACTAACACACATTCATATTGCTTTAATCTCTTTATATAATTAGTAAATGTTGAGGTTAAATTCTAAAGGTATGGTTAATATAAGTCAAACATTTAAGATGAAGTGGTTACAAAGACTTAAGGAATAGGGAATGAACCCCACACAAAAGGAAAAGAATTGGATTTAAAAACTTTCTAAATAGGACAAGAGGTCAATTAGTTGACCAAGTAGTCGTATAAGTCAACCAACTTAAGATGGTAGTCAATTGACTGATATGATGTGTCAGTTAACCAGTTGACAAAAAAATAGGTGTTGGAAAAATATGCACAATTACTTGATCTATGGTGCACATTAGTCAACCAATGGGAGCAAGCATAATTATTTAAATAAAATTTCCCATTGGTCGATGTGTTCATAAGGAACACATCAACTCATACGCCATGGTAGTTGACCAATGACATTGGAAGTCCAAAACTCAAATTCAAACTCAAAACTTGCATTTTCAAATCATTTATAATATTAACCCACCAACATATATAAAATTCAAAAATTATAGAACATGGTTCTAAATTTTTTTATACCTACTCATGCTTGGAAATTCATCAAACACAAAAAATCATACTAAAATCACCATTTTAAGCTTGAAAATCCTATAAAATAATTTTTAAACAAATCTTAACCAAAATTGTAGAGGTTAATAAGGATAAAAAAGGAGATATAGAAAGAAGAAGAAGAAAAAGATAGTGGGGTCACCAAGGTTAATATTTCAATTTAAATCCATAAATCCAATTTTAATTCATCAAATTATGTTAAAAAATCTGTTTTAGATCATAAACATAAAAAATAAACCACCTAAAATAGAAAAAAAAATAAAGTTTCCACAATCCTTTGGAAGAAAATCAAATTAAAAATCGAGATAACAATCAAGTATGTCTAACATTAGTTGACTAATGAGCATTGTCGATCCAACAATTATAGATCAACTAAAAAGTTTTGAAAATTGAGTAACCATCAACCAATGACTCTAAAATCCATTTCTCCTATTTTCTCAAAAATTTTCCAATTATTTTGCAACATAAACTCAAATCACACCTCTCATATTCAAATTATCACGAAACACATCCGGTCACACATATTAAAGTTCTAAGAAGGTTGCATATTACCGCCATATTCAAATTATTAAAAACTCAAAGTAGAACTTTCAATAGTTACATTGTGGCAGGTGATGCAGGAGCATCTCCATCTCATTTTTTTAATTATTGGAAGTCAAGAGTTAGTATACTTAGAGGTGATTTCAATTTTTCTTGAACACCTTCATGATAACTCTAACAATGTTTTGTCTAAAATTCTTTCATGTATTATATGTTTCCAAGAAGAAGAATTCACTAAAGACATCTAAGGTATAAGAAAATGGAAATGAAAGGATTAAAAAGCTGCATAAAAGAAAAGGCTAAAAGACACGAAGCTAGATTACTTGATTATTTAATATAATACATGAGTAAGGTCACATTTTGATTTCACATTTTATGTAAATTTTATAATGCCTTGTAACTTGTAATAGTAAAGCATTATGTGTACAATATGGCATGTAAAGCACTATTTTAGCTCTTTATTTAGCCAAGTTAAACTATTTGGGGGAACTAAGGCCTCATGTACATGTGTGTTTGTTTGTGTGTGTGTGTGTGGACTTGTATATCATAACAACAATGAGATAAATAAGAAATAAAATTTTTAAATTGTCAAAATTATTCATTCTCTTCAAGTGATGATTATCTTTAGAGTTTGAGTTTTTTTCTTTAGAGAAAACTTGATGATTTATCTTTAGAATTGAGTGTCTTTGTTGGAGTTACAAAACCACAATTACAAGTAACAATTACATCCATCTATTTGAGTCTAGAATTTTCTTCTAGTACCAAAACAAAAGGTCTTACATTTGTGAAAGATTAATTCTCCATTATCTTTTTTTTATCAATTTTTGGTATCATATCTAGTTTTGGATATATCCCCATTGGAAGAAAACTCATCTTCAATGTAGAGTCAAGCAAAACACACCACTAATGGTCTTAAGTGAGGTTATTGATTCTTCTAGTTAAAAACTTTTGAATCTTGATTGATTTTCTTATGACCTTTTGTGCATGATTTTGATTTAAAGGAAAATATATAGATCTTTTGAATTTAGTATAGGAATATTTTAAGAATCTTGAGTGTTTGCATGCATAAAGGATGAACAAGATAGGTAGATGTGTATAGGGTTTTTGAAGGTGATAAAGGATGATCGAGTAAATGCATTGCTTATGTGTATTTTTCTTATGATATTTGTTTGACATGAGAGCCTATATGATTGGAACAGGTCTTTCATGAAAAATATAGGTCTTTTTGAATGATTTTAAAAGTAGATTAATTTATTAAAACACTTAATTCCAATCGTGACTTAATTGTGAGATTTGTGTTGAGAATTTGTTTACTACTTGTCGAACCATTAAGGTATAAGTAGTTAATGATTTAGACGAGTAACTTACTTTTTATCATCATATTATGTGTGTATATTAGTACATTCATATTAATTACCTTATACATAATACATGAAAGGGACATAAATAATGTGCATGAAGATTGAAGTGAATCGACAGAATTAGAAGTTATTCTATTGAATTCTACTTCAACAATTTATCAAGAAACGTATAAGGACTATTAATTCAAGTGGGAGTGTGATATATTTGATTGTTGACTATATATTTGGTTCATTGGAATAAAAAATTCCTATAAGAACATACTAATGAATAATCTAGGGTATTAGTTGGTTTGGGTTTCTATCAAAAACCTAGGAATTACTAACCATTTTGTTGAGTGTGTTAGAAAATTGATTTCAATGGAAGGGGAGAAAGTTTTCAAGATATCTTTGATGCAATGCAACAAATTTCAACGAACCATATTCAACCTATTCTTAACTTAATCAACTACAATGTAAACATAATTGTAAAGGATGGAGTCTCAATTTGCTAAGCGAGGTTCCGTTCAAAATATTCAAGAGCAAAGGGAATTCTATAGAGATCAAATAGGAGGTGCAAAAAAGTATATCAACCAAGCAAGAGGGATATATTTGAAATCATGTGTAGATTATGAAGAAGAGTCACAAAGGAGTGGAAGCAATCAAAGGTTCTCTAACAATCAACCAAAGCATCATCATAGAGAGGATAAAGGTATCAAACTTAATCATTCTGATTTTGATGGTAAAATTAATGTTGATTTATTTTTTTAAGTGGCTACATGACGTCGAGGCTATATTTGAATTCAAGGACTATCATGATGAGAAAAAATATAAACTAGCTACACTTAAGTTTGAGAAGTTTGTTAGGATATTTTATGATAACTTGAGAGAAGTCTAAGGAAAGAGAAGGTATATCTAAAATCAAATCTTGAGACACGCATAAGAAAGATTTGAGAAAGATAATTATACCTAACGAGTATTAAAAATATAATTATATTAGATTAATACTCTTAGAAAAGTAATTTTAAGTGTTAAAGAATATAATAGGGATTTTGAGAGATTAGCACTTATATGTGACATCCATGAGGAAAAGGCACAGATTTGTGCTTGGTTTCTAGGAGTCCTTAATCTAATGAGTTGAGTTAAAGTTGAAACATGTTTATATGATTCTCTTGATAATATGATTAAGTTATCTTTGAGTTTTGAAAATTAAATCAAGTCCACTAAGTCTCAAGCCAAACAAAGTATGTCTTCTACAAAGTTTACACAAATCTTCAAAGGAGGATGAAGTTTAGTGTGAATGTAGATAGAATAGGATCTGTATCTATGATTTATGAAGAAGTAGAAAGATTAAATAAAGAAATAAAAAAGAATTCAAAATTAATTCAAAGAATTCAAAAAGATTTAAAGAAATCAAAATTAAATATTACCAATCTATGATTACTCTAAGTAGTCTTAGAAAGGGTATGCAATCACAAAGAGAGAATTAACCAAATGAATTGCTTGTGTTATATTTCAATATCAATTATCCACCAAAATACTATATGGTTTAGATGCACATGCCTTATATATGTGTTTAGTATATTGCTAACTAGCACATTAATTTAGCCACATGACACACAAATGACTAACTAGCACATAACTAGTATTACAATATATTTTTAATCTATAAAATAAATGGCTCAACAAAACTATTATAAACAAATTAATCTAAATAATAAATGAAAATAGTTAACAATAATCCTAATCCAAACAATGATGTTGACTCTGAAAGGTTGACTAGGTTTTCTTGACTTTGACTTTCATGCATAATAGCTTCCTTTGTAATAGCTTATAACATGTAGAAATCTTAAGTATCTTGACTTCTTAAATGAATTGATATTCTTCCTACAAATATGTTACATACCTGCAAAAATGAATTAAAGATATATCATTAAGGTCATTCAAAGCATTATCAAAAAAGACAAACAATATGATCGGCTCCAAAATTAAGTATGCCAAATCATCACTTTAAGGATCATCTATGGATGTTCCTACATCAAACGTATAACCTGAGTACACAAACTACAAAGAATGAGATGGGTACCTCAAGCTCTATAATTGTTTATAAGAAATAAGGAATTAACAAAGAGGATAAAGGAAATTCTAAGGTTAATGAGGTCTCTATAAAGTAATGTTTTAAATTTCAGGGATATGGACACTATGCTAGAGAATTCTCCAATCAAATAGTATTTTCTATATAAGAGATTAAAGCTATAGACACTTGTGATGAAGATCTTGAGTTTGATCCAAATGAAGTAATTTCAAGTGAGTCCGAGGATGAGGGCAATGCTTGTTATGTGTTGTAAAGAGTTCTTCAAATTCAATCTAATGAGAAACCCAATCAATAAGAAAAGATATTTAAGATTAATGGAAGAGGGAGAGATACATTTTATCGAGCTATCATTAATAGTGCATTAGAGAGAACACTCTAAATCCTTGTTCTTTTCAATAGATTAACAAGGATTAACAAGGATAAAGGAGTTACAGTAAATAAGCAAACCCTAATCTCATTTCGGTTCGATAATTATCGTAATGATGTGCTATGTAATATTTTTCCTATGGATGCATGTGGAATCTTATTAGGTAGATGATGGAAATGTGATAGGTCCTTTATTCATAATAATATTACTAATTGTTGCGGATCAATACCAATTAAGAAAAACAAGATCTAATTAGAACCAATTGGAACACACAAGAATTAAGAAGAGAAAAACACTCAAGAACACATATTGGGGAAACAAATGATCTTATGGGTGTGAAGTAATTCTAATTACAAAGAGAATCAAAGAAATGCTCACTTCAATCACTTATTTCACCAAGGAATAACAAGAGAAATCAAGATGAGAGAAGAGGATGGCTATATATTAATTAGGGTTCTTATCGCATGGTATTTATACTATACCAAACTATCACAACAAACAGGGGCTCCCATTCTTCTTTCCTACTTTGATAGTATTAAGTATTTCAGCCACAAATTCTTCATTTTGACCTACAATAGAGCATATTATTGATGTGTTGGAAAGCTAATAGAAAGATCTATAACCTTTATGTTCAACACTTTTCTAAATTATGCTTTCCTGTATGCCAAATCTTCACATATTCCTAACAAATCTCGCAATTCTACTCTAAATTTATTTGATACACTTCACACACCAAATACGAGTCATAAGCTCACAATTCTCCACCACGATGAAGTATTTGAAATATTAAACACTAGGAACACAAAATACCATATGTAAAAATCCCTAGACCCCAAAAGGTCCTCATGGTACACAAACACCAACGAAGTCCGAGTAATGCTCGAACTTGTTCATCGTCAATGGCTTCATTAGCATATCTACTGGATTCTCAGTAGTAGCCACCTTCTCCAACACAACCTTGCCTACAAAAATAGTTCCTTGGATGAAGTGGTACCTAATATCAATGTACTTCGTCCGACAATGTAAAGAATTATTATTCTTTGCCAAATAGATAGCACTCCCATTATCATTACAAATAATAGAAGCACCATGATCAAACCCAAGCTCATAAAAGAAACCACTAAGCCACAAAGCTTCCTAAAATGCCTTAGTCATAGCCATGTAATCAGCCTTATTAGTGGACAACGCAGTCACATCTTGCAAAGATGACCTACAACTAATTGGCGAACAACCAAGAAAGAACACATAACCTCTAGTGGATCTCCTATTATCAAGATCGTCACCAAAATAAGAGTCAATGAACTCAGTCAATACATCAGCAAACCTCCCATACTCTAAACAAACTAATGTAGTACCCTTCAAGTACCTCCAAGTCAACTTCAGCACTTACCAGTGAGCCTTTCTAGGATTCACCAGATATCTGCTTGCAATGCTCACAACTTGAGCAATATCCGACTTGGTACAAAACATAGCATATATTATGTATCCCAGAACATTAGAGTAGGGAAGTATGGCTATAAACTCCTACCCATCTTTTGATTTAGGGTAATCAAACAGAGACAATTTGAAGTGAGTCACCAAGGGAGTACTAACTAGCTTGGCATCAATCATATAAAACCACTCCAACACCTTGTTCACAAATGCTCTTATGAAAAGTAGAGATGCTTCTATCTATGGTCTCTAATGATTTCCATGCTAAGAATCTTCTTCACATCTCCTAGATCCTTCATCTCAAACTTAGTCTTCAGCATTGTATTTACCTTGTACTTAAGATAAATATTTTCCTGCAACAATCATGTCATCGACATACAACAAAAGATACAATAAAGAACCATCACAAACCTACTTCAAGTATACACATCCATCGTAATCACTCCTAGAGAACCCATGATCAATCATAAACTAATCAAACATCTTCTACCAATATCTAGGTGACTACTTCAAACTATACAATGACTTCTTCAATAAGCACACATGATCGTGCTTGCCTTCAATAACAAAACCATTTGGTTAGCACATATAAATCTCTTCCTCAAGCTCACCATGTAGAAAAGTTTTTTAACATCCAATTAATCTAACTACATATTCTGTATAGCCACAAGCTCAAGCAAAGTATGAATAGAAGTATGCCTGATAATATATAAAAATACCTTGCTATAGTCTATAACGGGTATCTAACTGAACCCACGTACAACTAAACGAGCCTTGTACCTTGATCCTTCAACACCTAGAGTTTACTATTTAAACTTGTACACCCACTTACAATCAACTATTTTCTTCTTTCTGGGTGCCTTCACAATTTTCCATGTTTGATTATTCCATAGAGATTACATTTCCTCATCCATAGCAGCACACCACTAAGCAAAATCAGCACTGACAATTATATATGTGTATGACACTAACTCTTATACATCAACTACCATATTAGCACTAGCCAAATCATAGCCTGCTAACTCCTCAAAGCCATATCTCACAAGAGGCTTCACAACCCTCCGTGCTCTACTTGGAGCAATGCTCCTTTTCTCTACCTCCTACCTAGATCCACCCACTTCATGAATATTAGCACTAAAAGAATCTTACTAATCCAAATCAACCTCTACCTCCATGTTATCCATAACTATTTCACCTCTTTAGACAATCTATCAAAAGAAGACTCGGTCTTCTTTTGATATTAACATAGTCAAGAATAAAAAGATATAATGTATTAAGGATGAAGGTATTTGGTACGATTTTATTATCAAATAATCCCTAAAAGGGGAGAAAAATGAAAGTAATATTCAATGAAATAAGCTTATAGATGAATATAAACATGTATTTTCTAATGACTTACCACCTAAAAGAGGAATAGAACATGCTATAGACTTAATGCATAGTATGTCTTTACCTAATTAACTTACTATAGATGTAATCTAGAATTGGATAAGGAATTAAAGAGACGAATACAAGAGCTCATAGGAAAGGGATATATGAGAGAGAGTATGAGTCTATGTTGTGTACCTACATTACTTATTCATGAAAAATATGGTAAGTGGTGCATTTGTATTGATTGTAAAACTTTGAATAATATAAGTATCAAATATTGATCTCCTATGCCTAGATTAGATAACATGTTAGATGAATTATGTGGAGCATAAGTATTCACTAAAATTGGTGTAAGAAGTGGATATCATCAAATGAGAATAAGAGAATGGGAGGAATGGAAAAGTACTTTTAAAATGAAATATGGTCTTTTTAAATGGGTTGTGATGCCATTTGGATTATATAACACACCTAGTTCATTTATGAGACTAATGAATGAAGTTATTTATCCTTTTCTTATAAAATTCATTGTGGTATACTTATATTATATACGTGTAAATAGTAAAAATGAACATGATCATCTTATTCATTTGTGAAGATTATTTGATGGACTAAAGGAAGATAAACTCTATGTAAAATGGAAAAATGTGATTTTATGATTTTAAGTATTGTTTTCCTTGGTTATATTGTAAGAAGTGAAATTATAAAAGTGGATCCCATAAAGATTCAACTTATTCAAGATTGGCCTACACCCGAAGATATTCACGAGGTGAGAAGTTTCCATTAGCTAGCAAGTTTTTATAGAAGATTCATCAAGTACTTTTCAACTATTGTTGTTCCAATTACACATCTCATGAAGAAAGGATAATTTAAATGGGAAGAGAATGCAACTAAAGCCTTCAAGACTTTAAAATATAAGCTATGTAATGCACTGATAATATCCTTGAAAAGTGGGATAGAGATAGGTGGTTTGCTCTCACAAGAAAAGTGGATCATTGTATTTTTTAGTGAGATATTAAATGGGTCTAAATTGAATTATTCCACATATGATAAGGAATTTGATGCCATCATATGAATCTTAGAAACATGGATTCATTAGTTAATACCTAAACCATTTGTTTTGTTTTAAGATCATGAAAGTCTAAAATATTTGTAAGTGAAAAAGAAAAATAATCCTAGACATCCTAAATGGGTTAATCTCTTACAACACTTTGTGTTTATTTTCAAACATTTCAATGGTAAATAAAATGTGGTAGCAAATGCATTATTGAGAAGATCGTTGATACTTGTTATGTTGGATGCTAAATTATTAGGTTTTAAAATTTTGGAAGGATTATATTCAAAGAATTAAGATTTATTTGAGATTTATGATGGTAATGAAAGAGTTGAATTATTTAAGCAACTTCATCGGCAAATTAAGTACAACATTGAGGAATCTAATACTAAATACCAAAATCAAGCAAACAAAAATTAAATTACACAAATGTTTTCACTAGGAGATTTGGTTTGGTTACACTTAAGAAATGAAATATTTCCAAATTTAAGGAAAAATAAACTAATTCCAAGAGCATATGAACCATTTAAAATCTTAAGAAAATTAGTAAATAATTCTTATAAATTATAATTACCTTAGTCATATAGGCGATCTTATAGGACATTCAACGTTGGTGATTTATCTCCTTATTATACTGATATTAATTTAAGGAAAAAATTTCTTTTATATAATGATGTAGGAGCATCAGTATATCTATTTTCTATTGTTGGAGGAAAAGAGTTAGCATATTTGGAGGTAGTACCAATTGTTATTGAATACCTTCATGATAACTCACCAAAGATATCTAGTGTAAAAGAAAATAGCAATAGAAGGATTAAAAAGTTGCATAAATGATAAGGATACATGACATGAAGCTTGATTACTTGATTATTCAATGTATAGCATGAGTATGGTTTTATTTAGGTTTGATATTTTATGTAATCTTTATAATGTCTTGTAGCTTGTAATTTTTTAGATAACTTTGTTCTATAATACATATATTTAGCTAAATACGACATGTAAAGGACAATTTTATCTCTTTATTTCACTAAGTTATATTCTTGAGCTGGTCTTAGTTAAATAAAACACCATACTATATATGTATTTTAGCAAACTTTGTCATATTTTACCTAAACATATGTGCTTTACATGTCATATAAAATAGTGCTTTATAAGTCATAAGGAATTATAAGCATGATCTATATGAAAATAATTGGTTGGTGTTGTTGGAAGGAAAACCAATCAACTGGGTAGGTCAAATCAATCGACTAGTTTCGAGAACAATGAACTAGTTGACCCAACCCATCAACTAGTTGGGAAAAATTGATCAATTGGTCCATGAATTGGAAACTATTTTGACAAAATTGATTGATTGGTTTCACAAAAAGCATGATTTGGTTGAGCCAAATTGATCGATTGGTTAACTCAAACTGATTGATTGGTTGGTACAACCAATCAACTAATTTAGCTAAACTAAGGACTGATTAGACTGGTTTATATGATTTTGTTCTTCTTATTTTGGATATAATTTGAAACTATGCATGGGATTGTTATATTACTATTTAAAAGAAAAAGAATACATACTACTATGGATTAATGATCTAATGATTGGAATAAATTTACCATGATTCATGAGATACTCAATAAGTGTTGTATAGGATTAATGGGTGAATCGCATATGAAATGTGATGGTTTTTGAGAAAAAGGGTGATAAAACACATAATGTGTTTTGGATGGAATAATATAATAAGTATGATTAATATTAAACAACCATAAGTGGAAATCCTACACATGGTTGAAGATAGAAATGATTAATATGGAAGAAATATGTGAAAGTCTTATTTACCCTTTGTATGAGATTTTTTTGATCACATAACCTTACGAATAATGTACAATAATGTACTAATAACATAAAGCAAAATACAATTGAGTCCTATATAGGTCTGGATTATCCGATCCTCAATTAACTACTAGGGGTTGGTCTACCTTTGATCGTTTATTAGTGCCTTTGGGCTTTGCCTTAATGCAAATACCTAGTAGATCCCTATGCCTTACCTTTTCTAGATACTAATGATATACTAGGAGGTATCAATACTAAAGGGTTTGGTAACCTAGGTGGTTAGCTTTGGCCTAAACTTATATCCATTGTGGTTATTGGCTTTTCTTTGGACTTTATATCCCTTGGTTTTGATATGCTTCCATGGTATGTGAGACCATTGGATTGTTAACAATCCATCGCTCAATAATAAATAATTGGATAATGATTGAAATGAATGGAATGATGATGGCAAAAATGATTAAAAAAAGGGTTGGGATGAATACTTGGATAATGATCCAAATGAATAATTAGATAGTGATTGGAATATATTGCTAGATGATGATAATAATGGAAAAAGTTGGAACGAATACTTGGATAATGATTTAAATGAATAATTAGATAATGATTAGAATGAATGATTAGATAATGACCAAGAAAAGTATGTGGATTAGAAATGGTATAACCTAATTGATTGAGCTCGTTGGAAAATAAAGCCTAGTGCTCATTTTGATAACCTTCTTAATACCAGAGTGTGACTACCTATGATATTGTACAATGAAAATGAGCATGATACAATTTGAGTTTCCTAAATTATGCATGATAGTAAATCATAATGCATTTTTGAATCATGATAGAGTAGGTACACTTAATTATATAGCATTGTCATGACGCATGTTAAGTATGACTTCCATGATATAATAGAACCTTACATGCTTGTGACTTTCATTGAGGAGGTAACTTGTCTTACTTAGTACGTAGTGTTCCCATGTGACCATTTTCTTGGTCACCTGCTCATGCCCACAAGCAAACGGTCATATGTAAGTATTTGGAGATCACTAGTAGTGGGCCTACCTCATCTTGGGTTCAGGGCTTGAGAGCATGGACATCTGGAGGTTTTTTTTGTGGGGTTTGTGATGGACCATAGTTTTGGGGTCACTTCCTAACTAGTTTCTACTATAATATCCCTGTATTATTATTTAATAATTCTCCATATATTTGACTATGTCGGTGGTCATCAATGTTTTATGTTGCAAACGTTTGTTTTAAATATTTATGTAACTTGATCTTGTGTACTCTATTTTAAATTAGTTGGTTTGGTTTTAGCCTTGTGTCTAATATGAGATTGGAAGCTAACATCTATCTTGTGCTAGTTATAGTGGTAGCGCCTCATTTTTCAAAGTTATGTTTAGTATTTTAGCTTTCACGCAGTTGTAAAGTAAAAATTTTTTATAGTGAAAACTAAGGGTCTTATAGTTACATCCATCTACTTGAGTCCTGAGTCATCTTCTAATACCAAAAAAAAGGACCTACATTTATGGAAGATCAATTCTCCATCATATTCCACATCAGTAGATCCTCAAGGTTGGCTAATTAGAAGGGTAGATGCTTATCTTAGGTTGGCAGGTTAATTCACATTAAATCAATACTTGTTTCGTTACCTATTTATTACAAGAATACTTATTAATTATCTAAGAATGTTTTCCATGATCTTAAACATCATTAAAAATCCTTTTAATGGAACCATTTAGATGGTGAAATACATTTAACTCTAACTTGGTAGGATTTTATTTATCAACCAAAGAAAAAAGGTGGATTAGTTATTAGATGCCTTATCTTATTAATCAATCCACAATTGATAAATTAATTTGGAGATTCTTGAGTCCCCCAAGTGATCATTGGCTGAAAAATACTGCTATTAAGTATATAAAGAACTACAAGTTTTAAGATATTACTCCTAAATCTAATATTTTAGTATTTTAGAGTTCAATGCTCAAAACCAAAGCCATCCTCAAGCCCTTTATTCATTAAAAAACACAATCATGAAAACTTATATTAATGTGTGAGATGATCTGAAATACCCTAAAAATATTTAATTGAAGAAGTGTAATTAAATAAGGATTTATTAGGGAATTAATTTAATTAATTATTTTTCTTGGAATAGGAAGAAATTATTTAGGGTAGTTATTATTAGTATAGTATTATTTTATTTAAAAACCTAGTTTTAGAATAAGTTAATAAATAATATTATTTTTAGTAGGAGGGAACCTAATTCTAGTTTTCCCTCATATAGGTGAGACCAGCCAAAGCCTTAAAGAAGCGCAGGAGCATGGTCCAAGACCAGTAACATTTTATGTAAGGGGTACTAAGGGTGTTTGTGTATTATGTATTTTATATGCCAAGCATGCCATGTAATATGAACTATAATGTATTTTATGTGTATTTGTATACTATCATATATTTAGCATGATATGGAGTTGAGGTAAGTTCGTGCAATAAATTGTGGCATGTGTATTATGTGTATGGGTTGTGTTGTTTATGGTATGGTGTGGCCCATAAGACATGTATGATATGTTTTGTAATATGAGGATGGGGAGTGTAATAATATGGGGTTGGTTTATGTGTTAAATAACCATGCATGGTGGCATCAAAAGATAAATGGTTGAATTTAGGGTTCGCATGGGAGTTTAGAGTTTGCATGGGAGTTAGGGTTTGCATAGGAGTTAGGGTTTGTATGGGAATTTAGCGTTTCACGTCTAAGTGTAAGATTTTGCATGAAAAAATTCGCACGTTTGCATGGGGGACATAAAGTGTGCATGAGAGAAAGATTTACGTGTGGAAAGTTGATATGGGGTGTAAGAAAGGTATTAGAAGTATCATAGGAGGTTTTAAAAACATTAGGTGGAAACTATTACGTGGGATATTATAAGGGTATCGAGGAGACTGAGTTAGGGTTTGTTATGGTTAACTATGATCTGTTGTAGTTAACTATGGTTGTGGTGGTTAACTAGGGTTTGGAGTGGTTAGCTATAGCTGGTTATGGATAACTAGTGCTGGTGTGAATAACTAGGGTTTGGTGTAGTTAACTAGGGTTGGAGGATAAGAATAGTAGAAGTCGGTCATGCATGTCTGGGTGAAAGGTTCTGAATAAGATACTCAAGACATTAATCATTTAAAGTGAAATATTATTGAATCGGGTCTAGCCGAGCCACTGGTTAGGAATAGTGGTTAGGGTTCTTACCCTATAAGTGACCGATCCACTAGCAAATAATAGTGGTGAGGGCATGATGTCCCGCAAGTGATAGGCCCATTGGCTATAATAGTGGGGGATCTTGAGCTCAATAAACACAAACAAGAGTTTTGCTAAGGCACTTAAAAGACATTAATTACTTACGGTGGAACACTATGTAAGTAGGAACCTAGCTGATCCATCTGTAAGGAATAGTGGTTAGGGTTTTACCCTATAAGTGACCGATCCATCGGTGAATAATAGTGTTGAGGACATGATGTCCCGCAAGTGGCCGACCCACCGGCTAAAATAGTGGGAGGTTCCCGTACTCTCATAGATTTGATAAAAAATGCATGGTGTGAATCAATTTTCGATAATATATTAATTAAATAATTAATCTAGACTAATTGGGCCTTTATGCGTGGGCTTGGACATTTATAAGCTGTATATTATCCTGCATGACTTTACTTATTATATGTGTGGGTTTGAATGTTTGTAAGTTGAATATTATCCTGTATGACTTTATGTACTTGTGTGTTGGCCTTAGTGCTCGGTTACCTTACTCAGTACGTAGCGTACTGATCACCTTTTTATAGGTGATGCTCATTCCCATGAGCAGAAGGGCCGTATGACATGTTATAGGAAGGAGACATGTTCTTTGATGCTATTGATGTCCACGGGACGTCAAGCAGGGGCGAGTACTGATTTGGGCTAGATCAACTCTTTAGAGTGGCGTTTCTGGTTTTTCCTTAATGAGATTATTGTTTTTCTTTTCTCTTTTAGCTATGTTATGAATTCCAGAAACAATTTTAATGTTATGGACATCTTTCTACTTTAAAAAACTTTCTCACGTATTTCGATTATTTAATAATTCATTCGTACTCTGATTTTATATTGAGAATCTTGATTTATGAATTGATATGAGTTGATAGCAATATTTTCTTAGCCTTAGAACTTGGTACTTGAAGGGTAGGAGTGAACCAGCTTTGTACTAAGTGTGACGGTAGCATCCCTAGAATTTACGAGTTTTCAATTTAGAGGTTTTTTTTAAAAAAAAATATAGTAAAGTTTGGGGTGTTATATGATCTTTAGGTTTCATCTATCCCTGAAAATAGAGTTGATAGTTTATAACATGCTAAAAAGTAATTTTTTATGCTTTTTGATCTACTGAACAACAATCTAAGAGCTTAGAATGAAGAAAAAATACAATTTTTTCTATGACTGATTTGAAGCATCCCACATTCTCAATACAAAGATAGATTACAATTTAGAGAATTCCCATGATTACTTGGTTTTGAGGCCTCGTTCCTATGGTACCTTCTCAGCTATATCTACTTATAAGACCTATATTGATCTTCAGCTAACATCATCAACTCTAGTTTCTCCACATTATATCCTTAGAATTATAAGAAATTTGCATAGGAAGATAAAATAAGATGCACTAATGATTCACTTTTCCGCATTATAACTTAAAATAATTTTTGCCTTTAATGGCCAAATTTTGGAAGGCTACAACAATAACAACCAAAAAAATTAGTGGTCAACAATGGTCGTTATTTCTCCCTTACTAAAGACTTTAATGACTAAGTAAAATTTCTTAGTTGCTAAAGAAATAATAAGAAAGTATGATGTTGGTCACTAAAAATAATAGTGATAACATATGATGTTGGTCACTAAAAGAATTAGTGATGATGTGTGATGTTGGTTGCCAAAAGTAATATGGATTAAGTATAATGTTTGTTATTATAAGCAATAGCAACAACATAGGATGCTGGTTGTAATAATTGTAGCACCCCCAAATTTACGACTTAAAAATTTTCATTTAAAATGTTAATTGTGGATGTGAAAGCAGTAAATCTAATGGTGTTACCCCACTCTTGGTACAAGTCCAATTTCCTCTACCATTTTATTACCAAGTGATAAGGCTAAAGAGTTATTCCACTTAAATTAATAACATAATTATAAATTTGATTAGCAAGAGAGTAAAAGGAATTTAATATCATTTCAAATAGAACCAATTTTTAGTGGTTACAAACTGTTAAGAAAATGAAATACATAAAGACATTAGGAATACAGAATCCTCTAGATCAAAAGATATTAGGAAACATTTCGGTAACCCTAATTATCAACCTAAATAATAGCCTTCAATAGATCTTGCAAGCTAACCTACAAAGATCACTACTCATTGATTAAGTAGGGGTCTATGAAAAGGAACCCTTCAGTACAATAGTATTGAGTAACTCATTATATAAAACTAATAGGAAATATCCACATGGAACACATAAAAGGCATTACAATAATAAATGACTATTTAATTACACATACATTAATTGAAATACGATAAGCATTCATATAAACACATAACATCAAGTACTACACTGAGAAGGGGTTTTAATAATAGTTATTTTATAGTTTTAATAACAGTTTTGAACTGTTCTTGAATCGTCCATTATTAAATCTTTAATTATTAACTATTCATAACCGTCATAAAAAATATACAAAAATCCACGAATATATGCGTAAACTTCATATACAATAATGGTTTTCAAGTAAAAAATTGTTATTAAAAACAAGGTTTAAATAAAGGTTTTTAAGTAAAACCATTGTTAAAAACAAGGTTTCAATAACAGTTTTCAAGTAAAAACCATTGTAGAAAACCAGGTTTAAATAACGGTAATTACAAAATTTTTTGTTAAAATATGATCGAATTAGGGTTTTAGTCATTGATTATGTATTTATTAAACCATCATATGTATTAAATGAGCATAAATTTGAGATTAAATGCACAATTTCAGTAACGATTCTTAATGCAAACCTTTATTAAAACATATATTTAATGATGGTCCTTTCTCAAAACTGTTATTTAAACTCTATCATCAAATTAGGGTTTTAGTGATTGATTATGCATTTATTAAACCCTAATACATAATAAATGAGAATAAATTTGAGATTAAATACATGGTTTTAATAACGGTTCTTAATAAGAAGCGTTATTAAAACTACAGGTTTTTTTCTTAGTGTTTTTGTTGTTTTATTCCTACCCACATACACAGTTGTATGTTTCAAATAATTACCAAATCTACAATGTAAAATAACATCAATTCACATCAAATCTGCAATCACACCATAATTTCAATATCTCTAATTGGTATGCATGTCTTAATACACCGGACATACTCATGAATCAAAATTAGTAGGCATACCACAACTTGATAACTCTACACCCCAAAGTAAAAAGTTCATAGATCTAGCCTAGAAGACCGAAAGATGTAGACGAAATACAAACCAGAACATGCATGTAGAATATAGATCCTTACCTAATACCGAATGAATGAGTGCACGTGCTTTGCCCAGTGGTCTCTAACTTAGTACCAGATCAGTTCACTCCTACCGTTCCAATACTACGTGCTAAGGATAAACAAGGTTAACATTAACCACAACTCATTAATAAAAAAACAAGCCAATAAATAAAACGCAAGTCACGAAGAAATCAGAGTGTGATTAAAGAGAGTTACAACCCAAGGAGTAAATAAATAAGTTTTTCGAATACATCCAAACACAGTACGACAGAATAAGACTAGAGTAAAATGATACATTATAAAATTAAGATAGAGTCTGGCCAATTAATCTTGATCCCCAAGCCAAGTTTAGGCTCAACTCTCGGCCCCACCCGATACCTCATAAGTATCGTAGGCATCGAAGACGTCATCCCCTACCTGCAAAAACTCAGAAGGGTCTTCTGCTCGTGGGAATGAGTAGCACCCATAAAACAATTAATTAGTATGCTACGTACTGAGTAAGTTAATCGATACAACTAAGGCCAAACATATAGAGCATATAACATAAGCATGATCATATAGGCAACATACAATAATACATGTAACAAGGCCGGGTTACGTTTCAGGTAACTTATTCTTTAGTCCCCTTAAAAACATGTTCATTCCACACATACTCTTTATTGATCTATGTGAGTACGGAAACCCCACTATTATATCCAGTGGATCGGAATACATACATGGCAGAACGCTCCTGACCACTATTATTTGCCGGTGGATCGGTCTCTATGGTAGAACGCTCCTGGCCACTATTATTCCTAGGTGGACCCGTCTAGCCTCGACTCACATGGTGTTTCACTGCTAGTACTTAGGGTGTTTCCCATGGCTTAGCTTCATTACGTTTGCTTTGTTGAGCAAGGAATCCCCCACTATTATAGCCGGTGGACTGGAAATCAAGCAAGGCAAAATGGTCCTAGCCACTATTATTCGCCGGTGGAACGATCTCCAGGGCACCTCGGCTCCTGCCCACTATTATTTGTCGGGGACCGGTCTGTGCCCAGCTCAACAATCTTCCTCTTTAAATGGATAGTATCTTTTTCGTATCATATTCAACAAGCATTTCACCCTTGACATACATGTTCAACAACATTCTAATTCTATTCTCTCAAGGGGGCCGCCCCATATCTTGGGACTTATGCGCACCTTATCACGCCCCGACATCCATTCCCCCTTACACTTACACATAAAGAAAACCAACTCCTGAGGGTGTGGATTAGGCCCAACACCTAGGGTTTTTCCCCTAAAAACCCTAATTACACCGATGTGGCCTAACTCTCTCTCACTTACACTGCCATTACTTCGTTTATCGTCCCATACCTTATCTTATTTAGATCCAACCCTAAGTCATATCACTTTACCCCTTGATTCCACATGTGACCCAAAAACCCTAGTTCTCCACTTCAACCCTGGTACCTTCCTTCTCCCACAAGTAACATTTTTTTCACCCAATATCTCCTCTCTCCCATGGCACCTATACTCTCCCCTTATAAAATAAACTCGCACGCCTAACCCGTACTCCACTCTCCCTTATTTCTTTTTACTTCTACATTTTTTTCCAGCCTAGTGCTCCCTCTCAAAACCCAAATCTGGTCTCGTATACAACCTTACACCAACCTATGTACTATTTTTCGTCCTAAGTCCCGAATCACTCCACAACTCTCCTCTTAGCATATTTACACCCTAACACACTTTTTCTCCACCCCATGCAAGTTTCATCCACCCCATGCAAACTCTCGAAGTCCCCATGCAAACCCTAAAATTCTCATGCATGGTTCCCATCTCTTTTTCATTTTGGTCATCTCTTCCTCTTTATTTTCCTCTCATGGATCATGGGATATTTTGGTCAACCTCACACC
This sequence comes from Tamarix austromongolica, assembly GCA_039764185.1. Taxonomy (NCBI): domain Eukaryota; kingdom Viridiplantae; phylum Streptophyta; class Magnoliopsida; order Caryophyllales; family Tamaricaceae; genus Tamarix; species Tamarix austromongolica. Next base: position 19,295,465 of record CM077808.1, on the reverse strand, counting down.
CCCTTAGTAAACTCACTTCCCATTTTTTTATTTTTGTCCTTTCATTCCCATATCATATTAACGATCACCCTAGGATGCATGTCCTAGAGGGTCATATTATATCACATCATAATCACCGAATATACAGATCATACTCATGCCATAAGGAACAGGTAAGCAAACCTCAACTCCAAGCTGCACTACACAAAAGACAAGTTAATGACAATCATACGATACATGACATAGCATGATACATAACATCCATGGCATACAAGTCAGACAACACACATAGGCCTTAGCTACATCCTTACCTAAAACGACGCTAGGCTTGGATCATGCTCCTACGCCTCCTTAAGGTTTTGACTTGATTCACCTATACGAGAGAAAAACTAAGGGTTAGTGTCCCTCCTACCAAAAATACTATTATTTATTATGTTAGTCTAAGATTAGGGTTATTATTATTAAAGGGGCTTTATAAGTAAAAACTAGGGTTTTTATCCTCAAGTTAGCCTACTAGATATTACTAATCAAAATATGTTTATGTTAATATTTATAGCTATATTTATATTGTTAACCTAAGGGCTTTATTTCTTCTAATAATATTACTAGTACTAGTTATAGCTTAATAGTTATAATAATAATAATAGTAATACTAATGCCCCTAGTAATAGAAACCTTAGTATCATTAAGGCTAAGGCTAAGGCTAATAATGGATTTAAGGATAAAATAATAATATAATATTAGTAATACTAACCAAGTACTAATATTACTAAAGGTAATAGTGATAATAGTCATATTTGAAATAATGATAATATAAGGGTTCAAATATTCTTATCACAACAATAGTAGCAAAATAATAACAATAATAGAAGTAATAAATAATAATAATAATAATAATAATAATAATAATAATAATAATAATAATATAGTAATAATGTTTGTAATAAAGGCATTAGGAGTAATATTAGCACTATTCGAGTATTAAGTAATAATAATATTACAGTTTAAGTATTCTTCTTCTATAATAACAAAATGATAATATGCTAACTTTGGTTTCAGTAACATTACTAATAATAATAATTATTATTATAATCAAAATAATGATGATGATGATGATGATGATGATAATAATAATGTTAAGCATAATAATAATAACAATAACAATAATAATAGTAACCGAAATGATAATAATAACATAAGGGTCCAAATATTTATTTTATCAATAAAAAGTGATAATGGATAAAGTTAGTATAAACAATATTAGCAAGAAAATAGCGATAATGATAATGGTAATAATAATAATAATATAGATAATACCATCAATACTATTAGATAACCAATACTTGTATAAAATGGGTTTAAGGGTTAGGAAGGTTAGAGAACCACCTAAGGGTAGTGGTGGCAGTGGCAGCGGCAGTGGGAGTTGTGGGAATTGGAGGGGGTGGAAGGAGGAGAAATGAGGGAGGAAAGGAGAAAGGGAGGTGTGGGGAGGTAGAGGAGGCCCCCTTGGTTGTTTTTGGAGGTAGAGGTGGCGTTGGTGGCAGTGGAATTGGTGGTGGGCGATGGTGCGAAGGGCGGTAGGGGCTGAAGTTGGTTGTTTGGGTGGGCAAATTTACACGTGCAGGGTGGCTCGTGTAGAGGAAATCAAGGGACGAGGATAGTTTAGTTAGGTCGAGGGTGGTGTAAGGGGTAGTTCCGGGGATGGTTTGGCTAGAGGTGGCAGATTGTTCGTCTGAAGGGGCTGCGGCAAGAAGAGGTAAAGTCTGGGTTTCGAAATCAAAACCGAATTAAGGCATCTTATGGGGTATTTATAGGTTTATTGGGTGGGCAGTGACATGGGGAAGAAGATAAGGGAGGTGTAGATGATAGGCATGCCACCTTGTGGCGATAATCAAGGCGGTTCTGCCATAGCAGGGGTGGCGGGGTCGAGGGAAGAGGGAAAGGGAAAGGGGCATAGTGCTTAGGAGAGGGGAATAGGTCGGTTGGGGTCGAAAATATGAAAGAAAGCGATAAGAGAGGTAGGTAAAGATGATGGCAGTGATGGTGGCTGACAGATGGTTGGGTTACAGCTCCTCGATCGCCACCCACGCCTCGAGGAAGAACAAGGGTTGGGACCATGTGGCATAGGGAAGAAAAAAGAAGAAAAGAAAAAAAGAAACTAAACCGGCCGAGAAAGAAGAAAAAACAGAAAGGAGGGAAGCAGCGCGGGCCTGGACCGTGTATGGGGGAAGCTGGGCAGCACGACGGGCTTGCCCGGGTCGGGGGAAGAAAAGGGAAAAAAACGAAAGGAAAGAGAGGAAGAAAACAAAAGGGAAAAAGAGGATGAAAAAGGAAGAAAAGAAAAGAAAAAGAAAGGGAAAAATATGTGGGTTGGGTATTTTGGTGTTTTTAGGTTATTTATATAATAATATTTATAAAATAATAATTAATTCCTTTTTAGATTAATTTAGGCTATTTTGGATAATTTTTCTTTTAATCCCATTTAAATTAGCATTACTCCCTAATTTTTCCTAACTAACTTATTTATCATTTTTCCCTTCATTGTCCCTAAATAACTCCCTATATTTTAATAAAATAATTTATTTAATTAATTTTCCTAATAAATGCTTATTTAGCTAAAATTTTTAGGATTTAAATTTTGTGGTATTTCATCACTACCCTTTTAAAGGAAGACTTCATCCCCAAAGTCACTTGCAATTTCCTAGGGTTAAGGTCCGACGTCCTAAGTGGTTATGGACATGCTTATTATGAGTAACTATACAACTATCCCCTTAAAGAAGAACTCACTAGGGATGGTCGTACCTGAAGCGAAGAGTTCCGGATACGCTTAGTGCATGTCCTTTTTATCTTCCTAGGTAGCTTCTTCGGCTTGATGCCGACTCCATAAGATGTTAACAAGGGGAATTAAACTCGTGCGGGTCTTCCACAGCTTGGTATCAAGGATTCGCACTGGTCATTTTTCGTAGGTAAGGGAATCATCCAATTCTATCTCATCTAGGCGGATCACATGGGATGGATCAGCCACATACTTCCGCGACTGTGAACCGTGGAACACATTATGAACTCGTGCCAACTCTGGAGGGAGAGCCAATCGATAGGCAACCTTGCCTGCATGCTCAAGGATCTCAAAGGGACTGATATACCTTGGGCTCAACTTGCCCTTTTTGCCAAATCCCTGGACGCCCTTTGTGGGGGAGACCCTCAATAACACCTTTTCTCTAGGATTAAAGTCACTATCTTGGCTCCTCTTATCAGCGTAGCTCTTCTATCTACTTTGGGCCTCTCTCATCCGGTTCTGAATCTATCGAATCTCACCGGTCATCTCCTCGGTTATCTCGGGCCCCAATACTAATGTCTCACTGATAATACTCCAGCACAAGGGAGTTCAACACTTTTGCCCATACAAGGCCTCAAAGGGAGCCATCCTTATACTAGTATGGTAGCTGTTGTTATACGAGAACTCTATCAAAGGTAAGCATACCTCCAACAACCCTGGAAATCCAACACACAAACCCTCAACATGTTTTCTAGGATTTATATGGCGCTCTATCTGCCCATCCGCTGTAGGATGGAAAGCTGTGCTCATTTTCAATCTCGTTCTTAGAACCTTCGAAAGCTTCCCCCAAGAGTGGGAGAGGAACCTCAAATCACTATCTAATATGATGTCCTATGGAACCCCATGACGAGAGACCAAAAACTTCATATAGGCACTCGCTAGCTAATCCATACTCCATGTGGACCTTATCGGAATAAATACGACCGACTTACTCAATCTATCCACGATGACCCAAATGGTGTCACAACCACTTTGAGTCCTAGGTAACTCACTAATGAATTCCATAGAGATGGAGTCCCAATTCCACCTTTGTACCTCTAAGGGATGAAGTAGTCCTGCAGGCCTCCGGTGTTCGATCTTAACCTTTTGACACACTAGACGTTGGGACACGAACTCAGCCACTTTCCGCTTTATACGGGGACACCAATAGATCTTCTTCAGGTCCTTGTACAATTTATCTCCCCCATGATGGACTAAATAAGGGGTATGATGCCCTTCCTCCATAATACGACATTTCAATTCAAGACATTTCTGTGGCACACACTAGTAACCCTTGAATCTAAAGATGCCATCCTCATGAATTCTGAACCCTTCTCCTCGACCCTAAGGCATCTTTCGTCAGATCCTCTCAAGCTTGACATCTTTGATCTGACCGGCCCGAATCTCTTTAAAAATGGTGGGAGTGAGAATCAGGGCACTCATGAGGGCCTCCAGATCTCCCTTCTGAATAAGCTCAACTTCTAGTCTTGACAGCTCACCTATCACCCTATTAGCAACCAAAGAACAAAGTGTAGAATGAGAAGTCTCCCTACTCAGAGCATATCCTCATCATTAGGTCCATGAAAACCGTAGGTGCATTGCTGAGCCCAAATGGCATCATCGTGAACTCGTAGTATCCATATCGGGTCCGAAAAACAGTCTTCAAAATATCAGCATCCGCGATCCTCAACTGGTGGTACCCGGACCTCAGATCTTAGAGAATATCATGGCACCCTTCAACTGGTCAAAAAGATCATCAATCCTCGAGAGCAGATACCAATTCTTTACCGTCAGTTGGTTCAATCCTCGATAGTCGATGCAAAGATGGAGACTACCATCCTTCTTCTTTATAAACAAGACCCGGGCTCCCTAGGGTAACACACTCGGCCGAATGTACCCATGTTCCAACAACTCCTCTAGCTGAGCCTTTAGTTGCTTCAACTCAATTGGCACTATTTGGTAGGGTGCTCTTGTGACGGGCTTAGCTCCTAGCACCAGTTCGATCTTGAAGTCAATTTCTCATACTAGGGGCATACTTGGTATCTCCTCTGAAAACACATTTGGGAACTCTTTGGCTACCGGGATATTGTCTAGGGCCACCAAGTCCTTATTCAACTCTTGTACACTACACAAGTATAAGGGATACACCTTTTGAACCAAGAAGTGTAGAGTTACCACCAATACCACCTTGGTAGCGGGCTTAATATAGGTTCTCCTATATGAAACCAAGTTCCCTTAGGGCCTAGCAAGATCACACACTCCTAAGTGTAGTCAACGATGGTATTATATTTTCCCAACAATTTTATGCCTAGAATCATGTCAAAATCCTTCAAATCCATTCCGATGAGGTCCACTAAGAAGTCTACCCTGTCTACGACTAAGGCCACAGTATAAAACAACTGACTACACTCCCCTTTATTACCAGATAGCAACATTACAGATAGTTTTATTCTAGTAGTAGGTGATAGCCTCACCTTTGCAGCAAAAGAAGCCGAAATAAAGGATAAGGTAGCACCTAAATTAAATAGTACATGTACTGGTAGAGAACATATGGTAAACATACCTGTGATGACGTCAATCTAGCGGTCAGCCTCTACCTGGCTGATCATGTTCAGGCACCCACCTGACTTTCTTTCCTTCTAGGGAAAAGTCCTGGGTCCCTAAGGCCTTCCCTTGGTCTGTCTAACTATGACATTGTTTGGGGCGAGTGCTCGGTGGAAGTGCTACTGGAGTGTGGTCTAGAGGTACTGCTAGTAAGCCTGCTACTGGGGTACTAAGGCTCCTCCCTATGGCACCTGCCGAGGCTGATACTGTTGAGCCTACGGTGGTCCTCAACATTTGAATGCTCTGTGGCCCTATTTTTTGTAGTTCAAGTAGGTGATAATATTGCCTTCACAATCCCGATCGGGGTGATTTCAGCCGCAACGTCTGCATAAGAATCCTCCCGGGGGTCCCTCGCCGCTACTATGGTCTCGTGGCATGGGTCTCCTCATCCCCTCCGTCCGTGGGTGATTTCTGCTCCCTAAACTGTGTCCCTTGGGTTTCCTCTTCCCAAGGATAGCAATCTGCTCCTGAACCAAGGTGGTAGTGAGTTAAGCACGCTCGTACAGTGTAGCTAGGTCTGTGAAGGGCACTACACCCATCATTTTGCAGATGCCAAAAGTCAACCCTTGCTCGAACTGGAACACCACCGTGGACTCATTAGTGGAAATCCCTAGGGCGAAATATAGTAGCTCGGTGAAGCGTGCATAGTATTGGCACACGGTCATTAATCCATAAGAGAGCCGCATAAATTCCCAAAGCTTATCCCTCTTTAGGCTCTCAGGGTAGAATCGAGAGCGGAGTGTGGTCTTAAAAACCTCCCAAGTAACCGACGGACCATCCCGGGCATGGTACTCAACCCACCAAGCATCTTCCATGCCTCTCATGAAAAAGGCCGCTATGCTGGGCTGCCGAGCTGGGGGCAGTCCATTACCTCAAAGGTGCGATCCATATCTCAGATCCACCCTTTGAGGATCACAGGGTCCTCCTCGCCTGAGTATGTTGGAGGATGGTGCCCAATAACCCTCCTCATCCAATCTTCACCGATGCCTCAGAGTAGTGGGGGTGCAGCGCCGGTACAATAGGTTGACATTACACAAACTCCATAAAGGCTTCAAATGCCGCCTCAAGTCGTCCCACTCAGCCATTCATCATTTGTGGAAGCTACACAAAGAGAGAGATGTTAGGGTGGACCCCTTTACAGTTTGAAACATTTATTTCACACTACGAATCTTCTCCAAACTATTTCTAATCTCCTTTCTCCTCCTCCATGGCTCGCACGAGGAGTGCATTGGCAGCAGCCAAGAAGAAGAGGATGGCATCAGGGAGTACAAGTTCTAGTGTGGAGATGGTTGATTCGGTAAGTGCTTTTCATACAACATTCGAGGGTCCTAATAAGGTATTTTCGCAGGAAGGAGAACCATGCAAGTTTCATGCAGATGATAACATCGATCAAGATCGCACAAATAGGGTTAACAGTCCGATACCAAAAGAGAAAGCCGATTGTGTTGATCTTAATGATGTTCTTTTGAAGGGCTCTACTAGTCTTGGTTCTCGGGAGATTTTGGAGAACAAAGGGTTTCAACAGGAGTATCGATCCTTGGTGGACAATACATCCTTAAAAGACTTGGTCATTGGTAACAGATTCCCGTCGAGGGGGGATTCCTTGAATTATGTTCCTCCTGTTATGGTAGGGGATAAGATACGGGTTTCTCTGTAGAAAGACAAGGTAGAGAACAATTGTAAAGATTGGCAATGGGCTATAGTGGGTTATGTTATTGGGTTTCATCCATCTTTACCCCAATTGGTAGGTTATGTGAAACGAAAATTGTCTTGTGTAAAGGAACCAAAGGTGTTAATGCATGATCAAGGGTTCGTAGTTTTCAAATATGATTCTAAAGAGGATAGAGATTAGGTGCTCTCCAATCCATACAGGTCCTTCTTTAACAGGCCTTTCATTCTCAAGGAATGGCATAGGAGGTTTCAGTTTTCTAATAAAAAATTCCAATTTATGCCACTTTGGTTGAAGCTTATGAACCTACCTTTGGATTATTGGGATGTGGATTCTTTGAGTAGAATAGGTAGTGCTATTGGGAGACCTCTTTTTCTGGATGGGATAACAACAGTTGGAGAAAGAATCTCTTATGCCCATATGTTAGTTGAAGTTGATGTGTCTAAAAGGCTTTTGGAATCAGTGGATCTTATTGATCCTGATGGAGATGTCTTGACACAAAAGATCTTCTATGAATGGATACCTAATTTCTGTAATATCTATCATGAGGCTAGTCATTCTTTTGGCAAATGTAGGAAGGTGGCTAAAGTATAGAATGAAGGGCCTTCTTCAGCGAATGTTCTCAATTCTCAGGGGCAGATAAGAGGTGGACAGGGAGTTCAATATTGGAGAAGAGTATCTTAGAGTCATTCAGGGCCTCAAAAAAGTGGGCAGAAGGTTGATAAGGAGCTCGACAGGCAAGGGGTTACTAATAACCTGTCCTAGGTTCCAGTACTCAAGTTCCAAGAGGAGTTAATATTTCAGGAGATGCCAAGCCTGTAACTCCTGGAGGAGGGTCTGTGCAGCAGAGGTTATCTTCTAAGGGCAAAGAGAAATTGGTCACTGTTGACTCAGGTAATAGATATGCTTGCTTAAGTCCCTTTGTTGATGATCTCATGTTGCAAGATGATAATATAGTAATTCAGGGTTTTGACTCTAGTCATTCTCATGATCACAACCAAGATTCTCATGTTAGGGGCGTGGAATGTTAGAGGGTTAAATAAGTCCTATAAGCAAAAGGAATTAAAGCATTGGCTCTCAGTGAATAAAATTTCTTTAATAGGCCTCTTAGAGACTAGAGTTAAAAGTGCTAATGCTAATGGCATTTGTGTGAAGCTTGGTAACCAATGGTGTAGGCTTGATAATTACGTCTCTCATCCTAATGGGAGAATTCGGTGTCTTTAGGATCGAAGAGTTTGGGATGTTCAGTTCATCTCATGTAGTGAGCAAGTTTTACATGTATCTATTTCTATTGTTCATTCTAGTATGGTTTTCTTTTCTTCCATTGTTTATGGCTTTAATATAGATGTTAATAGAAGGGCTCTTTGGCAGCATTTATAGGATTATAAAGTTGAGAATGACCCTTGGATTGTGATGGGGAATTTTAATGTTGTTTTTCAACCTATTGAGAAGTTTTAGGGAAATGCCATCAACATTTCAGATGTCTCTGAAGCTATAGAGGGTTATAATTCTTTTTTGCTTCATGACCTTGCTTTCTCAGGGCTAAAGTTCACTTGGTCTAATAGAAGCTTAGAAGAGAATTTAATTATGGCTAAGTTGGATAGGGTAATGGTTAATGTACCCTGGTCTTCTAAGTTTCGTTTGTCTTTTGCACAATTTAAAAAGACTCTCTTCTCTGGTCACAGTCCTTCTTTGGTTTCCTTAAATGAAACTCAACCCCAGTTTAAAGGCCATTTCAAATTTTATGATATGTGGACCCTAGATCCAAATTTTCTTCCTTTGGTGGCTGGTTCTTAGAAGACTTATTCTGAATTCAATGTTTTTAAAAATTTTCAGCTTGATCTAAAGAAAGCTAAGGTTGAGTTGAAGTCCTTTAATAAAGAGAAGTTTGGTGCTATATCTACCAAACTTCAAATGGCTAGAGATCAGTTGAAAAGAAGTTAAGAGGCTTTGGCACAACATCCTTCCAGTTTATCTCCGCAGCAAGAGAAGAAAACTAGTATAAAGAATTATGAGTTTTATGCATGCTGTGAGGAAAGTTTTTTTACATAGAAATCTAGTATAAAATGGCTGCAGTTAGGGGATTTTAACTCCCATTTTTTCTTCTCAGTTATGAAGGCTCGACAGCAACACAACATCATCAGGAAGATCCAACTTAACTCAGGGTTAATTTGTTCTGATAGCAATGAAATTGCTTTGGCATTTGTGACCTTCTACTCTGACTTGCTTGGTAATAGAGGTTTGGCTACAAGTCATGTATTATAAGATGTTATGAAGTTGGGCCCCTTTATACCAGTTCATCATCAGCATGGTTTGTTAAGATCTATTTCTTTAGAGGAGGTCAAAGATGCTTTATGGTCCATTGGAAACCTCAAAGCGACAGGGCCTGATGGGTTCACTACAGGTTTTTTTAAGGCTACTTGGAATGTGGTAGGGGGAGATCTATGGTTGGTTGTAAGAATAATTTTTCAATCTTATTTTGTTCCATCTTTCATGGGACATTCCAAATTGGTGCTTATTCCAAAATCTGAGAGTGCTTTAAAGCTGGATAATATTCAATCTATTGCTTGCTGCAATATGGTTTATAAGGTTTTAGCTGGAAGGTTGCAATGTGTCCTACCTTCCATTATTTACCCATCTTAGTCAGGTTTTGTGAAAGGAAGAAGGATTGGAGATCATGTACTTTTGGCACATGAATTACTGCATATTTATAACAGGAAGCACATTTCCCCTAGATGTATGATCAAAGTTGATATGAGGAAAACTTATGATTCTGTGGATTGAAATTTCTTAGAGAAAGTTATGCTAGGGCTGCACTTTCCTATGCATTTTGTTAAGGTGATCATAGCTTGTGTTTCTTTAGTATCTTATTCTCTGGTAACAATATTTTGCAACCTCCTTTTAAAGGAAAAAAAGGGCTTAGATAGGGTGATCCATTATCTTCATTTTTGTTTGTTATTATCATGGAGTACCTTAGCAGACATTTTCAATCTTTATGGGGCAGAGATGACTTTCAATGTCATCCTAAGTGTAGAAAGTTTAATATTATTAACCTCATCTTTGCAAATGATCTCTTGGTATTTTGCAAGGATAATGTGTCTTTTGTGAAGGCTATTAAGGAGGTTTTGGATAATGTCTCTGCTTGCTCTGGTCATCACATTAGCCTTGGAAAAGTGCGGTGCATCTGGGTGGTGCTGGCCATGTTTTAAAGCAGACTATCAGATCTATTCTTCAATTTTGAGAGGGATTGTTTCCTTTTAAATACTTAGGGGTCCCTCTTGATGCCTCTAGGCTCAAAACTATAGATATGTTGGAATTGATTCAAAAAATGTTTGGTAGGATGCATCATTGGGCTAATAAAATCCTTTTTTATGCTGGAAGAGTTCAATTGTTATAATATGTAATCTTTGGCATTACTAACTACTGGAGTCAAATCTTCATTCTCCCTAAAAATATTATTCATAAGGTTGTGGCCTTGTGCGAGTCTTTTCTTTGGTCAGGTAAAGTATCTCCTTCTAAGAGAGCTTTAGTGGCATGGAAAGTAGTATGTTTACAAAAGAAGGAAGGGGGTTTAGGCTTGATGGATCTATTTTTCTGGAATGTAGCAACTGTCGGGAAGATGTTATGGCATTTATCTTAGGAAAAAGATGCCATTTGGATAAAATGGTTGCATGCTTATTTTATTAAAAGGCAAGATGTGGCCACTTGTAGCCTACCCTGTACTGCTTCAGGGTTGGTGCATCAATTTTTTTCCTTGAGGTCTGTTCTTGTACCTATGTTTTAATAGTGGTATAGGGATAAAAACTACCCCATTGTTGAAGTATATGAAGCAATCAGATATTCAGCTCCTTGAGTAGCCTGGTGGAGAGCTGTTTGGTCAAGATTTGTAGCTCCTAAGCATAATTTTATATTTTGGTTAGCTGCACACTCAAAGCTTCCCACTAAAGATAAGATTAGCATCCTTCTTCCTACCATCAATTTGCAGTGTTCTTTCTACACACAGGATGAAACTCTTGCTCACTTATTCTGTACTTGTGCTGAGCTGAAGAAGCTATGGTCTGCTATTGGTCAAGGTAGTGGACTCATGATAAGACACAACTCTAGTGCAGGGTGTTTTCATCTCAATTTCCAGAAGTAGGAGCAGGAAGGCTGTCATAACTCAATTCTATTCTAGTTTTTATGTTGTTGCTTTCTATGAAATTTGGAAAGATAGAAATAGTTGTATCTTTTTTAATACACCTTGGGATTTTAAAGGGGTAGCATATAGGATTGCTTTCACAATGTCATCTCTTTGTCTCCACTCTAGTAGGAGGAATAAGTTTGGTAGTTTGATTAGGAGGGTAGATAAATTCTACAATTTCATTTGTAACATCTGATTACTGATATAAATTCTTACTTTCTTACAATAAACTATTTCTAATCTACCCTTTTGTTTCCTCACGGTGGCCCGGACTCAGGAAATTTAGAAACAGGAGGGCTTTGTCAAAGCGAAAAACACTTTATAACTTGGTAAAAACTTCGTAATTCAAATTTTGTTTGAAAATTTGGCATGGTTTCAAGAACCGACGCTCTGATATCAACTTGTAACACCCCCAAATTTACTACTGAAAATTTTCTTTTGAATAAAAAGGTTTCACGAAAGCAAAATGACAAAACTGTAAACTCGGGGGCATTACCACCACACTTAGTACCAGATCAGTTCACTCCTACCGTTCCAATACTAAGTGCTAAGGCTAAATAAGGTTAACATCAACCAAAATTCATTAATAGAAACAAAAGGCATTAAATAAAACGCAAGTCATGAAGAAATCAGAGTGCGGTTAAAGAGAGTTACAACCCAAGGAGTAATTAAATAAGTTTTTGGAATACATCCAAACATAGTACGATAGAATATGACTAGAGTAAAAATATACATCACAAAAGTAACATAGGGTCCGGCCAGTCACTCTCGATCCCCAAGCCAAGTTTAGGCTCAACTCTTGACCCCACACGATGCCTCGTAGGTGTCATAGGCATCGAAGACATCATCCCCTACCTGCACAAACTCAGAAGGATCTTTTGCTCGTGGGAATGAGCAGCACCCATGAAACAGGTGATCAGTACGCTACGAACTGAGTAAGGAAAAAAATGCGACTAAGGCCAAACATATAGAGCATATAAAAGAATCATGATCATATAGGCAACATACTATAATACATGTAACAAGGCTAGGTTACTTTTCAGGTAACTTATTCTTTAGTCCCCTTAACAACATGTTCATTCCACACATATTCTTTATTAATCCATGTGAGTACGGGAACTCCACTATTATAGCCGGTGGATCGGAATACATATCGGGCAGAACACTCCTGACCACTATTATTCGTTGGTGGACCGGTCTCCAGGGCACAACGCTCCTTGCCACTATTATTTGCAAGTGGACCGGTCTGGCCCCGACTCACATGGTGTTTCACTGTAAGTACTTAGTGTGTCTCCTATGGCTTAGATTCATTACATTTGGTTTGCCGAGCAATAAATCCCGCACTATTATAGCCGGTGGACTGAAAATCATGCAGGGTAAAACAGTCCTGGCCACTATTATCCGCCGGTGGAACGGTCTCCAGGGCACCCCGGCTCCTAGCCACTATTATTCGCCAATTGATTGGTCTAGGCCCAGCTCAATAATATTCCTCTTTAAATGGATAGTATCTTATTCGTGTCTTATTCAATAAGCATTTCACCCTTGACATGCATGTTCAAGAACATTCTAATTCTATTCTCTCAAAGTGGCCCGCTCCATATCTTAGGACTCCTACGCCCCTTATCACGCCTCAACATCCATTCCGCCTTACACTTACACATAAAGAAAACCAACTCCTAAGGGCCTGGGTTAAGACCCAACACCTCATGACATCAAACTCCACCTACTATCACCCCTAGGATTTTTCCCTTGAAAACCCTAATTAGACCGATGTGGCCCAACTCTCTCTCACTTACACTACCATTACTTTGTTTATCGCCCCATACCTTATCTCATTTAGATCCAACCCCAAATCATATCACTTTATCCCTCGATTCCACGTATGACCCAAAAACCCTAGTTGGCTACTTCAATCCAAGTAACTTTCTTCTCCCATAAGTAACTTTTATTTTCACTTAATATCTCTTCTCTCCCATGGCACCCATACTCTCCCCTTATAAAATAAATTCCCACTCTTAACCCGTACTCCACTCTCCCTTATTTTTTTTACTTCTAAATTTTTTTTCTAGCTTAGTGCTCCCTCTCAAAACCCTAATCGGGTCTCGTATACAACCTTACACCAATGTACATGCTATTTTTCGTCCCAAGTCTCCTATCACTCCACAACTCTCCTCTTTGCTTATTTACACCCTAACACAACTTTTCTCATGTAAAGATCATCCACATGAAAATTTCATCCACTCCATACAAACTCTCGAATTCCCCATGCAAACCCTAGAATTCCGATGCATGGTTCCCATCTTTTTTTCATTTTGACATCTCTTCCTCTTTATTTTCCTCTTATTGATCATGGGATATTTTTGTCAACCTTACACCCCCTTTAGTAAGATCACTTCCCATTTTATTTCTTTTTATCCTTTCATTCCCATATCATATTAACGATCACCCTAGCATGCATGTCCGAGAGGGTCACATCATAATCACTGAATATACAGATCATACCCATGCCATAAGGAACACAAAAACATACCTCAACTCCAAGCTGCACTACACAAAAGACAAGTTAATAACAATCATACGATACATGACATAGCATGATACATAACATCCATGGCATACAAGTCACACAACACTCATAGGCCTTAGCTACATCCTTACCTAAAACGACGTCGGGGTTGGAGCACGCTCCTACGCCTCCTTAGGGTTTTGACTTGATTCACCTATAAGAGGGAAAAACTAACGATTAGTTTCCCTCCTACCATAAATACTATAATTTCTTATTTTAGTCTAAGGTTAGGGTTACAATTATTAAAGGGGCTTTACAAGTAAAAACTAGGGGTTTTTTTTTCTAAAGTTAGCCTGTTAATATTTATAGCTATATTTATATCATTAACCTAATGGCTTTATTTCTTCTAATATTATTACTAGTATTAGTTATAGCAAAATAGTGATAATAATAATAATAGTAATACTAATGACCCTACTAATGGAAACCTTAGTATCATTAAGGCTAAGGCTAATAATGGCTTTAGGGATAAAATAATAATATAATATTAGTAATACTAATGAAGTACTAATATTACTAAAGGTAATAGTGATAATAGTCATATTTGAAATAATAATAATATAATGGTTCAAATATTCTTACCACAACAATAGTAGCAAAATAATAGCAATAATAACAGTAATAAATAATAATAATAATAATAATAATAATAATAATATTTTAGTAATGATGTTGGTAATAAAGGCGTTAGGAGTAATATTAGCACTATTCAAATATTAAGTAATAATAATATTAAGCCTTGAGTATTCTTCTTCAGTAATAACAAAATGATAATATACCAACTTTTGTTTCAATAACATTACTAATAATAATAATAATAATAATAATAATAATAATACTAATAATAATAATAATAATAATAATAATAAGGATGATGATGATGATGATGATGATGATGATAATGATAATGATAATAACAATAATAATAATAAGAATAATAATAATAATCATCATCATCATCATCATCATTGTGATAATAATAATAATAATATTAATAATTATAATTATAATTATAATGATGATAATAATAATAATGTTAAGCAGAATAATAATAACAATAACAATAATAATTGTAAAAGAAATTATAATAATAACATAAGGGTCCAAATATTTATTTTATCAATAAAAAGTGATAGTGGATAATTATAATAATAAAAAGTTATTATTAACAATATTAGCAAGAAAATAACGATAATGATAATGGTAGTAATAATCATAATAATAATAATAATAATAATAACAATAATATAGATAATACGATTTATATTATTAGAGTTTAAGGGTTGGGAAGATTAGAGAACCACCTAAGGGTAGTGGTGGCACTGGTAGCGGCGGCGGCGGCGGTAGTAGTGGCGGTTATGGGAATTGGACGTGGTGGAAGGAGGAGCATGGAGGGAGGAGGACAGGGAGGCATGGAGAAAGGGAGGTGTGGGGAGGTAGAAGAGGCTCCACTGGTTATTTTGGAGGGTAGAGGTGGCGTTGGTGGCCGTTGAATTAACGGCGAGCGACGGTGCAAAGGGCGGTAGGGGCTGAAGTTGGTTGTTTGGGAGGGCAACTTGGCACAACCGGGGTGGTTCGTGCAAGGGAAATCAAGGGATAAGGATGGTTTAGTTAGGTTGAGGGTGGTGGAAGGGGTAGTTCCGAGGGTGGTTTGGCTGGCGGTGGCGAATTGCTTGTCTGAAGAGGCGGCGGCTAGAAAGGGCGAAGTCTGAGTTTCGAAATCAGAAACCAAATTAAGGCATCTTATGGGGTATTTATAGGTCGATTGGGTGGGCAATGACAATGGGAAGAAGCTAAGGGAGGTGCAAATGCCAGGCATGTCGCCCGGTGGCAGTAGTCGAGGCGGTTCTGCCATGAAAGGGGCGGCAGGGTGCTCGGGAGAAGTGAATAGGTCGGTTGGGATTGAAAATATGAAAGAAAGCGATGGGAGTGGGAGGGAAAGATAATGGCAACGATGGTGGCTGGGGGAGGGCCAGGTTGCAGCTCCTCGATCGCCACCCACACCTCAGGAAAGAAGAAGGGTCGGGACCAGGTGGCTTAGGGAGGAAAAAAGAAGAAAAGAAAAAAACGAAACCGGACCGGCCAAGAATGAAGAAAAATAAAGAAAGGAGGGATGCGGCGCAGGCCTAGACCGCACAAGGGGGATGCTGGGCTACGCGGCGGGCTTACCCAGGTCGGGGGAAGAGAAGGGAAAAAAGAAAGGAAAGAGAGGAAGAAAAGAAAAAGAGAAAAAGAGGAACAAAAAGGAAGGAAAGAAAAGAAAAGGAAAGGGAAAAATATGTGGGTTGGGTATTTTGGTGTTTTTAGGTTATTTAAAATAATAATATTTAGAAAATAATAATTAATTCCTTTTTAGATAAATTTAGGCTATTTTGGATAATTTTTCTTTTAATCCCATTTTAATTAGTATTGCTCCCTAATTTTTCCTAATTAACTTATTTATTATTTTTCCCTTAATTGTCCCTAAATAAATCCCTATATTTTAATAAAATAATTTATTTATTTAATTTTTCAAATAAATCCTTATTTAGCTAAAATTTCTAGGATTAAAACTTTTGGTTATTTCAATCAGATCCATTGCTCTACATACGTAGTATCCACAATCATCGTCGTTTTGCTGTTGTGCTTGCTATCAAATGAATTCAGTTAACTCTCTAACTATTAGATATTAATTTGAATTAAAACGAAATAAAAAATAGTTGTCTTCCTACTTGCCATGACAGGCTCATATTGAAGATTATTTGGGTCTGGGTGATAAGTTCATATTTTGACACATTTTATACCCTTATAATCTTAGTTTTTATTATTTTATTTAACTAATACAGGTGAATAATTATGGTTTTATGCTTAAGTGGCAAAAATTGCATGAATATTATTATTTGAGCTAAAATGATATAATTTAAGTAAATTTAGAATAAAATATTGTTTATTAATATTTATTTTAATAAAAGAAAAAAAAATAAAAAAAAAGATTTGCACCTTTGGACCAATGGCCCAAAAGCCGAAGGCTAAAAGGCCCGAAACAAGAACGGAAGAAAAGATGCAGCGGCGAGAGATGCACGGAACGAAACCAAACGAGCCGCCAGGCACGAAACAGTCAGCCATACGAAACGAGAAAAAAAATAGGACCAAGGCTGTCGTGGAAAGGCTGTGTGACAAAAATAAAAGGACATAGAGGCAGAGAAGGGAAGGGCGGAAAAGCCACAGGAAAAAAAAGAAGAAGGAGAGCCTTCACAGGCTCGGGCGAGGGAACGCAAAAGTAGTGCGGCAGAGTCGTAGAGAAGAGAGAGGAAGCTCAAGAGAACCTTCGGAGGCTAGGAGGAACGACACAGACGTCACAGAGGAACAACGAAGCAACAACGAGAGTGGCACAGAAACCGAGGCCAAGCGAGGAGCAACGCAGAGAGAGTCGCGGCCGCATCAGCCGTCAACCGGAAGAAAAAGGAAAAAGGAAAAGAATTTTGCACAAAAATCAAGGCGCGAGAGTAGGAAGAAAATAAGAGAAATTTTGATACTAGTAGAATTTATTTCAGATAAAATTAATTTTAACTAAATAAATTTTTTATCTTTTATTTAAAATTAATTTAGTTATTTCTTTCTCTTATTTTTAATTTATATTTTAGATATATATTTCTATGTAATTAGTTCTATAATTATGGATGGCTGATTATTTATTGTTAGGGAATAAATTGAAACCCTAGATTAGGATTTGAGTTATAATTTTATTTTCTTTGTTTTGTGAGATTATTTCTTGACTCTATTTTAATTGCTATCGTTTATATATATAATTATGTCAAGTATAATTTCTTTGGTGCATGCCTTGTTCTGGTTTCCTCATAAGTGATAGTATGTAGGATTATTTGCCTACTAGGTGGCCATCTAAATATACTAGAATTTATATATATAAATAGCAGCTAGGTTAGATAACAATTCACTTAATAGTTTTGTGATTCTAACCGAAGTAGTAAAACGTTTCGATATGTGTGGGTCAAGGAAAGGAAATAGAGCTAGAAATGCGTTGTGTACTAGTTTGGGTACTTAGATTGACAACCATCCAATTACACTTAATGCATTAAATCTAGTTAAATATAGGAACCGCTTGTTGCTACTATACTGCTAGTATTTAATAGGGTTAATATTATCACGTTGTCGTATTAATTAATTAAGGGAAGTAATATAAGGTGTATGGACTTGCATTTTGTGTACAACTTGGTCGATCTCATTCTCACGATTAAATATTGACTTAGAAATAAATATTATATTTTGACCTAATCTAGTGGTGGATTTTGATTTCCCTAACATCTTTGTCATATATGCAGGTTTCCTATTATTTTTATTGTTATTAGTTTACTTTTTTTTATTTACTCCTTTTATTATTATTTTTATAACCCCCATTCGTATTTTTCTTATTTATTTATTCTGTGTCATTTAGGATTTTTATTTTTAGTTTTAATTTTTTTTTCAAGCTAGTTAAATAGAGGTGAGCCCTCTCAATCCCCAGCTTAGAACGATACCCCTATTTACTAGTGCTACTATTGACAACAAGAGGATTTAAATTGCATGCCAGCTACAACCACACAATTGGGACTCCACTCCCACCTCTCCTTCAATATGTTGTCCGTTGTGCCCTAATAAATAGAGTTGGATACACAATATTATAACTATATATATGTCAAATAATGAAACTAGAATATATGTATAAATAAGCTAATGAAGTAAGAAGTGAAAAGTATACTAACATGTCGATAAATTACTTCCCACCACGACGAGCAACTTCAAAAGGCAGGTCATAGGTTCAAAGGGAATCAAATACATAGACTTTATTAAGATCAGGTTAGATGGCATACAAAACCCAATGTTCAGTTGTGAGGTGAGGAATAAGATAGAGCTTGTTGTATCTCTCAATCAAAATATAATATGCTAAATAGTTTATGTGCCTACTGTAACACCCCCGAATTTCACTCCTGAAAATTTTTTTTGAAAGATTAAAGCGGAAGCTAGGAGCGAATTTGGGAAATGTTACCGCCACATCTAACACAAGATAAATGTCAACCATCTATCTCATGTTAGATGCAAGGCTAAAACCTGTCAAACAATTAAATCTGAATTTCAAATCCCATCAAACAATTAAATCCGAATAGTAAACACTTATCAGAATACGAGAAATTTAAAGTCAATTACAAAACCTTTAGAAATCTGAAACCAATACTTGCAACTTCCAAAGGTTAATACAATTAAACCCAATAAATCCCGAAGGATAAATATCCGGACCGCCTACTCGCTCAGGTCAAGCCTTCCACCCCAAAACAGTATCAACCTGCACAAGAGGTCTGCTCCCCACCATTGGTGGATCATCACAGGACCCATTCAACGAGTGTAGTATCAGTACGGGTCCAATACTGAGTAAGTCTCGCTAACCTACCTTATAGAAGAGATATCATCAAGTGCATATTAAATTATAGTACAATACGTTAATACAATATCATACATACTCACAACCCACAGCATGAATCTTGCCATACACTCATATTAACATATAAAACATACGCAACATCCCATTTAACATATAAGCGTGGAATAACCGAACAATAAGTGACTCATTATGCACATAAGCAGCATGTGGTATTACATATAGTAGAAGCTGGTCATAGTCCAATTAGACTTATTCTTTATTGTCATTAATAGTATATTCATTCCACACATATTCTTTAATAATCCATGTAAGTACGGGAGCCCCACTATTATAGCCGGTGGACCGGAAAGTAACGCACAGGGCAGAACGCCTCTGATCCACTATTATAGCCGGTGGACCGGAAAATAAACGCACAGGGCAAAACGCCTCTGATCCACTATTATAGCCGGTGGACCGGATCACAGCCCCGACTTACATGGTGTTTCGCTGTAAGTACTTAGTATTTTCCCTGTGGATTACTTCATTCAGATTCATTCAAAGCATTCTTCATTAATCCATGTGAGCGCGGGAGCCCCACTATTATAGCCAGTGGACCGGAAGATATCGCACAGGGCAAAAAGCCTCTGATCCACTATTATAGCCGGTGGACCGGAAAATAAACGCACAGGGCAAGACGCCTCTGATCCACTATTATAGCCGGTGGACCGGATCGCAGCCCCGACTCACATGGTGTTTCACTGTAAGTATTTAGTATTTTCCCATGGATTAACTTATACGTTTGGTTTGTCGAGCACGAGATCCCCCACTTTTATAGCCGGTGGACCGGAAGATATCGCACAGGGCAAAACGCCTCTGATCCACTATTATAGCCGGTGGACCGGAAATAAACGCACAGGGCAAAACGCCTCTGCTCCACTATTATAGCCGGTGGACCGGATCACAGGCTCGGCTCGACATCTTTCGCTTTACGTGATTAATGTCTTATCGGTGTCTTATTAAGTTCACATCACGCCCTTGACATGCATAAATCATTCACTTCATACTTACACATCACAAACAATGAAATTCCACATTCATAACTACACTTAATCAATAATACACATGATAACACCAAACAACTCTAAGCAGCCATAACGAACCCAAATTGACCACACCAAACCGTGCCTTAACCCTATTTTACCATAACAACCATACTTAGCCATCCCAAACCTTAATTACCCTCAGCAATTCACAATTAGCTACTCCAACCCTACTTAAGCACAACGACCCAGAGTTAATCACTCCAAACCCTAATTCTGTCTCCTCCAAACCCTTATAATACTCCACGCACTATTCCCCGTCCAAAATAGTTAAACACCCAAATAATACTTGCATTACCTTCCTTACACCCCAAATCAGCCTTTCATAGGTAAATTTTGCTCCCACGCAGACGTTACGCATCCCATGCAACCTCTCGAACTTTTCACACAAACCCTAAATCCCATACAATCATTAATTTCCATGCAAAACTCTAACCCCACTATACAAACCCTAATACCACCATACAAGCATTATTACCACCACACAACCCATAACACCACCATACAAACCCTAATACCACCATAAGCCATTAATACCACCATACAATCATCAATACCACCATACACATCCTAATACCACCATGTAAACCCTAATACCACCATACCAACCATAATACCACTATGCAAACCCTAATTTCCCCCATGCAACCTTAATTTATTCCCACTCTTTTGTTTATTTAATTCCACCTTCTCCTCATCGTCTCACAAATGGTGAACTCCTTAGGTCATCCACACCTATGTTAGCCGACGTACTTCCCTTTGGTTATTTTAACCGCTTATTTTTCTTTTTCAAGTCCCCACTTCACCACACTTCCTCACATAACCCAGCATGCATGTCGTAGGGTCACATCACATCACATCACATCATTCTTGTTCCACAACATATTAGTACACAAAGACGAGGACACGGGGACGTACCTCGGTTCCATGCTGCACTACACAAATACACAGATAATACACAGGATTATAGCATACAACCGCACAAAGCATAAAAGGCAGGTAAATCATGCGATGCACCCAAGTGGCCTTAGTTACGTCCTTACGAAATACCCATAAGTAGAGGTAAGTAGAGAACTTACCTGGATCCGAAGCTAGCTAAGCGAAATGAGAGGGAGAGGGATCCCTAGTTCGTGGGTCCACGAGAAAGCTTTCCTAGACCTGATAGAAATCGAAAACTAAATTAGAAACTATTCTATCAATTAATAATTCACATACCCTAATTAAATAAACCCAAACTACACAAATGATCCTTCTTAGAAAACGTTTATAAAACTTAGAACTTAAAAGTATAGCTTTATTAAGATTTAAGGTTAAAACTGAATAAAAACGGATTAATACAAATATCCCTTGGGACATTTCAACTTAATTTGGAAAGCCCGAAAAGAATCATCGATCATAAGTTAATTTACCGAAATTAACTTATTTATTAGGTTTTATAACTAAATAGGTAACCCAACCGTTTACATAGAACCAAATCCAAACCGATTAGGTTAAAACAGAATTTAAATGATTTAAAACCCAAAGATAGAATTCGATTAGATAAATACACGTAGAAAAAATCAATTTTATAAAATCATCCCCGAAAATTAGGGTTTCAAAGCCCATAACACAAACTCAAGTAATTCCATTTAGTTAATTTAAATTAAAGGTATTAGAATACAATTAGGCTCATTTCAACTACTTTTATAAATTTAATTTTAGCAAAACAACTATACAAATAACCAATCTCATACTCCCACTTAAAATCTAGGGTTTTAGACCCGAAAATGCAATTCGGTAAAATTCTATAAATTTAATCAAATTGAATGTTTAGAAATGCAATTAAATACCTTTTATAACATATCAAATAATCAATTGATCAAAACCGATAACATAATGTCCAATTTAGCACAATTAGGGTTTTTTGGCCCGGAATGCAAATCCGATTAATTCTTGCCAAAACATATCAATTGACGGTTCGGAAATGTAATTAAACATATTCTAATGTAATTTATATAGTCAATTGAATAAAATAACCCGATTACCCAAACCAATTTAAACCCGCGGGAGTTTTGACCTAAAAATCCAATTTCGGTCAATTACGCACAATTTTTACAAATCAACACTTCCAATATAAAATTAAATACATTTTAAACGATATTATAAAATCAATTGAGCGGAACGGCTCAATTATACAACCCAATTTCATTACACCCAAAATTTGACCTAGGAATCAAATTCCGATAAAACCTGCATAATTTTCTCAAATTGACGGTTCCAAAATGAAATTGGATACATTTTAAAACATATTGTATAATTAATTTGTCCAAAACCGCGAAAACGAATGAATCCGAAAAATTTGGGCATAACCCGGCTAAAAATCCAATTTTTCCAAAATTCCAACACAACCACACAATTAACCTATCCAAATCAATCTTACAGCACATATATACACAAACAAACAATCAATTTAGCTTTTTATAAGCTAATTCATACCCAATTAACCAAAACAAGGGTTAGGGTTTTCGGAAATTTATACCAAACGAAACTCAACAAATCAGCGCACGGGAAGGCCGAAGAAGCTTCGTCGGGGCCCGGGGGTGGCTCGCCGGTCGTCACCCGAGCTCGCCGTGGCCGGACGGCGGCACGGCCGGTGCTGCTGCTGTACGCTGCTGTCGCTGGTGCTGATGCTGCGTTGGCTGCTGTCGCGCGGCTTTAGCAGCTGCTGCTGCGGTGGTTAGTGGCGGTCGGAGCTCGGCCGGAGCGGGGAGGAGCAATGAGGGGCAGGCCGGTCGCCGGAGAAAAAGGACGGGAGAAGGAGGCGGCTAGGGTTGGGGCTGCGGGACAGGGCAGGGCGCAGGAGAGGGGTCGGGGTGGGGAAGAGAGAAAGAAAAAGAAGAGGGGGGGGTCGGTCGGGCCGGTTGGTGCGGGTTTTTTTTTTTTTTTTTTTTACAAAAGCAAGTATCATTATTATTAAAAGCTTAAAAATTAATATTGGAAGATTTTATCTAAAATTTATTAAATCAAAAATTTATTTAAAACGGATCCGAAGGCTTAAAATTAGTAAAAAGGCTATATAAAGAATTTCGAAAACATTTTCGGAAAGATTTAACAACGAACGTAAAAATTTATATTATTTACGGAAATACATTAGAAGACCCCAAAATAATATTTAAAAACATATAATTAAATATTTAAGTCAAATTCTAATAAATCGAGATTAATTTAGATAATTTCCAAAACCCGTTTGTCACAACCCAAAAAGCATAAAACGAAAGGGAATGAATTCCAGAAAGAAATTCATAAATAAACTCCGAAAATCTTTTTAATTTAAAACTTTCCGAAAATATTAGCGATTACCGAAAACAAATAAATTTAAAGTCGGAAATATTTTCTACGGATAAAATTATTAAAATAAATTTAACTATTTAAATAGAAATTCTATAATTCAAATAACATATTTCGTTAACGAAATATAACTTCAAAACAAAGTCGTAATCACATAACGAAGATATAATCGAAAACGAATCAAAAATATTAAAACCCAAAATACGAGAAAGAACGGGAATATATATTTTTAACCGAAGATAGAAATCATAAGAATATAATAAAATCATTGTCGTGAACGAATTTGTCTAGAATGGTTCGCAACGACAATGATTAATTACATTCAATTATGAATTCAAAATCATCGATAAATCCGTAAAACAAATCGAAATTAAAATAATTAATTATTTGCATCAAATTACGCTAATAAAATCGTTAAACTTAATAAATCTGGATTTTAAAAATACGGGGTATTACACCTACCCTCTCTTATTGTATTATCATCAACTATGTAGTATGGGCACACAAACACAATAGAGAACAACATTCCCTCAATCACATAGTGACTAGGTATCAACCTGTGGATGAAAATAACAATGCATATTTTTTAATAACTAATAACTCATATAAGAGGTCATAAAAATTCTAATTGTACAAGAGTACTAAAATCTCAAATATGAAATAATACTTACATGACATAGATGATGACACTCATGGTTGACATACATTCCTGATTATTAATGTTGCTTGTGTCAACTGTCGATACCATGTAAGTAGCATCATCCCTCCCAACATAGTCAGGACCACAATCAATGAAAACATAATTGTCCCTAAGGTAGTTTTGGCATAGAAATACAAAAAAGCTATTGCTGATGGAGGTTGGATTTTCTCCGAAGAAGGAATCTTTTGTGGGGCAACTAATTTTTCAGATTTAGCTCTCTTTTCTTTAGTAGCGCCCTCTTTTGTGTTGCTCGTTCTACTAGTACCTCTCTTGGCTTTACTAACAAGAGCAGTCTTATTTTTTTATTTCTTTTTTGATTCCTTAATTGATATTAATAATAAAAAAATATGTATTGAGCATATATATATGAAAAAGGAATAAACAATGTAAATACTAAATAAGGTCTAATGAAGATGTCGAATGTTGGCGCGACCGTAGCCGGCACGCAATTTAAACCCTCTTGTTGTCAATTGTAACACTGGTAAATAGGGTATCGTTCTAGGCCGGGGATTGAAAGGGCTCACCTCTATTTAACTAGCTTAAACTAAAACTAAAAATAAAAAAAAATCCTAAACAACACTAAATAAATAAATAAGAAAAATGTAAATGGGGGTTATAAAAATAATAAAGGAGTAAATAGAATAAAGTAAACTAATAATAAAAATAATGAAAATATGGGAAACTCGCAGATATGAGGAATATGTTAGGGAAATAAAAATCCACCACTAGATTAGATTGAAAATATAATATTTATTTCTAAGTCATCTTTTAATCATGAGAAAGAGATCGACCAAGTTGCACACCAAAAGCAGGTCTATACACCTTATATTACTTCCCTTAATTAATTAATACGACAAAGCGCTAATATTAACCCTATTAAATACTAGCAGTATAGCAGCAACAAGAGGATTCTATATTTAACTAGATTTAATGCATTAATTGTAAATGGAAGGTTGTGAATATAAGTACCCATACTAGCACAAAAAGCATGTCTAGCTGTATTTCCTTTCCTTGACCCACGCGTATCGAAACATTTCACCACTTCGGTTAGAATCACAAAACAATTAGGTGAATTAATATCTAACCTAGCAGCAATTTATACATATAAATTCTAGTATATTTAGATGGCCACCTAGCAGGTAAATAATCCTACATACTGTCACTTATGAGGAACCAGAACAAGGCTTGCACCAAATAAACTATACTTGACAAAATTATACATATAAACGATAGCAATTAATATAAAGTCAAGAAACAATCTCACGAAACAAAGAAAATAAAATTATAATTCAAATCCTAATCCAGGGTTTCAAATTATTCCCTAACAATAAATAATCAGCCACTCATAATTAAAGAATTAATTACACAGAAATATATATCTAAAATATAAATTAAAAATAAGAGAAAGAAATAATCGGAATTAATTTGGGATAAAAGATCAAGAATTTATTCAGATAAAAATTAATTTTATCTGAAATAAATTCTACCGGGTATTAAATTCTTCCTTCGGTGCCTTGATTTCCGTGCAATATATTCTTCTCTCTTTTTTTTTTCTTTTTCCTTCTAGCTGACAGAGCTGACGAACGCTGTCCTACGGCGTCCTCAAAGTTCGTGCAGTACCCTGCTGTTGCTCTTCGTTCCGTCCGCGCTCTTCTCTACCGCTCGCCCCTGTCTCTCCTGCTCTCTCCCGAAACTCCTCTCTAAAGACCGTCTCCTCTCTGTTGTCTTTTTCCCGAGCCTATAAAGGCTCTGCCGCCCTTCCGCTCTGGCCTGCAGCGCTTGACCGAGCCTTTGAAGGCTCTGTCGCCCACTCCGCGTCGTCTATGCTTACACGCTCGCTCTTCAATTAATTCCGCACGCCTCTTTTATACTGTGCACTCGCTCTCATGCCACGTTAGCCCTGACGGCTGACTCTTCTTCTGTTTTTCGTGCATCAAGGTCTGTGGCTCGTTTCGTTTCGTTTTTGTGGCGTTTGGGCCTTCCGCCTTTGGCCGTTGGTCCTAACGTCGACTTCTTTTTTTTTATTTAAAAATAATAATACTTGCAAAATAAAATTCAATAATTATTAATAAATAATATTTTATTCTAAATTTACTTAATTTATATCATTTTAGCTCAAATAATAATATTTATGCAAATTTTACCACTTAAGTATAAAACAATAATTATTCCCCTATATTAGTTAAATAAACTACCAAAAACTAAGATTATAAGGGTATAAAATGTGTCAAAATATGAACTTATCAAATGTCAATGCCTCTTCAGTAGTGAGACGTATTTGATCCACAAACGAAGGCAAAAAGCTTCCGTGAGCTTCTAGCGCTGTGGCTGCCTCATCATCCTCTTTATAACAAGGTATGGGTGCACTGCCAATGATTGGAGTGTAAATACTCACTGGCCTTGTATTTAGGGTTGAGTTGTACCCATGGAATGTTTGTGTTTCGATATTGTGACTGTTGTAGGCCCTTCCTTTCGTCAAAAGAATTGAAAGGTCATTCTCTACTAAGTCACATTTATGCAAACCCTAAACAAAAATATTACACATTATTAATTATTTATTACACCGAATATATTTAATAATGATTCAAAGTTTGTAATGTTTACATCGGGAAGAGAAGAAAGACATGCATCAGCTTCACAACTGTCTCGAACACTATTTATAATAGGTATGTGAAGCTGATCATGGTCGACTAAATCGGATGGCTTATACCTTTGAGATTTAATAAATGACAACTATTTCTCCATCGACGCTATTCGTTCAAATGCCACATTCAATTTATGGTTGAGGATGGAGACTTGTTGATTAGTGCTATGAGAACCACGAGATCGACCACATACGCTCGTTCTCGCAACACCTAATCCAAGGCCCTTGTGTCTTCCAGGGTATTCTACAATTCTTGTAGCCTGGGACACAATGTTATATTGGTCCACCCCATCCTCACCATCTGGCATTTGAAGTTCGTCCTATAATGTATATAATATATGTAAATTTATCTTATAGGGATAAGCATATTATAATAGTTTTATAAAATAAAACTAAGTAGGGTTCTGGATATCTACAAACTTACAATTTTTTCAGCTGCAACATCTATATCTTTATTAATATATCCATTTTTTTTGCTCTAGACTTCTTCTATAATGTACCAATATTAATGGATGAGGTACATCGGTCCAAGTCTTGGTCTAGGAGCTATAAATCAAAAATTATTCTTAATTCAAAATATTGTTATAAAATTCGACATTTACATGTAAATAGACAAACCATAGTTGCATACCAACTCCTTTTCAAGGCCTCCATAGCCTTTGTGAGCCATATTATGCCAGTAATTATTCTGCTTCGCAATCTCTTTATTTTTTGTACTTTTTCCTATGTCATAAGCCAAAACATAGTCACATGATTGTTTCAATATTAAGCATAATATTGGGATACAAAAAATTTTACTTATTATCTAACAAATACCTTAAAATATCCCATAAGACAATATGTAATAAATTGGTTCCAACTTTCTTGATCAATGAAACCATATCGTTTGGGTAGGTTATGCCGTAGAGAACCATCCCTCTTTCTGTGCATTTTCCTACAAGCTAAATATGACCTAAATTTTCTTAGAAGCTCCCCACAATGTCTAAAAATCCATTTATTCCTACTCTTAGGGACATTAAATACTTTTTGCAAAATAAGACATATAGAGGTATACCGATGTTAATGTATTAAAATTAATAACATTTGATTTACAAAAATGATTACATAAAATAGCATATTTATCATGATTTCCTGATGAATATGCTCCTTATGACCCTTTGAAACCCGCTTCCAATTATTATAGAAGATAGGAACGCGGTTATAGATCACAAGTGAAATGTAACTTAAGAACATGTCAGCATAAGGGCCAATGGGAAGATTATAAGTATTCCATCTTAACTCGACTAGTTATCCTTTATTCCTCATGTCTATGATGATTCTCATAATGGTAGGTCATCTTTTCCCTTCTTCATCACTACTATCCCTATCAATGTTTTTGTTGGCCATATCTCTATAAAAAAATCAATAAATAAATTATGTTAGAATGTTATGTATTAAGCATAATGTACCATTATATTATCGATAAAATAAATATTCTATCATGAAGATCAAAAAATGCATTTAAAAAAACCAGCAAATATATCATATGTTAAAATATTATTACCCTCATTGCCTTCTTTTCCTTCTTTTTTTCCACTTTGTTTTCGGATTAGTTTCAATATCTAATACATATATTACTTCACAATGATCATCCCTGACATATATTTCCTCCTCATTAATTTCATGGTTATCATCATTCAATAATTAAGTTGCTTGCACATCTGAGACACACTCTTAATTCCAATTGGCATCATTTTCATCATCACATTCATTGGAATTTCTTTTCTTCGTAGGTAGTATCATAGACCATCTTTTATCAGCAGAATTAGTGACATAGAATACTTGTGTTGCTTGTGATGCTAAGATGAATGGGTCTTGTTTATGCCCTACCCTATTGAGATATACTAATGTGATTCCATCTTCGTATCTAACCCCATAGCTATTATCAACCCATATGGAGCCAAATACAGGGACTTTAAATATAGTGTAATCTAACTCCCATATATGTTCAATCACACCATAATAATTCATATCTACATAAGTTGAATTCTTGTCTTTTCCACTAGCAACATGCATTTCCTCATCTACTAAAGTCACTCTAATGTTCTACATTGTATTATTATCATCTTGTTATTTGTATAAAAAGTGTAACCATTAATCAAATAACTGGTATAGGAAAAAAAATTTATGATGAGGTTTTTGAGACAACTAATGTAGGGTTTCAAAAATTGAAGTTGGGAATGTCTGATGAGTGGAATGATGCAATCTCTTATCCAATTGATAAAGGAAAGATTATTTTTATTGATAATCCATTTCTCTGTCTTTCATGGATTTTCAATCCGTAAAGAAATCATATACTCTTCAATGTACGGCTGAATATCATCACTGTTGTGTAATATATATAGATGTGCTTTACAGAACATGTGAGGGTCTACACACCCAAACTGTTAGCCCCTAATACCTTGTCCTTCGATTTTGCCTACATGTCGAGACTTAGGAATACCAAGAACTTCAGCATTTGATAAGTACTTCATGCAAAACTCAATTGTCTCTTCCACAATGTAACTCTCAACAATACATCCTTCTGGCCGATGTTAATTCTTCACATAACCTTTTATCAACCTCATAAACTGATCAATGGGGTATATCCAATGCCCATGAATTAGTCCTAGTATCTTTATCTCATGAACTAAATGAACAGTTAGATGTACCATAATGTCAAAGAATGAGGGTGGAAAATACATTTCAAGCTGGCACAAAGTAATCACAATCCCTCTTTGCAAGGTATCCAGACTATCAACATATATGACTTTAGAGCAGATAGCATTAAAGAACTAACAAAGCCTTGTGATAGTAATTTTAACATGCTTTGTTCCAAATATATCTTCAACAACAAGTGATGCATCAAAATATGACATTCATAAGACTTCACATTAATTAATTTCAACTCTTTCATTAAAACGAGCCTTTTGACATTTGAAGAATACCCTCCGGAACCTTGACACTGTGAAAGAATTCACAAAATAAAATTTTCTCTTTTCTAGAAAGAGTATGGCATGCTGGTGGTAAATATGTTCTTCTTCCGTTGTCTCACCATGCCAATTCCCATCTAATACCCATCTCTTCAATATTCATTCGAGCATTGATGCCATCTTTAGTCTTGCATGGAACATTAAGTAATGTACCGACAAGACTATCACATATAATTTTTCTCAACATGCATCACATCAAGCACGTATAGAGATTCCCAATAAGGAAGGTCAGAGAATATTTATATCTTCTTCCACCCTACTACTGGAGGCTTATTTTTATTCTTCTTCCCGAACTTGACACTCAAATATTTCATCTTCAACCACACTTGTCAACCCGTCAACCGGATTAGTGTCTGACCTTCTTCTCGAAAGCCATTGAATGCTTTTCTTTGCCTACAATACTGATGATTCTTCGGTAAAAACCTACGATGCCCAAGGAACACAGTCTTCCGGCCAAGTTTTACCTGAACAAATGAAGATTTTCATCACATATCGGACATACATAATGGCCTTTCATATTATAACCTGACAAATTACCATACGCTGGAAAATCATTTATAGTATAGAATAACAATGATCTCAAAGTGAAATTTTCTTCACTATATGCATCAAATACTTCAACGCCCATGTCCCACAACAACTTCAAATCATCAATCAAAGGTGCCAAATAAACATCAATATCATTCCCAGGTTGGTTTTGCCCTGAAATGAGTAAAGACAGTATCATATACTTGCCTTTCATATAGAGCCATGGAGGTAGATTGTATATAACCAAAGTCACCAGCCATAAACTGTAGGTTCCTTGATTGTGCAAATTCATTCCATCCACAAATAGCGCAAGGCCCACATTTCTTGCTTCTTTACCAAATTTAGGGAACAAGCCACCAATCGTCATTCATTGTGGAGAGTCAGATGGACGTCTAAGAAGCTCATCATCTATCTTCTCATCAGCATGCCATCTTAGGTTCTTGGCATCTTCAACATCATTAAACATCCGTCTTAATCTTGGTATTATAGGAAAATACCATAACACCTTAGCGGGCGCCTTGTTCTTCTTGTATCATGGTGCTTTGCATTCAGGATTAGGACAACTATCCAAAGATGTATTTTCATTACGATATAAAATACAATCATTAGGGCATACATGTATCATCTCATAACTCAGGCCTATAGAGGACAGAATCTTCTTCGCTTTATAGGTACAATCAGGTAGAATGTTGCCATTAGGAAGCATATCCTTTACAAGTGACAATAATTCTGTGAAACTCTTATTACTCCATCCATTACATGCTTTTAAGTTATATAACCTTAAAGTAGCGGATAATCGCAAAAATGTCTTACAATCACCATACAAAGGTTTTTCTCAGTTATTCAATAAATTCTCAAAAAATTTTGGATAATCCCAAACACTTTCCTCAACCTTTTCAGTCATCTCCTATAACAAATGTCCCTCATAGTTATCCAAATATGATCCACTACTATCCCTCCTAACATTGTCATTATCATATTTAGACTATGTTTTCCCATGCCATATCCAACAAGTGTAACTTGTATCATTTCCATACACAAACAAATGATCTCTCAAATCATTAGCATTGACACACTGAATATAAGCACACTTCAAACAAGGATAGACTATTCTACTAGAGTCCCGAGCATTTTCAACTATAAACTTGATGAAAAACTCTACTCCTTCGTTATCTTCTCTAGACAGACGATTTGCCTAAAATAATTTATGATCCATAGTTTTTCAATCTAGATATATTCCACGCTAAATTATTAAAAATCAATTGAATTATAATTTTAATAATTCACAAATTGATCATGCTTAGAAAGAATTAATCTCAAATATATCATGTTATTCTGTATATATATATACGAATCATGCTAACACATTTCTAAAAAGATATTAATAATTAATGAAACTACTCATACTTAGAAAGAGTTCATATACATACATACATACATACATACATACATACATACATAGCAAAATATTATACAATAGTTCAAATTATAAAAAATATACTAACTATGGGATTTAAGTAATAGCAGCACTATATACATCAAAAGGTTCATACAGCCCAAACACCTAAAACACAAAAAACTCATATCTCTAAAACTAAATCCCCCGATACCCTCGTCGAGCCCACCTAAAAACTATAACTCTGAAAGTCCACTCATCACTATATATCATCTGATCCCTAACATCATCGTAAGAGAGTCTACTCATAGATACTATAGTGTAACCGAGGTGG
This sequence comes from Tamarix austromongolica, assembly GCA_039764185.1. Taxonomy (NCBI): domain Eukaryota; kingdom Viridiplantae; phylum Streptophyta; class Magnoliopsida; order Caryophyllales; family Tamaricaceae; genus Tamarix; species Tamarix austromongolica. The sequence continues at coordinate 19,263,220 of CM077808.1, read as the reverse complement.
ATACTTGGAGGCAAGCTATGACAAAACCTCTACTCATCATCAATGACCATCATCTCTCTCGATATCCTATCATACTCTCAAGCAAACACCTCACCCTCAATAAATCTTAGGTGTGGTGCATCAGTGTGGTAGACAAACCACTGTAAAAAAGTAGATGTAGCCAATGCCTATGGCTCTATCTGAGGTAGGGTCAATAGAAGGTGATACGATCTGAATGGAAGGGGTGATAAGATGAGCCACTCGCGTACAACCGACCTAGCTCATCGTATAACCATATCACATGAGTCTATAGATCTATATGCGGCACCATACAAAAATATGGTGGAGGGTATGTAATCTCACTACCTAAAAATGAGAACTACTCAATTTCGTCATCAAGGATGTTCTTGAAAGGATCTAAATTACAGAATATGTAAACTGATCTTCAACTAGCTAGACAAATCATAAATATATTCTACCATATCTTAACCAACTATGTAAAGCTAACAACGTCAAACTATTTAAAATAAGGACATAATCTTTAGTTATATATTTAACAAACCGGTTGAATATCAAACTTTCATCAAATTGTTCAAGTAAAACCTAGCTACCTATAATTAAATCCTAATAAATCCTATATTATTATTATTATTATTATTATTATTATTATTATTATTATTATTATCATCATTATCATTATTATTATACACAATTATTCCTCTCCATTTAATTTTTTACTTTTATATTTAGTATAATAAATGATAAACCCTAACCCTAACCTTATCCCTAATTAACCCTAATAAATTATAATAAAAACTAACCTTAAACCTCATAAAATAATGGTCCTCAAACTAGCTAACTATTAAATCCTAATAAATCCTATATTATTGTTATTATTATTATTATTATTATTATTATTATTATTATTATTATTATTATTCCTCTCTATTTAATTTTTTACTTTTATATTTAGTATAATAAACAATAAACCCTAACCCTAACCCTAACCCTAACTAACCCAAATAAATTTTAATAAAACCTAATCCTAATCCTCATAAAACCTCAATCCTTAATGTAACTAACTGTAATTAAACTTTAATATAGAAATCCTATATTATTATTATTATTATTATTATTATTATTATTATTATTATTATTATTATTATTATTATTATTATTATTATAAACAATTATTTCTCTTTATTTAATTATTAACTTTTATATATTCCTTATTTTCTATATCTATTTAATCCTAATCAAATAACAATCATTAACATATGCATCTCTAATTGAAATTTTCATTTAACGATGTGCATATGTAAAATATATTTTCATTTCATTATATGACATTTCCTATATCTTATAGCTAGTGTCCTATACTTATTAATGAAAATGTGTGTGCGTGTATATATATATATATATATAGAGTTTTTATGAGTGACATTATTAATAATTTGAAGTATTTTATTTCTCTTGCTTCGTATATATTTCTACACTCTCATGCATGTTATATATATATATATATATATATGTAAAGGTGTCGGCCAGCACATGCATTTGTTAATATATAATAGTAACGCAACAAATTCAACAATAAACAACAACATTTTTAATCATCATATTCAACAACACATTTTCGAATGACAAACCGCAATTTTTCAATAACAAACAATGCAACCCCGTAGCAACATGCATGAATATATATATATATATAAGTAGAGAAAAAGATACGAGTGGAAGAATAAACACAAACATAAAAGGAGTGGTGGTGAGCAAGTAGAGAGCATCAACATCCTACAAACACGGTAGAGGAAGAAGGTACAAGTGCTGCTTAGGTCTGGAAGAATGACAACACACACATGCAAAGCTAACAATGGTAGAGGGGTGGCGGAGAATTGGTGGTGCAAGGGTTTCCCTTACTTGAGAGGAGCCAAAGTGGCGGTGCACGGTGTGGTGGTCTGAGGGTTTGTAAGAGAAGGAAAGTAAGAGATGGAAGGTTTAGAGAGTCTGAAATTTTAGGCATGAAACAGAACCGAATGAAATAAAAGGTGGATTTGGGGTTTTAATAACATATCTCATAAGAACCGTTATTAAAACTTCGAGAGTTTTGAAAATGGTTCTTGTATGAACCATTATTGAAACCTCTTTTAATAACACTTTAACTTGAACCATTATTAAAAAATCCATGAAAATTTTAACGTTACCCTTTTAATAATAGCTTTGAACTATAACCATAATCAAAACTATCCCTCACATTAATTTTCACGCATTTGACAACAGTTCCTGAACCACCGTTATTAATGTCCCGTTATTATTTTCCATTTTCGTAGTAGTGAAGGCCACATACTACTAATGCTCGTTGATTTGAAATAAACTAAAACTTACCAATGAAACATCCAAGAGATGCTCTTTGTAATATAATTAGAAAGCAACATCATTCTCAAGTCATAACCTTGGTCACAGTTCTCATTATTAAAACACACAACTTTGAAAACATAGGTAAGTTCACAAGCACAAACCAATAAAAACTCATGACATCACAGGAAGGAACAGATACTACTACCAAAACACATGTAGGTACAAAGTTTGCTATCCAAATATAGGCAGACACAAAGACTGCTACTAAACCACAAGCAGGAACAAAGGTTGCTATCAAACCACAGGTAGACACAAAGGCTGCTACCGAACCATATGTAGGCATAAAGGCTACTACCATCATATCCCATAATCGTCTTGAACCAAAGAATAATCATTTTCATTTTTATTTACTTAAGGGGAGATCAAATCAACTAGGAGCCACTAAAGTAATCAGGTCATACCAGCATACAAAGGTAGCATAGTATCCTACCGATTATCAACCTAGGAATGCAAAGGTACCCTGGTCCTACTAGTACAAGAAGGTAATAATAATACCCTACCGACAATAACACCTAATCCATAAGTATGCATACCCCCTATTAGGTCCATAGAGCTAAATAGAGTAAGATATAATGCATGGTTGGGGCACTAAGGCACATTAGAAAAATCCATAAACAATCATAAGCTAAACCACATCTTTAGAATAGCAACCCCTAAAGAGCCATTATTTCTAATCTCGAGGACTTTCAAATTAAGTATTAGTGTTTTATACAGGCAGCCATTAGACCATATATTAATCACATGGATCTAATTTTTCATACATAACCATTTTTACTCATTTATTCTGAGACAACCATAATCAAGGTCATAACCAATGTCAACATTAGAAGTCTACTAAGGCCATTGTATATTCAATTATTCACACTTAGACACTTTAGGTCAAAAATAACCAAAATACTCCTTAGGTTGAAGTTACCACATTATCATCCATTTCCATTACAAATCTCATTTTACTTATCATGTTGTCATAAAAAGGATAACATACCATAATTAAATTATTTATCATGTAATTAAATCATCATATGTGCAAAATAACCATTTTTTCCTTATACATAATTTTACACATAAAATCCTAATATACATTTTTAAAACATCAAATCAGGTATTCTCATGTTTAACAACCAATAATACATATCAAGCATATTTATTAGAATAATCATCATGGTACACGAAAAATTGCCAAAATACCCTTAGGCCATCTAATAATAATAATCATGCTAAAACATGTGGTCCAAAAACATCAAATCACATATTCTCATGTGTAATAGAAAATAATACATATCAGGCATGCTTATTAGAATAATTATCATAGTTAACTCAAAAGTACCAAAATACCCCCAGGCCATATAATAGTAATAATCATATTGAAACATGTGTTTCTAAGACATCAAATCATGTACCACCATACTTAACAATAATTAGAACATATTAGGCATTTTATTTCATATTAAATATCATGATATTCTTAAATGACTAAATTGCCCCTAATGCACATAAATAATAATAATCATGCTATAAGTATACCTAAACATGCTTAATCAATTATTTTCATCTGTATGTCTCATAAAAAATCTCTTTCCAACATTAGAACAATTTTAATCACACTTTTGTACACATGATATTCTACCTAGGATAAAATTTAATCCTTCTATTCACTAAACATAATAGACTAGGTTAGTTTATTAAAATGATTTGGATCTACATTTATAGAAATATAAAAATAATAAATAATATAAGTATCTAATAAATAATGACATATCATCACAAAAATAAAGAAGAAAAATCATTACACGGAACAATCAAAAGAATTTTATATAATTCCTCTTTAATACAAGATAAAAATTACTTCCAAACAAAGTTAGTAGCATCAAAAGCAAGCACTACCAACCACTTGCAACATAAACCTGTCCCGCAAACCCTATCATATCTAAACAATTCCTCAAAGATACCAAGGGTAACAAATGAATCAAACAAATTAAATCCAACTAACGAATTACTAATTGTCAATGATATATAGTGATCCAACGAAATCAATGAATAAGGTTAAATTTTGCATCAGAGCTAAAGAAATAACTTTTCATTATTACAAGAAAAAAAAAACTCACCTTTACACAATGAATATTATCACCACCAGTTAGGTTTTCAAAACCAACTACCTTTACAAAAATATATTCACTTGGACGTTGTTGGATGTGCATTTTAATAATTCAACCATTAGGGCTAAAACAAAGTATGAAACAAAAAATCAAGGTAGTTACAAAAATCTTCATAATTACTTATAGATTATTATGAGAATAAACCACGCGTGTACACAATGAATATTACCACCACCAATTAGCATTTCAAAATTTATGGCATGTTCAAAAACATATCCACTTAGATGCTCTAGGACATATATTTTTAAAACTCATCCATTAAAGCTAAAACAACCATGAAACAAAACTATTAATTAAAAGGACAACTCAATAAATAAAAAAAGGGTAATGTAAAGAGCTAAACATGTATTGTAACACCCGAAATTCACTAATTTTTTAAAAAAAATGGAAGCACTTAAATAAAAACCCGTGAATTATGGGGATATTACTGCAACACTTAGTACCAAACTGATTCTCTCCACTCGTTTCAGTACCAAGTGCTAAGGCTAAGAAAATATTAACATTAAATTTAAACCGAGAGTTCATAAAATGAATTAAAAAGATCATAACATAGAAATCAGAGTACACATAAAAGTTTATAATCAATAATAAAATAGAAATTAGATTGCGAAATCAAAATTTCTTGGAGGGAATAGTCTTACAATAGATAAAAGGTTTATTGGTAATACTCCATACAAGCTAATAAATCATAAAAGAGTAAATACGATACAAAAGAAGGGAAGAGATAGAATAACATGCAGAGTCAAAATGACCACGACACTCTTGAACTTTGAGCCAACCAAAAGCTCAAAACTCAGCCCCGCCTGATGTCTCGCCCACCTGCACAAAGTCAGAAGGGCCTACTAATCGTCGGAATGAGCAACACCCATGAAAAGGGTGATCAGTATGCAACGTACTGAACAGGGTAACCGTGCACTAAGACCAACACATAAAATCATATAAATAATGCAGAAGAAATCAAGAAGCATATAGACCATCATGATAACATAATATCGAACAATCATTTAGGTACATACATAAAGGCCCATTTATAGTCTGGATTAATTATTTAATTAATCTCTGATTAGAACTCAATTCACACCATGCTTTTTATCAAATCCATATAAGTACGGGAACCCCACTATTATAGCCGGTGGGTCAGAAACATATAGGGCATAAAGCTCCTGACCACTATTATAGTCAGTGGACTAGAAACACACAAGGCATAAAGCTCCTGACCACTATTATAGTCGGTGGACCAGAAACACATAGGGCATAAAGTTCATGACCACTATTATAGTCGGTGGACCAGAAACACACAAGGCATCAAGCTCCTAACTACTATAATTCACTGGTGGACCGATCTGGCCCCTTTTCGCACGATGTTCCACTTTACGTACTTAGTGTCTTCCCCATGTATTGGCACAAATATGTTCAGTTTTGTTGAGCATGGAATCCCCCACTATTATAGCCAGTGGACCGAAAATGCATAGATACAAAGCCTGACCACTATTATTACCGGTGGACCGATTACATATAGGATATCATGACCTAACCACTATTATTCGCTGGTTGATTGGTCTAGGCCTGGCTCAACAATCTTCCACTTTAAATGATTAATGTCTTAAGTGTATTATTCAGAAAATTTTAACCCTAGACATGCATGACTCACTCCCTTACACTTATCCTCCAACTGATCCGTATTATACCATGAGAACCCTGCACCTCCTATCTTGCCCAACAACCTTTCCTCTATACTCAAACTCACACTAGAAATCCAACACCAAAATATATGGGTCAAGGCCCACTTTACACACCTCCAAGCACACTTATTTCCTCACTCTAGGGTTTTTCCCCTGAAACCCTAATTTAGGCCTTAGTGGCCCATCTTACTCCACTTCATACAACTCAAATCATTTTAACACTCCACACATCACAACACATAAATTCCACCCTCATAATTAAAGTTTAATCACCAAATACACATGATACCACAAAAAATCCTAAGCAACCACACCAAACCCTAATTGTCCACATTAATTCTAACTCGGTCTCCTACTTACCCTTATATTTTTCCACGTACTATTTTCATCCAAAGTGTTCAAACACCTAAACAACACTTACATTACGTTCCTCATATCCCAAATCAACTTTCCATACGTAAATTTCATACCCATTCAGACTTTACACATCCCATGCAACCATTCCAAATTTTCATGCGAAACCCTAAAATCCCACGTGAAACCCTAGATTCAACTATGCAAACCCTAGATCCATCCATATAAAACCCAAACTTCTTTCATGCAAAACCCAAGATCCCTTCATACAAAATACTAAATTCAATCCACACAAAACCTAAGGTTTCTCTATACAAAAACCTAAATTTAATCCACAAAAATCATAGATTATATTCTCCCACACGAAACCCTAAATTTCTCATTTTATTCCTCCACTCATGGATCATTAAAATACCTAGGTCAACTCACATCCCTTGGTCAACTTGTTTCCCTATTCTCCTTTTTCATCCTTTCCCCTACACAAACCATATTAACATCCTCAAATGCATGTCTTATAGGGCCACAACACATATCATCACATATCACAATATTTCATCACATATACATAGTACACATGCCATATAACAACATATGAACACACTTTAACTCCACACCATACCGCACATGAAATCAATATAATGATAAACATAGGATGCATAACATACAAAGCATATAATGCACATCAACACACAATAGGCCTTAGTAACACCCTTACCTAAAACAACACCGGTCTTAGAGCACGCTCCTACGCCTCCATAGGGCTTTGACTGGTCTCACCTATATGAGGGAAAAACTAGAATTAGATTCCCTCCTACCAAAAATACTATTATTTACTAACTTATTCAAAGACTAGGCTTTTGATAAGATACTAAAATAATAATAGCAAAAATACTAAAAATAATATCAATGTTAATATTAATAAGAATAATAAGTATAGTAACAATAATAATAAAAAGGCATTACTCCAAAACATAGTGAAATAAGGGCTTCGGCCCCTTTACCAAAATAACACAAATAATAATAGTAGTAACATTTATAATAAAATTTAGTAATAATAATAATAATGAAATAGTAATAATAATAATAGTAATGAAATAATAATCAAAATTACAAAATAATAATAATAAGGATAATAATACTAATAATAATTGCATAACAATAACAAAAATAATAATAATAGCAACACTAATAGTAAAATAGTTGTAAAAATAATAATAATAATAATAATAATAATAATAATAATAATATCATAATAATAATAATAATAATAATAATAATATAATAATAATAATAATAATAATAATAGTGATAATAAAAATAATAAGAATAATAATAATAAAATCAAAATAAAAAATATAATAGGGTTTTGGCCCTCAATAGAAATAATAATAAAATCATTAATAATATTAATAATAGTAATAACAATAATAATAGAAATAATAATAATAATAATAATAATAATAATAATAATAATATATTTTGAATAAATGTAATAAAATAGATTAAGGCTTGTAAAAATAGGGTAAAAGGATTGAGAGGGTCTAGGGTTCAACCTTAAGCTGGTAAAATGGAGGTAGAAGGTGGAGTGGTTATGGTTACCGAAAAGGAGAGGAACAAAATGGTGGTGGTGGCAGCGTAGCCAAAAGTGGCGGCGCACGACGACGCTGGTGGTGGCCGAATGAAGAAGAAGAAGAGAAAGAGAGGAGGAGAGGGAGGAAGAGGAAAAGAAAGGTAGGGAAAGTTAGAGGGTGGTTTGCAGTACATTTTGGGAGGTGAAAGGAGTAGATGAAGCAGTGGAAGCACTAGCTAAGGGTGGTGCGAAGGGCGGCAGAGGTGGAAGAATAGATTAATTAAGAAGGTGACTTTCCATGGCTCGGGTGGCTTGTGCAGGAAGAATCGAGGGGGATGGATGGTTTTGTTAGTTAGAGGGAGGTGTAGGGAGTACTTGGGTGGCCAAAACAGATGGCACTGTTGGCCGCTGGTGGCATGCGAGGGGAATTTTGTTGGGTTGCGGGAAAAATTCTAGAGATCGAGCTAATGAGGGGTATTTATATATCTTAGATGAGAGGTTAGGATTCTATGGGTTAGCAAGGGAGTAATGAAAGTAGGGGTAGGGTCGCCAGCTGTGATGGTTGGCCGGTGGAAGTAAAATTTGAGCAAGGGTGATTGGCTAAAAAAAAGAGTCATGGGCGAAAAGGAAGGGAGATGGGGTGAGTCAAGGTAGGTTGTGAGTGCAGGGGAAGAGAAAGAAGAGGAAAACAGATGGTCAAAGGCGTGGCCGGCAGTGAAACACCAAGTGCGGTTATGGGGGGTTGCAGGTTGATGTCGATGGGGGAGGCGGAAGGAAAAAGAAGGAGAAGGGATATACTAGCCGTCCTGGGAAAAAGAAAGAAAGGAAAAAGGAGGAAAGAACCAGGCCAGTCGGCGCGGTAAGGGGGCAAAATTAATGAAATGCGGTGTTCTTGGGAAAAAAAGAGGAAGAACGCGGCATTCCGGCTGTCGAAGGAAAAAGAAAAGAAAGAAAAGGAGTCTGGGTCGTGGAAGAAGGAGAAGGCTACGCGAGATGGGCCGCGCCGAAGGAAAGGAAGAAGGGGAAGGAGAACTGGGTCGTGGGCTCGCCTAGATTGGGAAAGAGAAAAAAGAAAAGAAGAAGAAAGAAAAAGAAAGAAAAAAAAATGAAAGAGATCGTATAACTATTTAACTGAAGTTATATAATTTAAGTAATATCTTATACGGATATTTTATACGGATAAAATCATTAAAGTCTATTTAACTATTTAACTGAAGTTATATAATTTAAGTAATATCTTTTGTTGACGAAATAAATCCCAGAATAAAGTCGTAGTTATACGACAAAGTTATAATCATATATAAGTCTAAAATAAAAAGGAAGGGATCGCATCTTTTTAACCGAAAATCGTCAATGAATCCATTAAGCGAATTAGAATGGTAACCATTTGCATCAATTATGCCAATACAATCATTAAGTTTAATAAATTGACTTTTCAAAAATATGGGGTATTACATCACTACCCTCTTTGAAAGGAACTTCGTCCCCGAAGTTCAGGAAAATTGAGTAGTGGAAGCTTAACAAGAAATTGAATAAGGCCTTTATCAAAATAATTGGGTTGAGGGTAAATCCGAAGAGAAGCAACTTGATGTTTATGAGTTTAAAACAATACTTAACTAACCAAATACAATGAAACTCAATCAAGGAATAAGTACATACTTAGGGTTAAGCAAGTCACCAATGTAGTTCCTCACAACTCCGAAAGTGAAACCATTTCACCAGAACATATTACTATTCACCCCGTTATACCACACCCGCCAAGCACGACTTAAGGCTATCACTCCACTGAATATGTAAGACTAGGGTAAATCTAGAGGGGTCACTACCCCTTTAAGGGAAAAACTAATTACAAGAACCCAATAAAGGTGACAAAACACAAGGCCACTTATGCTACCTAATCACACTATCCTCACAAGCTAATCCGGATTTTACAAAGAAAAAAACGCTTGAAGAAGTGAAATACATTTTTAGTTAAAACGTTTAGGATCGTGAGAATCGAATCTCTAACCAAAACCCGATTCTCAACAACCAAAAGCTCTGATACCAACTTGTAACACCCCCAAATTTACTACTGAAAATTTTTGTTTAAGACAAAGGTTTTAGCGGAAGCGAAAGAATTAAAACCATAAACTTGGGGGTATTACCACCACACTTAGTACCAGACCGGTTCACTCCTACCGTTCCGATACTAAGTGTTAAGGCTAAACTAAACAATCATTAAGCGTAGTAGAAAATATAGCCAAATAAAACAGATCCCAAGGGACCAATATCCGGATCGCCTACTCACTCAAGCCAAGCCTTCCACCCCACAATTTGTAACCAATCAAACCTGCATAGGAGGTCTGCTCCCCACCATTGGTGGATCATCACAGGACCCATTCAATCAATGTAGTATTAGTACGGGTCCAATACTGAGTAAGGGCGCTGGTGCGCTAAGGTCAAACACACAATCGTACCACATAACATACATAGCACAAACATATAGACAACATGCTATAACCCGCAAGATAAGGCCTGAATACTTTTTGGTGACTTATTCTTTATTCTCATTAGCGATAATAAGTCCATTTCACACATTATTCAACAATCTATGTGAGCACGGGGACCCCACTATTATAGCCGGTGGACTGGAAATAAAACACAGGGCAGGACGCCTCTGACCACTATTCTTACCGGTGGACCGGACTGGCCCCGCCTCAACATGGTGTTTCACTGTAAGTACTTAGTATTTTTCCCGTTGTTTAACTTATTTACTTTGGGTCTATCGAGCTGAGGCCCCCACTATTATAGCCGGTGGACCGAAAATAACAACACAGGGTGGAACGCCTCTGACCACTATTATAGCCGGTGGACCGGAACGAAACGCACAGGGCAGAACGCCTCTGACCACTATTATGGCCGGTGGACCGGAACGAAACGCACAGGGCAAAACGCCTCTGACCACTATTATAGCCGGTGGACCAGAACAAAACGCACAGGGCAGAACGCCTCTGACCACTATTATAGTCGGTGTACCGGAATGAAACGCACAGGGCAAAACGCCTCTGACCACTATTGTAGCCGGTGGACTGGAACGAAACGCACATGGCAGAATGCCTCTGACCACTATTATAGCCGGTGGATCGGACTGGGCTCGGCTCAACAGTCTTTCGCTTTACATTATTAGAGTCTTATCCGTGTCTTATTGAATCACGCAACACTCTTGACATGCATAAATCATTCTCTTTATACTGTACACATCACAACTAATAAAATCCCACATCCATAACTACACTTTAATCAATAAATACATATGATAACACCAACAACTCTAAGCAGCCTTAACCGACCCTAATTGTCCACACCAAACCGTGGTTACCCACTCTTAACCCTATTTTACCATAAAAACCATACTTAGCCATTCCAAACCTTAATTATCCTCAACAAATCACAATTAGCTACTCCAACCCTACTTAATCACGACGGCCCATAGTTAATCACTCCAAACCCTAATTATGTCTCCTCCATACCCTTATAATACTCTACGTACTATTCTCCGTCAAAACAGTTAAACACCCAGATCATACTTGCATTACCTTTCTTACATCCCAAATCAACCTTTCATCCGTAAATTTTGCTCCCACGCAAACATTACACATCCCATGCAACCTCTCGAACTTTTCATACAAACCCTAAATCCCATACAATCATTAACTCCCATGCAAAACCCTAACTCCACCATGCAGACCCTAATACCCCCATACAAACATTAATACCACTAAACCATAACACCACCATGCAAACCCTAATACCACCATAAGCCATTAATACCACCATGAAATCACTAATACCACCATACAAACCCTAATACCACCATGCAAACCCTAATACCACCATGCAAACCCCAATGTCATCATGCAGCCATTAATACCACCATGTATCCATTAATACCGCCATAGAACATTAATACCACTATACAAACCATAACACCACCATGCAAACCCTAATACCACCATAAGCCATTAATACCACCATGAAATCACTAATACCACCATACAAACCCGAATACCACCATGCAAACCCTAATACCACCATGCAAACCCCAATGTCATCATGCAACCATTAATACCACCATGTAACCATTAATACCGCCATAGAACATTAATACCACCATACAAACCATAACACCACCATACAAACCCTAATACCACCGTAAGCCATTAATACCCCCATGAAATCACTAATACCACCATACAAACATTTATACCACCATACAACCCGAATACCACCATGCGAACCATTAGTACCGCCCTAGGACATTAATACCATCATACAAACTTCAAGACTCCTATGATGGTTCCCAACTCATATTACCATTTATTCTAATATGCATGTCCTAGAGCGCCATAACATAATACATCATAAACATCATACATATACATGTCATGCTCATACCATGGGAGCACATACAACATACCTCAATCTCCAAGCTGCGCTACACATAAGACAAGTTATACACAGATTATATAATACATGGCATAGCATGGCATACACAACATTCAACACAATGGTGTTAGGTTTCAAGTAATAGAACTCTAGCATTTTTTAAGATTAAGTCTAACAATGGTGTTAGGTTTGAAATAATAATATTATAAGGTCACAATATTACAAGTAAACTATTCCTAAGGGTGATAATGATAATGGTAATAATACTAATAATGATGATAATAATAGTAATAATAACCATAATAACCCTAGCAATAATAATAACAATAACAATAACCCAGTATGGTTAAGTATTAATAATAATAAACTTAGTAAGGTAATGGAAATAATAATGATAAAATGTTAATACTAATAACAATAAGACCAAAGTTAAGTATAATACCAGTTAGGGTTTAAAAGGGATGTTAGTAGTAGTGAGAAAATAAGAACATTAATGATGGAGACCATAATAATGATAATAATGATAATAATAATAATAATAATAATAATAGTAATAGTAATGAAAGAAATAATAATGATAATAATAATAATAATAATAATAATAGTATTAATATTGGTAGAAAATAGTAGTAGTTATATAAAAGGGATATTAGGGTTTGGGTGAGTGGAGAACCACCTAGGGTCAGTGGTGGTCCGGTGGCGGTGCGTGGCGGCGACGGCGGCGGCGGTGGAGGAGGAGAAGAGAGAAAAGATGGGGAAGGTGGCTAGATGGGAGGAGGAAAAAGGAAGGTTAAGTGTGGAAGAGGAGACAGCAGGGAGATGGGAGTGGAATGAGGGTGGTGGCGTGAGTAGGGCGGTGGCGCGCAATGGCGGACGCGGCGGCCGAAGGAGGGAGAAGGTGGTGGAAAGTGGTGGAGACCGGTGGAGAAGGAAGCAGGGGGTAAGGATGGTATGGGCAGGTAAAGGAGGACCTGCTGGTCACTTTGGGAGGTGGAGAGGAGGTTGATCACGGCGGAGATGGCGGCAGAAGGTGGCGCGAGGTGGCGGGGACGGTTTTTGGGCAAGGGATTTCGCACGGCTGTGGCGGCACGTGCGAGGTAGGAACGGGAGTAGAGACGGTGTGGTTGCGTGGAGGGTGGTGCAAGGGTTGGTTCTGGGGGTGTTTTGATCATCGGCGTTAGGCAGCGGCGGCGGACGGCTTGTCTAACGGGGCGGCGGCAAGAATGGAGGGTTTCTGGGTTTCGAAATCAAAACCCAAATTAAGGATGCTCATTAGGTATTTATAGGCCGATTGAGGTGGGCAATGACAAGGGGAAGAAGACAAGCGGTGGCAGGTACCAGGCATGCCGCCCGGTGGCGGCAGTCAAGGCGGTTCTGCCATGGCAGAGGCGTTAGGGTTGAGGGAAGAGGAAAAGGGAAAGGGGCAGGTCGCTCGGGAGAGGGGAAAAAGGCCGGTTGGGGTCGAATTGGTGTAAGAAAACGACAGAAGAAGGAAAGTCAGGGTGGCCAGCCGTTGTAGGCGGCTGCCAGCAGGTGCAGCGGTAGCAGGTCGGGGTACGGTCACGCAGGAGGAAGAAGAAAAGGGAAAGGGGGTGGACCGACGGTCCAGGGAAAAAGAAAGGAGAGGGAGAACCAGTCGGTTGGCAACAGTTACTTCCTACTAATTGAAACGCGGAGTTTCAGAGGATATCGGGGAAAAACTCTACATCGCGCCTTGCGATGCGGGCTGGACGCGCTGGGCCACGGGGGAAGGAGAAGGGAGGGAAAAGGGAAAGTTGGGCCGGGCGAGGCCCAACCGGCGGGTAAGAAGAAAGGAAAAAGAAAAGGAAGAAAAGGACAAGGAAGAAAAAGGAAAAATAAGAAAATAAATAGGATGGGAAAATAATTAAAATAACTTATGGGGAAATTGAGGTATTTTTGGGTTATTTAGAATTTTAATATTTATAAAATATTAAATAAATTCCTTTTTGCTTATTTTAGACTATTTTAGATAAATTCCCTTAACCTCCATGCTAATTAGGAAAAATACCCAAATTTTCTTCCAATTAAATTCTTTATTATTTTCCCCTTAATCTACCTTAATTAACTCTCTACATTTTAATAAATGAATTTATATAATTAATTTTCCTAATAATTTCTTATTTGGCCATAATTTCGAAAATTAGGATTTTGGGATATTACATAACCTCTAACCTCATTGATGTAATATGATAAAGCATGCTTGCACAAAAATCAAGGAAGAAGTAATAATACATATCCTACATCACATGGACATAATAGGAACCATATAACAAATATTCCTTTAGTGTGCACATACTTTATGCTTATTATGATTATCTATTTCACCACACCTAGGTCTCCATCTTAAACTAAATTCATGGTAACATACACACATAGTTAGATATGACACCCATCACATAGGGTAAGGATATAGTAAAAGGGATTTTGTTCGAAGATACTAGACCCACTACACATTGAAATCATATGTGGTAAGGGCTAACATAGATTGGGATATCACACTTGTCAAAGCAATGGATAATACAAAATTTTAGGGCTTGTACTAAGAGACCTCACCCATCCGAGCTAGACACCGATTCCATGCCATCATGTTATAGTATAATAATACCCTCAAAGATATGTGCATACTCCCTACAGATTACAACCTAGTATAGAAAAAAATAGATACTAAGTGAAGAGATAAAAATAGAGGATAAACCGTCAATTAACTCTCAGTTAGCTACCCCAACAGTAGGAGAAAAATTTGTAAATGAAATATTAATATATTATTAATAAATTCCAAGTGATATCACAATCATAATTAACTCCATCACCAAACACAGCACAAAGCATATAAGCCATGAATTAGATGTTAAGAGATTATACCAAACTCAACAACTCAAGGCACCATAATATTATCATTTTGATCCATATTAAATTCAATTTGATCATGGATGAAATCATGATCAAAATGTTGTAATTATATGGAAAAATTAATGTTGAAGTTCTAAGGAAAGAGTATCAAAATAATAAGAAACCAGAGTAAACTTAGGCAAACCAGTTGATCGGCCACTAAACACTAGTAATTGGTCTGGTCACACCATACCTAAGGAAAATATCATATAATGAAACCAATTTATTGACTAGTCCAACAAATTAACTATTTATAAAAACCATATGATGGGTTTTACTAAACCGATCGATGGGTTTAAGTGTAGGTTAAACCACTATTATCACAAAACACTAGTTAATGGGTTAGGAAAATCATTTGATTATTCATGGAAAATAGTTGACTAGTTCACCAAATCAATTAACTATTCTCGCGATCAGCTGATTAAGAGTTCTAAAGCAGGCAACTATTCATATAATTATCTATCAGTTATAGCACACCAGTTGACTCGTTTAGGTAAAATAGCACCCAAACCTACAATCTAACTTAATAGAAATTCACCAAACTTTTCAAAATTAATCCCAACATGCTTCTATGTTATAAAAAAATATAAAAATACATAGTCCATCTATGAATTCACATAAATCATGGAATTAAAGTAATACTCAACGACGACATCCTTGAATTTCAATAAACTCATGCATAATATTAAAATACTTAAGCATTCTCCAAAACTTCAAAAATCAGAATGTTGCAACATGCTCAAATCTAAGATCTCAACATAATACATACACATCAAAGAACTACTGAGCACTTGAAACCACAACATACAATATAAAATGTCATTTATATTAGAGATAAGAGAGCCTTACCTCAAATCAATCCTTCAACCACACTATTGCTCCTAAGTTGATTATCTTTACTAAGAGCTTGATTTCCTAAGAGAATAAAGAACCATAATGATTAAAAATCCTTTTAAAAACTTAATAAAACAAAATAAGAAGAAGAATGAGAGGAAAAGTGGCATAACACAACCATTCCCCTTAACTAAAACCAAAGAGAGAAAACTAATATCTTCAAAATTTCTCAAAAACTTAATCCTACCTTGCTTAAGAGAAGAAAAAGTAGTTATAAGATAAGATAAGGAGAAGAGGGAAGAGATAATCATTTGAACAAATGATTAGAGGGAAATAGGAAACCTTAGCTTTTCCAAAACAAGGAAGAAAAAAGAGGGAGAATGAAGGATATTTCACCACTTAGTAAAATTTACCAAAGGTAAAGAGACAAGAGAGAAAATGCATAATGTAATTAGTGACATGAATTAGGGATGGAATGTATAGAAGAGAGTTGATTGGCATTCACAAGAAGAAGGTAGAGAAAAGAATAACTTGGTTTAGTGTAGGCAACTAAACATAAGATAAATACAAGATGAGGTGAGGGAGGTAGAATGTAGTCATAGGGGGCATGGAAGAGGGTTGGTAAGTCAAAGAAGAGGGTGTAGGAAGTTAAACATGAGTCCATGGGTGACAGAGAGGAGGTGAAATTGAGGGGAAGAGAGAAAAGGTGAGGAAGACCATAAAAGTGCAATTGTGAGAAATTTTAGCTAAATAAAATCATAAATTATCTAAATAATGTAAAAATAATTTCAAATCATCAACATATTCTTATTATCACAAAAATATTTTAATTAAATTTTTTTATAAATATTTGAAAGAGATTCAAATGAAAATTAGATAAGGATATAAAATTGCAAGACAACTAGACAATTGGTCTAGAAAAACCAATTAACTAGATCATTAGGGAATAAAATTGTTAGTCCCTGAGTGTACAAGTCAATTGGTTTCGGAAATCATTCAACTAGTATGCTTAAAACTCACATTTTTAATAGAATTTCAAGCCCTTTCCTAAGTGAAGACTATTTTATCTTACATCAACATAATTTTAAACATTTTTAAAAAGATTTTAGGATGGGGTTTTATAGATTTCTCCTTAATCATTGTTACTTAAAAGCTTCAATTGTTCATAAACAACCAACCCTTTAATAGTTTGGTATTTTCACCCCACCAATTTCTCCACAAGTCTTTTATGTGACAGAGAGAAAAATTTGTGTAGCACTACAAACCATCATTAGAGAATTTGTATTGTAACATAAAAACAATAAATCAAACGGAACTAAGAATTAAAAATTCAAATGAACATGTTATATGAAAAAGGAGGAAAAATAATTTTCATTTACATAGGTAAGAGTAAATGAAATATCAGAATGACACTTGGAAATAATTACCATTGTTAAGGCTATAGATGTTCCTTGTGTCTTTGTTAAAATTTGTACCAAGAGTGGATTCCAAAAGATATTATGTTACAATCATGTAATAGTGTATCCATGTGCCTGCTCCACTCATGGCTATTATCTCCAACAACATAATCACTAAAAAAAGTCACAAGTATCTTGTCTTTGCCACTAAGTTTTGCCACTTTAACACATATTTCTACCTCAAGGCTTCCAAATATTTTGAGTTGAATTATCTATTGTATAAAACTATTGGAAAAAGAGAATAGGCATTAAGTAAAAAAATATAATTATCTATTGCCTCCACTTGTAAGCTTCATTAGAGATGATTGAGAGACATTTTCCAATAATATAATGACTATTTCCATCTATGTTAGCAATTGTTTTGCATTGTGAAGTAGAATCCTCATTAACTAAGGTTAGAGGGGGTCCTTTTGAGTTATAGAGATATTAGTAGTGATACAGGTGCATCCATAGATTATCAAGAGGATAAACATTTTACATGCTTGGTTATTTGATAATAATTTTTCTAAACGTCCTAATGATCTCATTTCAAGTAATTTTTATGGGAAGATTAATTCATTTTAATATGTTAACATACTTAAGATTTTGTGTGTTACAAGTTATTATAAGTCAAAGGAATCTATCTTTCATAGAAGGAAAACTTACAAGTCAATGAGACCAAGTTATTATTTTATGTAAATTAGGACTCTTGTTAGCCATTTGAATATAGTAATTTGCTATGTTTGTTTTAATAATTTACTTTTGATTCATGTATTATATAATTTAGTGTTATATTTTTACAACTAGTTAGACTTAGTTAGCATATTATTTAATCATTTCTAAACTAGTTATGTCCTCAAAATGAGTTGTAACAAGTATAAGTTAATAACTAGCTTAATGTTCTATTTAGCAATAGTTGTGACAATCCCTTGTAGCTGCCAATATAAGAAAATGGTTAAACCATTGTACACACATTAGCCATATTATTGAAATTATAATACAAGTGAATTACTTGGCTATCTCTCTTTATGAATGAATACTACTGGCTAAGATTACTTTATTTGTTCTTAGATAGGAACCTTTGAATGTATTCTATGTGAAACATTAAAAGTTAGCTTCTTGTATATTATTTGCTTGAAGATTCATAACCTTCCTTCTAATATTCAACCACCTAACCAAATTCTCTCCTTAACTCATTTGAATCTTCAACTCTCAGAAAAGATTTACATCATTTTTTGTATCAAAGCCCGGTTGGCTTTTTCTCCTTGAATACCCAACCTTACCCATAATTCACACATCCTTCCAAGCCTTTTTTGAGTTATCCATGCAACATTGAAGAACTATGAACATTTCTCGAATCTATAATCTCAAATTTTGAAGATCAATTATAAATTCAATAAAACTCTTGGAATATTCAACCACAACTTTGAAGATACCCTACCAATTGGTTTTAGTTGATCAGACTTTAATCCCTCACATCACACGGTTTTAGATCTATTATTCCATTTGCATACTATTATCAAATCATTCAAAGCCTCATGAATAACTAGATTGTACCAAAATCGCACAACAATGCATAGCATACAAGCTAGACCATGCTAAGATTGTACAATCATGCTTAGCCCACACAAGTCATATGTCCCTTCTTCCATGAGCCATTTTTTATTTAAATAAATTTTATACAATAATTCTAAATTTCAAAAAGAATACCTCACCTTCTTCCCACATTATTTTAGCATCATCCTTATGTTTGATTTCATTTTCCTATCTTGATACACATTCACTCACAAGAACTATTATCTTTATACATTCTCTAGTTCACAATTCTACTCCATTGATTAGAATCATACCACTAGTGCCTTCCATCAAGAAACCACTCATCACCACTCAAAAAATTGGGGTAGCATACTACATCACTTCCTTTTTCGTACTACTACACTTATACATCCAAGAAAGTTCTAAGAACCTTACTACTTCCTTCAAGAATTGGTTAACAACATCAATGCCTAATTAGTGCATATTTTTACATATTTTCTACCCTTTTTATCTTATTTTTTGGTCTTATATTTGAGTAACATATCAGAATAATTATAATTTTGTGAGTAAATAATAATAATCTTCAATATTTTATTATTTGAGATAAAAGGATATAAAATAAATAGCGCTTAAAGTATAAGATTACTTATTAATTCTTCTAATTAATTTGTAGGTAAAAAAAATTAAAAAAAAATTTCAAAATGGGTTTTTTGAACCAAAGGCCTAAAAGAAACAAAGGTAGCAGGAGTGCCACATGCCAACATAAGAGAAAGAAAAACTAGAGGGACAGGAAAAGCAATGCACCACAAGAAAAAAAATTATAAAAAAAAGAGAGGGGCAACAGCCGAGGCAGTCAAGAACATGGGAGGAAAACAAAGAAAAAAAACGAAAAGAATGGTGGGCCAAAGAATGTAGGAGAAAAAAGAAAGAGAGAAGAGAAAGAAGGGGGACTAGGCGATAGTGATGTGCCAAAGTAGA
The DNA here is from genome assembly GCA_039764185.1 of Tamarix austromongolica. NCBI lineage: Eukaryota > Viridiplantae > Streptophyta > Magnoliopsida > Caryophyllales > Tamaricaceae > Tamarix > Tamarix austromongolica. The sequence continues at coordinate 19,242,942 of CM077808.1, read as the reverse complement.
TAAGAAAGAGAAGACAAGGGGCACAAGAGAGGTAGTATGGTGCCAGATAATAGAAAAAGAGAGAAGAGAAAGAGTGCGAGACTAGAAAAGAGGGAGCATAGAAATAAGATGATGTGAAACTAGAGAAAAGAAAAATAAAAATGAAAAGAGGATAGGATAAGACAAGCAGTAACAGGCTTGACACAAAAAATAAAGGCAGTAAAGAGGAGAAAGACGAAAAAGAAAGACAGGGCACTCAGAAGAGAGAAAAAGATAAAAGGAGACCTAAAGAGTTATTTCAGATGAAATTTAGTAATTTTTTATCTTACTACATAGCTAATTTTTCATCCATAATCAATTTTGGTTATTTCATTCTCTATTTCTAATATATATTTTGTAATATATATTTTTATGTTATTTATTTATTTATTATGACTAGATACATATTTATTGTTAGGGAATAGATTGAAACCCTAGATTAAAGTTTGAGATATAATATTATTTTTCTTTGTTTCATTATATTGTTCTATGACTATACTTAATTACTATCATTTATATATATAATTCTGTCAAGTATAATTTAGATGGTACATACCTTGTTCTAGTTTCCTTATACTGACAGTATGGAGGGTTATATGTTTACTATGTGGCTATATGAACATGCTAGAATTTATATGAATATATTGAAACTAGGTTAGATAACAATTTATCTAATAGTTTTGTAATTCTAACCAGACTAGTAGAACATTAAGATATGTGAGGTGTGAATGGAGAGGAATACAACTAGACATGTTACATTAACTAATTTGGGTACTTAAACTAACATCCTTCACTTATTCTTAATACTTTAAATATAGTTAAATATAGGAGCCACAAGTTACGACTATGGTGCTAGCATTTAATAGGATTTAATATTCGTACTTTGTCTTATTAATTATTTTAAGGAAGTAAGATAAGGTGTATAGGCCTAGTTTTGGCTAATAACTTAGTCAGTCTCATTCTTATGGTTAAAAGATGACTTAAAAATTATTATTATATTTCAACCTATTCTAGTGTTAGATTTTTATTTCTCTAGCATATTAATCATATTTGCATTCATCTATTATTTATATTATTTATATTATTTTATTTTATTATTATTTTGTTTTATTTTTTTTTATTTCAAAACCCTTTATAATTATTTTTTCTTATTTTTTATTTTTGTGGGATTTAGATTTTTTTATCTTTAAGCTAGCTAAATAAAGGTGAGCCATCTCAATATTTGGTATATAATGATACACTTTTTAGCAATAATATAATTGACTATAAGAGGGTTTAAGTTGCGTGCTGGCTATAGTCACACAAGCACCAACCTACAAATAGTACTTCCAGTGAAGGCAATAGTTATGGATAACAAAGTATCCATGCAGGCCATGATTTACACACTACAACAATTGGCAACACGTGTTAATGCTACCAATACACAACTCCAGAAACTCCCCTCCATTAAGAGCCAAATCCATTGGCTCAAAACAAGAGTAGTCAACTGAAAGACACTCCAACACATGCACAAAACAATAAAGGCTACCAATGATTGAGTTGAAGGTATTGTGAGCCAAGTTATACAAACAAGAGATGGATAAATCAAAAACCAAATAGAGAATAAATAATGAGAAAAAAAGAATGTCTCCAACAATTTCATCCATAATCAAATATTCAATGCAAATTTTCAACCAAGGTATGGCCAATATGAAGAAAGAGGTATAAATTTTAACCTTCTTGATTTTTATGCTGAATTAGATGCGAAATTATTTTTTCAATGTTAGCATAAAATCAAGGCCATATTTGAGCTTAAATAGTATGTATGATGATAAATGTAAATGTAAGATAGATACTCTTAAGTTTAAAACGTTTTCTAGGATTTGGTATGATAATCTGAAGAGGACTTATGATAGGCAAGATAAAACTAAAATCAAGTCATGGAAGAAATTTAAAAAATACCTAAAGAATAAATTTGTCTCTAAAGAGTAAGAACAATATAGATATATCAAACTAGCTACTCTTAGGAAAGGAATTCTTAGTGTAGAAGAATACACTATACTTTGAAATATTAGCACTCTTACTTGATATACAAAGATAGAAAAGAATAAAAATGTGCTAAATGCTTAGGTGGCCTTAATAACTTGATTAGTGATAAGGTAGAAATGTTTTTCCATGACTCCCTTGATGATGTGACTAAGTTTGAGACTTAAATGTCTTTAGTGACCAAATAAACTAACAATTAACAACAAAAAATTAGATTTGTTGCAATAGATATACAAATAGAAATGACTTTTGATAATGTCGTTAATAATATATCAATAGTGACCAACAAAAAAATTGGTTAATAAATTGGTCATTAATGCATTAGTTTCCTGAAGTGTCATATGGAGATTGTTTATTAATTCAATCCTTACTAGAGAAATAATTGGTCATTAGATACTATAAGTAGATCAAGAATGTTCATTCTATCACAGCTCTAAAGAAAATAGCAATAATCTTTTCTTACATGGTAATATAGTAAGCTATATGGTTTGGATTTCTCTTAGGATTCACTCTTGTTTAGTTCACCCATTAAACTCTTCCAGACTTCTTTAATTGCATACTTAAATGTCTAATACAAGTAACGTGTCAATATTTTCATATCTTTGCATGTTTATCCTCCATTCAATTTCAAGAAAACTCTTTTATAGATAGCAACTTCCTAATTACCTTACCTCAAATTTAATACTAATGGATTTTCTATTGATTAATCCATTGACATGGGTGTAATACTAATAAATGAAATGGAAAAGGTATTATATTGTATGGCTAAGTATGAATTAGGGGTTCGAAATTCACTTAGTCCCCTAAAGGGGTAACTGATAGAATGTGATAACCATGTTGTAGTGAATACCATTAATGATGACAACCTTAAACCATACTTGATATTAAAGCATATGTTCCAACTTTGAATAAAAATAGCTTGAGCTAATCCAACCTTCCTTCTCTTCTTTCAACCAATATCATCTAATCAATTAATAGACTCTATTATGAAGCATGATGCAAAAACCCAAATTTCTAATATTTAGATTGAAGAATTTTTGGATTTCACCATATATCGATGCTTAATTGATAGTAAGGAGAATATTCTTTCCAACAAACCAACATGTATTCAAAGCATCTTTTCAATCTTGTAACAGCTTCTAAATTGCAAAATTCTATATTTCATATGAGATCAATAACCCATTAATACCTAATTCTATTATTTTTACTAAAGAATCTCATGTGCGTCGTTATGTTATTGTAATACCCAGCCTTAAAATCCTTCAAAATACGTTTAAAATTATGTTGCTATTAAACACATTATTTTGGTTAAAATGGCTTCAAATTCTACTAAAAATGTGAATTTTACGTGTACTAATCAACTATTTACCCCAATCAATCAACCATTATGCTTAAAAACTAACTTGTATTCCTCAATAAACTAGTTGACTGGTTCTACCAAACCTATTGATTGATTTTTCTTATAATTTCAGTTCCTTTTCTGACTTTTTCTTCGAATATCTTACCAATGTTCATAAAAAATTCTAAGTAGAATCTATTTTGCTAATAATCAAATTTTCATGCTTTGGGATTATTTATAATATTCTATGAATTTATTTAGCTAAAAAATTCCAAATATACTTTTGAAGTATTTATTACCTTCTCTTACTCTCACTCATTTTACTTTATTGTCTAGAAGCCATGGCTACATGCAAGTCATTTTATATATTCCCTAACATGCTTACGCCTTGCAATCCATATGATTTTACTTCATCTCCCTCACTCTCATCATTCACACTCTTACACTTTTTCCCCTATACTTAATCAAAGTTAATTCTCTCTCTCTCTCTCTCTCTCTCTCTCTCTCTCTCTCTCTCTCTCTCTCTCTCTCTCTCTCTCTCTCTTTTCCCCTTTAATATGCCGACTCAACTCTTCTTTACACTTCATTTATGATTCATTATTATTCCTTACCTTATGCACTTACTTATTCTCTCCTCTTCCTTTGTGAAACATTCTTAAGTGTTAGGTATTTCCCTACTTTTCTCCTTTTTCTTTTCTATTAGGAAAAATAGAGGATTGCCTTTTATCTTTTCATTCCTTTTCTAAATTCGTGTCTTCTCTTTCTTCCATTAATCTTAGCCTTAGCTCTAAATTGTTTCTATCAAGAAATGAAGGATTAAGGTTTTGAGAAATGGTGAAGATCCTAACTTCCTTCTGTTTGAAATTCTATTTTGAGGGATCTTCTTCTTCTTCTCCTTAGCTCTAAATTGTTTCTATCAAGAAATGAAGGATTAAGTTTGTGAGAAGTGGTGAAGATCCTAACTTCCTTTTGTTTGAAATTCTATTTTGAGGGATCTTCTTCTTCTTCTTCTTCTTCTTCATCCTCTTCCTCTTCCTCTTCCTCTTCTTCTTCACCTCCTCCTCCTCCTCCTCCTCCTCCTCCTCCTCCTCCTCTTCCTCCTTTTCCTTCTCCTCTATATCTTTGTAAAAACTATCAAGTTAGGAGTATTATTTTTGTGCTAGAAGAATTTTTTGGAGTTAAGGCATGCTTATTTCTAATATGAATAAGGTCTAGTGTTGTTTGTCGTAGCTTCAAGTTCTTCGTATGTTTTTGTGATGTATATTTGTTAATTGAGTTCTTGGATGAGCATGCTTATTTCTAATATTTTCATCTCTATAATTTTAAAGCATGTTTTAAGTAATATGATATCAAATATGAGTTTAGTAAATGATCTTGTTAGGTATCAATTTCTACCAGATACCCATGTTGTTATATGTGGGGAATATGTATTTTTATGTGTTTTATGGCATAGAAGCATATTAGGATTTAATTTTGAAAGTTTTGTGATTTTCTACCAAGTGTGAATTATAGGTCTCGATGTTGCTTTTCCTAGACTAGTCAATTAGTTTGTTAATTTGATTGACTGATTGTGTAGATAGTCACCTAGTTTGGAGATCATAATTGAATGGTTGCGTGAAAGATGAGTATGCACTAGTCCAAAACTAAACTATAACTGATCGAGACCTTGTTAAGGATCAGAAATTTTGAATTTAGGACCGAGCACCTAGTTGAAATAACCAGTCCAAGGTGGGTAAGACCAAAATTAATAAATTATATATTTTTATATTAAATATATATATTTTTTAGGAAAAATTTTAATGATAATCTAGGTTGTATTGGAATACTGAACTAACAACTAGACCAGTTGGAACCAAAAGACCAGACTCCTTGGGATCAAACAAGATAAGACCAAAACAAGTTTAGGACAAAAATCTTTTTACTTTAGGATAGAAACTCAAAACAATTGGTTAGTCTAGTCCAAAATTTTAGTCCATATGGATTTTTGAACACCTCTACAGTGAATAGTCAATTGGATTGATAAACTAGTTGATTAGTTATCATGAATAAGCAATCGATTTTCCAAACCCATAAACTTATTGTTTTATGGCAAGAGTTGTTTAGCTTCAACTTAGACACATTAACAAGCATCGACGAACCGATTGACTAGTTTCGCTATCTATTATTCTCTCCTTAGGTTAAGTGTGGAAAGACTAGTCGACTGTTGCTATGGAATAATCAACTAGTATAATAGACCAGTTGATTAGACTTATGGGTTAATTGACTAGTTCCTCTAAAGTTCACCACACTTGTGTTGTTATTTGATGATTTTTCTTTAAGACATCTGTCCTAATTTTTCCATACAACTATAACATTTAAATCATGATTTCAACTCTACTTAACCAAATTTAATGCATATCTTCTACTGGGGATAAATCCCAAGCATGTCTCTAGTGTGTGAGATAGACTTAATGATAGATCTTCTATGAGGGATAAAGCGTATGTTCAAGGCACCCTATTATATGGAATCAACTATGATGAAAATTTTGAGTGCTCAATTGGAGGATCTATTAGAGAAGGGCACATTCAACTAAGTATATTGTCTTAGGGATCTCAAACCCTTTTTATGAGAAAGAAGCTTGGTGGCTTGAGGCTCTATGTCAATTATTAAGGATTGAACTAAGTTACAGTGAAGAACCATTATTTCTTACCTAAAATTGATGACCTTTTTGATCATCTACATAGGGATATTCTATTCTCGAAGATAAACCTCAGGTCCGAGTACCATCAATTGAGTATTGTCAAGACAAAAATACTAAAGACAACATTAAAGATAAGGTATGTCCATTATGAGTTCACTATGATGTCTTTTGGACTCATGAATGCACTAATAGTGTTCATGTATGTGATAAACCACATCTTTCACTAACACCTTGATCAGTTTGTCATGGTCTTTATTAATGATATTATGATTTACTCTAAGATTCGTTAGGAACATGAGCACCACTTGACGTAGGCAATGGAACTATTGAGGACACATCAATTGTATACCAAATCTTAAAGTACACATTTTGGCTGGATGAAATAGCCTTCCAAGGTTTACTTACAAGAGATAAATTGAGTAGTTGGCATATTCAAGTTCCCACAAAGTGTGGGATTTGTGCTTGGGAGATTGAATCTATAGAACATGTATTTGTGCAATGTGATTTTGCTAAGATTTCCTAGAAGTTGGCTTTAGATTGGTTAGGAATTGAATGCTAAGGTACTACTTAGGATACTTGGATCTAGCATATGATCCACATTACAAATGGTCAAGATGGTAGGGCTGAAGTTTTGAAGGCAGTTTTTGGCATTGTGATATATAGAATTTGGCATTGTAGGAGCACTTATATCTTCAAAAGGCAATCCCAGCACCTAAGAAGCATGATGAGGGATATCATTAGGAGGCTCTTTATTAGATTTCACTTATATGAAAAGAAAGAGAAGTATAGGATTTTTATGCAGCATTTTGATAGTTTTCTTTGAGACGCTTTGCTTATTATATGTTTTTTTATGTACATAACACCATCTGGTATTAATGAAATTCATTATTAATTATGAAAAAAAAAAGAAATAACCTTCCTTGGAAGCTCCTAGTAGGAATGATTCACACCATCTGGGTTCACGGATTATTTAGTATTAGATATGGCATAAGCTTTAGGACAAGGGCATGGAGATCATTAGGCTTATATATCTTGATATGAAGATTAACACTCTCATAATCATGCCGACCATCATTAAAAAGATCCAAGCTAGTTGGAGAGGATCAAGCATGTTATATGTTATAGTAGAGGGCCAATCTGTGGAGTTTTAGATTTATAAGGAAGATAATATCTAATTTTGAGGTAGGGTAGGTGGTGATTTCCTCATAGCTATGGGGAGCTTAATAAAAAGATTCTAGAGGAGGTTCATTTTGTGATATATTCCATCCAACTTAGAGGGGATAAGTTGTACAAGGACCTAAAACATATCTATTGGAGGCTCCATATGAACCAAGAGGTTGCAAACTTTGTGGCTAGGTAATTGATCTATCAAATGGGTCGAGATCAAGAACAGTTGCCCAACAGGGTTGGTTCGCCAACTTAAGGTTCCCAAGTTAAAATGGGATAGTGTATGGATAGATTACCAGGGACCTATAATGGTTATGATTCAATTTGGGTTGTAGTTAACTAGTTGATCAATTTGGTAATATTTATACACATGAAGTCAACATAAAGTATAGAGTAATTTGCTAATGTTTACAGGAAGCACATGGTACATGTAACACCCCAAAATTCACTACTTTTTTTTATAAGAAAGGTGGAAGTAATTAAAATAGAAACTCTTAAATTAAAACCCGTGAATTTTGGGGATGTTACCGCCACACTTAGTACCGGACCGGTTCTCTCCGACCGTTCCAGTACTAAGTGCTAAGCCTAAGAAGAAATTAACATTAAACCAAATCAACAGTTCATAGAAGAACTAAAAAGATCATAATATCAAAATCAGAGTACGCATGAAGGTTTACAAACCAATAGAGTAAAATCAATCATAAGATAGAAATCAGAGTGCGAAATCAAAATTCCTCAAAGGGAATAATCTTACAATCGATAAAAGCTTCATTTGAAATACTCAGTACAAGGTAGTAAATCAAATAGGATAAATCTGATACAAGAAGAAATAATAGAAATAAATAAGATAACAAGAAGAGTGGATCCGACAACACTACTCACAAATTTCGAGCCAAACCCATTCAACACTCAGCCTCGACTGATGTCTCGCCCACCTGCACAAGTTAGAAGGGCATACTACTCATGGGAATGAGAAGCTTCCATGAAAAGGGTGATCAGTACACTACGTACTGAGTAAGGTAACCGAGCACTAAGGCCAACACATAAGCACATAGTCCATGTAGAATATAAGATCATAAAGACGATCATGATATCATAACAACGAATAATCATTCGGGTACATACATAAAGGCCCAATTATAATCCAGATTAATTACTTAATTTATCTCTGATCAGGAATCATTTCACACCATGATTTTTATCAAATCCATGCGAGTACGGAAGCACCCACTATTATAGCCAGTGGATCGGAGGCACATAGAGTATCATACCCTAACCACTATTATAGCTAGTGGATCGGAGACACATAGGACTACGCATCCTAACCATTATTCCTAACCGGTGGATCGGTTGGCCCTGGCTCACATGGTGTTCCACTATAAGTAATTAGTATCTTTTAGGCCTTTTAGCAAAACTCTAGTGTGCGGTTGTTGAGCTCGGGAACCCCCACTATTATAACCGGTGGATCGATCACACATAGAGTAAAAACCCTAACCACTATTCCGAACCAGTGGATCGGTTGGTCCCGTCTCAACGATCTTCCACTTTAAATAATTAGTGTCTTAAGTATCTTATTCAAGGCTTTCACCCCTGGACATGCATGAATCACTCCCTTTACACTTCAAACATCACAAATCATAAATTCCATCCTCATAATTATACTTTAGTCACCAAATACACCTGATACCGCAAAAACCCTAAGCAATCATACCAAACCCTAATTATCCACACAAACCCTTGCTCGGTTTCCTACGTACCCATATAATGCTCCACGCACTATTTTCCATCCAAAGTGTTCAATCACCCAAACAACACTTACATTACTTTTCTCACATCCCAAATCAATGTTCCATACGTAAATTTTTCTCTCCTACAAACTTTACACATCCCATGCAATTATTAACTTCCATGCCAACTCTAATACCACCATACAAACCCTAATACCACCATGCAACTATTAAAACCATGATGCAAACCCTAATACCACAATGCAACCATTAATACCACCATGCATACCCTAATAACACCATGCAACCATTAATTACACCATGCAAAACCCAAGATTTCATCATAAAAAACTCTAAATTCAATCCACACAAACCCAAAGATTCATCTATACCAAACCAAAGATTCAAACCATGTAAAACCAAAATATTCATCCTTACCAAACCCTAAAATCAAACCATATAAAACCCAAAGATTCGAACCATATCAAACCAGAGATTCATACATACAAAACCTTACATTAGATCCTTCCGTACAAAACCATAAATTAGATTTTACCATATAAAACCATAAGTTATATTCTCCCACACAACATCATAAATTAGATTCTCCCAAATAGAACCATCAATTATATTCTCTCACACAAAACCATAGATTAGATTCTTCCATATAAAACCGTAAATTATATTCTCCCATATAACACTATAAGTTGAATTCTCCCATATAAAACCATAAATTAGATTTCCCCATATAAAACCATAAATTATATTTCACTCTTCAACACATGGGTTATTAGAATACTTAGGTCAACTCACATCCCTTGATCAACTTCCTTCCCCTATTATCCCTTTTCATCCTTTCTCTCACCCAAACCACACCAACATCCTCACATGCATGTCACAACACACATATCATCATATATACAATATTTCATCATATATAGTACTCATGCTATACAAAAACATACTTCAACACCACATCATACCACATACGAAATAATTGATAATAATAAACATAGGATACATAACATGCGAAGTACATAATGCTTATAGGCACACAAAAGGCCTTAGTAACACCCTTACCTAAAATGTCACCGGTCTTAGAGCATGCTCCTATATTACTTGAGAGCTTTGATTGGGCTCACCTACTATGGGAAAATACTAGGATCAGGTTTTCTCTTAAGAATGCTATTATTTCTCACTTATCCCAAGACCTTATTTTTAATTAAAAATTGTTATACAATAATTGACTCTACAAAATACTAGTAGAATATTAATAATAAAACTAATGTAGTTCAAAATAAAAAGGTGATATAAGGGTTTCTACTCTTCACCAAAATAATATTAATAAAGATAAAATAATAATAATAATAGATCTAATAACAACTAAATATTATAAATAAAGATAATATTAAGATTAATAATAATAATAATAATAATATAAGCTTTAAATTTAAAGTGGGGTTTCGACCCTACTTATAACTAATGACCTATTATTTATTAATATTTATAATAAAATTAATAACATATATAATAATATTAAAATAATAAAGATAATAATATTATTATTATTAATGGTTATAAAAAATAGAAATAATAATACTAAAATACATAAGTGCGAATGTTAATACAAAATTAGGGCCTAAGATTTTCCAGAATAATTAATAAAATGATAATAATAATTATAATATTAATAATAATAAGAAGAATGATAATAATCATATAATAATTCAATTAATAACTTAAAATTCGAAACTAATAATAAAATTATTTTATTACTACTCTCTACCCTGCAAATAAAATTCAGCATAAATTTTATGTCAAATAATAATATTAATAGCAAGGAAATAATTATTATATCTGAATAATTACTAATAAATAAAATAAAAATAGAATAATTTACAATAAATAGTAAATAATGACTAAGAAGGTCTAGGGTTTCACCTTGAGTTGTCGGGAATGGGCGGCACCAGCGATGGTTCACGGCGGTGGCCAAAAAAATAATCTAAGAGGGAAAAAGATGAAGAAAAGGAGAGAAGGAGCAGGGGGAAAAATAAAATAAGGTTATGGTTTGGTGGAGGAGGATTAGAGGGAGTTTTTGGGTGGTTCAGAGGGCAGTAGAAGTGGCAGAAGCGGCGGCATACGGTGCCTTAAAGGTTGCGGGTTACAGATTTTCGCGAGGCGGGCAAGAAATTTTGCACGGATATGGCAGCTCGTGCGAGAAGAATCGAAGGATGTGGAGAGATCAGTTAGCTAGAGGAAATTGCAGGGAAGAAATTGGGATGTTGCAGTGGCACTGAGGTTGGCTATCGGTGGCAGAAGATGCGTCTGAAGTCACGGTGATGGCAGCCCTCCCTCAGGGTTTCGGGTGATAAAAAAATTCCAAAACTCCAACAATTAGGCTATTTATAGATAGTAAATGGGATAATAGGGTTTTGGGGGTCGACAGGAAGGTATTAGGTGCGAGGATTTGGGTGGCTGGCGGCAGTAATTGGTCGCCAAACGTTTTGGTTGCATCGAAGTTTCGCGAGGCTGGAGAGAGGAAACGGATGAGAGTTATGCCAATTTATTCCTCGAGTCAAGGGGAATACAATGAGAAAAGAAACGGGCGATCAAAGTCTCTATAGCCGGCGACGCCATTGATGGGTTCGGGAGCTGTAGCCGCGTCAACGGAGGAGAAAGGAGGAAGAAGGAAGAAGAAAAGGAGGTGGACCGGTCGACCAGCCGGGGAAAGAAAAGAAAAAGGGGGAGAACAGGGCGGGTCGGCGCGGTGAGGGGGTCATTAAATGGAATGACGAGTTTTGGGCGTAACACAAACGAAACGCAATGTGTTGGCCGGCGAAAGAAGGGTGATGGGCGCGGGTTGGGCCGTGCCGAAGAAAAGGAAGAGGAAAGGGAAACTGGGCCGCAAGTACTATGTGTGGCGGTAACATCCCCAGAATTCACGGGTTTTAATTTAAGAGTTTCTATTTTCATTACTTCCACCTTTCTTAAAAAAAAGTAGTGAATTTTGGGGTGTTACAGTACAATACTATAAGGGCACCTATGGATATTGTGTTAGACTAAGATTCTAGATTCTTACCACACTTCTAGCATAAGTTGCAAGAAACGTTTGAACACAACTAAAGATGATCATGTCTTTCCATCTAACTATTAACAATGAAATTGAATGCACTATTCAAACCTTGGATGATATGCTTCTAGTGTGCATACTTGAGTTTCAAGTTGGGAGCATCATCTAGATTTGATCGACAATAACAATCATCATATGAGCATATGGGTAGCACCATTATAGGCACTCTAAAAACAAAAGTGATGTAGTCCCTTGTGCTAAAATGAATAAAGCAAAACAATTGTGTTCAAACTAGATTTGATAGAGGACACGACCAAGCATATCAAGCTAATTAGGGAGAGAATGAAGGATGCCTAGGATAGGTAGAAGAGTTATTAAGACCTAAGTAGGATGATAAATGGGTATGAGGTGGGTCATTGAGTCCTTTTGAAGGTCTTTTTCACTAAGGTATTGATGTGTTTTGGTTGGAGGGCCAAGATTAATCCGAGATACATTGGGTCATATAAGATTATGGACCGAGTTGGGGAGGTTGCTTACCAAATTACCTTACTTGATGAGCTTTCATGTGTATATAACTTATCCCACATATCCCAATTGAGAAAGTACATAGTATATCTATTGCACATCATTCAATAGGAGATGATCGAGCTCAATGACACATTGATACATAAAGACTGACTACTAAGGGTCCTTGATAGCAAGACTCGGTAGACATATTTGAAGGTCATCCATTAGTGAAGATTTTATGATCCTACCATGGAGTTCAGGAGGTCACCTAGGATTCAAGGATGAGATCAAGATGAAGTATCCATATTTTTTTGCTTAGGTGTGTTGTATAGATAACAATGTATCTTTTAAAGCGGTAGTACCCTTCTCTTATTTACTAAATCTTGAGTGTTACTTTATTTTTGCTTGATGGCTTAAGGTTTTGAAATAATTGAAGCTTACAACATTATTCTCTCTTGTAGACTACAAGGATGAAGTCTTCTTTAAAGGAGTACTGTTATATACCCCATCTTAAAATTCTTCAAAATATATTTAAAATTATGTTAGTATAAAATAAATTAGTTTTGGTTTTAAAAAAGGTTCCAAAATTTTTTTTAAATGTGAATTTCAGGCGTACTAGTCAAATGGTTTCCTAACCAATCAACTAGTACGTTTAGAAACTCACTTTTATTCCTCAACAAACTAGTTGACTATTTTCCCAAAGTCAATCAACTAATAGTTCAAGAATTTCAACATTTTTTCTATTTTTGGCTTTTTATCTCTTTCCAATATTTATTAAATTCTTTAATTAGAGTATATTTGTGATAATAAGCATATTTTCATACTTTGGGATTATTTTTACATTATTTATACCATTATATGAATTTTTTTAGCTAAAAAGTTTCCAAAAGTACTTTTGATGTACTTTTCTCTTTTTTTCACTATCCTTCAAATTCCTCTCTCTTCTTGTAGTTTTGCATCTTTACTAAATTTCCTACTCTTCGCCATTGATATGATTTCACTCCATCTTTCTCACTCTCATCATTCACCCCAATTACACTTTGGTCCCCTACACTCAACTAAAGTCAACTCCTTTTATCTCTCCATTCCTTTCCAATATGTCAATCGGGCTCTTTTTTACTCTCTTTTTTTGTTTCATTTTTATTCTTTTACATATTCAAGTACTCATTCTCTCTCCTTCATTTGTAAAAAATTTATTAGTATTGGGCATTTCCTCACTTTCCCCTCTCTTCTTCTATATTAGGAAAAATCAAGGCTTGCCTCTTATCTTATCGTCCCTTGCTTGAATCCTTGTCTATTCTTTCGTATCCTAATCTTAGCCATAGCTCTATCTTTTTTCTCTCAAGCAATAAAATATTACGGTTTTGATAAAGGTTGAAGATATTAACTTCCTTCTCCTAAAAATTCTATATTGATAGAAAGGTTAAGTTTTGCTATATTTTCTTCTTCTTCTTCTTACTTCATTTTTATTAAATTTTGAAAATGATATTTAATCATTTTGATTATTAATTCTCTTAGGAAATAAATATATTGGTAAAATCCATTAACTTAGGAGCATTTTTCTGCAAGAAGAATTTCTTAGAGGTAAGGCATCATTATCTTTAATATTAATAAAGTCTAGTTTTTTTTCATTATGCTTTCAAGTTCTTGCTATGTTTCCGTGATGTGCATATGTTAAGTGAGTTATTGGATTCAATAATTTGGTAATGTTTTAATCTATGAAATTTTAGAGCAGGTTTTAAGTATTTTGATAGAATATATAATTTTGGTAAAATTTAAGCATGATCTTATTAAGTATCAATTTCTATCATGTGCTCATGCAATTTTTTTTTGTGGAGTATGTCTTGTATATGTTATATGGTATAAAATTATGCTAGGATTTAATTGGAAAATTTTGGTGATTTTATACTAATTATGGACTGTGTCTGGGATATATTTTACTAAAACCAATCAACTGATTTGTTAGACTAATCGACTAGATGTGTGGATAGTTGTTTGGTTTGGAGATTTTATTTGGTTGGTTTTGTGAATGGTATATTGGGTTGATAAACTAGTCCACTAGTTATTGAGAACAGTCTATCAGTTTCCCAAATCCATTGACCAATTGTTTTCGTAACTAGAGTAGTTTGACCTTAGTTTAAACACATTAACCGGTCTAACCAAACTGATTGACTAATTTCTACGAACGGTCAATTAGTTGGACCAAAAAATTAACTAGTTTTGCTATGCATAATTTTTTCCTCGGGTCTGGTGTGGATAGATGTAGTCAATTGGTCCTATGGGACTTCTATCCTTACTTTTCAATACGTTAGTAAAATTTGAATCATAATTTCAACCATGCTTAACCAGAATTTAATGGATATAAAATTGATAATATTTTGGTTCCTTGTGTGTTTGAGTTTGGTGTTATCTTCAAACACCCAATTTTTTGGCTTGTTTGCATTGATTAGCGATTGGTGCCAACACTCAAAACACCCCATTTGGATTAATCTTTGGAATTAGATAATGGAATCTTAGAGGTCTTCCCTATATGCATACATAGGGTTTGATTATCTTGTTGGTACCCGCTAATCTAGGAGATCAAGTGTGATGGATGTTAAAGATCAATTAGAAAATTCCCTCTGACTATTGTTAGTGTGTTGGGTGAGACAAGCCCAAAATTGAATGTGTGCCCTTTACGTAGGAGACTAAGTTTGGTGAATGTGGAAGATCCCTAAATTGATCCCCTTCACACTGGTGTGTAATAGTGGTGGGAGTTATGATCCTACATTCATCCTTGTCTTGGAATATAGATGTTGGTTATTTATATTGATGATTACTTTAGGTAAGTCAAACCCAAAATTAAATATATGTCATGTTATATAAGATACCAAGTGTGGTGGACATGGAAGATTTCTTAGAAAAGTCTCTTAGCACTAGTTTATAGTGGTAGTAGGAGTTGTACTTCTACATTCACCCCATTCAGGCTCAAAAATTGATGGTGTTACGATGTTATCTTCCTTTCTTTGCCTTACAGTCTTGGTACTTTGATTCTTCGCTATGCTTGATTTCCTACAATCATGTTATAATTGCGGAGCTCAGATATCTTCTAAACTCTTCCACACCGTTGCACAAATACGTTGATCAACCTATGTTTCGCGTCCTGAAAATAAGCCACGATTTCATTTACTAAAGGGACAAGTGACAAGTTAGGGTTAGAAGGGAAGGGAGAATTGGACTTAGGCTTAGTTGTTTTAATTTACTTTTTAATTAATAAGATAATTTTTTTCCACTGCTCGAATGAGTTAACTATAAGTTATCATTAATTGGCTCAACAAAACATTAATAGGTAGGAAGACTAAAACTTTATTTTAGACTGATAGATTCTAAATACTAGATTATGTTACTATAAAAGTATAATTATGCATATACTTAAAGTAATAATATTCAATATATATATATATATATATATATATATATATATAATTTTTTTTATCATTTTTTCCCGTCCCATCCTTATTTCTAGTATATATGACCACATGATTTATTTGTGCATAATTAGTTTTGAATATTAACTTTTATATACAATTACTATATATATAATTAGTATCCATATAATTAACACACACATATATATAATGCCTTTTTTTTCTCATTTCATACTATTTCCATTCTTAAATTTTTAAAAATCGATGTTTCTTGCTTTCGGTGTACATCTCGGTCCCGATCCGAGTGCATGCATCCCAACTCTTCCATGGAAGAATTATAAAGCTTTTCTATATTCTTAGGATGTTGTCTTACTATAGCCTTTATTTTTTACTATGATGTTGCATTTATTCGCATTCATGTGGATATCTATAATAACAAATTTTCAACTTAAACATATCTATATTCCATATGACATTCAAAACAAAAAAAATGTAGGTCTCTCAATACAATAAAATTTGGTGAATTTTATTTTCCTTTCCCACTCAAAATACTCCCTCTCCTTCCCCAATTCCCCTTCCTCCTTCCTCTAATGATTTTCAACTCATCGCATAGTTGCACCCTTCTCTCTCTCTCTCTCCCCCCTCTCATGCTTCGCTCATGCTTATCCCCCTTCACAATCCTAACTTATGTCAAAATTTTCCACATATTGAACTTTATATCAGCATCAACCTCTTATCATGGAGCCATGTCTCTGTCAATCTAGGGTTGGCACCTTGGTAGTGGCAATATTTGAGGCCATACTAAAAGTTTTGTTCGCCTCAGCTAATTGAATCAATTTGATGCAAGTGTAAGTGACACAACGTCTCTCTTTAGAGAGAATTACTGTAGTAAGATTATTGAAGCATACTCTAAAAACTATAATAAATGAGAAGTAAAACAGAAAAGGCAAGGACCTAAGAGAATTGTTGTGCTACGGATGAAGACATTGCATTGAAGTAAAAATCTAACATGACCGAGGAGCAATCATGAATTCGTCTTGCCCCCAAGGTTGGCACAACACCCACCTTTATCATGCGCTCAAGAATGGAGGGTTTGAAATTTGTATAACTTTTACTCAGAAACTTAAATGAAAAAATCAAAGGCAAATTGGATGGATCTGAAAAATGAAGAGAGGAGGAGAATAATTTTGATTGAATCTAATTGCTCAGTAAAACCACCTCTCATTAAATGGAAGAAAGTGTTAAATTAAACTCGATGGCCACTCTCCCACCTCTTGAAAACCAGCAACGAAGAAGACCAAAAATGTTTGAAAACATATAGCAAAAATCGGATCTCAACTGAATAAAAAAACTGGAAAAGTGAAGAAGAAAAAAAATAGTAAAAAGATAGGGCTCGGGATCAATGACCACACCACAACCACGTCTAACACTAACCGGACAGGCAGGTGCTAGCACACATGAGTGTGTGTGTGTGTGTGTGTTTTGGCCTAGCCCACAACTAGACAAAACAATTCAAGCCAATTTCTCAAATACACCTTTACAAATGGAGAAATATAAAGCAATATCAAGAAATTTATCCCATCAAAGTGGGATGAGGTAAAAGCAAAAAATAGACTTTTTCCATTTCCTCCAACAATCCCCCACCAATGGCAAAATAAGGTAAAAACAAATAAATCTCTATGTAAAACAAGGAATAACATTTAAGTACCAATGTCACAACGATTAAATTGATACGTAGTAAAGTGAGGCAACAATTATGTTTAGGCAAAGAACAATTCTTGAGCTACCTTAAAAATGACTAAGACCCCCGCAACACATGTCTTACCTTAAAATTTGCAAATTCCAAGATAGTAAAACAAGTGCTTTCAATGGTCCTGTGCACACCTTAGGTACTCATTAGTGCCCTAGAAAGACAGCCTTAGTTAGAAGGAAACCTATCTTCACACTCACCTAGGTTAATCCATCAAGTACATCTCACAAGCACCAACATGTAAGGCTATAGATTCATTAAGAGCATAAAAATGTTCAACCTTATATATATCAAGTGGTGAGTGCATCAAGTTTGTCTCACTAGGACCACCCATAAATAGGGTTATGAACTCCTTAAGAATGTAAACTCAACATATCCCTATAGAACTACCACACACCATAGAGATGGGAATGTAGTGCAATAGAGTAATCCATCATACTTTCCTCAACCCAAAGGCTTAAGCTCGATCCCTCCCAATGATTTGATGATAAATCTCCTCATTAGAACCTTCATAAGAGGGTCTGCCAAATTGTTCTCTGATTTGACAAACTCTAAGGAGATCAAATTGTTCCTCAACAAATGTCTCACGGAACTGTGTCTCACATGTATGCATCTCCCTTTACCATTATACATATTGTTCTTGGCAACACTAATAGCTACCTGTGAATCACAGTATAAGAAAACCGTCACACAAGGTTTCCTCTATAAAGGCACATCTGCTAACAGATTTCTCAACCATTTAGCCTCTTGACTAGTAAGCTCAAGGGCAATAAACTATGACTCCATAATAGAGTGAGCTATATAAATCTACTTAGCACACTTCCACAAAATAGCTCCTTCACCCAATGTAAACACATAACCACTAGTGGAACTGACCTCATAATTATCAAAAGCCTGGTATGCATATATAAGTCCTTCTAACATGGCAGGAATTTTACTAAAGAGAAAACACTAATCATTATTACCCATAAGGTACCTAAGAAAATGATGAACTGCAATCCAATGGTCACTACCTAGGTTGTGAGTATATCTACTCAATCTACTCACTACATAACTTATGTCAGCTCTAGTATAGTTTATGAGGAACATCACACTTCCTATGATTTTACCATATTTAGCTTGTGAAACACTAGAACCTTTGTTCTTTTTCAAATTCATGCAAGGATCATAGGGAATTCTCACAGGCATATCATCAAAGCAATCAAATTTTTTCAACATTTTCTCAATATAATGTGACTGACATAAGGAAAAGTCATTCTCAATTTTTCTCATTTTAACACCAAGAATCAAATCAGCTTCTTCCAAATCTTTTATATGAAAATGAGAAAACAAAAAGGATTTGGTCTCATTAACTATAGTCATATTATTGCTAAGAATCAACATGTCATCAACATATAGACATATAATCACACACTCATATCCAAACATTTTGGAGTAAACACGTGAATTAGATGCATTCACTACAAAACCACCACTCACTAAAGTTTGGTCAAAATTTTCATACCATTATTCAGGAGCTTGTTTAAAGCCATTTAATGAATTTCTCAATCTACACGCTTTGTTTTCCTTTCCCTCAACCACACAGCCATCGAGCTACTCCACATAAATTTCTTCTTTAAGGCCACAATTTAAAAATGCAATTATAACATCCATTTGATGGACTACAAGTCCATGGATAGCAGCCAAGGCAACCAAAGAATGGATAGTGGCAACCTTAGTCAAAGGAGAATAAGTATTGAAAAAGTCAACATCCTTACATCTTTCTTTTCCTTATAGCCTACAACTACCAATCGTGCCTTAAACTTATCAATGGTTCCATCAATTCTCAATTTTCTTTCTAAAAACCCATTCCCATCTAATTGGTTTACATCTTCTAGGTAAATCCACTAATTTCCATGTGTGATTTGCCATTATAGAATCTAATTCATTATTAATTGCCTCTTTCCAAAAACTAGCATAGATAGATGTTACAACTTTCCTATTATTTTTAGGATCATCCTCAATCAAATAAGTAGACATAAATTCAAAATCAATCTTATCAAGATTATCATACTCAAATAGGAAAGCGAAAACAAAATCAAGCCTACATCTAGTTTCTACATTTCATCTTTTACTTTTCCTAGGTTCAAGCTCTTTATCATTCACATTATCAGATGAAGAGGACATAGACAAAGGCACAAATGAAGTAGTTGAAGAACTAGCAATATCATATGCATTATTTCTCATAGAGAACACATACCCAAAAACTTTTCATTTCTAAATTCACAAATAGAATGATCATTCAAACACAAAAATATACATGCAACAATTTTTTTTAGCATATTTAATAAATGTACTATCAAAAGTCTTTGTTCCCATGCTAGTTCTTCTTAAGTCCAGTAGACCAACCTTATCTAGACACCCCGACACTTTTATAATTTTTAGATTAGGTTCAAAACCTTTCTATAATTCATAAGGAGTCTTGTCCAGTTTCTTATGGAGAACCTAGTTCAAAACATAGCATGCAGACAAAACTACCTCCCCCCACTTATAGTCAAACATACCAAAACTCAATAGCATAGAACTCATCATTTCCTTTAGAGTTCTATTCTTTCTTTCACCTACACAATTTTATTAAGGAGAATAAGGGGCACTAGTTTCATGTATGATACCATGATTATCACAAAAATCCTTTAGAAAACTATTTCCATATTCACCACCTCTATCAAACCTAAGCCTTTTAATCTTTAGGTCCAATTGATTTTCTACTTATGCCTTATATTTTAAGAACATAACTTCAATATCATTTTTAGACCTAAGGAAGAAAACTTTAGTATATATCTCAAATAATCACTAATAAATATTACATAATATTGCTTCCCTCCTCTACTCTCGGTAAACTTAAAATCTACTAAGTCTGTATATATTAATTCAAGCAATTGTATTAATCTCACTATAACTGGTTTAAAAGGCTTTTTAGCATACTTAGCTTCCACACAAACATGACACTTCTCATAATCATTAGTATCCCATAGATTAATCAAGTTCATTCATTTTAGTTTATCTATAGAAGCCATATTCACATGCCCTAGCCTACCATGCCGCAAATATACGAACTCGGCAATATAAGTAGAAGTAGAACCAATTTCATTAATAGGAGTGGAACAACATTCAAAATAAAGAAGCCATCAGATAAGTACCCCTTAGCCACAAAGTCCCCATTTCTACTCAACATGACCTTATTAGCCTCAAAACTTAGTTCCAGTCGGGCCCTATTAAGTAAGCTACCCAAAACTAAGTTCCTATAGAGGGAGGGGACATATAAGATATCATTCATCAATAAAGATTCTCCAAAGGTAAGTTTCAGAATAACCTTTTCTTTGCCCAAAACTCTAACAGTAGATGATTTTCCCATAAAGGCGTGCTCTCCATCAGCAACACCCTAGAATTGGTGGAAGAGTTCTCTATTGGGGCATAGATGATTGGAAGCACCAATGTCCAAGACCTTATATGTCTTATTGTTAGCAAGATTTCCTTCAACTACCACTATAGCTATAACCTCCTTAGTCTCAGCAACATTTAACTATGTAAGAGCCTTTTGAGCCTATTTCTAGTTCTACTGACCCTGCCTTTTTGCAGCACTAATAACCCTTGTGACCCATCTTCCTATAAAGAAAGCATGTCACCTTCTTCTTCTGAATCTTGTCACCCTTCTTGGAATTTGAAAGATCCTTGTGCTGACAATTCTTTTCGGACATCTTCCCCTTACTCTCAAACTTGTCCTTAACAGCAGCAAACTCGACCACATTTGTAATGACTAACCCAGAAGCATATGAGATGTTGTTGTCCTTCAAATGATTTCCCTCCTTTATCCTCATATGACTGATGACCTCTGGAAGTTTGAAATTCATGTTCCTATACTTCAACTTGTTCCAGAAATCATCCTAGGATGGTGGAAATTTCTCTATCAACATGTTAGCCTAAAATGTTTCACATATTTTCATTCCTTCACCCAAAGACTTCAGCAACTAAAAGCTCATAATCATAGACCTGATCCATTACCGACTTGTCATCAACCATTTGGAACTTCATCAAATTCCCAACAATATACTTCTTTCTTCCAGCTTCATCTGATCCATACTTGTTCTTTAGAGTATCCCAAATATCATTTGAGGAATCGATGCCAAAAAACATATCAAATAACTTGTTGTTAATGTGAGAGAACAATTGACCTCAAAGTGTCTTATTACCCCTTTCATATTTTTCCTTAGTGGCATCATCAAATATCTTAGCTATAGGTGGAGCGAGAGTAGTTGTCGGAGTAGCAAGTGTGATGTAAGTATCCTCTTGAGTAGGTGGATCAGATAGAAATACATAATCAACCTCAAGAGCCTAAAAAAAATCGGTCTCCTTTGAGACCATCTAAGGTAATTAGAACCATCAAGTGGTTCAACCTTCGTCATGTCTGAAATCACCCTAAGAATACTGGTAGCCATATCATATTGATGATAACAGTATCAACAACACTATAAATAAATAGTACTAATCTACATACTGTAGCTCTATAACTCTGAAATCACCATAGCACTATATCACCGAAGACACTAAAGCACACAAACCAAAAGACTAACATAGGAATAGAGTTGAAAGAAATCTAAATCCAAGGCTAAAAAACCCAAAATACTATATCACAACTATAGCTGCAATAGTAGTTGAATAATTAATTAAGATTCCAATGTCAAGAAATTATCAAATAGTCAGCGTGCGTCAAGTATAGAGAATAACCGAATACCGTGCAACTAAGTGATAGATGAACCAAAATTATATCAACAACAGCAACTGAATACCCAACACTTATAGATTTAGCATAATCACATAAATTCCAACTAAACCAAAAGCAAGTAAAACAGAAATATGCATATCAAATACCACACCCAGAATTCGAAGCAACGGAAAAAGTATAATTGAAGAGATCGATCAACTATAGGAAATTAGATGATATACAAGAAGTTCAAGCTTATACTGTTCGATGATAATATATACAAAAGTAAATAAAATTCCAAATATATGAAGCATGAATACTAAGAGAAACCAGAGATTTCAAACTAAAGAATTTTGAGCAGTGTTGAAGAATCGAACTCCAAAAATCAAGACACAGCAGAATACTGAAAAGGTTAAAAATTGATTTATGGATACTCTTAGAAGAATTTTTACTTCAAATTGTAGTAAGAATATTGAAGCATACTCTAAAAATTATAATAACTGAGAAGTAAAATAGAAATGACAAGGACCTAAGAGAATTAGACTCAATCAAGGAGCAATTGTGAAGCTATCTCGCCCCCAAGGTTGGCACAATACCCACCTTTCTTGTGATCTCATGAATGGAGGGTTTGGAATTTGTAGAACTTTCACTTAGAAACTTAAATGAAAAAATCAAATGCAAACTGATCAAATATAATTGCTTAGTAAAACCACCCCTCATTAAATGGAATAAATTGTTAAAGGAAACTCAGTGGCCACTCTCCTACCTCCTAAAAACAAGCAATTAAGAAGACCAACAACGTTTGAAAACATTCAACAAAAAAAATATCTCAATCGATTGAAGAAAATAGAAAAAAGAAGAAGGAAAAAAAAAAGTAAAAAGATAGGGCTCGGAATCAAGGATGTAATACCCCAAATTGAGGGAAGTGTTATAAGGATTGATATGACTACTTATATCAACATGGTATACCATCCTTTTGGTAATTCTATCCTAAGAACTCCACAATTAAGCGTGATGACCTTAGAGAAATTTTAGGATGGGTGACCCTCCTAGGAATTTTCTAAAGTATTCTGAAAAATTTCTCAAGAAGCATATGAGTGAGGAAAAGTATGCTGAAAGGGCTCGTGTTGATTTGTGAAGCTAGCTGATTAATCCAAAAGTACTCCAAGGTAGCGCCATGTGGTAGTATCAACTCGAGGTGTTATAAAAGACCACAACACACCCATGCCTAGCCCAACCCAGACTGCGGGCGGCACACGTGTGTGTGTGTGTGCATCTTGGTCCGACTCACAACTATACAAAACAATCCAAGCTAATTTCTCAAATATACCTTTAATAATGAAAAAATATAAAGCAATCTCAAAAAATTATTCCACCGATGTGGGGTGAGGTAAAAGTAAAAGATAGACTTTTTTCCATTTCCTCCAACAAGCAGAACACCAAGAATAATTGATTAGGTTACTTTTTATCAGAAATTTTGCTCGAGTTTGTAGTCATAACCCTTAGCCCTTTGATTTGTTTTGTGATAATGCTTGTGAATTAGAATGATGATTCATCCTTCCTTACATTGTTGATGCCTCCTAGGGCATCGCTAGAAGTTTTGGCTTCGCCATCATTTTACTCATTCAATCTTTATATTTATATCTAAGCCTGTTGAAAATTATTTCTATGTTACTTATGGGTGTACTTCACTTTTTAAAAGTGTCCACGGTCAAGTAGAGAATCGGTCTCATTTCTGATCTGGCCAAAATTATGTTATTTAATAATGGGTTGCTTTTGTATATAATGTCCTTATGACTATCAAACATTTGGTTTCCTTATGTATTTAGAATCTCGAAAGACAAGGATTTGATTTTTAGACCAAAAATCAATCTACAACATGGATAATTGATGGCTAATATTGTTGTGCTGGAAGAGACATGTCAAACCTAAATAGGGAGGTTTTAAAAAAAATAATAAAAAAAACACAAACAATTTTCATTCATCCATTCCAACACTGTGAATCGTTTTTACCTCCATCAAGGAAAAAAATTACAGAACATGAACATCACCTACATCTCCATCTCTCTCAAGTATACCATCCATGACACCTTGGGTACTGCCAAACCCATTCCTTTCTGACAACAGCAACACCTACTATTGCTCTTCTCTTTCTAAAGAATCCAAATCCTCATATATCCCTTGCTATTTTTGTCTTCATAATCTTCTATTCACTAAGACAAAAGGAATACCATGGCTTACCTATATGGCTAAATCATTGGCACGGTGTTGTCATTAATCTTAGGTATCCAAGATAATCTTTGCAAATAGATTACTGTTTGCCTAAATCTATAAGTGTACGAATGTCATTATAGCAAATCAAGGTTGTATCTACAGGAACTCTGGTGTAAACTACTAATTTTTTTTTTACTTTTGACTATCTAAATGAATAATTAGAAATGGAGAGGTGATAATTATAGGTCAATAAAATAATAAAAATGATTGCAAGTACCAATTATGAGTTCAATCGATTGGAAACAAGCCTAGAATCAAATTTTAGTTATAATTCCAATGTGATTTAATAAATCAATCTATATTATGTCAATATAATTAAACTCATTAAGAACTAGCTAATTCAATTCATTTCCAAGAATAACTAATCTACTTTCATGAGTTGTTAATTATCATTCAATTGCTAAGTTAAGGTGTTAATTATAATCTTTCGATTCTAATTAACGACCTAATTAGATTAAAGCATTGATCAATTATTCTAATCCTAATTAATAAGCAATTGAATAATGCAATTCAAACAATTCCGACAAACTATTCGATTAATTCATCAAATCAACAATGGAATCAAACCTAATTTAATCCTAGAACAATTAATTACTCATGCATAATTAAAATCATAAAGCACAATAATAAAATGAAACACATAATAGTAATAGAGTAAGAGAAGAGTGTAATAGATAAAACTGTATAGATGAAGTTTAATTCAGTGCTTCAATTCTCTGGAATCAATATTACAAATTGAAAATAAAAGATTTAATGTAATGGGTTTTTGCATAAAAGAATGATGAAATCAAAGATAAATAAAATAGCCAAGAGAAGGAAGGTCATCCCCCCAATGTCCACTCTAAGTCGTCCTCAAATAGGTCTTTAGATATCCTCTTCTGAATGTAATCATCCGATCCTTTTAAACCATGTTGAGAAAACAAAATCTAATATCTAACACGGCCAAGCTGTGTTGGGGTTAGAGACAGTAATCATGCTGAAAACCTACACGACTATGTTGATCAACATAGCATGTCGTGTTGGCTCATGAATTATTCTTCAGCAGTCAAAATGAGGTGATATTAGATGCATTAGAAAGTTGAGAAAAAGATCTATAACTTTTCTTCCTTGTACTATTCTAAATTGAGATTGAATTGGAGGTAAAATTCTTTACTTTTCAATCAAAGCCTTCATATTGTCTCATATTAGTCTTATTTGCATTCATTGTGTACACCTACAAAATAAAATGCCAAAGAACACAGTATCCATGAATCTAACAAAAAGTCTAACAATATGCATAAAGAATCCATGGAAATAGGCATATATAAAGGAAAAAATCATCCTAATATTAGTCATTTTACTAATTTATCAATTACAACTATTATTTGTCATGAAAACCATACTTTCCGATTCAAGGCCCATGTTTCATCAGCCTCAATTGTGTATTAACTTCAGACCCAAGCAACTTGGAACATCTACGTACTCATCCAAATTCTCAAACTTCCCAAAAGATAATTATTTCTGTAATACAGTGAAAGATATCTTTGGCGATGGTATGTTCAACGTCGATAGCGAGATATGGTGAAGGCAGAGGAAGAGAGCAAGCCTTGAGTTCCCCTCAGTTGAATTCTGGAACTACCGAGTCCTTATTTGAGTTTGTTCATTCAAGACTCTTGCCCGTACTCGAACAATCCTTACCGCAGTCCCAATTAATTTGCAAGACGTGATCTTGATGCTATCGTTTGATAACGTATACATGATAGCTTTAATGGTTGATCTGGTTGTCTAGCGCTTGGTTTACCTGAAATATTATTTGCTAAAGCCTTTGAGCATGCAATGGAAGCTGCGTTGATTCAGTTCGTTACGCCTACTTGTATACGGAAAGTTATGAGCTATTTTAACTTGGGAACAGAGAAGAAACTCGGTAAATTGACAAGTTTTCATCCAAGGGGAACTTATCCAGTATATCAGATGTTCAGAAGTCTTCCCTCTATCTTTCGGTATTGCATCTTAACCTCGGCATTCTAGAGAATTGAATTTCCCCTTACTAAGACATATGCCTTGAAGCTAATCACTTTATATAGGAGCGTCATGAGCTTAATATGAAATAAGAGATACGGTCGTACAAAAAAATCTTGAGACCTTCCTCCCGTTATCGGTGTTCATATAACTTCTTCAGATACATGAATTTATTTACTGGTCTCAACATACTATGCTAGCTATCAACTTGATTTAGTTAGGAAATATGTTAATCTTGGGCCATCTAGGATTTCAGGTGCACAACATACCTTCTTGCTGGTCCATATGGTGTGGATGATTGGCTTGATGCTTTCTGCAGGAAGGAATGGTGACTTTAAAAGCTGAATGTTCATATCCAGGTATATTTACCTGTTGGCATATCTTGGGACTTTCGATCATAGTGGCATCGTTCTTTGACAGTTTCATTAAGCCTTCATTCCTATCCCTGTGCAGAAAAAAGCTCAAGTAGAAGTATTATGCTACCTGTAATACTCTTATGGAGATAATCAGTTTCGTGTATTTCCTCTTGTGCAACTGTAATGCTGTGCCCTACTTCCTATGTACTTCAGCCCCTCACGTGGCCTATGCATCCAATTTCTAATTTGGTCTATTCATAGATCCAACATGATAAGATCTTGAATATCACTGTCAGTTTTATGCTCTTGATTATGAACATTTGCATAGGGCATTATCTGAAATCCCTATTTCTTGTGACATCATTTTCTTTTCTTCTACTTTCTTTACCCCATCACAGTTTCCAGAGCCATTATGACCGTTTCTGGTCAAGCAAAATTGATTGATTCCATGGAAGCAATTTCTAAGGGAACCCAACAGGTAATTACTAAATGTGAATCTTTTGCTCTTTTTCACAATTCAAGTGAAAACTTAATGAGCATCTACTTTAAGTGATTAGCGTAACCTAATCCTTAATCAACTAATGATAACAAGAGCATGAATCGGGGGATTTCGGCTAGACCTAAAAAGAATTTGCATGCTCCGAATGAATACACTATTTGCGGAGGCAGGAGCATCATCATGGTGCTTAATTTTCCGTCCTATTGGTTGACTGATGTATATCTCTGCTCCAAATCTTGGAACAGTAAGTTGCTTTACCTTTGTTTGAGGCTTATCTGCCTCTGGGTGCCCTATTATTAACTGATTGTATTTGATTTTACAAATACTTTTTGTCCATAATTACTTGTTTGATCATTCAAAATAGTATGAAGCTCCAGGTGTTCTGGGTCACAACTCTAAGAACAGAGAAGTGTAAACTTGAAATGACAAGAGTATACTGATAGAAATTAATTATAGGATCGCATGTCAATTTATTAAGATTAATCAATATAATTAAGTCGGAAGCGAACCTAAATCCATAATAACAAAAGAATTATCGGGTATCGTCGAATCTGATATCAAACCCTAACGGTCGGTTCTACAGTCTTCTAAATCACGCGCGTACCCACTACTTACCAATGACTGATGGAAACCAATTGGAGCGAAGTATATGTGACCTAGGGACCATAACCACATATATATAGATAACTAACCTGTTATCTATCGGGTCATCCTAGTTCGGTCCATCAACGATCTAGGACTCCCACAGTCTCCACACATATGGGTCCACATTCAATCAGATACATTAGGCCCAACTTAATTAAACTTAATTCGATCACGTTTATTCGGACTTAATCGATACGACAACGTCCAATTCGTATCGTTCAAATGCAAGCCCAGCGTTGGATAATAATCCAACAATCTCCCACTTGGGATATTTGTGCAACGTTACTAATTGTGACATAACCGAATGAGCTCAAACCTGTTGTCGTTATAAAATGTATCTTTAACCAATCCGGTCCATCAATCACATAAACATAGGATCAAAGTGGCTTTCGTCACATATCTACGTAACTAAACCCTCAATGGTCACATATGTTGACATAACTAAATGACATGGATCAAGATGTGGATGTGTAGCATGGAAATATCATGCAATGTGATCCTAACAGGCATATTTCCAACTGGTCCACCTTAAAACTTTAGTGAGATCAAACTATACCAAAAGATAGAAAGGAAATAAATTGAAACTTTATTTCTGCAGAAAACATATGGTCAAAATGTCCATAAGTCAAAACAAAGAGAGTCTATACATAGAGTAACTGAAATCACAAACTCCCACCGAACCTAAAGATTATTAGCTGATATAACACTGTAATATCCCAAAATCCTAATTTCCGAAATTATGGCCAAATAAGGAATTATTAGGAAAATTAATTATTTAAATTAATTTACTTAAAATGTAGAGAGTTAATTAAGATAGATTAAGAGGAATATAATAAAGAATTTAATTGGAATAAAATTTGGGTATTTTTCCTAATTATCTTGGAGGTTAAGGAAATTTATCTAAAATAGTCTAAAATAAGCAAAAAGGAATTTAGTTAATATTTTATAAATATTAATATTCTAAATAACCCAAAAATACCCCAATTTCCCCATAAGTTATTTTAATTATTTTCCCATCCTATTTATTTTCTTATTTTCCCTTTTTTCTTCTTCCTTTTTCTCTCTCCTCTTTCTTTTTTTTCTTTCTTTCTCTCCCCTCCCCCCGACTGGGCCAGCCCACCGGCCCAAACCCTTCCCCTCTCCCTGTCTCGCGTACAGGCCGCCCGAACCCCGTCCATTCCTTCTTTCCCTTCCCGCGGCCCGCGCCGTGCGACGCCAACCATCGTGCGTCCCGTGCGCTGCGTTTTGCCCTCAGAGCCGTCGAAACGCCGCGTCACGCTTAACGGCCTTATGACCGTTGCCAGCCTACGGCGCGACGCTGCGTTTTCCTCCCACAACCCTTAGTACGCTGCATTTGACTTACGGATTTAATAAACGCCGCCGAACCGGCCGGTTCCCCTTCTTTTTCTTTTTCCCCTGGACCACCGGTCCACCCTGTCTGTCTTCTTCCCCGACCTGCACGCCGACCTGCAACTCGACTTGCAGCCCCGAATCTCACCGGCAGCCACCAGCTCAGCGCCGACCGTCCTCCCCTACCCTTCCCTGTCATTTTCTTTCCTCTTTTCGACCCCAACAGCCCCTGCAGCTCCCTCCCCATGTGCCCATCTTCTTTCCTCTTTCCCCCCCTTCCCGACCTAACCTGCCATGGCAGGACCTACACCACCTGCCACCGGCCGGCCACCTGCACACCTGCCCCGCACGCCTCTTTCTTCCCTTGTCGTCTTCCACCTCCCAATCGCCTATAAATACCCTCTTTCGGCAGCCATAATCAGCCCTCCTCAGACCTCGATTCGCCTTGCACGAGCCACCCTAGGCCGTGCAAAATCGCCACCCCGAACAGTCCCTTCCAGCCCGTCGCCGCCTTGCGCCACCTTCTGCCGCCTCCTCCGCCGCTACCAGCCACCCTGCCACCTCCCAAAATAACCGGCAGGTCCTCCCCTACCTGCCCATACCATCCTTACCCCCTACCTCCTTCTCCACCAGCCTCCACCATCTCCCACCACCTTCTTCCACCTTCAGCCTCCGCGTCCACCACCTCGCGCCGCCTCCTTTCTCATGCCACCACCCTCATTCCACTCCCCTCTCCCTGTTGTCTCCTCCCCCACACTTAACTTTCCTTTCCTTTCCCCCATCTAACCACCACCTCCATCTTTCCCCCTCTTCTCCTCCTCCACCGCCGCCGCCGGACCACCACCAACCCTAGGTAACCCCGACCAAAGCCCTAAGGAGTTAGAGGAGCGTGCTCCAAGCCCGGCGTCGCCTTAGGTAAGGACGAAGCTAATGGCCTTGTGCTATGTGTGACGTGGATGTGATGAATGTTGTGTATGTCATGCTATGCCATGTATTATATGATTTGTGTATAACTTGTCTTATGTGTAGCGCAGCTTGGAGATTGAGGTATGTTGTATGTGCTTCCGTGACATGAGCATGACCTTTATATGTATGATGTTTATGATGTAATATGTTATGGCCCACTAGGACATGCATGTTAAGATAAATGGTAATATGAGTTGGGAACCATCATGGGAGTCTTGATGTTGTATGGTGTTATTCGGGTTCGTATGGTGGTATTGTGATTTTATGGAGGCATTAATGTTGTATGGTGGTATTTGTGTTTTTATGGAGGTATTACTGTTGTATGGTGGTATTTGCGATTTATGGAGGTATTAATGTTGTATGGTGGTATTAGGGTTGTATGGTGGTATTAGGGTTTGCATGGTGGTATTAGGGTTTGTATGGTGGCATAAATGTTCGCATGGTGGTACTAATGATTTCATAGTGGTATTAATGGCTTATGGTGGTATTCGGGTTCGTATGGTGGTATTGTGATTTTATGGAGGTATTAATGTTGTATGGTGGTATTTGTGATTTTATGGAGGTATTAATGTTGTATGGTGGTAATTGTGATGTTATGGAGGTAATGATGTTGTATGGTGGTATTAGGGTTTGCATGGTGGTATTAGGGTTTGCATGGTGGTATTAGGGTTTGTATGGTGGTATTAATATTCGTATGGCGGTATTAACGATTGTATAGTGGTATTAATGACTTATGGTGGTATTAGGGTTTACATGGTGGTGTTATGGGTTGTATGGTGGTATTAATGTTGGTATGGCGGTATTAGGGTTTTGCATGGGAGTTAATGATCGTATGGAATCAGGGTTTGGAGTGATTAACTCTAGGGCGTTGTGATTAAGTAGGGATGGAGTAACCAATTGTGACTGTTGAGGATAATTAAGGTTTGGGATGGCTGAGTACGGTGGTTATGGTAAAGTAGGGATGAGAGTGGTTAACCACGGGTTGGTGTGGACAATTAGGGTTGGTTATGACTGCTTAGAGTTGTTTGGCGTTATCATGTGTATTATCGATTAAGGGGTGGTTATGAACGCGGAATATTATTGGTTGTGATGTGTAAAGCATAAAGAGAATGATTTATGCGTATCCTTGGTGAAAACCTTTTGAATAAGATATGTTAAGACATTAACTACTTACAGAGAAAGATGTTGAGCCGGACCCAGACCGGTCCACCGGCAAATAATAATGGCAGGGTATGTTACCCTCGTGACCGGTCCACCGGCTATAATAGTGGCAGGGTATGTTACCCTCGTGACCGGTCCACCGGCTATAATAGTGGGGGATTCCGTGCTCAACAAACTAATCAGAATGATGATAAGACCTGGGAAAGATACGAATATTTACAGTGGAACACCTTGTGAGTCGGGGCCAGACCGGTCCACCGGCAAATAATAGTGGCAGGGTATGTTACCCTCGTGACCGGTCCACCGGCTATAATAGTGGGGTTCCCGCACTCACATGGACTATTAAAGAATATGTGTGGAATGAACGTATTATTATTAATGAGAAATAAGAATAAGTCACCGGAAAGTACTCAACCCTTATCTTGTGTGTTATCGCTTGTTGTCTATATGATCGTGCAATGTGTGCTATGTGGTATGATTGTATGCTTGGCCTTAGCGCACCAGCGCCCTTACTCAGTATTGGACCCGTACTGATACTACCTTGATTGAATGGGTCCTGTGATGATCCACCAATGGTGGGGAGCAGACCTCCTATGCAGGTTTGATCGGTTACTATTGTGGAGTGGAAGGTTTGGCTTAAGTGAGTAGGCGATCCGGAGATTGGTCCCTTGGGATCTGTATTATTTGACTATATTTCGTACTACGCTTCTTATTTTGAAACCGTACTCTAAGTTGTATTCCTAAACGATATTTTAACTGCTGTTGACTCGTGGTTTCCGTGAATGGTCTATGTTAATTATGGACCTATGTTTTGATGACTCTTACTTAATGATTGTTTAGTTTAGCCTTAGCACTTAGTATCAGAACGGTAGGAATGAACCGGTCTGGTACTGAGTGTGGCGGTAATACCCCCAAGTTTTCGGTTTTAATTCTCTCGCTTCCGCTAAACCTTTTGATTTAAACGAAATTTTTCAATAGTGAAATTTGGGGGTGTTACAAACACCCATACGAACTGCATGCTCGAGAAACTGATTGGGTGGTAAGGCTTTAGTCAATGGATTCGCAATCATGGAGTTTGTACTGATATACTCTATAGACAATTCTTCTTTCTAAACCTTTTCTTTAACAACTAAGAACTTGATATCGACACTCTTTGATTTCGTAGAACTTAGATTGTTGTTATAATACTGAACTGCAACCTTATTATCACACAACAACTTGAATGGTTTTTCAATACCATCAACTATACGCAGCCTCGTGACAAAATTTCGCAGTCATATACCATAACTAGAAGCCTCATAGCATGCTACAAACTCTGCTGCCATGGTAGAAGAGGCAACAACTGTCTGATTGGAACTCTTCCAAGACATAGCTCCTCCAACCATTAGAAAAAAAAAACCTGATGTGGACTTCATACTATCTTGGCATCCAGCAGAGTCGGAGTCAGTGTATCCTACGATCTCAAGCTCGCCTGACGTTCGATATGTGAGCATGTAATCTTTCATTTTCTATAAGTACCACATGACTCATTTGGCTGCTATCCAATGGTCAAGTCCTGGATTGCTCATATATCTGCCCAACATCCCAGTGATGTACGCAATATCCGGACGCATACATACCTGAGCATGCATAAGACTTCCCACAGCAGAAGCATAGGGAATATTTTGTATTTCCCTTCTTTCATAGTCATTTTTAGGGCACTGACTGAGATTAAACTTGTCTCCCTTAACAGGGTTATTTCCCGGTTTGCAGTTATGCATTGCATATCATTTGAGAACCCTTTCAAGATAGGCCTTTTGTGACAGCCCTAGGATACCTCGAGAACGATCCCAGTATATCTCTATACCCAATATAAAATATGCATCATGAAGATCTTTCATTTCAAAATTCTTAGCTAGAAATCTCTTGATCTCATACAACAAACCTATGTTATTGCTTGCTAGCAATGTGTCATCAACATATAAAACCAGAAATATGTTCTTACTCCCACAAAACTTATGGTATACACATTCATCAACCAAATTCATCTCAAAGCCAAAAGATGTGATTACTTGATGAAATTTAAAATACCATTGTCGAGACGCTTGTTTGAGCCCATAGATAGATTTCTTAAGTTTGCAAGCCATATTCTTTGGGTCTCCGGACACAAAGTTTTCTGGTTGTACCATATAGATCGTCTCCTCAATGTCACCATTGAGAAAGGCGGTTTTTACGTCCATCTGATGTAACTCAAGATTAAAATGTGCCACTAATACCATAATTACCCTCAACGAGTCCTTAGAAGAGACCGGAGAGAATGTATCTTTGAAATCTTCTCCTTCCTTTTGTGTAAAGATCTTTGTGACTAGACGCGCCTTATATCTTTCCACATTACCTTTTGAATCCCTCTTAGTCTTAAATATCCATTTGCAACCAATGGGCTTCTTTCCTTCAAGCAATGGGACAAGATCCCATACGTCATTGTCCATCATGGACTTTATTTCCTCATTCATAGCATCAATCCACCTTTGAGAATTCGAACTCTCTATGGCTTGACGGAATTTGATTGGGTCATCATGCCAATGCCAACCTCATGTTCTAAGAGAAATACAATATAATCATCTGGAATGGCACTTCTCCTTTCTCTAGTGGATATCCTTAGCTCTTGAGTTTTTTGAGCTTGTCCTTCTGGAACAATCACTTCATTTTGAATGGGTGGTTGTTCTGCATTGTCTTGTTGAGGTTCTTGATTTGCCTCCTAATCGATGATAGGTGCTGAGACTTGCACATCGTTAGAGACAATAGTAGGAATAGTGACTAATTCATCCTCAAAGACAATGTTTCTAACCTCATTTCTCCCCCCAAGCTGAACATCCTCAAAAAATGTGGCAGTTCCTATCTTGAAAATTGACTTAAGTGTGGGATTATAAAACTTATAGCCCCTAGATCACTCCGCATAACTAATAAAGTAACTAGTAACTGTTTTGGAGTCTAATGACTTTTCATGTGGTCTATAAGGCCTTGCCTCAGCTTGACATCCCCAAATATGGAAGTAACTTAAACTAGGCATTTTGCCTGTCCAAATCTCATAAGGTGTTTTAGTAGTTGATTTAGTTGGTACTCTGTTTAGAATGTAAGCAGTTGTTTTTAGTGCTTCTCCCCAGAGTGATTATGGTAAGATAGAATGACTAATCATAATCCTCACCATGTCCTTAAGAGTTCTGTTTCATCTTTCGGCTACACCATTCATGTTAGGAGATCCTGGCATGGTGTACTGTAGGATGATACTGCACTCCTCTAGGAATTTAGCGAATGGTCCTAGACATTGTTCACCTGAACCGTCATATCGGCCATAGTACTCACCACCACGATCAGATCTAACGCACTTAATTCGTTTGTTGAGTTGATTCTCAACCTCAACCTTAAATGATTTGAACACGTCTAGTGACTATGATTTCTTGTGAATGAGATACAGGTACCCATAACGTGAGTGGTCATCTATAAATGATATGAAATACTATTAACCATTCCAATAAGCTATAGGGAACGGTCCATAGATATCTGTGTGAATCAATTCTAAGGCATCCGAAGATCTATTTGCACCTTTTATCTTAGTTTTGGTATGTTTTCCCTTGGCAAATTGATACAATTGTTTAAGTCCGCAAATTTAAGGGAATTAAGTATACCATTAGACATAAGCCTCTCAATTTTAGCTTTTGGGATATGACCTAAGCGCTTATGCCATAATGACGCTAAATTTTTCTTAATTAATTTGCGTTTAGTACCACGTGATTCCATGTGCAGGGTTTTCTGATATGAAGTAATGGTATCAAGTATATATAGGTTATTGTAAGTGCATAATGAACCGGTGCCAATCATATTTGAATTTAATGAAAGAATAAATTTATTATTTCCAAATGAAGAAAAATAACCAGACTTGTCCAATAAGAAAATGGAAACCAAATTTCGTCTAAAAGACGGTACAACGAAAGTGCCTTTCAAATTCAAATAGAAACCAGTTTATAATAACAACCTAAAAGTGTCAATCGCTTCAATTGATGCTTCCTTCCCATCTCTCACATAGATGTTTCTTTCGCAATCACTTAGCTTTTGGAAATTCAGGCAACCCTACATAGAAACACTTATGTGAGTAGTAGCTCCAGAATCTAACCACCAAGTGTTTCTAGGTACTAAGGCTAAATTAATCTCATAACAGACCAAAGTAAGAATTGTACATTTCTTCGCACGCCAAGCATGGTATTTAGGACAATCCTTCTTTACATGTCTAGTTTTGTTGCAAAAGAAGCAGCTATCATTTTCCTTCTGCTGTTTCTTTTGAACCGGACCCATATAAGCAGCTTCATCCTTTCTTTTCTTCCCCTTGCCCTTAGAGGTACTGGCTAAGTGAGCACTTTCAGTCCTATCATGCGTCAGTCTTTCCTATTCTTGCACATAATAAGAAATGAGCTCATTAAGAGTCAATTTCTCCTTTTGGCAGTTATAACTGACCTTAAACTAACTAAATTGTGCAGGAAGTGAAAGCAACACCAAGTGCATGAGCAAATCATCTGATAACTCGAGCTTTAGCACTTTCAGGTTCGAAGCAATGTTGGACATTTCCATTATATACTCCCTTATATTTCCTTTGTATTTGTTCTTCATTGAAATTAAGCACTGCAAGAGAGTGCTTGTTTCTGCCTTATCGTTTTTTGCAAAACGTTTCTCAATTTCGGCAAGGAAATTCTTAGCGTTGGTGATGTCCTCAGACACCCCACCCCTAAAGGATTCCGGAATGTTGTGCTTAATGATCATTAGACTCATGCAATTCAACCGATCCCACTTCTCAAAGTCCCTCTTATCATCAAAAGTACTTTCAGCTGTCAGATTAGCGGGTTTCAGAAGCCTAAGTGCATGATCCAGATCCATGCATAACATTGTCCTTCCATTCCTTAAAGTTATTCCCATTCAGCATGGGAATAGAGCTTAAGTTGACAGATATACTAATAGCAAACATGGCTGTACAGAAAACATAAGCATTAATAAATATTCATGCTCAAAAAAAAATCACATAACAAAAAAATCAATGAATTTAAATATTGGTAATCCCATCACAAGAAACTAGCACAACATTAATATCAAGTCTTTGGACAATAATATTAACTGCAATTGGTGTTCCTATTGCAATAATCAAATACTGACAATAAGGCCTGTCAGTTAATAAGCCCATCTTTGGATTGACTTATTATCCACATGGCAACCAAATAATCGTCACATATTTATTATCGCACGTGCATATGAAAATCTGCCAGATATTTGTCTTCCTTTGGGCCGATTAAATAAACGCACGAATAGATATACGCACAAACATCTAATATGTTCTATAAACCAATTTTCATAATAGATGTCACTTTAGCGACATATTATTTCAACCAGCTTATCTATTAATATTAGACAACTAATCATTTAAATAAATTGATGCTTTAATTTTATTTCATAAATTTGGACCTATAATATTGGGACCAACCTTATTTAGATTTAATATATACAACAATATCGAATCTAGCTTTATCTGCATAAATTTCAAGTAACGCACATAAATAGGCCCATATGAAATTTTAATTGGAATAAAAGAAAATAAATTTGATATCCAATTAAAAAAATTAATTAAGTTAATTATGAAATAATAATACACAACAAATATAAGGTCCAAACTACAAGTTTAAATTGTATAAAAGGAAAACTAAGCCACAGAATAAACAAAATAAGATAACCGTAGGCCTAAAGCCAGACCGGCCCAACTCAAGGATTTATCACCTCCAAAAAAAATATATGTGTGAGCTGTTGAGCCAAAGTCGTCGATAACCCAACAAGCCACCCTAAAAACATAAGGAAAAGAAAAAGGGGTGTCTGCTGCAGGCGTGCCAAACCTGCTACAGCCCTTTTTTTCTTTTTTGTTTGTTGGGCCATGCCTATCGACAGAAAGAAAGGGTGCGAGGCAGGTACCTGCCGCAGGCACCCAAACCTGCCGCAGCCCTCCTTTTTTTTTGGCTCTGGTCAACGCGACTTAATATATATCAACAGAAAAGAAAAGGATGCACCTGTGACCTGTCGCAGCCCTCCTTTAACTTTTTTTTTGGTTAATCACTTAATTAAACTACTTAATTAAACCTAACCCTAATCCTTCTTCTACCCTCAGCCGCCAGCCGCCGAAGCAAGACGCAAGTCACCGCCGAGCCCACGCACGGCAATGGACGCTGACCAGCGACCTCCAGTAGAAGACGGTAGCCCATGCAGGACAAATGATGCCCCATCGATCCACCATCGACAGTTCAAGCCAAGGGACAAAACCACCAGTCAAACGCCCAGCCACCTATCGCACCGAAGCCCAGCGCACGTCCGGTGGCAAGGGAGCGACGCCAGCGTCGAACCGAAATAGGGCAAGAAAAAGAGAAAAAAAAAAAGAGAGTAGGAAGCCGTCGAATGGCGCCGAACCGGGAAGAAAATAAATGATTAACAATATTAAATAAATTAATCAATTAATTGATTAAAACTTGCATACATGTTAGATCCAAATTTGAATCCGATGGGAATCAAAGAAATTGAAAAACAACCACCACATACCAAACAGTTTCAAGGTCCGAATTAGAAAAAAAAAATCGAACATGAACATATAGAACCGAATATGAATTAAAAATATATCTCAATGAATCAAGCATGTCGGCTCTAATACCAATTGATAGAAATTAATTATAGGATCGCATGTCAATTTATTAAGATTAATCAACATAATTAAGTTGGAAGTGAACCTGAATCCATAATAATAAAAGAATTATCGAGTACCGTCGAATCTGATATCAAACCCTAACGGTTAGTTCTACGGTCTTCTAGATGACGCACATGTCCGCTACTTGCTAATGACTCATGGGAACAAATTGGAGCGAAGTACATGTGACTTAGGGACCATAACCACATATAAATAGATAACTAACATGTTATCTATCGGACCATCCTAGTTTGGTCCATCAACAATATATGACTCCCACAGTCTCTACACATATGGATCCATATTCAATCAGATACATTAGACCCAACGTAATTAAACTTAATTCAATCACGTTTATTTGGACTTAACCGATACGACAACATCCAATTTCACATGCAAGCTCAATATTGAATAATAGTCCAACATATCCAGCTTGGTTGTAGTATACACGACATTTTAGCTGCCTTATTCATGCATGTATCTTGATGAGGTATGGGGCATCGTAAGGATTGACGTGGTGGAAAGGTCGTAGCACTCTAGAAAATCGGAGAACTCTGGAAGTTGCTTCTTTAAACTTCTGTGCGAATAGTCTTGATGTGACCTATGAGCATTCAGATCGATCTCCAAACTAAGCAGTAAAACTGGGGTCAGCCACTGTACTTAGACAGATGATCTTCAACAGTAATCGATTTGTAATTGAAATCGCACACCCAGATCCCAACCAAATGCCTTTTTCTTTGGGCAATCACGCGGAAGGGGGGGGGGGGTTCATCGTACATACTTCCTATTAAAGATGGACACATTTAATAATGGGGTACACAAGGTGCACAGATGTATTAGCAGTTAAAATGGCCCTATGTACATCTGAATCAAAGTTTTAAATGATTAAAATGTTCCTCATAATATCAAAAACGTAAAAGATAATTTTTCTGATTTATGTTCTTGTTGTGGACGGTTGCAGATGCGAACCCAAGAATAATAATCTATGGGGTGGCCATATATTTTAATAATTAACGATAGAATATAAATAATATATAACTTGGAGTATATTATTTTATAAAACGTGATATATTACATGAAAAAATAGTATTGAAACATCTCGTCTAATGTTAAAAGACTGATTTCTTTATTATTTCATTATTTTCTATTATATTGTTATGTCTTATATCACAATTGCTTATTAAATTTAAACCCCAAGGCATCTGAAGCTTAATAAGTTAATGAACAATGGACTTTGAATTCTTATTAATCTTTTGTTTTACTCCAAGTATATATTTTTTTACATTATCTTATTAAAAGGGTAAAAGTTACTTAAAAAAAGAATTTTGTATAGAGAAGGGAAGATTTTTATCATCAAGGAAACACAAATGCAATCTTGTGCCAAGATAATGATAATG
This sequence comes from Tamarix austromongolica, assembly GCA_039764185.1. Lineage (NCBI taxonomy): Eukaryota > Viridiplantae > Streptophyta > Magnoliopsida > Caryophyllales > Tamaricaceae > Tamarix > Tamarix austromongolica. The sequence goes on along the minus strand of CM077808.1, from coordinate 19,203,122 downwards.
CATTTTGAACTAAGAAAAAAAAAGTAACAAATGGGAACTATAGCCTCAACATCCTCACCAACTGGTTGACGTGATCTTTATTCATTGATTTGTACTTGTTATGTCAAATAGATTTTCATTAGATGATTTGTATTTGCCACTCTAAATATAACTCACTTTATGATTTATATTTATTATGTTAAGTGGGCCCCACTTAAAATTGTAAGGTTTACTTCCTTGGAACCACCTAATATGGACTCATGAAATGTACTTGCCAGAAAAGAAACATTATATCTACCAAAAATTAGCTTAAAAATAGAGGGTCGATTCCTTTTCATCTAAATTAATTAAAGATCTTTTCAATTTTTTATGTCAGATTAAATCATTTCCATCCTTTTTAGACAACATGCCCCCATCTTGCCTCTATCAGCGATTTGCACAAGTTTGTAGTTGAGTTTCAATTGATGTTAGGCTTTGATACTAGATAATATAAACTATAATACCTCGATTTTTACTACTAAAAATTTTTATTTTATAGCGGAAGCATATAAGGAAAATATGAGGGGTTACCATCGTTATTAAAGTAATTCTTGTTTGTTCAATCATCTTTATATCAATCACAAGGCTAAAATCATGTATAGTAACACAAGGAAATTAGAAACGAAAGAAACATTTATAATACAATATGAGTTTGGAGTTTAACTCTGAATTACAATATTAAAATACAAGATAAGGGATACCATGGATCAAAAGTCTAAAAAAGTATCCGGATAATATTAGTCTTCACCCAAACACCCAATATAGATAATGGATCACTCATCCCCACATAGTGTATCATAAGCAACATAGTCATCTAAATGGTCTTTCGAGACCTGCACACAAGAATCGGGTCTCATACTCGTGGGAATGAGAATCACCCATAAAAAAGGGTTGTTACTATGCTATGTATTGAGGAAGGGAATGATTCTAACAAATTAGGGATACCAATAACACATGCATTCACAACAAATGATAAGTACACATTCAAATAAATGATATATCTCATAAGATAATACTGATCTAAGCCTTTTTATTAGATATAACCATTTCCATTCTTGTATATACGTTGAGTATAGGAACTCCGCTATTCTTAAACTAGTGGAATGGACTGAAGCACCTTCTTAGGGACAACACGCCTGAGACACTATTATCATCTGTTGGAACAAATCTGAAAACATTACCTTCTAGGGGCAAAATCCTCCTGAGCCAGTATTATCTCTGGTGGAACGGATATATAAAAACATCACCTTGGTCCTGACTCACATACTCTTCCACCTTAAGTCATTAGTATCTTATCCATAAGTTATATAATTATATTTTCATTTATGATAAGTAGGGGCTCCACTATTCTTAATTCAGTGGAACAGACTGAAACACCTTCTAGGGGTAAAACACTCCCGAGCCACTATTATCTCTGGTAGAACGGATATAAAAATATCACATTATCCCTATTCGCTTGCTCTTTCACTTTAAATGATTAGTATTTTATTTATGGTTGATTTACAGGCATTGAACACGTTATGGCATATAAGCACATCACGTAGGTCAAGGTCCTTAATCTCCTCAAACCCTGATTCCACCCTCCTAACATCATTCTCTCACAATGATTATTCAACCACAAATTATAATATATCATTTTCAAATATTATCATTATTATCATACCAGTAATTCATGGTATAACTCCCACGTCATACACATATAGAAATAATATTATCCCAAAGTACTACTCACAGAACTACCAAACCCCTAATTTCACAAGTAGTCATAATTGTTCCCATAAGACTCATATGATTACCAAATTCAAAATACATCTTCATAATGCCAATATTAGCAACATATCTAGATTTGTAGATTAACTCTAGGATCTTACACGTGGAATAATAAGATTACTATTTAAGGTTACTATACCCTAATTAGAACATTATCTCATGTTGAAGAACCTAAGGTAAACAATAATCCTTCCAAACACTCCTCGGGATATCATTATCATATTTTAATTCACCTGACACATTACAATACCAAAATTTCCATGTTAACCCATAATGATCAAAATACCCTTAAGGATAACCAATAACCTTTATTTTATAAAATCTAGTACCTTCAACAACTATTATTTTTCCAAATTCACCATTTATCATCAAACCTCATAGATATGTTTATGTCCACTTATCATAGATTATTTGCCCCATCTTTCATGCCATAACGTATATTTCTCACAAATACGTCATTATCATAATAAAATTCATATCCATCTCTTACCCATTCTTACTTTATTTCAAACACATATTCCATATAATCACAACATATCATCAACAACATACAATAAATCATAGAGCAATAATATCATGGAAATTCACATAACCATACAATCAAATACCACAAAAACCTTAAAACATCGATTAGTATCATTATCAACTAGGACAAAGGACTCTAAACACATAAGTCCTGGACCTCCTTCACCGAGATCATCGAAATATCACCTACAAAAAATGGTATATTATACAGTTAGGTTTAAAGAGCATAGTTCAGGAAAAAGTTAAGGTAAATGAGGGTAAAAATGGAAATAACCAGAGTCAAATGAAATCTTGAATTGTGTGGATGTGTAGTGGAATGTATGGTGGAGCTATGGTAAAAATTTTGTTGTGTTTGGATAAGGTGTAGGGGTGAGAATAGGGGTTCACTACCGAAATAGGGAACTGCATGGGAGTGTTGCAAGTAGTGCAGACCAGGTTGAGAGTTGGAATTATGCACGACCAAGCTATGTAAAGAGGCACGACCATACTCGATCACTAACAAAACAGACTTAATTCAAACAAATGTGCACGGGTGTGAGACAAGCCATACAAAGGTGTACAAGTAGGCTATGTCAGGCTACACGGGTGTGAGATAAGTAAAATTAGTCTTGCACGACCATGTTTGAGGCCGTGTGCGGGCCACGTGTCTTATAAAAAAACTTGACGGACTCAAGGGAAGAAGAGGGGAAAATGACGGTGGTTGGCGATAATGATCAGCGATGACAAATGGGAAGGGTGGGGTAACCTTGGGGGTCGATGCACCAATAGTTGGGTGGTTCTTGGTGGGGCACGGTACAAATGATGGTGATGGAGGTGGTGCGACAAGTAAAACAAAGTAGGAAAGAAGAATAAAAAGAAGAAGAAATATGGAAGAAGAAGAAGAAGAGAGGGAGCTTCTGTAGAGGTGATGGAAACAAAATGGGTGGAATGAGGCAAAACAAAAGAGAAAGGGAGGAGAGTGAAGTAGTGTGTGTGTGTGTGCATCTATGTATATATAAGAGGCATGAGAATGGTGACAAAAAATGCAGATGGAGGTTTGCGATCAGCAATGTAGGGGAATGGTGCAGGTTAGGCATAATGGGTGATAGGGAGGTGATAGTTGTGTGTGCTGGGGTGAAATTATAGAGGATGTGGCAAGAGATGATGGTGTGTGTGAGCATGTTGTGTGAAAATGAGAAATGGCAGGGGAGGGTGGTGCATAGATCAGGCAACTTGAGGAGAAGAAAAAGGTGAGGGATGATGGATGATGGTGATGATGGTGGCTACAATGGGGTGATGGGAGATGGTGCAGTTGCAAGTTGTAAGACTAAGATTATCAAACTTTACGGTAAGGATGAATAGAGAAAGGGGAAAGGAAAAAAAAAAGAAAAGGAAAAAAGGAGAAAATGTTTTGTATTAGTTTTAGATAATTTTGGATTAGCCAAAATATGAAGGATTAGTGATAAATTTTAATGGAATTAAGATTGGGTTACAAAATCTGGTTTATCCGGGTCAAAGATTCAGATTTAGTTAATATTTTAGGATTAAAACATTCGTTAAGGCTAAAATAAGAAATTCTTGAAATTAGAATTAAATTAATGTATTAATGATACGAGATTAAGCTAAGCAAAAATTTTGGGGTATTATAGAAACACCGTCTAATGATATTAAACAGGTCTCTATAGGATGACTTATACTCATCACATTATATAGGATCCACCTAATGATTTTTACTCATCATATCAAGTGTTTATAACCCAATATTTTGAGTCATTCTTGCCTATACCAACCAGTATCAATCCTCATGGTATACTCACATGGGAAAGGCTCAAACCATTATATTTTTTTATATAAAAAAAGGGACAAACTAACCATTCTAATCGGTGAACTCGTCAAACCATCGATCATGTTTCATATATCGGTCCTTAGGAGATAATAAATGGTCAAAACTAGTTAAGAACTGGCTAAATTGAGGAAAATTGGTCAAAAAAGTGGTTGGTCGGACTAGTTAAAAAACTAGTTGAGTTCAATTGGATTTTTGTATAATTTAAATTTTTTTATATATATTTATATTTTTTCATCTAATATATATATCACTAGTCTGGCCAGTCTAAATTACTAGTATAACTACTAAATTAGTGAACCTATTATGATACTGATTAGATGAATAATCTTGTTTTTGAAACTGTGGCTTAAACACTACCTAAAAGCTAAATAAAAATTTAAAGGTTATCCTCGCTCTTATATTAACTATCCAAAAATTCTCTTAATTTTCAATGTGGGATCACATCACTAGTTGAAGGCATTTATAGGTCAAAGAGTATAAGCTTGGAAAAGAAGGACCAAACAAGGGTCTCGAACACAAGATTTGAAGAATCAGAAAAATCACACTCCATCTCCAAAGCAAACAATCTTATGGTCTAATCTTTTGCTATTCATATAGTATATTCTTAAATTAAAATGGGTCAAGTGATCTCATGTGTTGTAAGATAACTCCATCCATAGAAAGTTGTAACTGAGACATTTAACATTAAATCTAAGTGTATTGTCATTTTTTTTAAATGTGTGTGCTATATTAAAGGACAAAATTTTAGGCAAAATGACTCTCTCAAACAAAAATCTTGAATTTGTCAATATGAGCAAGAATACAATGTCCTTATGTGTTTGCCTTCTTTCCCATAAATAAATTTCTGCATGTCACTTATGAGACTACTATATATGCCATGAAATTGTGTGGAGGTAATATCCATTTTTTATTTCTATATTTTATGGAAAAGGATATGTTTTTTTGAACTTACACACTAAATTTACTTTAATAGAGGATTTGTAGAGGGTACATTAGGTCAAAAAAATATTACAAATTCATTTCTAAAATAATAATATTTTTCCCATTATTCATTAGTCTTATGGCTCTCATTTGTATACCCAAGTTGAGCTCATTATTATTTATATAAGATATATCTCTAAACATTATAAATCCTTTCTTAAACTAAAATGTCATCAAGAATTATCCAAAGCCAAAAAAACCTAATTTAATTCATTTAATCCAAATTGGCCCTCTCAAAACCTGACCTAATTCGAACCTAACTCATCAATAATCAACTTGTTTTGAGCGTGGCATATAATATAACCATACATGATAAGAAACCTAAAACAAAACTGATCAAGCACAACCCGGTATAATACCAACCCAACTCAATACCAAGCCGAATGAATGTTAAATTCAATATCAACATGATTTAATATCAATTTGATAATTTAAAATTATTTGAACCCACACCATTTAACCCTAGTCAACCTAAATTTTAAACAAATGTGAACCCAAAGTAAGTTGACTTGAACTCCACCCTAATTGATAAATTAACCCTTAATAAATGAAACTTGAAATGATCCAACCAAACTCAAGGCACCCAGAAACCAATAAGAAATCAAAACTAAAATAGTCAACGAAGACCTAAAATTACTAGAACCTGAAGGAACACAAACTCAATCCATATGATAAAGTGACCCAAGTTAGAAATCACTATAATATGAAGTAAATTGACCCAAACTAACAAATTAAACTTTTTTTTTAAAACAACTACAAGATGACCCAAAATTACTGGAGTTTGAAGTGACTCATATAGAAGTAATTTGATTTGAGCTAATAAGCCAACCTAAGATGACTTGAATTAAAATTGACTTGATCTCAATCAAAATTCCTATAATCACCCATAATTAGCCAAACTTAAAAGGAATTAACCCAAAGTAATTAGACTCAAACCCGACCTAGGTTCCAAAATGGAACATAAAAACCCAACCTAAGCCCAGCCAATTCATTAAGGGAAATAACCTACTAACCCTATATAACCCAATTCAATATACTTGACACAATTACCAGTTCTATATTACCCCATGTTAATAGAGAATTATTGTGTTTTTCCTTGCCTACTTAGGTTCCTCAGTCTCATAACTCTTATTTGTCTTTGGGTTTTAACCTAGATAAATAGGCAAGTTTTGCACATTATCCTATTTATATGAATTTTAGTTGCTTATCCTCTTTTCTTATTTTCATTGTATATAATGATACATAAGAGATTTAGGATTGATGTATAGAAGTATGGATGATCAATTAAATAAGCCCAAATATAAGAATTAAATAACACATAAGAATTATGTGGTTCACTCGATGTGGGTTACATCCACAGATAATGAAGATCAACTAATCTTAATTAAATGGAGGATTAGAGATCTCACAAACTCTCAGTATTTTCTCTCACTAAATAAGAATACTGAATGTATATGTGTGATATGAGCTTCTCTCTATCCAAATATTCCTCTTAAAATTTAGAAAGAAGTGTAACATATAGGGTTGCAAATGAGTTAAGCCAAGTCGCAAGCCATCTTGGATCAACTCATTAAAAGTTTGGTTCAAATCATTCTTTTAGTTAAATAAGTCAAGAAAAAACCTCATTTTATACTCATTTATTAAACGAAATGAGCTTGAGCCCAAACAATTTGGCATTGGTCATTTATAGTCTAAGCTTTTGAGTTTGTTTCATTAAAAGTTTAGTTTATATTATTAGTCTAGTTAAATAAGTTAAGATTAAGATTTATTTTAGTCTTATTTATTAAGCAAGTCGAGTCTAAGTATAGGAGAGTTTGAATCAAATCATTTATAGCCTTAATAACATGCAATAGAAGGAATTCATAGAGTATCTCAATAAGCGACCAAAGAAAATTTGTAATTGTTTGCTAATGGGCTATGAATAATATATATGTTTATTGATGGGGATTAAATAATATAACTATTGATTGATGGTCAATTATTCAGTTTCTTCAGTTACATTAGATACTTTTATTTTTGTAATAAATGCTTCCATTATAGCACTAATTAAAGATAATAATTCAATAGTCTCCAACTTTAACTTGAATGACCTTAAGCATCATCATCATAAACCCATAAGGATAATCAAATGTTGCAAGTGCCAACTAAGTCTAAAAAAATGCTTGAACTTAGTTATACGAAAAGGTTTCATAAGAATGTTTGTAAAATTCTCCAATGTGTGAGTTTTATTCATTACAATATCTCCTACAACAACATCTCTGATAAAATGAAATCTAATAATAAATTTGCTTTGTCTTCAAATGATAGGCATTGTTCTTGGGAAAGAAATAACACTCTAACTATATGAAAATACAATGGTAGTACTATGTGCAACACCAAACTCAATAACTATACCTCAAAACCAAATGGCATCCTTTACACCTTTGATAGCTATAATATATTTTACTTCTATAGTAGATAAATAAATAATAGATTACAAAAATGCTTTCCAACTAATAGAACCATAACACAATGTGAATATATAACTAGAAATACACCTATGTCTATCTATGTGAGGAACATAATTATAATTAATGAATAACATCATTAGTTGGCATCTTAATCTTTTCAAACACCAAACTAATATGTGATGAGACCTTCAAATAATGCAAAATGCACATAATTGCACTCAATGACTCTTTATAGAATTTTACATAAACCGACACACCAGGCTCACAACATAAGCTAGATCAGGTATAATACAAACATTCATTAAACTGCCCATTGTACCAGAATAAGGAGTGCTAGACATTCACTCCTCTTCCTTTGCCTGGTTACAAAGCTTGGATGAAAAATTTCAGTGAGCAGTAAGAGGCAAAGAAATAGGTTTACAGTTACCCATATTAAACATGTCTAATACCTTCTGCATATACATTTTTATGATAGAAAAACTTAGCTTTTTGATCTATAATCTACATGCTGATTATCTTCCTATTTGCACAAAGATCTTTGATCTTAGACTCTTTGATCAATTGTAACTTTAACTTGTTGGCTATCAAATTGTTCTTAAAAGCAATCAACATATCATCAACATATAGTAATAGATAAATAAAGGAGTCATCTTTAAATTTTCTAAAATAGACACAACTATCAAAATTTTTTATTGTGTAGCCTTTCCTAATTAAAAAGGAACCAAGTATTATGTACCAATAGCTTCGAGCTTGGTTCAAACCATACAAGGACTTATTGAATCAACAAATATAATCTCCTTATTAGGAGAAATAAAACTCTCAAGTTGATTCATATACATCTCCCCTTATTTCCATATAAGAAAGCTATCTTGACATATAACTACTCCATCTCATGATCAAATAAAGAAAAGAGAGAGAGAGAGAGAGAGAACATTGTAACACACCCAAATTTTCAACTAGAAAATATTTTTTAAAGATAACGCAAAAGCGTAATGAAACAAAACTAAAGAATGTTTTTGCCACATCAACCACGAGAGAAGTGTGATTATCACCTAATACATGCTCGATGCAAGGCATAACAACACAAAAAATGAGGGATGCATGTGGTAATAATATAATAGTAATAATAACAAGGATGAGAATGATATAGAAGGGAGAGAGATTTGCAAAATTCAAATACATGAATCAAAAACAAGAGTTTAAATAACCAAAAAGAAGTGAAAACACTTTGTTATGGTGAAAAAAACAATTTGTGTTGGTTAGCCTATCTCCTAACTAAAGGAGAACCTAATTCTCGATCCCCAAGAAGTAGCCAGATAATGACCCACATCATCATTCTCAGCATACTCGAGCTAAGAATCATAACACTATAGGTCATCCTTTATTCATTAGAACATAAGCCTAATCATCACAGTGACCACAAAAATGTAGTATTGATGCTATAATGTATTATTAAAACATGGTAAGAGTTCATGTTGTACACTAAAGTCATATAATAGCATGGTGTAAAAAATACTTATGAGTTATAACTTCCAAGCTGAGGATTATCACCTAATAAAGCATGTTCACATAAAGATCATGGAAGATATAACTATACAAATCATTTATTACTTTCATATAAAAAAAACCATATTATTAGTCCGCCATTTATTAACCACACACTTTCCAACTATTAAGATTTTTGGTCCAATCACACCCAATTATCCACCATGAACAAAAGTTATGGTTGCATAACAGACACGATAGGATACCACACTAACCACACATGGTTAGAATACACATAGGGAGATTTTCTCCAAGGATACAACACCTAACATACCTTAAGCACATATGTCATGTGGGCAACCACAAAATTTGGGATACCACACCCACCATACATGGTCATAATACATCAAGGGGCCTTATAATAGGATACCTCACCTACCATACATCAAATACATTTGTTGCAAGGGTTAACACAAAATTTAAGATACCACACTAGCTTAAGCAATGGACATATGAAGTGCGAGGGGGCTTGTACACAAATACCTCACCAACATTCTTAGAACATTGATGACATGCCGGCCTACCACTATATTAATCCTATACTTTATAAATATAGGCATACCTTTATTGAGTACAATCTAATATGGAAGGAAAATAGGTACTAATCGAAAAGATAAAAATATAGGGTAATCCATCTACTAACTCTCTGTTATCTACCTCAAGAGTCAGAGAAAATGACTCAAATGAAAATTTAATTCCATTTTTAATGATTATCAAGTGTATCAAAATCACAACTCAGTTCCATTAATAAATAATCTAGCATTTAAAGGTACTACTAAACTTAATCAACAAGGATTTCAAATCACACCATATTATTCCTCATTTTATTTTTCCTTAGTTCCATTTATGTACAGGTAAGATCTTGATTTAATTCCATGAACTAAAGGAAAAGTTGAAATAGAAGCCTCAAAGAAATATCATATGACCTTCACTAGCAAGCTATGCATCTAAGCAAATAGTTTTGAATACTTCATCTTGATCTCACCCTCAGACTTCCAAATGGTATCCTTAGCTCCATGGCCTAATCATAAGACCTTCACTAGAGGGAAGACCTTTAAGTGTGTATTAGGTCACTCCTTAAATGTCAACAAGTCATCAAGCTTGATTTTATAAGGTCAGATGATGTGCAATGGATCTACAACATACTTATTCAATTACAAGATGTGGAAGATGTTATGCATGTGTGGATTCTCAATAGAAAAAGCATTTGATATTTAACCTCGCTAATATTTTTTAGAATTTCATACAACCTAATGTATCTTAGGTTGATCTTTCCCTTCCAACCAAAGTACATCACTCCCTTAGTGGGTGAGACCTTCAAAAGGACTCAATCACCCATCTGATACCTATATGTCCTCCTCTACAAGTTTGCATAACTCTTCTACCTATCTTGGGAAACCTTCAACTGATCCCAAGTTGACTTTCTAGCAGTGTTTTCTATCATCTCACATCCCAACATAACTGTCTTGCTTGAGTTGCTCGAGCAAAAGGGAATATAGCACCTCTGCACATAGAATGCCTCAAAAACTTTCATCCCTGTGCTTGCATAATGATGGTTGTTGTAGAAAAACTCTATCAAATCTATGTGGTCATCCCAACTACCTAAGAAGATGGATAAGCATTCCCAAAGCATATCCTTTAATTTGTAAATAGTGTAATATGTTTGATTGACTATAGTTGGATGGACGGTAGTGCTCTATAATACCCCTAAAATATACCTCTGATTTTTTTTTAAATTGATAAGCAAAAGCAAAGAAAATAAATTTTGGGGTGTTAATGTTACACTTAGTATCAGACTGGTTTCTCTCCACCATTCCCAAACCATGTGCTAAGGCTAAAACATTACTATAAATAAATTCAAAAGTATAATTATAAAATAGAGTAACGCAATAGTTAGAATATAAGAAATGTAACCCACTAACTGTGGTTACAAAATAAAGTTAATGGAAAGGAAATATAGAAGATCAAAAGGAAAATACATAATTTTCCTGGATAGTCCTACACTCTTAACCCAATGAGTAAATCTTGAATAGAGCTTACGAGCTAATCTATAAAGGCCACTACCCATTGAATAAGTAGGGGCCTAAGAAAGGACCTTCAATAGTATGGTACTAAGTAACCCATTATATGAGACTAATATGTAAGGTCCACATGCAACATATTAGATGTGTCACATAAATCACATGAACATGGCATTATACATATATTAACTGAAATGCAACAATCATTCAGATAGCCACATGCATCAAGATCATATTTCACCAAAGCTCATTCATTTATAAACAACAAAACTTGCCCATGAAACATCCAAGTAATGCTCTTTATAATATAATTAGAAAGCCACACTATTTCCAACACAACCCCCTCAATTAATAAGTAGGCCCATAGGCCCATCAATACAAAACCATATATAATCCATCACGGTAAGTACAAAGGCTGTTACCAAATAATAGGTAGGCTGTAAGGCTACTATCAAAACTCAAGTAAGCTCAAAGGCTGCTACCGATAAACATGTAGGCTCAAAGGCTGTTACCGATACACATGTAGGTTCAAAAGCTGCCACCAATACATAGGTGGGCTCAAAGGCTACTACCAAAACTTAGGTAGGCTCAAAGACTACTATCAGTACACTGGTAGGCTCAAAGGCTACTACCGAAATATCTCAATAATCATTTCCATTTAATTATCATATAATTCCATTTTATTTACTCGAGGGGTAGATCATGAACCTAGAGACACCAAAGTACCTCGGTCATACTAGCATATAAGGGTAGCACAGTATTCTACCAACTATCAATCTAGGGAAGCAAAGGTATCCTAGTTACATTGGTACACAAAGACCCACAGTACCCAACCGACAAGAACACCTATTACATAAGTATGCCTACCTCCTTATTAGGTCTGCAGAGCTAAATAGAGTAAGATGTAGGGTCTGACTGAGGTACTAAGGCACACCAGTAAAATCCATAATAATCATGGGCTAAACCACGTCTTTAGGGTAGCGACCTCTAAAGAGTAACAATTTAGTATTTTAATTAGGGTGACCATGAGAAGTAGACATTAATCACATACTTAACCATTTTTATTTGTTTCTAATATTATGAAGTCACTAAAATCAAGATCATTATTGGTGTCAACATAAGTAGTCCATTAAGGCCATTCTAGGCTCACATACTCACACTTAGGCAGTTTAGGCCAAAATGACCAAAATAACCCTAAGCCTAAGGTTACCTTTTTACCATCCATTTCAATCATAAACTTCATTTTATTTTATCAACAAGCTATACAAGATTAACACACCATAATTAAATTATCAATCATGAAATTAAGTTACCCAACACACCAAATGTCTATTTTACACATAAAACTCTAACATGTGCTTCTGAAACAACCAAACACACATTCTCATACTTAATCAACAATTAATGCCCTTCCCGCATGTTTATGAGAATAACATAGCATACCTTAATTTAGCAAAATACCCTTAAACATGACATAGTAATAATTTTTCCGAGGATGTATATGTTAAGCAGTAAGACCCTATACTCATGCTTGATAATGAACATCACATCTCATACATATTCATTAGCATATTCATCAAGGTACACTCCAAATTATCAAAATACCCCTATACCCTATAATGCTCATAATCATGCTTAAACAAGTGACTCTAAGACAGTAATCCCCTATTCTCATATTTAAAATTCAATTAATACTTATCATGCACGTTTATTTAACCAATAACCATATTATATGCAAAAATACCAAAATATCCCTAAACCATACATTATTAATTATCATGCTCACTTAAGTGATACTAGAACAATAAACCGCATTATCATATTTAACATTAATGTATACTTATCATGCATGTTTATTAGACTAATCACCATATTACATGCAAAATTACTAAAATGCCCCTAGACCATATATTATTACTTATTATGCTCAAATAAGTGATGCTAAGGTAGTAAACCCCTATTCTCATATTTAATGTTAATTAAAACTTATCTTGCATGTCTATTTGATTAAACCTTAGTTCATGCAACTGTTACTAGAATACCCAAACATGCATTAGTAACACCACGAACCCCTATTATCATACTTATCACTAATTATTAGTTATCATGCATAATTATTATGATGAATCCCATTACACATGCAGAATTACCAAAATGCTCCTTGATCATATAATACTAATAATCATACCCAAACATGCATTACTAATACCACGAACCCCTATTATCATACTTATTATCATGCATATTTATTAAGACAACCCTTTTTGCACATGCCAAATTACCAAATTCCCTAGGTCATATGATACCAATAATCATATCCAACCATGCATTACTAACACCATAAACCCCTATTATCATACTTAGTAACAGTTATTACTTATGATGCATATTTATTAAGATTACCCCCATTCCACATGTAAAATTACCAAAATTTCCTTAAGTCATATAATATTAATAATCATGATGAAACATGTATGCCAAAAACCCATATTATGATTCTCAACACCACATAACACTTAGAAAGCATATTAGTTAGGATGATTGCCACTATGAATTAATATTATCAAAATATCCCTAGGCCATAAAATATTAATATTCCTACTAGCACATGTACTTATAATACACTAAAATCCTATCTTCATTCTAAGCAACATATATGACATATTAGGTATCCCAGTTAAGGTTAAATATCATGATGTGTCCAAATGACCAAATTGTCCCTAGGGCTCATAGAAGTAATTTTTTCCACAAGTGTCCATACATACTCAACCTAACCTTTTATATACACATAACATTCATCATCAAACATTAGGCCTCTTCCTAATCACCCTTTCACACACATCACATCAAACATAAGATACATGCATTCGTTTTCATTTTCCAAGATAACATTAACAATCATGGGATATTTTGTAACACATCACATTTATACAAACTACAAACCAAAAAACTTAATGTGATAACATGCGATAATCCAAATATTTTATTGGGTATAACAGTTACCTTATTTTCCAAAAAAAAATAAATATTACCGATATCTAGTTAAAAACATCGAGGCTCTGTTTAATAAAATTTTGGACCTAAAAATAATATCACAATACAATATTAATATTAGATAAATAAAATAATGATTTTTATTAAAAATAATTATTAAATATAACATTACCAAACTACCTTTATACCTTAATATTGTTAAAATATACCAAAATACACAGCATAACTCACCTTGCATGTGTAGTGTTAACCATGCAAAATGGATAAAGGAGAAGGAAATGGAAAGAGTGGGGGTGGCTCAGGTAAAGGGTTTGAAGGAGATGGTGGGGAGTGTTGGTTGTAGGTGTTATGTGTAAGAGGTGAGGCATAAGGTGGGTGGTGGTTAGATGTCAAAATGCAGGTGGTTAGAAGGCGACGAAGGTGGCAATTCAACTACAGGGAGGAAGGTGTAGAGAAGGAAAAGAAGAGGAAGAAAGGAGAAAAGTAAGAGAAAGAGAAGGTGGAAAGGAAGGGTGGATGGGGTAAGTTTGTACAAGGGGTGGTCTAGGGGGTGGTAGGTAGTTAGGGGTTGTGGTGGCAGAGAAAAACGAGGGGGAAGAGGTGACCAAGGGTGGCGGGTGCAAGGGTATTGAAGGGGAGAAAAAGAAAAGGGAGGTGGGATGTGAGTGATACTGGGTCCTAGCTACTTAGGGTGATGCAGGGAGGAGGTAGGGTTGGTGGTGGAGATGGCGGAGGTGCCTGTAGGGATGTTGAATGGGAAATACAGGGTAGGAAAAGAAGGGAGAAAAATTAAGAAGAGAGGGTCAAGGATAAGAGTTGATCATAAGGAAGGAGTGAGGCAAAGAAGAAGAAAAAGAAGAGGAGGAGAGGGCTTGGTGTGTAGGGGGAGGTCACAAATATGGGGCATGGCATGCAAACATAGTAGGGACAAAAAAGGAGGGAAGAGGACATGCAAGGAAGGAAACGTCAGGGGTTCCAGGGCCAGAAAATGAAGGAAACAGATGGTATGGGGGAGAAGGTGGTGTAGGGCTTCTAGTTAGTAGGGAGTCGGTGCAGGTTGGAAGGGGTGTAGAGGAAAAAAGGGCATGCGAGGAGGAAAGGTACGTTTGGCATGGGGGTGTAGATGGGAGAACAAAGAGATGGTAGAGACGAGCCATATAGGGGAGAAAAAGAAAAGAAAAGGAGGCAGGCCAACCCTCATGGGATTAAAAAAGGGGAAGGAGAGGCTGGGCTAGGCTAAGGGGAAAAAGAACAGAAAAGAAAATGGGGCCTATGTGGGGGAGAAGAGAAAGAAAAGATAATAGTAGTTCAGGCTAGCCTAATGAAGAAAGAGAACAAAAGAAAACAAAGAAAAGGAACAGAAAGGAAAAAGGAAAAGGAGAAAAAGGAAAGGAAAATATTTTTAGAGTTAGAAATAAAAATTAGGCTAAAATTAGCTATTGGGAATAATATTAATTAGTTTGCCCAAAAATTAGGGTATTAGTTTAAGAAAATAATTTTGGTAAACTCAGAGGTTTAGGATTTACTTAATTAAAAAGGGTAAGATAAAATAATAAAATAAATATATTAATTTATTCAATAATATTATTTATTTTTGTAAGTCAAATGTTTACAAAAATAATTAAATCAAAATTTAATGATTAAATTATTTCAAATAAAATGTTAAATATTTAAATTTTAGGTGTTAAAATTTTGGGGTGTTACATGCACGTCTTTATATATGTCTCAAATTTTGTTTACAACTTTTGCCACAAGTGTTATAGAAATTTGTAATCTTGATCTAACACAATGTCTTTTGATACACTATGGTACAGTACCACATGATTCCTATAAGCACTAGTCCTTTGCTTTATGCACTTGATCAACCTTGTTGGTATGAATACTACAACTTGGTCAACCAGTCAACTATAACTCATATCAAGTCTGAACCACTATGAGTTAATGACAACCCAACCAAAAAAACCATATCCCACTTCCACTTAGGAACCTCCAATGACTTAATCAACCCTACCAAATACTTATGCTTGATCTTCACATTCTAATTCATTAAGAATATAGCCACCGATTGTGCAACCTATTGCTTCATAAGGAGACACTAATAGATTTGCTTCAAGTCTTTATATAGCTTATCCCCCTCTAGGATGGATAGAATAAGGCACACTATGGCCCTCTTCTGGAATTTTTCTTTTAAGCTCTCCACATCTTCGAGGAACGCACCACCTGCCTCAAAATTAACTACTATCATCCTCAAAAATCTAAAACCCCACAAGTCTGCCATTTACTATAGCTCATCTAATCCTCTCAAGCTTGATGTCACCTAGCTGACTAGCTCGAATCTTATTAAAGATAGTTGGTGTGATTGCAAGAGCACTCATCCTCATCTCTCAATCTCCTAACCTGATGATCTCTACGCCGATGTCATGAAGCTCCACCATATTTAATCAGAGGATACTAATGAGCTCATATAGTGTGAATTATTCCTACCAAGAGGATATGCTATAATGTTGGTTTTTACCGTTATAGTAGGTCAACTCTAAATTATAGTCCTTAACCAGCTCTAACCATCTTTATTGTCTTATGTTCAACTCTCACTAAGGGAGGATGTACTTGAGGTTCTTATCATATATGAAGAACTTACACTACACTCAACACAAGTAATGTCTCCAAATATCCAAAGCAAAGACCATTATGACTAGCTTAAGGTTATGAGCTAGATAATTCTACTCATGTTATGCTCCTTCAATTAATGAAAAGCATATGCCACCACCCTCCCATTTTTTATTAATACACACCCTAGACAATTTTTGGATACATCACTATATGCCTCAAACCCCTTTCTACGTGATGGCAAGTTAAGCACTAGAGCTGAAGTCAATCTCCTCTTCAACTTCTCAAAATCCCTTATGAACCTATCATCTTACCAAAATCACATCATTGTCTTCAAATAGATAGTAAAAAGGCAAACAACCATAAAAAAGTTTGAACAAAATGCTTGTAGTAGCCTTGAAATCCTAGAAAGTTGCACACCTCACTAGCGTTAGTGTTGGCTACTCTGATACCGTATGAATCTTCAAAGGGTCCACTATACTCCATCCCTCAAGATGACATGTCCAAGAAAGGATATTTCCTCCATCCAAAACTCATACTTCAAGAGTTTTGCATATAACTAATGTGTCCTTAATAGTAATAATGTTTTCCTCAAATATTGCTCATGCTCCTTACGAGTCCTAGAGTAAATAAAAATATCATCAATCAAAGACATTATGAATTGATGAGATAATATTGGAAGTTGTGGTTCATGAAGGTCAAAAATACTACTGGCACATATGTGAGTCCAAAATAAATCACAATGAACTCATAATAGTCATACCTTGTCCTAAAAGTTGTCCTTGGTATGTCCCTCTCGACAATCGCCAACTAATGGTACCTATATTTGAAGTTGATCTTTGAGAACACTATAGCCCCCATATAGCTAATCAAATATATCATTAATCTAAGGTAGAGGATAAAAATTCTTTACCATAACCCAGTTAAACCCCTAGTAAATGATATAGAGCTACAACCTATTGTCCTTCTTCCTAGTAAAAAGGAAATATGCTCTTAAAGGCAATACACTTGGTCAAATGTACACCTTCTCTAATAATTACTCCAACTGAGTGCACAAATTAGCCATCTCAGTTGATGACATATGATAGGGTGTCTTTGACACAAGCTATATCCCTAGTAGAAAATCTATCTTGAAGTCTATCTTACACATTGGCAACATGCTTGGGATCTTATTAAAATTACATTTTGAAACTTGCATACATTCGGAATACCCCTTATCAATAAATCATTAATCTCCAAGTCCCCAACATTACATAAGTAGATCAGGTATCCCTTCCATACTAAGGTGCCAAGCACCATTATAAATATCATCCTCACCGAGGGCTTAGACTTGCATCTTTGATTGGAGATCCTAGCATCCTTTAGTCCCTTAAGAACCACACATAATGTGCAATTTATCACAACCTAGTATTTTAAGAGCATATTCATCCCTAGAATCACGTCAACCTAGTATTTTGAGAGCATATTCATCCCTAGAATCACGTCAAATTTGATAATCTTAATCTCTATGAGATTAACTAAGAACTTGGCTCCACTAATAACTAAGGTTACATAACTATATAGCATAGTATGTGGAAGTCTATCCCCATAAGGAAGCACGAAAGATGTCTCTATCCTATCATAAGGAGCCACAACTATTATAGCTATGAAAGCTATAAAAACAAAGGAATGTGAATAATCAAAGTCGAACACTACACAAGAAAGAAGAGAGAAAAAATAAACATACCTATGACAACATATTCTTGCCTATCAATCTCTGAGTAACTCAATATACTCAAGTGACTTCCTAGAGGTGGCTCTGCAGCACTACCTAAATGCTTCCTTAAATAAAAAGCATGGGACCTCTAAACCCTCTATTATGGAACAATCATACTAGTACTACTATTTTTTAGTTGGGCCTTATGATTTGGAGGCATTTGAAACATTGTACCTTATGTAACATGGCTGCCCTTGGAGGACACTACCTCTAATGATGTGGCACTTAAATCGATGGTATCCCATTCTACCATAGGCATGACACTAAACCAAATTCCCAATGTAGTTAAATCCTAGATGATTCTTGCCACACCACTACCATATGAAGCATCTCAATATTGGTTGACTGGATTACCCTCTATAGTGAGGTGCAAATTTTGATTATTGACTACCTGTGGGATGGAAATGCATCTCTCCACCCTAGCATTGATGGCCCTCAAACCTCTACTTTGCCCTCGACTAGGCACTATAGGCCAATGAAATTAGTGATGCCTCTAAGGCATATTCATACACGACTTGCAAGTCTAGCACATAAGTCCCACTAACATCTCTTGAAGTTTAAAACTCAGCCCCTACAAAAACTGATGAACTTTCATCCTCTCATCAACATCCAACTCTAGTGTAAAATGGACTTGGTAAAGGTAGAAACTATAATACTCTTCCACTATAGACAAGCCTAGTGTAGAGTCCTGCACTTGTCATAATTTCCCTCCTTAGGTGAGTAGGGTAGGAGTGAACCCTAAGCATCTTGACAAATGGCTCCCACTGACATGGAGTGAGTTTATTCAACTATTAACACTCCACCACTCATCAACATGAACCCAAAATTGGAACACTCCAATTCCCACTAGCCTATTCTATGGATAATCACTAGTAACAAATATCTTTTCAAAGTCTCTCAACTAGCACTAAAAGCCATCTATGGTCCTCCTAACCCTAAAAAATTGTTGGGTGGTGATGACCGACCATACAAAACCAATTTTCTAGTTATGAAATTAGAATAGGACGTGGAGGTGGCATATATAGAGCCTTATCACGATGAACTTTTTACCCCATGTAGGCTCCAACTATTTCCATAGAGAACTCAAGTTGTCTATTTATGGCTATAGAACTCCTAAAACACTATACCGCATTAGGGAATATTCACTATCAACTATAATGTTACTACTCATGGAGTTACCACATTGCGCATAAGACCAGTAGTTTGTTTAAATACAAAATTTAAGGCCAACACCCAACCTAAATCAATGCTCATTGATAGATTACACCAGATTTTATGAGCTAGAATAAGGCTGAAGAAATTTATTTTTGTAATGCAACATCAGGAGTTAAAACCAAAGGCTCTCAAACCAACTTGTAACAAAACCAAATTTTGAACAAAAAATTTTCATTTTGAAGATAATGAGGAAGCATAATAAAATAAAATCATAAAATATTATTACCGCATCAACCATGGAAGAGTTGTGATCATCATCTAACATATTTTTGAAGTAAGGCAAAATGAAATAGCAAACAAGGGACGCATGCGCTACCAATATAATAGGAATAATAACAATGATGAGAATGATATAGAAGGGAGAGAAAGATTTACAAAATTCAAATACGTGAATCAAAGCCAAAAGTTAAAATAAATGGAAAGAAGCAAAAACACTCAAACATAGTGGGTTGAAAAATCTATGTGGGTTGGCCTAACTCTTAACAATAGAAGAACCTAACTCTTGATCCCCAAGAAATAGCCAACTATTATCTCACATCATTATCCTCAACATACTCAAGCTGAGAATCATCAACTTGTAGATCACCGTCTACTTGTTGGAGTAGAAGTTGGTGAAATGCCCCGAAAAATTCTAATTTTATAATTTATATTTAAATGATATTTTATTAGAAAATTATTTAAATAAATTATTTTTATTAAAATAAAAGTATAATTAATTAGGGTTATTCAAGAAGATAGTAGTAAATAATTTTTATTAGAAAAGTTTGGTATTTTAAATAATTAAGGATTTTATTTTAAAAATTTATTAAATAAATTATTGTATTTAAAATAAGGAGAAGAAAATAGCGTCAAATTAATATGAATTTTATAAATAATTTAATTGGAGAAATTTAGGGTATTTTGCTAATTAAAATGGAATTTATAGAAAATCTTTTAAAACTCTTAATTTAGCTTAAAAAAAAGGATTTAAAGATTATTTTATTTAACTATTATTATTTTTAAATATCCAAAATATTTTAATTAATTTAAATACGAAAACTAATTATTTTTCCCTTTTCCCTTTTTCCTTTTTCCTTTTCTTTCTTTATTTTTCTTTCTTTTTCTTTCTTCTTTTCTTTTTCTTTTTCCTACCCTTTCCCCATTTGGGCTGCCTCTCCCGCGGCCCACGTCTCCTTTTTCCTTTCCTACGGCCTAGCCCACGCAGCGCAGCCGTTTCTTTTCTTCCGCCATCGGCGCGCTGCATTTCTTACATTTTATGCCCGAAACTCGTCATTTCATTTAATTCACCTTTCACCTCGCGCCGACCGCCCGATTCCCTTCTTTCTTTTCTTTCCCTTGGACTGACCGGTGCAGCCCCCATCTCCTTCCTTCTTCCTCCCCTCTCCTCCGTCGACGCTGCTGCAACTCTCGCCCCCAAAAATGGTGGCGCCGGCTACGAGGACTTTGACCGGATGATTCACCCCTATTTTTATTCCTCTCGAATCGCACATTAGCTTGGCATGACCGGTTACCCTCAAATCTCGCTCATTCTCTCTCTTTGGCTTCGCTAACCTTCGACCCAACCCAAGAAATTGTCGGCCGATTTCTGACGCCGGCCACCCAAACCCTAGCATCCAACACCATCTTGCCGACCTCCAAAACCATAATAACCCATCTAAACTCTATAAATAGCCTAGTTGTGGGATCACATAATAGCTTCATGTAAAATATACTTAGCAGTTATCACATCTAAGATCATGATTATCACATAATAAAGCATGCTTATATAAGAATAATGGAAGACGTAACAATATATATCATTCATTAAATTCATACAAAAATAAACCATAGTTATTCATCCATTTATTAACCAAAAAATTTTCAATTAGTAAGACTTTTTACTCAATCACGCCCAATACTTGACCATGAAAAATTCATGGCGACATAATTTACACAATGGGATATCACACCCACTACATATGATCAAAATACATGAAGCGGGATTTTCTATAGGTATACCACACATCGATTACATCTATTGTGTGGCCTAAAACAAAAGTTATGATACCAAATCCACCATATAGAATCAAAATACATCAAGGGGGTTTGTGCTAAGATACCTCACCCACCACTCCTTGAATACATCTGTCGTGAGGGCTAACAAAAAAATTTGGGGTAGCACACCCACCTAAACAACAGACATATAAAGTGCCATTGAGCATGTACAAGGAAAACTCAACCACCTTACCCAAATACTGATTCCATATTGGACACCACAATATCTATCCCATACCTTATAAATATGCAAATACCCTTACTGAACATAAACTTATAAACAAGGAATATAGCTACTGAGTGAAAAGATAAAAACACAAGGCAACCTACCCATTAACTCTCAATTAGCTACCCAAGAGTGGGAGAAAAAGGCTTGAATGAAATCTTAATCCCCATTATTAAAATTATTAAGTGATATCATAAATTACAACTCAACTCCATTAACAAATAATTGAATGTTTATATGTAACACCAAACTTAACCAATATGGCTTTCAAATCACACTAAATTATTCCTCATTTTATTTTTCCGTAGTTCCATTTATGAATGACCAAGATCTTGATTTGATGTTACAAACTAAAAAAATTAAAATAAAAGCCTCAAAGAAAGAGCAAAAAATAATAAATAACATGATGAAATCAAGTGCTACCAATTAATCGTTCATTAGAACCAGTACCAAATCTATGGGAAAAATAAATGCACAAAAAAAAACTAGTCAACTAGTTGGTTTAATTGATCAACTATTCATAAGAATAATCAATGGGTTTGAGCGGATCAGTGGATGGGTTTAAGCCAACACCACACCATTCTAGACACAAAATAGATAGTTGATAGGTCTATAAGAATGATCGACTATTTACAAAACTAGTTAATGGGTGTTTGAAACCGATTGATTTTTCACATGAGCCATATGATGTAATCATCAAGCTGATAGATTGTTTGTGCAAATCAACCAATAGTTTCAACTAATCAACCGACTAGTCTAGGTGAAACAATGCACAAACACAAGTATATGTACTCAATAAAAAGCACATGCTTTCCAAAATATTTCAATCATGCTCTTATGTTATAAAAAAAACATACTCTATAACTAAAATGTATAAGGATAAATGGTAGAAAAATTGATATACACCACACTCAAGGTAAGTCACCAAACTTATGGTGAATATCAAATACTCAAAAACATGCTCTGAACTATAAAGGTATAAACATTCCACATGATTGATTTTAAGGACTTAAAAATAAAACATATAAACCATAGAACACACCAAGAACATGAACCCACATTGAACAACATAAATTCTTAGTCTTTTTAAAAATATATATGTCTTACCTCCAAGCCAAATCTTCTAGTACAAGAATTTACTTCTTAACTTGATGGCCTAACATAAGAATCATGGATTATTAAGAGAACCAAGAATAAAAAATCAAAACTCCCTAATAAAACCTGATTAAAAATCAAAACAGAAGAATAAGAAAAGAAGAAGCACAACTCAACCTTTTTTCATAACATATTTCAAGGAGGATAAATGTAGGTTCTTTAACCTTTTTATATACCTTAATAATTATTTATTTAAAAGAGAAAAAAGGGATATTTAAGGATAATATTAGGAGAAGCGATTAGGGAAAAATAACTGAGTAAAGGAGGGAATTCATGAGGAAAAGCCTCTATTTTTCTAGTATAAGGGAAAAGAAGGGAAATGAAGGAATGCCTAACACTTAGCAAAATAACCAAGAGAAAGAAAGGAAGGATAGAAAGTGTTGAAAGTTAAGGTTTAAATTAATTAGAAAGTAAATCCTAAAGGAGGATGGGTCTCTATATATTAAAGGCAAAAGAGAGGGATAGTTGACTTTGGTTGAGAAAGGGAACCTAAAGTGTAAGAAGGAAAATGATGAAGATGAGGGTGGTTGAGTGCAATTGATGCATAAATTAAGCAAATGGCTCAAGCTAACAAGGAAGAATGGTGGAGAGGGAATCAATCACTGCCAAACTCAAAAATGAAGAAGGTGAGAAGAAAAGGAAATGAGGAGTTATTTGATCTACACATATCCCTTTAGATGAAATAATCAAACTCACCACCCTAGGTAACAAACCTAAAGATAAAGAGTGTAAGATTTTTAAAGTGTAAGACAAAACCCTTAACTTGAGTTTTAAATGTGGGAGTGAGCATAAAACTCTCTAAATTTCATGCAAGGTAGTATATGATCTAATTCAAGGGGAGCAAACACATACATGGGGGTGTTAGGATCCTTGAGATACAAAATGACCATCTATATCTGACTAGATTACTATCCCCAATACTTATTTCCATCATAACCTAAATATCTAATTAAGAAAGTAGAAATAAACTCTTACATACCATATTTCAAAACATAAAAAAAATACATCATATGCCCAAGCCCCTAGGTCACCCATTTATGGGGAGATCTAAAATTGTTGGGCATTACATCAATATCTAAGTGACAACTAGCTAAAACTAGGAAAACTTAAAATTCTATCAATGCTTAAGTGCTCCATTATCTGCTTGGTACAATTAAGCTATAATCTAACTAAAAATAATTTCTTTTGTGGTGCCACTCATTTCTTCTCAAGTCAATCGACAAGGGTTACACATGTGCTGATTGTTGCCTTTTTTACGTAGACCAAGGGTGTAAATTTTTTTGTGGCATGGTTAACCTTGTATGGTTTTATCTTCCTAGTACAATTAAGCCACAATCTAACTAAAAATAATTACTTTCATGGTGCCACTCATTTCTTCTCAAGTTAATCAACGAGGGTTACACATGTGTTCATTTTTGCCTTTTTTACGTTAACCAAGGGTGTAAATTTTTTTATGGCATGGTTAACCTTGTATGTTTTTTTAAAAAAAAAATTAGCCAATTACATGGGTGGGAAATTCGACCCTTTTTTGCTAACAAGTTTGAGTTAGATTTTCAATTTTAATTGGCTAGGTGTGTTCCATGTTGGGATGAATTAACCCATGAGAAAATGTGTTGGCTTGGTGTGTTCATGCATGGATTGCATCCTTAGCTAATAAATTTTTTCCAAGTTAGGAATGTTTTGATAATTTCTAACTTATAGAAATTAATTAGCAGATTTTTATAATTTGATGGGAATTCTCCTTCATCATTCTCACTTTCTTGAGAAGGATCCCCCACATCATTGTATGGCTCATCATTTAAATAAGGAATTAAATCTTTCATATTAAATGTGTTTGATATATTCCCCATTTCTTATGGTAACTCGAGTTGTATGCATTGTTTCCCATATTCTCATTAAACTCTAAGGCATGAAATTTTTCTTTATTTTTGTGGAAGTATCTCATTTTGAAGGTGTAACCACACAAGGTCCCCTGGATCAAAATTTTGTTCTTTACGGTGCTTTTTTTCTTTTTTCTTATTCATTTCATTAATTCTCTCAATTTGGGATCTTACTTGTTTATAATGTTGCTCAAATGCTTTTACCCTATCACTAGCCTCAAAACTAACATGTGATTTGATTGGGAGGGGTATAAGATCGATGAAAATGGTAGAGTTTGCTCCAAAAACTACTTCAAAAGTGGAGTGACCTATGGCATAAGTAGGGAACCTATTATAAACAAACTTAGTATGACTTAGCTTGAGATCCCAAAATTTCTAAAATAAGATCCTTAAAAGCATTGTGATCATATAGTTGGTGACCTTAGTCTAACCATCTGTTTAAGGTGATAAGTGGTACTAAATATAAATTTACTAGCAATTAACCTTTATAGAGTCTTCTAAAAATAGGTAAGAAACTAAGTATCCTTATTAAAGACAATTATTTTTAGGATACCACGTATCCTAACTATCTCCTTAAAGAATAGATAAGCTATGTAAGAGGCCTCATGTCTTATGACAAGGGGAAAATGAGATATCTTAGAGACTTGGTCTTCCACTACCATAATAACATCATTTTCCCTTAGGGTCTTAGGCAATGCTAATATAAAGTCCATTCTGATGCAGTCCCACAATTAATGTGAGACAAGCAATGGAGTATAGAGGTCTTGATGGAAATGACTCTTGGACTTTTGGATAGTAGAATCTTACCATGACCTCTTATACATCCCCCACCATATTAGGTAAAAAAAGTGTTTATGGAGTACATCACATGCTTTTTTTAAGCCAAAGTGGCTAGTTAACCCACCTCCATCCACTTTTGAAACCAGCAACTCATGAACCAAACTCTTAGGGATGGACAATTTGTTGTTCTTGATGAGAAATCAATTTTATGTCACATAGGGCCCATAATCCTTGTCTTGATCTTCAAATAACTTAGAAAAATCTTGATGACCTTGATAAAGCTACTTCACGTAAACAAACCCTAGGACGCAAGCTTCTAACAAGGATAACATGTAATGCCTCCTAGAGTAGGTGTCAACTACAACATTTGCCTTGTCACTCTTCTATGTGGCTACAAAGGAAAAGGATTGTAAAAACTTGATCCATCTATTATACCTAGTGTTGAAATTTAGTGACTCATTTATTTACCCATTTATGTACTTTAGGGACTCATGATTAGTATGCAATATGATTTGGGATGACCTAAGGTAATGGGGCCAATGATCTAAAATACTAACAATGGCATAGATTTCATTGTCATAAATGTTATACTTAGAGCAAGAGTCATTGAGTTTTTCACTACAGTACGTGATAGGATTACCTTCTTATAGTAAAACTATTTCAATGCCCACTCCACTTGCATCACATTCCACCTTAAACGCTTTGGCAAATTTAGGAAACCTTAGAATGGGGGCTTCATTCAATTTTCCATTGGTCAACTGAAAGGCTTCTTAGGTGAATTTGGTCTTAAATATCACCCCATTCTTGAGGAGCTTGGGGATAAGAGCTAGTAAGGTACTAAATACTTTAATGAACCAACTATAAAATGTGGCAAGCCTATAGAAGGACCTAAATAGTGTAATGGTTGTGGGTGTAGGTTGCATTCTTATCGCCTCCACCTTTAAATCATCCCTTGAGATGCCTTCTTGAGATACAACAAGCCTTATGAAGATGAATTGTCACAAAGAAGTCACCCTTCTCTAGCTTTCCAGATAACTTGTTCTTCTCAAGAGTTACAGATATAATCTTGAAGTGCCTTAAATATTCTTTACTATTGCAAGAGTACATAAGAATGTTATCAAAATAAAATATAACAATCTTTGAAATGAAAGGCCTTAGGACCATGTCAATAAGTCTTATGAAAGCGCTTGGTGTGTTTGATAATCTAAAGTACATGGCCATCCACTCACACCAGGCTCCTTTATTTTGTAAGACTCTCTTCCATTCATCCCCATTATTTATTCTGATTAAGTAATTAATTACATCGAAAGTCAATTTTTGAGAAAAAATGACCAATGTGAAAAAATTATGACATGTTATCAGCTCTAGTGTGGTGTACTTATACTTGATGGTAATGTTCTTGATAGCTCTACTATCTACACACATCATTATAGAGCCATCAATTTTTGGTATCAATAGGGAGGACAAGATACATGGACTAAGGGATTCACGTATGAAACCCTTATTTATCAATTCATCCATTTGAATTTGTAATTCCAAAGCTTTTTTTGTAATCCCCAATAATTTTAAAAACCTATAAAATAATAAATAGCTTTTTTAGGGAATAATTAGATTTTAAATTTATTTAATTTAATTATTTTATGGATTTTAGAGTATATAAAGTTGTAAAAGGATATTTAATGAATTAAAATAAATATTTTATTATTTTATCATAATCATTTTATTTAAATAATTTTCTAAACCGATATTTTACTAAAATTATCCTTTTTAAACCCATATATGTAGTTATATTAAATTAAATTATTAAATAAATTTATTACCCAAAAAATATTACACTCTATTATTTTATAAATTAAATTATTATAATTCCCCCAATTTTTCCTTTTTCCTTTTCCCCTTTTTCTTTTCTTTCTCCTTTTTCCTCCTTTCTTTCTTTTTCCTTTTTTTTCTCCCTTCGGGCCGCCCACACTAGGCCTGCCTCCCCCTCCTTTGTGCAATTGGGTCATTGGCCTATATCACCCTCTCCCCTTCCTTCCTTCTCTTGCGCACGTCGCAGCCCAAACCCCCCTTCTCTTTTCTTTCCTCCTTCCCCCTGGACCAGACTGGCCTAACCTTTCTTCCCCTACACCTGCCCTGCCCCTCCTCCCCCTTTCTTTCTTCTTCTACCTTCTGCCCGACCTGCTCTTCCACGTCCACACCCCGAGCATGCCTGACCACTGCCTGCAACTGCCACCCCGACCACCACCTACCTCTCCCTCTCTCCCTCTATCTCTTCCCCATCCTTTTATTCCCTTTTCGGACCCAAACAAACCCTGGTCCACAGCCCGCATGCCCCTTTTCTTTTCCCTATTCTCCCCTCCCTCTCTCTACCACTAGACCACCTCTGCCACCCAACTACCGCCCCAATAGGCCACCTACTCCCCCTGTCTTTCCTTCTCCTTTTTCTTAACCTCACTAGCCTTTCCTACCCCACTTTTATTCGACCCATTCTTCCTCCCCCGACTTCTTTCTCTCCTTTCCTTCTCCTTCCATTTCCATCCCTATTTTGCACCACCGTCCCGTTCCGCTGCTTCCACCGCCACACCAACCACCTGCACCATCCCTTTCCACCCTCTACCTCATCTCTAAACCACCACAACACCCCCCGAGCCATCCTATAGCCCCACTTCTTCCTCCCCTCTTCTTATCCTCTTCTTTTTCTCCCTTCTCGGCAACCTCCCAACACCGCCTCCTTCCACCACCTCTACTGCCTCCCAAGACACCAACTTACGCCCTACAGCCTCCTCTACTACCCCCATACCTCCTTTGGTCGAAATCGACCCTTGCAGCCCTTCATTTTTCCCTCCCTTTTCCTTCCTTCTTAGCCATGTCCACCTTGGTAGCCCCCTACATAGCCCCGCCGCTACCGTCTACGCCATCCTTGGCCGCCAACAACCTATCCCCAACCACCACCTACACCCCCTCTTCACTCCTATGCCCTTCCCTTTCCCTAAATCCTCCCCCATCTACCTTCTTTCCTGGCCCCGAAACCCTAACCCAAAATTGACTCCCTTTTCTTCCCCTTATGCCATTTTGAGCCATTATCCCCCTTGTTTTGCATGCAGCTCATGCTACATGAGTAGCGTGAGTTGCTGCATGCCTTGGTATATTTTGGTTAATGAGTTTTAAGGTATAATAATATTTAAATTAAGTATTTAACTAATTAAGTGTTATAAAGTCTTATGCTTTGGTTTTCTCATTTCTAATATGATAAGTATTAATGTTATTTTTAGGTATTGGTTTTGCTAATCAAAGCTTGAATCTTTAACTAGGATACCGGTAAGGTTCGTTTTTGTAGGAATCTAAGGTAATCGTTAAACCCCACATAAACGCATGGATAAACGTATGTTAGCACATTAGGGTTTTTAATATGTTATTATGCTTGATATATCTTGTTTAACATAATATATGTAGTTTCTTGTGTTGATTGATAAAAAGGAAAGCATGCTAGTTTATATGATATGTATTGAAGAAATGATTAAGGGAGGAGCTTTGTTATTCAAGAAAGTGTTAAGTATATATCTATGTTATATTATGTTATTGTGACCATTGATCTGTGAATAATATTATTGTGAGCTCTAAGGGCATTTTAGTGATATGTCTTATGTAAGAGTATGGCCTAATATGTGTGGACATTAATGAGTATTATGTTGACATATAATAGTTGGTGGAATTGGATAATGAGAATGGAGTATTATTATTAATATTCATGTAGTGATGATAACTTAATAAAAGTAGTGTAATAAAAGGGCAAAATGGCAATTTGTAAGTAAAAGGGTATTGTGGTAATTTTGAAAGAGAAGGGAAAAATGGTAAATTTGTAAGTAAAGGATATTATGGTAATTTTGAAAGGGAAAAAATGCTGAATTTATAAATAAAAAGAAAATTTTGGTGAGGCCATAGCCAGCACGTAATTTAAACCCTCTTATTGTCAATTGTAGTACTAGTAAATAAGGGTATCGTTATAGGCTAGGGATTGAGAGGGGTCACCTCTATCTAACTAGCTTAAAATAAAAATAAAAATCCTAAATAACACAAAATAAATAAATAAGAAAAATACTAATGGGGGTTATAAAAATAAAAATAATAAATAAAATAAAATAAATAATAATAATAATACTAATAATAATAATGGAAAACAATAGATATGATAAAGTTGCTAGGGAAATCAAAATCCACCACTAGATTAGGTCAAAATATAATATTTATTTCTAAGTCAATATTTAATCGTGAGAATGAGATCGACCAAGTTGTACACCAAAAGCAGGTCCATACACCTTATATTACTTCCCTTAATTAATTAATACTACAAAGCACCAATATTAGCCCTATTAAATACTAGCAGTAGAGCAGCAACAAGCGGCTCCTATATTTAACTAGATTTAATGCATTAAGTGTAATTGGAAGGCTATCAATCTAAGTACCCAAACTAGTACACAAAGCATGTCTAGCTGTATTTCTTTTCCTTGAGCCACACGTATCTAAACATTTTACTACTTTGGTTAATATCACAAAACTATTAGGTGAATTGTTATCTAACCAAGATACAATTTATAAATATAAATTCTAGTATATTTATATGGCCACCTAGCAGGTAAATAATCCTACATACTATCACTTATGAGGAAACCAGAACAAGGTATGCACCAAATAAATTATACTTGATAGAATTATATATATAAACGATAGCAATTAACATAGAGTCAAGGAACAATCTCATGAAAAACAGAAAATAAAATTATATCTCAAACCCTAATCTCGGGTTTCAATTAATTTCCTAGAAATAAATAACCAGCCAGCCATAATTATAGAATTAATTATACAGAAATATATATCTAAAATATAAATTAAAACAAGAGAAAGAAATAACCAGAATTAGTTATAAATAAAAGATCAAGAATTTATTCAGATAAAAATTAATTTTATCTAAAATAAATTCTACCGGTATAAAATCTTCCCTCTTATTTTCTCTTTTCTTTGATTTAGGTTTTCGTGCACTTAATTTCTTTTTCTTTTTTCATTTTCTGGCTGACACTTCCTTCGTCGTACGTGTGTCGAGGCTTTGACCTGTGCACTTAATTTCTTTTTCTGGCTGTGTTTGTTTCCTTCGGCCGAGTCTCTTCATGGTCCTTTTCTTTGTCCCTCTTGACGGCTCATACTCCTCAGCGTCCGAGCCT
Organism: Tamarix austromongolica; assembly: GCA_039764185.1. Taxonomy (NCBI): domain Eukaryota; kingdom Viridiplantae; phylum Streptophyta; class Magnoliopsida; order Caryophyllales; family Tamaricaceae; genus Tamarix; species Tamarix austromongolica. The sequence continues at coordinate 19,172,124 of CM077808.1, read as the reverse complement.
CTGAAGGCTCTCCCTTCCTTCTTTTGTTGTGTCTCGTATCTTTTTATTCTTGTGCGTTCGCCCGATGCCGCCCCCTTCTCCTACGGCTCTTTCTTTTTTTCTTTCGTGCCGCACTTCTCCTTTCCATGTTAGCCTTGCTGACCTTCCGCAGTTACTCCCTCCTAACGCTCATTTTCTTCTTTGTCCTCCTGCGCCCCCTTTTCCACGTCAACCCTTATTTTTTTCGTGTTGCTCATTTGGTTCCTCGCCACTTTTCTTTCGTTGTTCCCTGGCCTTTGGCCATTGATCCAAAGGTCCAATTTCTTTTTTTTATTTCTCTTTTCTTTTATTTAAGAACAATACCTGCAAAATAAAATTAAATAAATATTAATAAATAATATTTTATTCTAAATTTACTTAATTCATATCATTTTAGCTTAAATAATAACATTTATAGAATTATTACCACTTAAGCATAAAACTAAAATTATTCACCCATCTTACTTAAATAAAATGCTAAAAACTAAGATTATAAGGGTATAAAATGTGTCAAAATATGATCTTATCAAAGGGAAAAATGGTAAATTTATAAATAAAGGGTAAAATGGTAATTATAATAATTGAGAAGGATAAAATGGTAATTATGATAATTGAGAAGGGTAAAATGATAATTATGATAATGGAGAAGGGTAATTTGGTAATTTAACCAACAAAAGGGTAATTTGGTAATTATGATAATGGATAAGGGCAATTCGGTAATTATGAGATTGAAGGGTAATTTGGTAATTTAACCAACAAAAGGGTAAATTGGTAATTAAGATAATGGAGAAGGGCAAATTGGTAATTTAACCAACTAAAGGGTAATTTGGTAATTATGAGTTTGAAGAAGGGTAGTTTGGTAATTTAACCAACTAAAGGGCATATTGGTAATTACGATAGTGGAGATGGACAAATTGGTAATTAAACCAACTAAAGGGCAATTTGGTAATTATGAGATTGAAGAAGGTTAATTTGGTAATTTAACCAACTAAAGGGCAAATTGGTAAATTATGATAATGAAGAAGGGCAATTTGATAATTTAATCAACTAAAGGGCAATTTGATAATTATAACAAAGGAGAAGGGCAATCTGGTAATCTAACCAACCAAATGGAAAATATGATAAGTGTAAGGTGATTGGTAAACTAAACTAAGTAAGGATGTGTTTAAGAATAACTAGGTGTGTGGTAAGTGCCTTGTGTGTCATGTTGTGTACTTTATGATTAATGGTGAATTACTTATAGCGCAGATTGGAGTTGAGGTATGCTTATGTGAATTCCTTATGGCATGTGTACCATGATGATATGCGTTGTGCTTACAAGGTTATATGATGTGACCCTCTAGGACATGCATGCTAGGATGTCTAATAATATGATATGGGGTGAAAGGATAAAAAGGAACAAATGGGAAGTGAGTTGACTAAGAGGACATGAGATTGACCCTATTATCTCATGATCCATAAGGGGACAAATAAAAAGGAGGTTATGATCAAAATGAACGAGTGATGTGACTCTTGCATGGGAAATTTCTAGGGTTTGCATGGAGTGGATGGAGTCCGCATGGGAATGATCCTTACGTAAGAAAGGTGCTAGGGTTTGAGTAGTCAACTAGGGTTTCACGATCATATGTATAATTGGTGAGTAGAGCAATGGGGTTTGGGTTGAATCTAAATGAGATAAGGTGTTGGACGATAAAAGAGAGGTTGGGCCACATAGGTCTAATTAGGGTTTCAAGGGAAAACCCTATAGAGTGGTAGTGAGAGAATTTGAATTTCATAAGGTGATGGGCCTTAACCCACACCCTTAGGAATTGGTTTTCATCAGGAGTAAATATAAGGTGAAATGGATGTTGGGGTGTGATAAGAGGCGCAAAGGTCTCAAGATATGGGACGGGCCCTCCCGGGAGGATAGAAGTAGGCATGCATGTCAAGGGTGAAATACTTTCAAATAAGATACGAATAAGACACTAATTATTTAAAGAGGAAGATTATTGGGTTGTGCCCAAACTGATCCACCGGCATAATAGTGGCTAGGTGCCGGGGTGCCCTAGAGACCGATCCACCAGCGTATAATAGTGGTTAGGTGCCATCTGCCCTATAAGTGACCAATCCACCGGCTATAATAGTGGGGGATCCCGAGCTCAATAAACCAAACACTATGTAATTATAGTGGAACACCATGAGAATTAGGGCCAGACCGATCCACGGGCATAATAGTAGCCAAGAGCTCTTGCCTTGGAGACTAATCCACAGGCAAAAATAGTGGTCAGGAGCATTATGCCCTGTATGTTTTCGATCCATCGGCTATAATAGTGGGGTTCCCACACTCACATGGATATTTATAAAATCTGAAAGATGAATGAATGATGATAGACTAATGGCTTAAGGCTTGGAAGTATCAATTGTACATCATGACTTATTAATCTTTGATGGATTTGTCAAGTATGTGATTATGTTGTGTGCATTCTCTTTATTTATGTATATAGTATTGTGTCATGTGTTACATTGCGGGCCTACTTTTAAGTGTTTTTTATAGGGTTACTCAGTACCATAGTACCGAAATGTTCTATTCGTGAGACCCCTGCCTATTCAATGGGTAGTATCCCTTGCAAGTCCTTTTTCAGGTGCTACTCAAATGGGCAATCGGAAAGAGCGTAAGGATTGTTCATAAATTGATAGGGTTTCATTATTCTCTTTTTAGCTCTTGGTTTTAATGTAACTTGTATTCTTGTAACCACCATTGGTGGATTTTATTCTTGTAAATGGTTTACTGTGCTACTTTGATTTTTAATATGGTTTGAATTTCTAGTAATTGGTATTTTATTCTTTTAGCCTTATCACTTGGTAGTAGAACAGTATGAGTAAACCGGTCCGGTACTAAGTATGGTAGTAATATCCCCAAAATTCATAAGTCTTGTTATTTCGCTTCCGCTAAATCTCTTAATAAAGCGAAATTTTTCCATACTCAATTTTGGGGGTGTTACATTTTTAGGGTTGTATATGTAGGTGAGTTTTTTTTTAAGAGTAGCATTAGGAACCAAATCAATGTGATGCTCTATACTTCTCAAGGGAAACAATTCACTTGGTAGGAAAGTTGGGGAAATGTCCCCAAACTCCTCCAATAGTGAGTTGACCCAAGGGTCAAGGGTGGTATTTCCTTCATTACCATTAAGTACTAGCAACAAATACATGGTTTTCCCTTAGTTATAGCCTTGTATAATCCTCTACCATCTAAGAACAGGGACTTATTATATTAGGTGGCCTCCCTAACAAGTGATGACCAATTAACATGGGGAGTAAGTACAATAGTCTTGTTGGAAAACTAAAGACAATAAGTGTTCTTCCTACCATCATACTTGACACTCCTATAATATTGACAAGACATAACTAATAATAAGTGACATGCATCTATAGGAACTACATCACATATAACATTGTCTTGGTAGGATTTACCAATAGAAAACGAGATAACTACTTGTTTAGTGACATCTACTACATTGTCATCATTAAGCCATTGAAGCTTGTAGGGTTGTGCATGTGTGCTAGTGTCAAGTCTCTTCACTAGAGTGCATGATTCTATATTCGAGTAACTCCCTCCATCCATAATAAGAAAGTAAACATTACCATGAATCATGCACTTAATATAGAAAATACTCTCTTTTTGCATATCTCCCATAATCTCTCTAGTATGTAGAACCCTCCCCATCACTATTAAGGCTTCCTATATATCTCGTGGTGCTACCTCATGGTCTTCCTCCTCATGGACTGAGTTGATCCCATCCTCTTTCCCTTCTAAATTTGACTTTTCCAAGTCCAAAAGGATCAAAACTCTTTTGTTTGGACACGCATTTTAGTAATGTCCAATGCATTAGCATTTGAAGCAACAAACTCCTCTTCCCCTACTCAATTATCATTCTTGTTTTCCTTTACCTTTGACATCAAATGCTTTAGATTTAAAGGTTGGCCTTGATGGAGAGGGTTCCTCTTTGTCCGAGCCCACATTCGGCTTTGGGGAAAAATGTTGTTACCTCTTATCATTCTTATGCCTCTATACTTTGAGGGATAGATGAAATAGTTCATCTAAAGTATATCACCTATTCATTTCACCTTTCTTATTATATCATTCCTTAGGCCCCCAATTAACCTAGACATAGTACGCTCCTCCACCTCCTCAAGTTTGAGCCTCATCATCAATCTTTTGAACTATTCGATGTAGTCCTCTACACTCAAAGAGCCTCATCTTAGGGAGGATATCATATTATAAAGGTCTTAGGTGTATTTCTCTACACTCAAAGAGCCTCATCAAGGGATGACATCTTATTATAAAGTTCTTAGGTGTGTGAGGGTGGTAAAATTCGTTCCCTCATCAACCTCTTCATTTTGAGCCAACACTTCACCTTGGATTTGTGCTTCCTCCTTTGCTGGTGAGTTAGGCTTTGCCACCACAAAGAATTATGACCCTTCAACTTTAGCTCCACCACTTTGAAAGCCTTTTCATTACCGTATGATTTTGCTTCGAACATTCTTGATCACCTTAGTTCCTACTCTAGAAAGTTTTCTAGGTCATAAGATGGATTAAAATTTAGGACTTCCATCTTGATAGTCCTTTTTGTGGCACCTTCTCCTCCTTGTAACCCTAGATGAGACACTTGATTATGATCTAGATATGCCTTCATCTTCCTCTATACTCGGTTGGTCTTTATAATCTTGAGGGGTTAGGTTATTTGACTATACATGGGTTGGCATTTGAGGCTAGAGTCTCCAAAATACTCTCTCATGATGCTTTGGAGTGTTTCTATGGCTTATTCCCTCCTTGGATTATGTGCTTCATAAATTTTTAAGATTCTAGGTGGGTACTCTCACACGGTGCTTGAAGTTGATGAAAGCAAAGGATAGGATGTTCAAATATGTGGTATGACCAAGAAGTGTTGGGTGGGTAGAAATTTTGTTTCCTAGTGTGTTTGAGCTTAGATAAAGGGTAGGGTGAGGGAAAATGAAAATGTAAACTCTCAAGTAGTAACCTTGAGTTTACTATGAGAAAAAAAAAACTAAGAATAATAAACTTTTATCCTTGAGCTTTGATACCAATTTGATGCATTAGCTGAACAAATGGCTTAAGATAACAAGGAATAATGATAGAGAGGGAATTAGTTACCACCAAAATAATAAATGAAGAAGGTGAGAAGAAAAAGGAAATGAAGAGTTATCAAGTACTCACATTCACCACCCTTAGTAACAACGATATAGATAAAGAGTGAGATTTTTGAAGTGTATGAAAACATCCTTTTTTTGAGTTTTAAATATAGGAATGAGCACAATATTTTCTAGATTTCGTGCAAGGTAGTATATGATTTTATTCAAGGGGAGATAGCACATAAATGGGGTTCTGTTAGACTCCTTAAGTTATAAAAATGGCCATACTACCTTCCATGGTTGACTAGATTACTATCCTCAATACTTGGTTACGACACAAACCAACTTTCTAGTTAAGAATATTGAAATAAGCTACTACATACCAAATGATTTTAAAATATCAAAAAACAATACACCATATGTCTAAGCCCCTAAGTTAGCAATTTATGGGGAGATATAAAAGGATCAGATATTATATCAATCCCTTATTGGCAACTAGCTAAAACTAGGAAAAGTTAACAATCTATAATGGATAAGTGATCCATTATCAAGACGGAACAAGTAAGTCCTAATCTAACCCAAAAATAAGTGCTTGTATGCTACCACTCCTTTATTTTCAATTAAATCAAATAGGTCTGCACTTGTGCTAATTATTCTCCTCTTTTATGTGGCCTAATGGTGCATAAATGGTTTGTGCATGGTTAACCTTACATGGCTTGATTTTTGAAATTTTTTGACTAGTTTCATGGGACGGAAATGGATGACTTATTTAGGTTGGATTTCATAATTTATTTGGCTAGGTGTGAGCCATGTTAGGCTAAGTTAAGCTATGGGAAAATGTGGTGGCTTGGTCAACTCATGTATGGCTTGCAGCCTTAACTAATAATTTTTGTCCTAGTTATAATTTGTTTGGCACTTTCTAACTTAAATGAATTAATTAGCAAATTTATATCATTTGAGGGAGATATTTTTGCATCAACAATCAGATGATGGCAAAGATAGTCAAATAAAGGGTGAAGGTAAAGGATGGTCTGCGTGTAGTCATAACTGCCAGATGAAAGGGAAAAACGTAACTAGAGGGATAGTAGGTGAAAAAGTAGCTTAAAAGTACTTTTGAATAATTTTAGCTAAATGAAATCATAGAACAATTTAAATATTCTAAAAATAATTCTAATGCACCAAAATATGCTTATTATCACAAAGAGACTCTAATTAAAAAAATAAACATTGAAAATAGAATCAAAGCTACAATAGAAAAGGATATGAAACCACAACATAATCACTCAACCAATTTGGGTAGCTAGCCAACTGGTTATCCTAGAAATAAAAATGCAATTCATTGATCATACAAGTCGATCAATTTACAAACTTTATTGATTAGTACGTCTAAAATTCATATACTTACTGAAATTTCAAGCTCTTTTTAAAACCAAAACTAATTTATTTTATATTAACATAATTTTAAATATACTTTTAAAGGATTTTAGAGTGGGTTATTACAAACAATAATATAGATATGATAAAAAAAAACTGATGAGATTACCTTATTAAAGTCAATGCATTTCTTCTAACTAAAACCTCTAACAACAAGATGTGCCTTACATTTAATATCTTCAACCCTAGGTATGCTTTCTTTATATTTAATGATCCATTTACAACTCAATTATCTTTAACTCTTGGATAGCTCAACCAACTCCCAAGTATCATTCTTGTGAAAGCTCTCAATTTCTTCATTTATGACAACAAGTTTCTTAGAAGAATTAGCACTAGATATAGCCTCATAATTAGGGTTATTAATGAGTTGAGCCAGGGTAGGTTTAGGCTCATCTTGTTTAATAAATGAGCCTAAAAATAAAGCTTGAGCTTGGCTTGTTTATAAACGAGATAAGCTTCTAACGAGCCAATGCGTGAGCTTTTGTGGTAATGAGTCCAGCTCTCAAGTTTTTGCACTATTAATGAGCTCAAGCCTAAATGTAGTATGCTCAATCTTGGCTTGTTTAATAATCAAGCCAAGCTCAAGCCTAATTTTTAAGCTTATTTAGCTAAACAAATGAGTCAAGCAGAGCCTTTAACAAGCAGAGCTCAAAAAGCTCTCGAGCCATCTTGGTTCATTAACAGCCCTACTCATAATAAGTAGTAGGCTTAACACATTTGGAAATCTCTTCAACAATCACTAAATCATAACCAATTAATCCATTAGCATCTCAATTTATATATCTAATGGCCTTTTAAATATTTCTCATTGATCAATCAAGAGCAATAAAATAACCATCCCATTTTGGATGAGACTAGTATTAAATTCCATATGGTCAACAACACTAGCATCACTTCTTGATTGTGTAGATGAGGAAGAGGCAACACTATCATCTGTATTTTTTAGGCCTCACTTTTAACTCCACCTTCTTACTTGTACTCTGCTTATCACTAGTAGTAAATGAGGAAATAATGGATTTTCTTGCAGAAGATAATAGTGCATTTTCATTAAATGTAATATTCCTAATGTTATATATTATATTTGAAACATTTAAAATGAATCATTATATGTTAAATTGTCCTAATAACCATACATCTACCTTGGAATGAAAAATAAGACATGTTACTTACTTCTGTAGTGGTGGACGTGAAATTAATAAGTAATATTTGTTTATAATCTAATTTTTACCTGCTCTAATATATATATATATATATATATGAAGGAAATGAATAACATGAAATTATTATGTGGGATTTTTAGTAGATTAAGGATAAGGACTTCCCAATAAATCCCTAATTTATTGAAGATATTTTCCATTTTATTGTCTATATTTTCTAATATCTAATATATTGGCAACAAATTTATGATTTTTTTATTTGTAGTGGATTAGCCATTTTAAGTATTGGATGGCAAAAATTCCACTAAATAGTGGTAGATATGTTATAGCGGAAGGGCTACTTAATTGTATGAGAGTTAGCTGTAGAAATTGCTTCAACCTAAAACTCATGTCAATACCACAAACTTTGCATTAGAGAGCATAACTCTATTCTATTAAGGCTACCCAACTAATGTAGAGTCATGTTAATGTGCTTCACAACTCTATTTTACTAAGGCTTCCCAAATAAAGTATTATTTTTATCAATATCATGATCTACACATAACTCATTCAAATTATTCTTAATGAACGCTAACCCATTATATGCCCTACGGTTCTTAACCTTCTTCCTATTTTGGTTCTAACTAGAGCTTCCCACTTCTCTAAAGTAGTAAAGGCCTCATTTTTTTGGCATAGGAAAAAAAATTCTTTTGAAAGAAATCATATATCATATTTCATCATATAGTCCCTACCACAATCGGAAGATACCTTGATGGTCCCCACAAGTGATATTGGATCTAGTCTAGAATACCCTTTATATGATGTGTTTCGATAGAAAATCCAACCTTTGTCTTCTTCCCAAATACACAATATTAAGAAAACTCCAAATTTCATGTATCATTACCAATATGACCCTTCTTTCTTAAAACATTCATATTTTTCTCACTAATATGGCCCAAATGCATATGCCATAATTGTGTGAGGTCTTCCTCAAACATATATAAGGATATTGCAACTAAACTTTTCATAATAGAAACTTGCAAGATATAAATACTATCATGTCTGTTAAACTTCATCAAGATAAGAGAACCTTTAAAGACCTTTATAACTCCAACTTTAGCTTAATACTTGTAGCCAAGAGACTTAAGGGTACCTAAAGAAATCAAATCATGCTTCAAATCAAGAATATGTTTTAACATTAGTCAATGTCATGGTATATCTTTTAGGGGTCTTGATTTGAACACTAACTACTCTTAACAACCCTACACTAGGCATCATTGCACATCAAAACAAGACGGTGAAAAACCTAATCATAAGTGGTGGACAAATCCTTAAATAGGGCACATATACTAGGTAAAAACAAAGTTTAGAATCCATTCAAGCTTGCTCCTTTTTCAACAAAATTGGCTAAAAACACCCCCCCCCCCTTATAATCCATTTCAAAAACATTGCTAGCTCCATCATTACTAGAATTTTGAGGTGGGTTTCATATCTTTCTTTATCTTTCATATTTTTCAATTTATAGCAGTTCACAATTTCTTGCAATACCTATAAGTCATATGGGAATTACATCATTTTGAATTAGACTGGGACTTCTTTTTACAACCACAATAATTAGATGTTAGGGGTTCAACAATTAGTACATATACTAATCTACCCCTATCATACAAGATTTTAGCTTTATCCTCATCATTAATTTTTACATCTAGGTTCTCAAAATCAATGATAATAGAATTAAATTCATCTATATGGGATTAAATAGGAGCACCTCCATATGGACTGTGTATAAATGTTATTTGAGTCAAAACCTATTCTCTAGACTTTTAGTCATATTAAGTTATTCAGGATTAATCCATAGGGCAGATGCAATGATCTCATGAAGTACCTCGCAAATGACATCCTTGAAAAATGACTATTAAATTGCCGACAATGCTTTTTTTGTCTAATTCATCAACCATCACAATTGGGGTGTTCAAAAATCGATATGGACTAGAATTTTGGACCGGATCGACCAATTATTTTGGGTTCTAGTCCAAGTTTTGGTCCTAAAGTAAAAAAAATTGACCCTTAGTCATTTCCAATCAAATCCAACATTTAATTAACACTTTGCCTAAAAAATATATTTTGTAATATAAAAATATATATAATTTATTAATTCTAATCCTAATGGGTCTTAGATCTGCTAATTTTGTTCCAGTCCTAGGCCCTAACTTAAAAAAATTGTGATCCTTAACATGGCTTTGGTCCGGTCCAAATCCATCTGGTTCAGTCCAATTTTGGACCAGTGTACACTCCTAGTCATAGTGGTAGGTTTATTAGATTTTCCTTTAAGAATTCTTCAATCTATTTTGGGTAAGAATGTCCTTTGTCTCGACTTTTTAGGTACTAAAACTAATCTTATAATCAAACTTCTCAACGTTGAATTTCGTTACTATAGACATTTTTAACCTGAAGCTTTGATACCACTTAAAAGGGTATATTGCAATGGTGATGCAATTTAGAAATGATTGATGTATATAGAATTATAAATGATTAATTAAATTAACTTAGAAACAAGAATTAAAGAAAAATAAAGGATGCAAAAGAATTACTTGGTTCACCATATGTGGGTTATATCCATGAACAATGATAATCGATTAATGTTTACTATGTAGAGAAATATTACAAATAAATCTTCTGTTGAATGAAGAATTATATATCTTACAAACTCTTAGCGTTTTCTCTCCAACAAAAAGAATAATGAATGTATGTGTGTGATCTAAGTTGTTACGTATCCAAACACTTCTTTTAAGCCGTAGAAAGAAGTGGAATGTGCAAATAACTTACCAATTAAAAATTATAAATGTTCATTGATGGACAATAAATAATATAAGTGTCTATTGATGGACAGTAAACAATATAATTGCACGTTAATGATGAATTGTTTAAAAAAAATTCAGTTTCTTCAACTACTTTAGATTTTTCAATTTTTACTATAAATATTTTCTTAATAGCAACGATTGAAGGTAACAATTTAACAATTATCCATAAGATAAATCTTGCCGTGATTCATTTTGCCGCACCTCTGTCTTCTAGTGAATATCATTAAAATATGTGTGTGTGTGTGTGTATATATTGACTACGTATGTGCTGCTGTATAAAAAATTGAATCTCGACTGGTGAGACCGAGCCGTTGCCGCTTCATCCTGATGTGGCTTTAAATCTATCACGCATCTGTAGTGGGGTTGCTGACACCTGTCGCTCTTGTTAGCGACAAAATGGAGATTAAATTTCTAGTTTCCTCCTGGATGGACGTACAGACAATGACGAGAGATGGGCATCACATTGGGTCTATCGGATCAGGCTTCTTATGAGCAACGTACGCAGCAGATGTGGAATCCAATAAATCTTGTGGCGGGAAGGTAACCATCACACTCACCTAGCCGTTGAAAAAGGATTTTTAAATACCTTTTTGTTCAGGTTAGGTTGTAGTGCGAGCAATTTTTATTTATCGTAGGATAAAGATTTAAGATGAGAGGGGTGGGGTGGGTGGGGTGGGGAAAGAAATAACTTCTAATTTTCCACATAGGCACACGTCCAATGGAGGGGGAGGGAGAGGGAGGTGATTTAAAAAAAAATAAAAATAAAAATAAAAACTTCTTTTACGCCAAGGGATGGCTCGAAAGCAATTTAGTATGGTGGGAAATTAATTGTTGGATTTATGATTATAGATACCTTGTAGGATGATAATAAGGACTACTTTCATACGTAAGATACAAAGAAACCAAAAAAAATGAATCGTTTCATTTATTTAGATACGAACTAACGCTTAATTAGAGAAAGTGCCGTATACGGATTCTTTGACCGGATGTTGATATACTCATTCACCTCGAAAGACTTAAAAAGAGGGGTCTCGTCACTAGACTTCAACACTGGTGACACCTGAAAGTCCATGGGAGGGCCATAGAAATAAGCAACTGATATCCTGTGCACCTTTTTGTTTACTACCGCGCGATGAAGAACGGAAAGGAATCTGCCATTCGAGAGTATGTGTAGGAGATCTCCGACATGGACGACGAATGCTCCTGGGATCTGATTAACAGGCACCCAACCGAGTCTGTCATTGTGGATTTGAAGGCCATTGATGCCGTCAGTTTGGTGTAGGATGGTAAAGAGCAGGGTATCGGTGTGCTGTGCGAGACCCGTCGCCCTTGTCGGATCTGGGCATGGCGGATAAGAGTTTAGGTGCAGTGCTGCGCAGATGGGATTTTTAGTTCCGTTGGCTGGAGTCGTCCACTTCATTGCTCCTTGTGGGATGTTCAGTGACTTGAGGATCAAAGCCACGAGCTTCTCTGCCAAACTCTTCATCCTGATCTGATATTCATCCATCGCCTCACTGGACACGCATTACAAGTTTTTATGTGTCGGAAATCGGAATCAATCTAGCTAGCATATGAATAAATATCGAGTATAGATAGAATTGATACGGGTCGTACTTACCAGAACCCAGAATAGTCTTTCGGCCAAAGTTCCTTCGAATGCTCGATAGACGAGTCGCCGACCATAGTGAATCCTTCATGCCACATCAATTTGGGGAAAAATGGCGTTATCCTAGCAACACCATAACCAGCAGCGCCATCGGGCGAGCGTAAAACCTTCATCTTATCTTGGAAAGGAAGAGAAAACAACCTTCGAGCCTGCAAATCAACACCCCGTATAACATGTGCCGGAATATCATGATTCACAACTTGGAAAGCACCCCACGTTTCACATGCACGGTACATATGGTCGGCCGCATTAGGATCGTTAAGGTCGATGACGGGAATCGAGTTGGATGCTACCGCTGCTGTTGGGTTGTTCGTGAGGGAGTCCGTGGCATGTTGGGATGGCCATGCATGGGTGTCAGGGAGTTCTTTGAGTGAGTAGAAGTCGACGGGGGTAAGATGGTTATGGTACACAGGGTGCTCTTTGTAAGCATCTAAAAGAGTAGGCATGTTGTGGGTCTCTATAAGCTCTTATTAGCCCACTCAATTGATGAAGGCTAGCTTGTGTAGCTAATAAATGTGTGTGTGTTTGTATATATATACATATATGTTGGCAGTGGATTGTCTTATTAGGTGTATTAAGATTTGAGGGCGTTGGAAGGTGATGGCTACTTGCACTATTTTATTTTATTTTTTGGTAGGAGTAAAATGATAGGATATTGACGAGATTAGGGTTAGGAACATGTGGATTAGAGGGGTGGATGTTGGAAGTAAGCTTCGATGTATGCCTTTTGGATAGATTTGGCGACTATAGAAGGGGACAAAAAACAATGAATGGCAAATAATTTGGAAGTTTTGATGTCTTAAATACAAGCCACGGCACTCGTTTGGATATTGTTCTTTATAATAAAAAAAAATGTTTTTTATATATTTATTCCTGATATAATTCATTTTTTGACAGGCGGCTACATATCATGGTCACGAATAATGGAGCGTCAATGGCCGCCTCCGGTTACATCAAAGGAAAAGAAAATCTCTTCTCTAAAAACATCCCTAGGGGGTGAATCCAAGAACTGTCCGCCATAGTTGAAGTTATGGCCCGTACCAGCAAGATATTCTGTCTGCTACCTCATTGCAATCACCATAGTTACGGATTCATCTGAAAGAAGAAAATCCCAACCCTAGACATCCGCAGGATACTATTGTTCGGCACAAAGGGGGCTTACTTTATTCTCTACTGTGAAGTCTTTTGCGGACAGATTGATGGACAAGGGAGGTAACAGCATGCAATCTTTTTTTAAATAAAGGCCGACGGTGACGGACGTTGAATTTTTGGGTTATGCAAATTTTCTTCATTCAGTCTGTGATTGTATCAGCAAACTTAAATATTATACTCTCTAGCTTCCAAAAAAAATTAGTACTTTAATTTTTTTGGTCGAAAAAGGTCCTTTAATACCTAACTTTTATTTTATTTTATTTTATTTTTCTATGAATTGATTAGTTTGTTATTTTCTAATGGAAAAGGTTGGTGTAATATTATTTATTTTATATGCATACTCTGTTTTGGATTAATTAACATTGTTTTCTTGGCCTCCACCTCCCCCCCCCCCCGGCGGCCCCGAGTAAAAGAATTAAAAAGAAAAGGATTATGACCGGCTACGTATGAAATGGAAAAGGCGCGAACAGAAATTGAAGTTGTACGATTAAATGGTGCAGTTGACTTTTTTTTTAAAGAACAAATTGAAATGTGAAGCAACAATCAAAAGCATATATGAGGCAGACCGTCGTAAGATTTTTCTCTCCGCTTTCCTAAGAGCACTTGATTGATTTTTTGGGCTTCGTTTGGAGGATACATTTCCGTAGAGTTATAAAAATAAAATAGTATAATTTATTTTTTTTTCAGTAAACGATAATAAAATTTAGAGGATGTGGAAATTTCATATGAACTTAATATCTAACCGTATTTCGCCCGTAAAGAAGTTCATACATTAGGTAGCGATAATATCCATGAAGCGATAGAGATATTTATGATAGGACTACGGAGGGGAGGGGGAGGGGTGTCCTCCCTCCGAAGTCGTATACTTTGTCCGAATTAAAGCGATAGATATATATATATATATATAATAGATGCTACGTTTTTACTGCAAGCGATTCACTCATCACTTCTGCAGCAACAGATTTGGAAATTTGACATAACAAACACGGCCCTAAGGTGAGATTTCCTAAATCCTTGGGGATTGCCGTATGGTGGACCGTGGACCAATCACACCATTGCATTGTGTCCCGCCAACTTTAGAACCTGAGTTGCTCCATTGTTTTTACCTCAATTGCCTACACGATCATATGCGTTAAGAAATCTTCGTATGAGACAATGCGATGTCAGAGTGGTCATATGCTTCCCGACAATTGCTCGTTAAAGACGAAATTCTGCCCAGCAAAATATTCACTGGGTTAGCACTTACGCCAAGTGACATAAATATCAGAATTATAAAAAAAATTGGTGCATGTGAAAAGATAAATTGATATCATTTTTTTTTCCATATATCTTTAAAAAAAATTCATAAGCAACATCACACATCAAATAATATAAATAATTAATTTCTAAACAATCTGATTGTCAAATATAATAGAAATGTCTAGGGTGGGTCTAGTTTGGACAAATAATTTTTTGTTTATCATTTTTAGATTTCTATGGAAAAATTAATGATGTTCTATAAAAATTAGAAAACCGCATTCATTTATTTATATTATAAAATTACCTTTCAATTTTAGAAAGTTAACAATATGTTTATCGTTTTTTACATTGAATGATGATGACGATGATTATCATGCGTATGATGAATAATTGCCAATATTATTTATAATAATAATATTATTATTATTATTATCAATGTCAATAATAATAGAATTTTTATTGTTAATATTAAAAAATAACATTAATAATACTAATAAAATTCATGATAAAAATAATAACAAAAGTATTAATATGTTGACTTGAAGAACATTTCGAATAATAATAAGATTAATTAAAATAAGTATAATAATATCAATTATAATAATAATTATATTAATTATATTATTGATATTAATAATTAATAATATTATTATTATATAAAATTAATATAATATTATTGGTATATATAGTAGCAATAATAATAATAATAATAATATATTTTCCTAAAATTGATTATTTATGTAACTACTAGTAGGAGGAGGAGCAGCAGCAGCAGCATCAATAGTAGTAGTAGTAGTAGTAGTAGTAATAGTAATAATAATTGTATTATTATTATTATTATTATTATTATTATTATTTATTTTTCTTAAAATTGTTAATCTAATAGCAGAGTTAAACCTATTGTAGGATCTAAAAACAGTTTAACCACTTGAAGTGGTACCGGAATTAAAATCACTTCTATTGTTAGTGTTCTCTCAACCAATAGATTTTTGGTAAATTGGATTAGTAGTTGAAAGTTATAGAAAGCCTAGGGGAATCGAAGAAAAGAGGAGGGAGAAAAAGTAAAAATGTAGTATTATAAAAATGAGTATAAAACCTTATATATGTATATATAGAAGTAGAATGAGGGAAGAGGAAGAGAAAAAAAATATATTGTTGTCGAGGACATCAAATTTCCCTATCTTAAGTAGATGACTAACTCAGTAATGGATCGTTATGAGCTACCAGTCTGATACCGATCCGACATAGACGGGCACACCCAGAAGTCTTTAGGATAAATAACGTTCTTTGGGGTAGGTTTTTAAGGTTCAATAATACTAATTGAGAAAAAATCCATATCATCACTCCTTCCAAATTTCCATCCGCCACATCAACGAATCCCTTGGGGTAGATATGGCAAGCTTCAATTATATTTCCAACAATCAAGCGCATCAAATACTTAAGGATTTACATGGGGCATATTTTATCTGAAACACAACGAGTTTTGTCTAACGGATACTTAAATAGATATAGATATAGAAATAGAGGATGGAAGGAAATATCCATCGGGATTGGATTTGGGTACAATGACGGATAATAGGTATGCATATCCGTACCCTTACCCATACCCATTTATCTGATATATAATTATCATTTTACCCTTGATTTTAAAATAAATATATTATAATATTAAGGTTAAAATTGTCATTTGACTTAACTCAAAATGGATTTATTCGTTCTATAATGGATTTAATCATTGGATAATATTCGTTAATGGATAAATGGGTTATCCATCGAGTAATGGATACCGATGGATATGAATATAGATGTGTTAGTGGATACCTGTTCGGGTGTGGTACAGTGTAATACTAGCTTTTAGAGTCATTAATGCGTGCTAATCTAGATTTTAAATGGTGATATACGTTTGTTTGATCTTGTTTTGGAAGTGTGTTTAAGATTGATATGGTTCTTGGATAATCTTGACTTGAATTAGGGAAAATATTTTGTTTTATCAAAAAACCAATCAACTGGTTTTCCATTAAATTCAATTTCTAAAACCTAATGAACCAATTGACTTGTTTTGGGTACTAGCTGACTGATTTGGCTGACCTAGTTGTTCTTCGAACTCAATTTTTCTAGGGAATATTTTCCAAAAACTTTTCGAATGTCATAACTACATTTTGAATTTTTTTTTTCAATTTTAATGAAACTTTTGAGCTTCACTAACCTGTTTTAATTATTTTCAACGGATACACAAGGAAGAAATTCTTGAGAAGTCACTTTTATGCCCTCAACTCATTTTTCTTCTTCTCCCCTAATTTCTCTATTTTCAACAAGATTCTTAAACAGATTAACTGCATCTGCAACCTTAGTAGATTCGTTGAACTTTAATTCTTGTCCATTGTTGTCATCATTCACTTCTGGTGTTCAAAATTCTTAAGGCAAATTACCAAGAATACTACAATTACACTAAACTAGCTCAAGGTAGAAATGTCAACTTTGAAACTTCAAAACTCACACTTTGAATCTTTAATTCCAACTGGGGTTTGGGAGACTCAATTTATATACTTCCTCACCCTACTCCTTTCAGTAGAAACCCAAAGTAATTCAAACTCAAACTCTCCATTTTTCTCTCTTCTCCCCTAACCTCTAAACTACCCTATTTTCCTTCACACTTGCTTGCCACTTTTCCCTCTCCATGGTTGCATTCTAATCTTCTTTCCTCTTCTAATCCTCTCCCTAGCTCTTTATTGTTTTGATTTTTAGTAAGATAGGGTTAGATTGGGGGAAAGATTGAGGGTTAAATCTCACCCCTGGTGCTCTCTGTTTTTTCCATTTGGAAGGTGGGTTTTTCTACGATTATCTCTCCCAAGTCTCCAATTTCATTAAATCCCCTTTTTACGCAATTTCATAAAGGTTTTTACTGAGTTTTAATTAAGATTTTCTTGAAAGGTGTTTCAGCATAGGAAAATGATTTGGAATTTCAGAGACTTGTGTTGTTCTAGTGCACTACTCAGCTTTTTTAAAGTAAATAATTGTCTTTCCTATTATGGCAGAAAATGGTATAGGTAAGCGTACTATATGTTCTCTAGTTCTGTGATATCCTATTGAGTAAAGATAACAATATGCCTGCACTAGTTAGTATAGAATGAAAAAATGGATTAGTATGAAACTTGTTTTATAGCTCCGTATGCCTGAATCTCATGTCTATGATTCTAGATTGAAAATTTTATTGATATTCTAGGTGTCTTAAGTGACAATGATATATGTGACATGTGAAGTAGATTGTTGCATGATGTCCTAGTAAGAAAAGAATGTGATGCATGACTTCCTAATTAAAGTTCATAAAATGCAAGCATGATTTGCTCAGATTCCTAGCATGATTTTAGTATTTTGTATATCAATTCATGAATACTGCTTGTTGAAAACTTTAAACAACCTAATATTAATATTTGGATTTGATTAGGTAAGGCTATGGAATTTAATCGTGTGCAAATTGTGATTTGTGGGCCTACTTTCACCCTATACCCAGTGATTTTGGCAATCAATTGGTTTATCTGTGATTTTGGCAGTTTTGCTCTCAAATTAAACCCATTGGCTAGTTAAACCAAACAGATTGATTGGTTCTTAGAATAGTCAACTAATTAGGTCAATTGATCGACTAGTTAGTTTGTGATTTTATTAGTTTTGGACCAATATTAAACTGATCAACTAGTTCGACCAAACTGATTGACTGGTTCTACCAAATTGATCAATTGGTTTGTAGAATAGTCTATTGGTTGGGTCAACTAATCGACTTGTTGGTCTACAACTCTAATAGTCTTAACCTCGAGTTAGACTTATCGACTGGTATAGCCAAACTGATCGACTAGTTCTTAGAACAGTCGACTAGTGATGTTGATCAACCAAATGGGTTCACCACCATTGGAAGGCTGGCAATGCCCTGACCAATCAACTGGTCCATAAAATCGATTAACTAGTCAATGAGACTCATTGACTGGTTTTAAAACCAATCGATTGGTCTCGGCTAGTGTTTCTTTTCTCACCTATTTTCTTCCCGAATATGGTGTTTGATTTTCTCATGATTTGATAATGACCTAGTATGTTGATAGCTATGAAATTATATAGATTAATGAAGTTAAATAATGGATTAAAGGCAATAAAAATAAATTATTCAATGTTTGACCTTAGTGTAGCATTTGGCTTTCTTCTTGAAAAAAACATAAGCGGATGATCAAATGACTAAAAATTTATTCTTCTTAGGGTTAGTATTGATGTAATGGATAAAAAAGATGGATAATAGGCCTCTAGTGACTTATATCATGGCCTTAGAATGAGAACCCCATAAGTAAAATAACTTAGCAAAGATTAAAGAAGATAACATAAACATATAAGATGCCCATGAGTTAACCTTACCTAATATTATTGATTTTCACTTAGCTAATGAAATAAATAAATAAACAATTGTGAGCTAGGATTGGACTCTAGTTGACTTATAATTGGACCTTCACCTTTGGCCTTAGGAATTTAATTAGATCATCCTTTGATAAATGGGTAAGTCTATGATTGATTAATGAGCTATGAGTTTGACCTTGGCATGATCTAGAGTTAAATTATGAACAAGGTAAGAAATGGAAATTCAATCATTGGCTTGAACTATTATGGGTGATATTAACATTCAATAACTCCACCCTTTGGAATAATGAATTGTGTATTGGAATAATCACTTGAAGAGACCCTAAGGGAAACACTAAATGATGTGAGAACCCTATATGGGTGTGCTGAATTAAAAAGGCTTGTTGCTTGGTGTGATATTGCTGTGGGAATTTATGTGAAATGGCATTTATGAGCTAAAAATACACTAATCACTTAAAGTGGAACGAGCACCTTGAAAGGAATGGATTAGCCGATCCTTGATTAGCTACTGTGGGTTAGTCTACCTTCGGGCATTTTCACCTTTGGGCGGGATCCTAGTTGATTGCCATTTGGTTGGATAAATTACCAAAATTATCCATCCTCATTATCATGATTACCAATTTGCCCCTTTAGTTGGTTAAATAATTACAATTTACCCTTTAGTTGGTTAAATTGCCAAATTGCCCTTCACCATTATCATAATTACGAATTTGCCCCTTTAGTTGGTTAAATTACCAAATTACCCGTTTCCATTGTCATAATTACCATTTTACCTTTCTCAATTATTATAATTACCATTTTACCCTTCTCCATTATTATAAATACCAATTTACCCTTCTCCATAATTATAATTACCAATTTTCCCTTCTCCATATTTATAATTATTAATTTACCCTTCTTCATAATTATGATTATTAATTTACCCTTCTCCATATTTATAATTATTAATTTACCCTTCTCCATATTTATAATTATTAGTTTACCCTCTTCTATATTTATAATTATTAATTTACCCTTCTCCATAATTATAATTACCAATTTACACTTCTCCATAATTATAATTACCAATTTACCCCTCTCTCCCTATTTATAATTATTAATTTACCCTTCTCCATAATTACAATTACCAATTTACCCTTCTCCATATTTATAATTATTAATTTATCCTTCTCCATAATTATAATTACCAATTTACCCCTTTTACTTACAAATTATTGTTTTTCCCCTTTACTACCAAGATTACCATAATATCCTCTTATTTATAAATTACCATTTTACCCCCTTACATCCAAATTTACCATATTACCCTTTTGCTTGCAAATTACCATAATACCCTTTTACATCCAAAATTACCATTTTGATCTTTTCTTACAAAATTACCATTTTTCCCTTCTTTTCCAAAATTACCACATTACCCTTTACTCCCAAAATTACTATAATACCCCTTTACTTATAAAATTACAATTTTGCCATTTAATTATAAAATTACCATATTTCCCCTTTGCCTCCAAAATTACCACTTTACCCCCTTTATTACACCACTTTTATTAAATTAACATTACCACATGGAATAATAATAGTAATACTCCCTTAACCATATCCAACTCCACCAACTATTATATTTAATATAATACTTATTAGCACCCCACACATATTAGGCCACATTCTAGCACAAGGACTATTACTAAAATGCCCCTAGGGCTCACAATAATATTATTTATGCATAAATAGTCACAATAACATAAAATAACATGGATAAGTACTTAACACTTTCATTAATAGCCAAACTCTTTCCTTAAACAACATTTCCACACATGGCATATAAACTAGCATACTTTCCTTTTTATCAATCAATACAAGTAAATATATACATTATATTAAACCACAAATATCAAGCATAATAACATATTAAAAATCCTAATGTGCTAACATACGTTTATCCATGCGTTTAAGTGGTATTTAATGATTACCTTAATTCCTACAAAAATCGAATCTTACGGGTATCCCAGCTAAATATTCAATCTTTAAATAGCAAAATCAACACCTAAAAATAATATCAATAATTATTATATTAGAAATAAGAAAATCAAAGCATAAGACCTTATAAATTATACTTAAGGAAATAATTAACTTAAATATTATCATACCTTAAATTTATTAATAAAAATGGGCCAATAAATGCAGCAACTCATCCTGCTTATGCAGCATGAGTTGCATGCAAAAATAAAAAGTGGAAGGCTCGAAGAGAGGGTAAAAGGAAGGGATAATGGCTATTCACTACTACGGAAACAGGAAATAATAACGGGGCATTAATAACGGTGGTTCGAAAACCGTCATCAAATGCGTGAAAATTAATGCGCGGGAAGTTTTAATAATGGTTTTAAGTAATAACCGTTATTAAAAGTTTCAATAACGGTTCAAACAAGAAGAACCGTTGTCAAAATTGGCCAGGTTTTAATAACGGTTCCTGTAATAACCGTTATTAAATCTTGTTTTAATAACGGTTCTTACAGGAACCGTTATTAAAAGTTCATTTTATTTCGTTCGATCTTCTCTTTCGTGCCAAATATTTCAGACTCTGCCGCTTCCCTCTCGTACTCTCTTTCTCTTGCGAACCCTTGCACCACCACTCCCGCTCCTCTGAATTAAGGGAAACCGTCGCACCGCCATCTCTCCACCACCCGTCTGCCATTCTTGCGAACGTAGCCAGCATTTGTACCTTCGTCGTTGCCGTTCTCAACTTGTACGTCGTCGCTCCCTTTATGTATGTGTTGTTCTTCCTTCAATATTGCTTAATTTGTCTCTACTGATATGTATATATATATATAAATGCATGCATGTTGCACCGAAGATGTTGTGTTTGATGTGTTGTTCGAAAATCTGTCGTTCGATGTGTTGGTGAAAAATTTTGCTGTGGCCTTTTTTGATTGTGGTCGGCCGAGACCTTAATTTATATATATATATATATATATAAATGTGTTTATAATTTATTTTATAAAAATATGTATTATTATTTTAAGAGAATCTATAAGCCTAAAATATATATTATTATCATAAGATATGTACGTTCTAAGTATAAAATTAAGGTGTATATATTTTTTTAGCTAGCACTCACATTATTATGCATATAATGTGTATTTATATGCTTTTTTTAATATATATTTTGTAAGAAGTGTATTTATATTCCGTAAAATGTGTGTTTATATGTGTTCTATTATATGTATATATATTTATAATATTTTTATATATAAGATGTGTATATATAATCTAAAATAATTGTGGTTAGGGTTAGGGTTGGGGTTAGGGGGAGGGTTAGTGTTAGGGTTAGGGTTAGGGTTAGCTATAGGTTTAGGATCATTATTTTATGAGGTTTAGTGTTATTTTTTATTATAATTTATTAGGGTTAATTATTGTTAGGGTTACAGCCGTATATTGTGACCGACCGAAGATTACTATTATACAAATTAACGCCACATTTCATTCACCGTCGGTCTCGAAAAGGCGGAACTAATGGAGAGTTCGAGTCGGAATCCGCGGATTCGTATCTGAATACGAGGAAGTGCCCGATGGTGATGGAATTGTGTGCGACGAAATCTTCCCATCCGTTTTGAAACCAGACTCTGCCTTCTTCCTTAACTAGTTGTACTGGCCATTTTGCTCCGTTCGGGACGTTGAGGTATGCATGAGTGGGGAGACCCTTGCCATGGTTCTTCACGAATTTTTCTGGAAGTGCCTGTGATCACAAATGCAAGGCAGAGATTCCACGCACCGTTCAGTTTCCAAAAGTTTACTATAGGCTCCTTTTGGTATGTTTTTGGAAAGTTTCAAGTAAAAGGAAAAAAATAAATTGGGCTAAAAATGACATTATTTTTTTACTTTAAATTATGATTTCTTCCAAATTTTTTTAACAAAAATCAAAATAACATTTTTATTGCTTAAAAAGATGGTATGGAATAAATTTTAAGCAATAAAAATGTTATTTTGGTTTTTGTTAGAAAATTTTGGAAGAAATCATAATTTAAAGTAAAAAAATAATGTCATTTTTAGCCCAATTTATTTTTTTCCTTTTACTTGAAACTTTCCAAAAACATACCGAAAGGAGCCTATAGTAAACTTTTGGAAACTGAACGGTGCGTGGAATCTCTGCCTTGCATTTGTGATCACAGGCACTTCCAGAAAAATTCGTGAAGAACCATGGTAAGGGTCTCCCCACTCATGCATACCTCAACGTCCCAAACGGAGCAAAATGGCCAGTACAACTAGTTAAGGAAGAAGGCAGAGTCTGGTTTCAAAACGGATGGGAAGATTTCGTCGCACACAATTCCATCGCCATCGGGCACTTCCTCGTATTCAGATACGAATCCGCGGATTCCGACTCGAACTCTCCATTAGTTCCGCCTTTTCGAGACCGACGGTGAATGAAATGTGGCGTTTGTATAATATTGGTACATTATGGAAGAAGGCTAGAGTAACAAAAGATGGATATATTAATGAAGATGTAGATGTTGCAGCGACAAAAATTGTAAGTTTGTAGATATTTGAAACCCTGCTTACTTTTCTTTTAGAAAACTATTATATTATGCTTATTCATGTAAGCTAATTTTACATATATTATATACATTACAGGACGAACTTCAAGCGTCAGATGGTGAGGAGGGGGTAGACCAATATAACATTGTATCACAGGCTATAGGAATTGTAGAACACCCTGGAAGACACAGGGGTCTTGGATTAGGTGTTACGAAAACGAGCGTACGTGGTCGATCTTGTAGTTCTCGTAACGGATTTAATAACGGTATTAGGTAGCGATCTATTTATTCTACATGCATTTTCAGGTTTGTATTTCGTCTACATCTTTCGGTCTTCCAGCCTAGATTTGTGAACTCTTTACTTTGGGGTGTAGAGCTACCAAGTTGTGGTATGCCCACTAATTTTTATTCCTAAGTATAGTTGGTGTATTGAGACATTGGTACACTTATAGATTGATTGAAATTATGGTGTGATTGCAGATTTGGTATGAATTGATGTTGTTTTACATTGCAGATTTGGTAATTGTTTGAACATACAACTGTGTATGTGGGCAGGAACAAAAGAGAAATTTAAAAAAAAAACATATAGTTTTGATAACGGTTCTATGAAAACCGTTATTAAAGCATAGGTTTTAATAACGGTTTCCCATAGAACCGTTATTAAAAACGGAGGCTTTAACAACGGTTTTGTCATAGAACCGTTATTAAAAATTCAGGTTTTAACAACGGTTTCTCATATAACCGTTATTAAAAACTGAGGTTTTAATAACGGTTTTGTTTAAGAACCGTTATGAAAAGCTCCTTTTTAATAACGGTTTTTACTTAAAAACCGTTATTAAATATTAAATTTACGCACATATGCGCGGGTTTTTGTGTATTTTTCATGACGGTTATGAACCGTTATTAAAGATTTAATAACGGGCGATTCAATAACGGTTGAAAACCGTTATTAAAACTATAAAATAACCGTTATTAAAACCCCTTTCCGTGGTAGTGATTTTTGGGTTGGGGTCTTTAAGCTAGAAAAAAGGGTAGATGGGGAAGGATTTAAGGAAAGGGAATGGTGCAGGAGTGAAGAGGGGGTGTAGGTGGATGCTGGGGATGGGTTGTTAGCGGCCAAGGGCGGCGGCGGTGAGGTGGCGAAGTTGGCTGTCGGGCTAGGCGTGGCTGAGAAGGAAGGAAAAGAGAGGGGAAAAATGGAGGGGTTCGGGGGCTGGTTTTGGGAAAAGAAGGTATGGGGGTGGTAGAGGAGGTTGCAGGGAGTTGAATGGTGGTTTGGGTGGCGGTAGAGGCCGCCAGACGGCGGCGAACAGTGGGGTTGCAGGTGGGCTGCCGAGAAAGGGGAAATGGAGAGAAAAATAGGTGGGGAGGAAGAAGGGCTACGAGATGGCTTGAGAGGGTGTATTGTGGTGGTGCAAGGCGGTAGTAGAAGGTGATAGGAGGCACTGAAGGCGGTGGGTGTGGTGGAGAAAGCGGTGGAGGGGCAGTGGCGATGCAAATACAGGGGGGAAAATGGAGGGAGAAAAAAGGAGAGAAGAGGGAGGTCAGGCAAGGTTTTGAGCTTGAGAATTGGGGTAGAAAAAGGGCTGAAGAGGAGAAGAAAAAGAAGAGGGAGGGTAGGGGGATAGGTGGCCGGTCGGTGGCAGGGTTTAGGGTGGCAGGGGGTCATAAGGTGGCAGGGAGAGGGTGATGAAGGAGAGGAAAGGGGAGCCATGTGGGATAGGTTGCATGGTTGCCCGGTTCCAAAACGGTGAAAAAGACATGAGAGAGAGAGAGAGAGAGAGAGAGTTGCAAGTGGTGACAGTGGTTGCAGGAGGTGGCAGCGGGAGGCGTTCGGGGCGGCAGACCTAGTGATGAAGACTGGTCGGTGTCTTGGGGTGGTCGAAACTGAAGGAAGAAGAAAGAAAGAAGAGGGGAGGGAGAAGGGGATAGGGTGGGGGCAGCGGAAAAAAAAAAGGAGTTGGGTCGTCCCGGTCCAGGGGAGAAACGGAAAGAAAGAAAAGAGGGGGAGTGGAGCTAGGTTGCTGGGTCGGGGGAAAGGAGAGGAGGGGAGGGAGTGGGCCAGAGGCCCAGTGCGCGAGGAGGGAAGGGCTGGCCTGGTACGGTGGCCCGAAGGAAAAATAAAAGGAAAAGAAAAAGAAAGGAGAAAAAGGAGAGAAAGGAGAAGGAAAAGAAAAAGGAAAAAAAGGAAAAAGGGAAATTAGGGAAAAATAATTTAATTTAATTTATAAAATAATAAAATGTAATACTTTGATAAATTATTTAATTTACTAATTTGATTCAATATAATTTAATATATTGGTTCAAAAAGGATAATTTTAGTAAAATATTAGTTTGGGAAATTATTTAAATAAAAATATATGATAAAATAACAAAATATTTATTTTTAATTTATTAAATACTCCTATCCAAATTTATATACTAAAAAATCCATAAAATAATTAAACTAAATAACTTTAAAAGCTAATTTATTTCAAATAAAAGTTATTTATTAAATTATAGGTTTTCTAAAATTTTGGGGGATTACAATTCCACTCTCCCACACACATCACCTACACTCGTGAACTTTTACTTTAAATGATTAATGTCTCATTTTTGATTTATTTATAGGTACCGAACACATTAAGGCAGATAAGCACATCACACAGGTCATAAGGTTGATCTCTAGAGTTATGATCCTTAATTTCCTCATATCCTAATTTTACACTCCTAGCATAATTTCTCTTATATTGATCATTCAACCACCAAATATAGTATATCATTCTCAAATATGATCATTTTTAACATACCCAAAGTTTATGGTCTAACACTCACATCTCACACATACAATAATAGCCTGATCCTAAAGGTTCTATTTATAGAACTTCCAAAACTCTAATTACACAGGTTAGTCATAACTCTTCCCATAAGACTTGTATGATTACCTAATTTCAAGAAACATCCTTAAAATACCAACATTAACAACATATCCATATTTTTTTTGTCTAATTCAAGGGTTTTACACATGGGATAATAATATTACCATTTTAAGGTTACTATGCCCTAATTTGGCCATTATCTCATTTTGAGGAACCTACGACATTCAATAATCACTCAAAACACTTCTCCTGATATCATTATCATATTTAATCCACCTAACACATTAAAATACCAAAATTTCTATATTAACTCATATTGACCACAATGTTCTTATTTTATGAAAGTCTTATATCTTCAATAACCATTATTTCCAAATCCTCCATTTATCATCATATCCCTTAAATATACTAAATTCCCACTTATCATAATTTATTTGACCCATCTTACTATTCATAAGTTATATTTTTCCACGAACACAACTTAGCGTAACAAATTTATATCAACACATCTTACCCATTCTTACTTCCTTTCAATCATAATAATCTATATTATCATAACATATCATTAAAAGCATACATTTCATCATATAACAACAATATCATGATAATATGATAATGTACAAAACTACAAGCAAACCGTCAAATTTTGAAAAAAGCCAAGCACTTGTCATCAAAAAGAGAAACGATTACAAAAGTAAATGGGGAGTAGACTTTAACTAAATTTACGTTCCTATATTTGCAAGGCAAGAGATACTTTTCACACTAAAAGTTCAAAGAAGCAGGCAGCCCGATAATGTGCTACGATGAGGAAAAGAACAAAAAAAGGAAGGAGAAGAAAAAGGCAGTTAGATTCGGTCTCGGTAATGAGGTTGATAAAAATTAGATGGGTTTATGCAGCAATTCCTTTCCACACCTTCATATATCCAATGAGAACAAAGAAGGCATCGACATACCAAAACCTACTTTTTCCACAAATATGACTTAGCGTAACAAAATTATATTAACACATCTTACCCATTCTTACTTCCTTTCGATCATAATAATCCATATTATCATAACACATCATTAACAACATACATTCCATCATATAACAATAATATCATGATAATACATATATTTATGTAAGCATTTAACACAAAACCCTAAAACATCAATTAGTATCCTTACCAACAAGGACATTGGGCTCTAAGCACGTAAATCCTAGACTTCCTCCTTCGAGATCACCAGAATATCACCTACGAAACAAATTAATATACAATTAGGATTGGAGATTAAAATTGAGGGAACAATTAAGGTAAGGGAGGGTAAAAATAGAAATAACTGAAGTCAAAGGGAAGCTTGAGATACATGGAAGTGTGGTGGAATGTATGGTAGTGCTATGGTAAAATTTTGGTGATGTTTAGGTAAAGTTTGGGAGTGAAAAAGAGGGTACTGCTGAAATGGGGAGGCTACATGGGCATGCGGCAGACGGTGCACTCCCAGGCCTTGAGCTGAGATCCTTCACAGGCAGGTTGTGCTAAGAAGAGGCACGTCCGTGCTCGAACAATAGATTTCCCAAGAACTAACGAACAGGTGCACAGGAGCACGTGGAGGTTGTACGCAAGTAGTCTGAGGGTGCACGGGCAAACTGTAATGGTATGCATAGGCGTGCGGTAAGGAAAATTAGAGGTGCACGACCATGCATCAGGTTGTGCGTGAGTCGTGCGCCTTACAAAAATGCAACAGACATGAGGAAAGAAGAGGAGAAAATGGCAGTAGTCGACAATGACAAGTGGGAGTGATGGGGTGGCCTTGGTGGTTGATCCACCAAGCTAAAGGTGATGCTTGGTGGCTGAGGTGGTGCACTGTGATGGATGTGGTGGTTCGGGTGTGTGAAACAGAGTAGGGGAAGGAGAAGAAGAAGAAGGAGAGGAAGGAAAAAAAGTGGGGCTCGGGTAAGCTTGATCAACGTGTAATATGGGGCTAC
Organism: Tamarix austromongolica; assembly: GCA_039764185.1. NCBI lineage: Eukaryota > Viridiplantae > Streptophyta > Magnoliopsida > Caryophyllales > Tamaricaceae > Tamarix > Tamarix austromongolica. The sequence continues at coordinate 19,143,740 of CM077808.1, read as the reverse complement.
AATGAGACAAACAAATAAGGGAGAGAGAGGGTAGTGAGTAGTGTGTGTATATATAATGCAGGGTGGCGTGCGAATAGGTGTGCAGGGGTGATGATGATGATGGTTGTAGGGGATGGTGAGGCCTATGATGGCATGGCAGTGGCTGTAGGGTGAGGGTGATGGTTGTGTGTTGTAAGTAGTAAGTAGTAAGATGAAGCACCTGCAAAAGGAGAAGGAGAAGAAATCAGCACAGAAAAGGAAGAACGGAAAAAAGGCTAATTAGGATTAGATAAATTTTAATTAGCTAAGATAGCTATGATTAGTGATATAAATTTACTGAAATTAAGATTGGGTTTGGAAAAATAATTTATTTAGGTCAAAGATTTTGATTATGTTAAGATTACGGAATTAAGGAATTTGGATAAGACTATAATAACATTTTCTCGATATTAGAATCGTATTAAGGTATTAATGATACGGGATTAAATTTAGTAAAATTTTGAGGTATTACAGCAAAATTCTCTAATGGGTAGAGGAGAACGACAAAAATTACCGATGAGAGAGGGTTATATTCCACGTAGTAAAAATATTTTTTTCTCAAATAACAAAACACTAAAAGTTTTATCTTATATAACCATACTTGTAAATTTTTATCATATTCACAATAATTGTCTTACAACACAAGAAAGAGGGAGGAAAGTATCAATATAATTATCTATATATATTTTTCTTTTTATGCAAAAACGGTAGAACGGCAAAATTTGTCGGCAAAGGGGTGAGGGAAGCGACAAAAATCACCATTGGAGAGGGGTATATTCCACATATTAAAAATATTTTTTCCAAACAACGAGAAAAAGCCATGAAAATTTCAATATATATCTATTTTTATATAGTTATTTATATATAATTTTATTTTTATAAAAAAAAATAGGAGAACAGTAAATTTTGCTGCCAGCTGGGAAGGAGAAAAGGCAAAATTTGTCGTCGGCTGAGACGGACAACCGGCAAAATTTGCCGCCAGCTGGGAAGGAGTGAAGACAAAATTGCCCGTGGAGGGAGGAGGAGAAAGGCTGCTAGTGGGAAGAGAGTCAAGACAAAAATCAACGATGGAAGGGAAATATATTCACTATATATTGTTTATGGAATAAAAATAATTTTTTCAAATAACAAAATCCTTTATTATGTTACATTTTACAATGGAATATCAGGCATCGATAGGATCCCACTGCATTTGGACGAAGTGTCGCCGCCAGGCACCAAGGGGCCCCTCTTTTCTCCCCGCCCTTCATTACAATCCCTCCCCTTTCTCAAAGGCTATCAACTGTCTTTCTCGTGCCTCGCTCCACGGCCAATGGCTATGAGGGCAGGGCAAAATCCATTTGCTGAGACTTGCCGACGCTTTCATTTTTCTTTCCACTAATTCTTTTTTTCCCCCCATCGTAGTTTCATTTCTAGTCGAGTGTGATGGTTACAAGAAGGCGGCCTGCTTCAACGAGAGGATGGTGTCCTTTTCGCTGGTCCAATATGACCCCTATCGATTTTTTTTAAAAAAATTATATATTGTTATTATGTTATAATTACTATTAATATTATTCATAATTTAATATTATTCCTATTACTATTAAAATTTTAGTTATTTAATTTTTTTTAAGCCTGTAAATGATCCAAGTATTATTAAACATAGTCCCTAAACTAATAGGGAGAAAATCAAAAGGAAAGAAACATTCAAAAGGTAGAAAAATATTGCTTTGAGATATCAGCTTTCATATCCCAGATATGTATTAATGGTTTGGCTAAGCATTACATACAAAAATATTGACAAATTCATGTTTTCGATAGCATTCAAAGCTACTTGCTTTGTGTTCAAAGGTTTAGGCATCAATGCTCCTAATACAACCAACATCTCACGTGCACTTACTTCTACGTAAGATTTCACCGAATATTCACAACCCTCAACAATAACAATACAAAAGAGTTATATAAAAAGGATGCTAAGTCGTAAAGAAAATATAATATTGATATTAGTACTCATCAAACAATAAAAAAGCATCCATAACAAATATAGCTCAATTGCAAGATATTTGAGAAAATTATGGACGGTGACATTCTCTTCCACTAAAAACCATAAACACTTTTATTTGTACCATGGAGGGATCCTAATATTACTCCATTAAGTCTTAGAAATTATCTTGTAATAGAAGTCCACCACTCGGCTGATGTTAGAGAAGCACCATAAAACAATATTCATTACCCCAAAAAGCTTGATAACCAACTAATATCTTGCATCCAACCATATTTTGTTGCAACATACATGTCCATCATCTTGTAACACAACCCCTAACAACTCATTTCAACGGCCTAAATTCCACACCAATCTATTAACTATCATCAATGAACCTATAAAACGCATGCAACCTTTCCCTTCATTCCAACGAAGTTGGGCCTAGCAAGGTACCCGCAATCTCGTTGGGCACACTCACGAAAATGGCATAGTGCTTGTTGATTAATGCAATAATAAGTTTCTTTGATTCCATTTTTTGCATGCTAGGAGGTTTTGGGCCTAACACCCCTAGTATAGTTAACATCCCATTCGTACTTGCACTCCTACCAAGCGGCATCCCAAGATGCACAACTTTTTACAATAATAACAAAATGCTCTATTGGCAATTAGCAAACTATATTAGCAACTAATTAATAGTGAATTGCATTAGTTGATTTGACTACTGAATAATATTATTTATTTCTATAAAAGTATTTGCAAATATTTATTGTCGGTGGTAGTTATTAATCAATTGGAAGTAGGGTTGTAAACGAACCGAGCCAAGCCAAATACCCCTAGGCTTGGGTTTGGTTCATTTAACTAAACGAGCCTAAAATGATGTTTGGCCTCGGTTCGTTTAACTAAACGAATGAACCTAACCGAGCTTTTAACGAGCCGAGCCGAGCTTTTTCGAGTTTGAGCTCGGCTCGTTTACCCGATCCTTATTTTTAGGCTCGTTTAACTAAACGAACAAATCGAACCGAGCTTTTAACGAGCCGAGTCGAGCCGAATATCGAACTGGCTCAGCTCATTTACAACCCCAATTGGAAGTATAATTACTTTTTTTTAAAGCTAGTTCTAAATAAGTTAATAAAAAAGCTCATATTTTATTTTTTTTTCAAAATAATTTTTTTTATCTCAAACAGTTAATATATAAAAAAAATATTTACCAAATACTAAAATCCAATGTTCAATATAGTCTGATATCTAATCTACGTCAGAATTTTCTAAACATTTTCCAAACCACTCATTATCAAATATAGCCAAAAGAATGTATGGAGGGAGATCGAGTTATACTGTAATAAAGGAGCGTTCATGTCCGCATGACTCGACCACAAGGTGTTTGAGGGATTCGTGCACCGTGGCACACTACGTTTGTCAGACTCAAACTATCTTGCATATTTTCTTCATGCAAGCTTTTTTTTTTTTAACTCGTGTGAACAAACAACTTTACCATTTAACAAACAACCACAAGTAAATTTGGCTAACATAATACCCATTCAACCGGCAAATTTGACTAAGAGGGAGTAGTCAATCCCGATCGTAGGCCAAAGTTAAATAAGTAAGGGGGGGGGGGAGGACAGTTTTAAAGGACCCTACTATATATATATAGAGTGTGTGTGTGTGTTATGTACCGCTATAAAGCTGATGTTTCTTATTCAAAAAATACCAGGGTTTGATAATCTATACATCATACATGCAAGCAACCAGGCATTGTACTACAAAATGGACACTACATGAAGAAAATAGAGACAATATAAATTGTCGGCAATAAAGAAAAGTCTGTTGGTATTAAATCATCACTACAAGTACTTTGATAATAAACTTATTACCAACTATTTTATACATCATCGATAGTAAGCTGTATCAACAACAATATTTTTATCAAAATTAAATTTATTACTGTCAACGTAAAAATTTATCGATCATATTTATAGATCTATGATTTTATCATTAATGATAAACTTATTACTAACAATAATATTTTTAGATTTAAAAATATCTAAATTTAAAAAATTTATTATGGACAATTTTATATTTGTTAATAAGGTTATTTTGACAATTTTAAGTAAAAAAAATAAAAAACCTTATTACCAAATATTTAATTCTTAGTAATAAGTTTATTATCAACAATTTCAGATAAAAGAAATATATGTATATGTATATATATATATATACATAACAAAAATTCAAAAAATCTTATTACTAATGATTTTATTCTTGATAATATATTTTTTATTTACAAAAAATGTTATATATGCAATAATAATCTGAATATATCATATACAATAAAAGATAATTAGAAATACTTAATAATATAAATTACATTTTAAAGTCGAATGTTGTCATAAAAATGTAAATTATAAAACAAACATAATATTATTACATCTAACTTGTTTGAACTAACATAAAACCTAAAAATTATCTTTATCTTGATCTTTATTTAGATGATGAAAATGGAAGACCTTGAGCCCATTTGGCAATAAAAGCTCTTAGTTGTCATAAATTTTCATCCTAACGCTCAAATGTTGTTTCTTGTTCTGCTAGACATTTGTTCATTTGTTTTTATCTTTGCTTTACCTTAGATTTCCATTATCAATCTTCTAGTGGATTAGTCTATATCCAACTAATGCAAAAAGCATAACAACTTGAGCCCTCCACTGCAATATTTTATCCTACACCTTTTATATGCCCTAGACAACTACCTAGGACTTCCTAAAGTATTGTTTCTTTATCAACTTCTAAAAGTGTAGGATCATTCACAGCAACACCGTTAGATGATATCTGTGACAAGATTTCATCCTACTTCCTTACCATTTTGCTTTGTGCTTATAAAAAAAAGTTAGATATATATTATAAAGAATATTAACAATATTATAATTAATTACATAAAACTAAATTGTAAAATTCTCCTTATCCTAGGGAGTTACCCATTTGTTATTCTTAAAATACATTTCTCTGTAGGTCATGACCATAGGTAATAGTCCTTTTTTTTCTTGATTGACCTATATAATTTTAAGAGATATTTTAATACATTAGTAATGAAAAAAGTAAAATTAAAAAGTTCAAATGCCTTCTTGTAATGATTTTTTTATGGCCGCACACCTTAACAAGAGCGAGTGGTCTATTCTACTCTATTTGCAATATCTTTTTCCTACTATAGTCTACACCAACAAAAAAAAGTAATTTATTCATATTCTTTATATGCAAATTTTATTCAACTTTTATACTAAAATTTAATATTATGTCTGCATCTTCTGCATTCTATAATTGATACATATTTGCCACACATCAAGATAAAAAAAAAAGAAGGCATATAATCATTGTCTTCTTTCCAATCCTTTTTGTGATCAATGTTATGATCTTTGTATCAATCAACCATCATTTGATTAAGACCTAATTGAATTCCTGGGATATGCTAAAGTTGTCCTCCATGGAGCTAAATCAAAATATGTAAGCTCATATACACAAATGTATGTTGGAAATTGCATAATTTAGATTTGATTACTTAATTATGAAAGGAATAATTTTTACCTAAACTTTAGAGAGGATCTTCTCCTTATCCGTAGGAGTGATATATGACCACCACTTACAATATAATGGTATCTTTATCCCAATACTATTTCCAACACATCTGGTAGAACATTTACTATATGGACCAATAGCATTTGACATACTAGCCTGAAAACCAAACTACACCTCAAAATTTTACTTTCCATATCTTTCAAACTCTTCTAAAATCATCCTATCTCTAATTCTTTCTCGGGCCCTCTATAGTACCCCATATTTTTGTAAAAATAGTTAAATGCGAATTATGCCAATTTTGATCCTTTGATTTTAATTTAATATTATGATTCGGTTTGGGACAAATTTTGATTTGAAATCATGTTTCAAAATGAAGTTTATTGAGTTTTGCAGGCAAATCCATTGACTGATTCTATGAAACAATCGATTGGTTTATCGTTTCAGCCAATTTAGGTTTCTCAACTAAATCGATCGACTGGTTGGGAAAAATCGATCGATGGGTGGTAGAATAGTCGACTGATATACCCAAACCCATCGACTGGTTTGTCTAACTTATAATACCCTAAAATTTTACTTAAGTTAATTATGTATCATTAGCACCTAATTCGATTCTAATTCTAATAACTCCTATATTAGCCTTAACCAATCCTCAATCCCAAAACATTAACTGATTTTGAAAAACCTTAATTTTGATAAACCATAATTCGTAAACCAAAACCAAATTTGCTAAAATTTCCGCTAATCCTAATTACCCTTAATTAATCTAAATCATACTAAATTAATTCCCTCAACCTTTTCTCTTTTCCTTTTATTTTTCCTTTTTCCTTTTCTTTTCTTTCCTTCTTCCCCTTCTCCCGCCACTCTTTGCTGTGTTTCTACAAGTTGCACTTGTAACTTGCACCATCTCCCATCTTTCCCCTGAAGACTTCCACCATCCATCAACCTCACCTCACCTCCCCTTTTCTTCTTTTTCTTTTTCTCCTTCTGCACCCTTATCCCTGCATCTTTTCCCATCGCACACCCCATCTCCCTACAACCTCCTTATCCTTTCCACCCTTACGCAATAATTCCATCAACCATCACCACCCTCACCCTACAACTACCACCCTACCCTATCTATCCTCTACAACCATCACCACCATCATCCACTTGCATCTGCACCATCACCATTCCCCCATTGCACACCACCCCTATTTCTTTTCTTTCCCCCGAAACACCACACACACAGCACACATGCACACACGCCCCCCACACACCCACACATATATATACCTCACCCTCTCCCTACTTCTCTTTGGTTTTTCCTTACTCTGCCAATATTTTGTGCCCAAGAGCCATTACCAAAGCTCCCTCACCCTTCTCCTTCCTTTATTCTTCTTCTTCTTCTTCCTTTCTTCTTCTTCTTCCTCTTCCTATCTAATGTGGATCAAGGTGGAGAAGAAATGCAGGATCTATTCTACTTTGATTGTATCGATCAATGCTGGAAGTTGAAGGAAAGAAGGTTGGTTTAATGCAGGTTATACTCAATGTGTATGCAGATGTGTCGCTGGCTATTTTGAATGATAAAAATCATTCAAAGGCTCGAATGAAGAAGGATAACCCCGGGTTTTCCTTGATCGAAAGAGAATTAAAAGAGATGATAAATGTAGGCCTAGTTGTGTAAATTCCGTGTTCAAAAAATTCTATATTCCATTCCATCTATTATATATGTATAAGAGATATATATAGCAAAAGTAGTTGGTGGCCAGCATAGCTTAAACCAGCTGAATATTCTCCTTAATTCAAGCTAAATTTACCTTACTTGAATTAAGCCTATATAATACCTAAACTTACTCATAATATCATCATCTAAATGATATTAATGACTAACATTACAAAGCCACAAAATCAACTATGGTACATACATGAAATTATATTAAAACCCTAACTTACATACAATACACTTAGGGTTTACAAAAAGTTTAATATAACTAATGATAATCATCACCATATCTTGTTTTAGTGTCATCCCATGTATGCCATAACCTTGTATGCTTTGAATGTTTGTACACTTTAAGTCTTGTTTGCTGTGTTAACATCTTCTTCTTGCAAATATGTAATATACATGCAAGAATATCTTGAATCATTTTCAATATTAAGCATAGACATGTCATTAAGAATATTTAATATGATTGGCTCCAGTATTAAGAAAGCTAATTCTTCCTTACCTTGAGAATCAATAGGAATATGAGAATCAATAGATGCTCCTGCATCACTATCCCTATTTTGGCATTCTCACCACCATCTTCCTCCACCATGCACCACCTTGACCACCACTCTTCGCCTTTTGGCTAGTGGACCGACCATCAAGGTTGCCCCAACCTTCCTCCTTTCCATCATAGGCCATCACAACCAACTACCTCCTCTTTTCCTTCTTGTTTGTTGCAGCATTCTCATGTGAATGACCGTGCAATGCTTAAAACACTTATTGTACAGTCGTGCAATCCCTGCACAGTCTGACCGTGCAAAAATTTTCCTCTCGGCTTGATTTTGCACGGCCATGCAACTTTTGCACTGCCTGGCCATGCATTTTCTTTTCTCTCGATCTGTTGTGCTTTGATGTTGCACGACCATGCAACTTTTGCACCGCCTACCAGTGTAACTTCTTCTTGGCCATGTACCCCTATTTTCACCTCCAAACCTCAACCAAATACCACCAAAGTTCTACTATAGCTCCAGCACACATTCCTCTACACATCTACACATCTCAAGTTCTCATTTGACTACAGTTATACCTACTTCTACCCTCTTTAGCTTAATTTTTCCTCTTCAGTTTAACTCTTCGAGCCTAACCATAATTTTTTTTTAATTTTTCGTAGGTGGTTTTCCAGTATCTTTAGAGGAGGAAGTCTAGGATTTTGCGTTCTTAGAGCCTGGTATTCTTGTTGTTAAGGATATTATTCGATGCTTAGGACTTTTGATGATAATTGCTTGTATGACTAAATGTATTTTTTTTTCATGATTTTGCTTCTATAATATGTAATATATGTTGATATTGATAATTTGTGATGTTATGCAAGTTATGTTGAAAGAATATAAGAGTTGTAGGAGATACCATTATGTTATGATTGTGACAATGATATTATATTTGTGAGAATGCATCTTATAGCATGAAATATGGGTTGAGTATTGTTAATATCATACTTGTGGAAATATATCTATGGTTGAATGAGGATAATATCACACTTGTGAAAGCATATTCATGGTATGAAATATGTGCTGAATGATGAGAATGTCATATTTATGAAGATTATAACTTAAGGTATGAAATATGGGTTGAATGGTGATAATGTCGTAATTATGAAATTATGTCTTATGGTATGAATATGGGCTGAATGAGTTGTGGAAAAATGGCATTAAGGTCTCTCATGAGGTATGATGATTAATGAGGACTTGGAAAAAAATAATATGTATGGAAGGTATAATTTTTTTTATATATATAAAAAGGTGCTAATTGTGCTAAAAGGGTAACTTAGCCATTATGGAATACTAAGGAAGTTTGGTAATTTATGTGTTAGGTGACTTAAATTATGACAATAATAACTTGAGTAATTCATGGGAATATTATCATTATTTGGGGTTCATAAATGTTAATGGTAAATTTGAGGTAAGCCATCTTGAGATGCTAATACTATTATTCCACCTTCCGGGTTTAGAGGTTATCTATTGGAGTTAGAAATAATGAATAACTCATATGAAGTGTCATGACAAATTTTTTGGGATTTAGACTTGGATACTTTAGTGTGTGATATATATAAACATCGAGATGAGATTACTAAATCAAACTCATGAGAATTAGGTTGTGATTTTTGGGGTGTGATATTAATGATGGGATTTGGGGGATGTCATAATATAATGTGCGTGGAACAACCAACATGGGAGAAGGAACACTAAAGGATGTGTAATTAGGGTTTGATAAGACTCAAGGTTATGGATCTATATTACATGCATATCTGTTTGACTGTGTTCTATGCCTGAGAATTAATCTTGAATAAGATACAAATCATTTAAAGTGAAAGAGCATGTGAGTAGGGCCATGGGATTATTTTTCTTAAATCTATGTATATGTATTCTCGTTCCACTAGGTAGACTAGTGGCTCAGTAGCGCTCTGCCCCAAAATGATGTTTTTAATCTCCATTCCACCTGAAAGAATAATGGCTCACGTGTGTTTTCCCTTAGATGTTTCAAATCGTTCTACTGGTTGAGAATAGTGGGGCGCCTACTCATTGTGAAATAAAACATACCTTTACATCCTATAGGAAAAGATACTAAGGATTTAAAGTGGAAGAATGCATGAGTTCGGACCATGGTGATTTATTCCCGATCCATGGGGTAGAATAATGGCTTTGGAGCATTCTTCCCCGAGGAGATGACTTATTCCAGTTCCATTGGGTAGAATAGTGGATATGACTATAAATGCACTTTTCATTCTAATTTTGTTGTATTAATTTGAAAATTTTAGCCTTGTGATTTATGTAAGGACGGTTGCATAAACCAGAGTTATGTCGATCACGACGATAACCCTCACTATTTTCATTTAGTTATTTCTGCTGCAAATGAAATTTTTTAATAGTAAAAATTGGGTTGTTACATGGCTGGTCATATTTTTTTAGTTTGATTTTTCTGAAAAATCTATTACAATAAAATGGAACCTTGCTAACCCATGCAAGATTGTCCCTAGGAGAATCCTAACCATTTTATGATGCATTTAACCTAAGATATTGCCCCAAATTAATATGGAGTTCGATTGGGATAATTGAGGGGAAGAGATGACCTTAGCATTATCTTCTTCCTCTTCTACCCTAACACGATTCTGAGATAGAATGCATCGATATTAGGCACACTTCTCAATAGATGGAATATTCCTTCTACGCTGACTTTCTATTACTCCATTCATGCATACTAATTCTTATGTAATAGACCTGAATTCTCCAGAGACATCATTTGAGCTCTGGAGAAGAGGTTAGCAAATCTTAGATGAATTTGTCCATTCTGAATGAATTCAAACAGTCAATGGTAGGGTTTTGAGTTGATGCCTGAACCCTCAGTGTTTCCTTTGATTAGTTGGCTATAAATAGCACAAGTCAACCCTGCTATGCACCATTTCTTCGGCCACAAAAATTTTCTAAATCTTATATCCTTTCCTTTATTTCCACACTTTAAGCCTTGTTAATCTCCTTTTACACTCTTTTGATCTTGTCTCTAGCTTTCCCTATTTTTGTCTCAAGTGGTATGTTCTTATTCTCTTATTTTTTTAGGTTTAAAAATTGATAAGATTTTAGTATAATGTTTGAATTTAAGGTTTTTGGTTTAAGGTTTTCAAAGCTAAGATTTCCTAAAGTTAGAATTTATATTTTTAAGGGGATTTGGACTATATCAAGTAAGTACTTCTTGCTTTAAAATTTTTAATAAGTATTCCTACATGTTAGGTGTTACCTTTAGTTGATTTCTACATGTTGGTGATGAGTTCATATTTTGACACATTTTATACTCTTATAATCTTAGTTTTTGGTAGTTTATTTAACTAATATAGGGGAATAATTATTGTTTTATGCTTAAGTGGTAAAATTTGTATAAATTTTATTATTTGAGCTAAAATGATATAAATTAAGTAAATTTAGAATAAAATAATATTAATTAATTTTTATTAATTTTATTTTGCAGGTTTTGTTTTTAAGTAAAATAAAAATATAAAAAAAATATTTCGACCTTTGGACCAACGACCGAAGGCCCAAAGGCCAGCAAACGAAGCAAACCAAACAGAACGCACGAGAAGAAAATTCAGACGCAATAAGGGCTGACGTGGAAAGGCAGTCTGACAACAATAAATAAAGATAGCCGCAGAGAGAGAGGAGGAGATAGGCGGCCTCTGCCGTTAGGCAGAGAATAGGCCGCACGTCAGGTGAAGGAGGGCGGCATGGAAACCGAGGCCACAGAGAGGAGTAACGCGAGGCACGATAGAGCCTTAAACAGGCTCGGTCAAATGGGAAAAAGAGAGAAGGGAGAACCTTCCTTCACAGACTCGGCAGAGAGAGGAAGACAGGCACGGGAGAGGACGGACGCACGGGCACGGAAGGAGAGGCAGCGACGCGCCGTCAGCGTCAGCCGGAAAAAGAAGAAAAAGAAAAAAAATTGTGCACGGAAACAAAGGCAATAGAGGAAAAAAAATTAGAGGAAGAATTTAATACCCGGTAGAATTTATTTTAGATAAATTAATTTTTATGTGAATAAATTTTTTTATCTTTTATCCAAAATTAACTCCGGTTATTTCTTTCTCTTATTTTTAATTAATATTTTAGATATATATTTATGTGTAATTAATTCTATAATTATGGCTGGCTGATTATTTATTGTTAGGGAATGAATTGAAACCCTAGACTATGGTTTGACTTATAATTTTATTTTCTTTGTTTCGTGAGATTGTTTCTTGACTATATATTAATTGCTATCGTTTATATGTATAATTCTGTCAAGTATAGTTTATTTGGTGCATGCCTTGTTTTGGTTCCTCATTAGTGACAGTATGTAGGATTATTTACCTGCTAGGTGTCCATCTAAATATACTATAATTTATATGTATAAATTGCAGCTAGGTTAGATAGCAATTCACCTAATTGTTTTGTGATTCTAACCGAAGTGGTAAAACGTTTCGATACGTGTGGGTCAAGGAAAGGAAATACAGCTAGACATGCTTTTTGTACTAGTTTGGGTATTTAGATTGACAGCCTTCCACTTACACTTAATGCATTAAATCTAGTTAAATATAGGAGCCACTTGTTGTTGCTATACTGCTAGTATTTAATAGGGTTAATATTGACGCTTTGTCGTATTAATTAATTAAGGGGAGTAATATAAGGTGTATAGACCTTCTTTTGGTGTGCAACTTGGTCAATCTCTTTCTCATGATTAAAGATGACGTAGAGATAAATATTATATCTCGATCTAATCTAGTGGTGGATTTTTATTTCCCTAACATATTTCTCATATCTGCGGTTTCCCATTATTTTCATTATTAGTTTATTTTATTTATTTGTCCTTTTATTATTTTTTTATTATTATTTTTACAACCTCCATTAGTATTTTTCTTATTTATTTATTCTATGTTATTTAGGATTTTTATTTTTAGTTTTATTTTTATTTTTAAGCTAGTTAGATAGAGGTGAGCCATCTCAATCCCCAGCTAGAACGACACCCTTATTTACCAGTGCTACAATTGACAACAAGAGGGTTTAAATTGCATGCCGGCTACGGTCACACCAGTTGGCATGAACGAATAAAGTTTATATAAGTGTTTTGGATGATCAGATGGCTTGATGTGAGTAAAAAGCATGAAATTTGGTGAAAATAGGATGTGATGATTCCATGTTGTCAAATGAAGATTAAATGAAATATGTTAAACTATGTTGATACATGCTTTAATGGGGTTACAAAGGATTTATCTGTAAGAATCTACATGAACTTTATGACTTGGTGATGTGTTAGGGAAAACTGATCAATTGGTTAGGTCAAACCAATTGATTGGTTCTTAGAACAATCGACTGGTTGACTCGACCCATCAACTAGTAACCCTGTAGAGACCTCGGTCTAGATCTCTACTTAAACCCAACAACTGGTTGGGTAAAACTAATAGAATAGTCAACTAGTTTATCCAGACCGATCAACTAGTTTGAGGAAAGTATGGTCTAGTTGGGTCAAACAAATAAGCTAGTCAACCCAAATCAATCGACTAGTTGGTACAATCGATGGACTGATTCGATTAGGTTGAATGATTTGTTTCTTTTTGGTTTAGTTATGCATTGAGGTTATGTTTGGGACTATACCATGATTATTAATGGGGTAAAATATAGATTTTATTAGGGATTATTGACTTAATGAAAGAAATAAATGGATCATAATTTTTAGTGTACTCTATGAGTAATGTAAAGGCTAAATGGGTATTTTACTTATGATAAGTGATGACATTGAGAAAAGAGAAATCAAAATAAGTATGGGCATGAATTAAACAATATGGTGGATATGAATAATATTGGCCAAGGACAACGAAAAACCCACATGGTTGGAAAAATGGAAAGAAAAGGATTAATATGGATTAACATGAGAATGTGACTTGATTACTTTGTATAGGCTTCATATAATCACCCATTCTTATGAATAAAATACTAATTACATAAAGAGAAAGAAAGTTGAGTTGGGTATGGGTCTAGGTTATCCAATCCTTGATTAGCTATCGGGGGCTAGTCTACCTTTGGGCGTTTTTGGTACCTTGAAGATTTGCCTTCTAGCGGGATCCTGAGAGGTCCTTGTATCTTACCTACTCTAGACACTAATGATGTACCAGGGGTATCAATACTAAACGGTCCGGATACCTAGGCGTTTGGCTTCATCCTAGACTTATGTCCATTTTAGTGATTGGCTTTGGCCTATACTTATGTTCACTTAGTGATTAGCTTTAATCTGGATTTTATTTCCCTTGTTTGGATAGGCTTCCAGGGTATGTGAGATCATGGAGTGGTACACAATTCATCTCTCAATGATAATAAAATATGGATGGTAAATATTGGTCGAAACATATAAACAATGACCAAGTGAATGATTAATGATTGGTTAAGAAATTTAAGTAATGGTATAGTTGACCAAAATTAATAAATTTGTTTTATACACTTGGCTAATGTTCGAAATGACAAATTGGTTATGGAATGGAATATTGATTCAGTGACTTAACTACCTTATATATGGATAAGTAAATGGTATAACCCAAGGAATTAGATAGTTGAAAATAAACCCAAGAGGTTTCTTGAATGTTCCTTCTATTACTTATGTAAGTGCTTATGTGAGAAGGTTGTGATCTAAGCATGATGTATTCTTGTAACACCCCTAATTTTTGAACTAGAAAATTTCATTTTTAAGATAATGCATAATCAAATTGAAAAGTAAAACTAAGGATGTTACCGCCACATCAACTATGAGAGAGATGTAATCATTACCTAACCCATGCCTGATGTAAAGCTAAACATAATAAGGGGAAAATGCATGATCATAATATTAACGTGACAATAAAAAGATAAATAAGACTAGAACGATATTATAGATGGAATGAATTTGATATTCTTACAAAATCAAATACAGGAATCTAAGTCAAGATTTTAAATAACCTGAGATGCAAAAAACCTCCCAATGCAGTGGGTAAAATGTTATTAACCGGTGAGCCTAACTCTTAGAAATAATCATAAACCTCCAACCCTACAGTGAGTCATAACCATGTAAATCGTCATCTATTCCCCGAACTAGAAGCTGGATCATCAAAATGACCACACAAGTGTAGTATTAGTATGGTGAAGTATTAGCAGAACATACGACCTAAAACATGGAAGGCTCATGCAGCACATTGAGGTCATATAGTAGCATAGTATTCAACCTACCAGAAAGGTAATATAAGATAATGATGATAGTATATAAATACCTCAACAAGGTCCTAGGATATACATTTACACACAAGCATGGTTTTCCACAACAATCTATATAAAAGTAAATCATATAATGTCAATATTCCATGATAGGACTAGCGTAAGACTGCAACTCCCACCACCACATCACACTAGTGCCAAAGGGCTTTTCTTAGGGATCTTCAACATCCACAACACTTGGTCTCCTAGGTGAGTGAGCATATGCTAAATTTTGGGTCTATAACACCCATGGTACACAACTATAGAATCAGAATCATTGCCAATTTACCATGACGAGACATGTGTAGGATTACAACTCACACCACCGCAACACACTAGTGCCAAAGGGCTTTTTCAGGGATCTTCAACATCCACAACACTTGGCCTCCTAGGTGAGGGGTATACGCTCAATTTTGGGTCTGAAACATCCACCACACTATCAGTAGTGCAAAGGGGCTTTTCTCAGGGATCTTTAACATCCACCATACTTGGTCTCTTAAGCTAGGGGCACAAAAGGTAACCAAACCCTAAGTATGCATACTAGGAAGGCCTCTATGATTCTATGAGCTAGATTCCACAAATCAAACAAACTAGGTGTTTTGAGATGACGCCAAACTTGATACAAGGCATTAAAGCCATCAAATTGGGTGTTTTCCGATGCTCACACCACACACATCATAGGTGTAAAAGCCTCCAAAGTGGTTATTTAAAGATAACACCAAACTCAACAAAAAATAAAGTCTTAATTACCATCATGATGAATCATATTAAATTAGGCTAATCATAATTGGAATCATAATTAAAATGTTTTAAAAACATGGAAGTATATATAAAAAAAGACCTAAGAGAAACACAACAATTCACAACAAACCAGTCAAATCCTAGCCGAACCAATCAATCGATTCTTCATACTAGTTGACTAGTCTGGTCGTACTAGACATAGGCCAAAATAAAGACAAAGCACCATTCAACCGGTTGGCCTCACCAATTAACTATTTATGAGAACTAGTCGACTGGTTTGGCCCAATCTGTTGATGGGTCAAAGTAGAGACCAACCCATTTTAACCTGCATAAAGGTTGATCAATGGGTTTGACCAATCGATTGACTGGTCATAGCAACCAATCAACTGGTCTATTCTAACCGGTGGATGGGTCTAAGTAGAGACCAAACCACCTTGGCCTACAGGGACACCGGTCAATGGGTTTGACCAACCAATCGACTGTTCATCGAGAGTAGTCGATTGGTTTGGTAAGACTAGTCAACTAGTTTACCAAACCAATCGACTACTCTCATGACCAACTAGTCAAAAATTCCAAACCATTTAACTACATGCAAAAATAGTTGAAGGGCTCGAGGAACCGATAACTAGTTTGGGTAAATCATAGCCCAGACTTGCAATACACACACAAAATTTTACCACACTTTGCCATATTAATCTTGGCATACTTCTATGTCATAACACACATAAAAATACTTATTGCACGCATAGAATCAAATGGATACATGGTAATCACAATTAAACAAATCATGCTCAAACCACCCATTTTATGCTTAAAATCAGAGAATCTCAACAACACTTACTTGAGGAGAATTATACCACATGCTTATAACATGGAACACAATTCGATAATACTCATATAAACACTAACACATGGAACCCCAATATACCATAGAAACCTAATTGTGTTGAAGATAAGAATGTCTTACCTTGAAGCAATTCTTCTAGTACAAAACTCCTATTGGATGGCCTATCTGGTAGAGCTTCGATTCCTAAAAGAATAAAAGTAAAAAGCCATTAAAATCATCTTCCAAAACTTCATTAAAACTAATAAAATTAGTAGTAGTAGAAGAAGAGAAACACAAAACACCAACTATTGATTCAAAACATGGTGCTTAAAGAGAAGTTGAAATCTCTAAATTTTCTCAACTTGAATTCTTCCCTGCTTAAGGAAAGAAAAAAATAATTAAAGTAGTTTAATTAAATTGTTATAAAATGATTATTACACGCACTCTGTTGTTTAAGTGTTTTGATTGGGTTAGCCTTATATTTGATATGGGGTAGGCGACAGATATCTATCCTATGTCAGGTAAGGCGGTAACATATCATTTTTCCTAGGTGTTTACTACTTCCACAAATATTTTAAAGAAAATTTTTGGTAGTGAAAAATGGTGGTATTCCACCCTCCTCCTAGGACCTAAAATATTCATATATTAATTTTATCGTTAAGATAATAAAATTATAAAATTAATATTAAGGGACAAATATAGTAGATCAAATTTTATTCCTTCTATTTTGCAACAGCTTGAGTGTAGTATGTGAGGATGTGATGGATTACATCCATCAACATCACCACCATATCCTTGAGTAGCAGCATAAAGTCATCAACCATATAGAAACTAATCAAATATTTTGATGTATAGAAACTATCCATTATGATGATAAACATAAATGAAATAAGTGGAGAATATTTCAAAAGTAAAGGAAATAAGAGAAGATGAACAACGACATTAAAATTGTGGCTAGGTTTAGATTAAGTAAAAAAAACAACTAAATTACACAATTACTAATCATAATTATAAATGGTATCTTATAAGTAAATTATTTTTCACTATCCTTATCCAAAAATTATTATTCCACATTGTCGTCTTCAAATATGAAGTATGTTATGTCTTATTGATTGCCAATTTGGATCGCAATACTACTAGCACTAGCACGTACAATATTTAAGTTTTCAAGGTCTATGATCTCAACATTGAATTCGATGATGATCAAGTTGAAATCATCCACCATATCTATGTGTTCGAGATAATCATCATCTAAATTCTTAATATTACGATAATTAACTTCCCAAACAAATTTTCAATTTAGTTTGATGTACAAATCATCTACGTACCATACTTGGTTTTCCTAAGTTCTAAGAATATATTGGGAATTCTTATACCACTCAGTCATAATATACAAACTTGTAATGTGGTTCACTCACATGATTCTCTTCTTTCTATTATTAGTATTAAACCACTTGCATTTAAATAAAACTACGTAATACTTGGACAGGTCAGATAAATCTATGATCTCAATTAATTATTAATAGAAATTATTACTATTGTCATTGTTCTATGTTTTTATTTTCAAATATGTATCACTCATTGAGAATTTAACTCCATTAGTTACACAAATTGAATAAGAAAGTGTCATATCAATTGCGCCAAATACCAAAGGGAACAAATCATCAGTGCATTTAGGTGATCTCATTTCATGCAACTCGTACATTTATAATGTTTGTGTGTTTAAAATAAGTAATAATATCATATATCCTAATGATGAATTATTGTACGTTTGAATTGTTAATGCCAAATATAATTACCTTTGAATAGAATCAAGATGAAAATTCTTTCTTTTTAACCTTGTGCAAATTACCACAACCATGACATCATTGAATATCATTCATGTGTTCACTATAAAAAAATCATTTCTTAATAAAATTTCATTTGTTACTTATATATAATACTAAAATAAATATAGAGAATATTATATTACACTTACTCTAAATATTTCTATATTTCTAGATAATTGTTCAGAACATACCAGTGAGTGTATATGTTAACTTTATTTTTTATACTTACATGTGTCTTTTTACTAATAGAGCAAGCCTAAGATTAGAAAATAGATATTTAATGCATATTCATTTCTATATAGACCATTGAACTTAGCTTCAACACCTTTTAAGTACATATAACAAAATCCTAATGTTTCATCAGCTTCAAAACCCTCCACAATAGAAACTTTTGGTCAAACATGATTTTGAATATACTCCTTCAATTCCTTTAACTTCCTCTCAATCGAGTATGTCCATCTCTTGTGAACTAGTCTACTGATTCTCGCTTCATCAGGTAAGCAAATTAGTAAGTGAACCAACACTAAAAAAATGATGGAGGAAGTATGTATTCCATCTTATATAGGATAAGAAAAATCTGCTATTCTAATTTATCCAATTGAACCATGTAAAGTTTCTTTGCATATATTTGACTAAAGAAGTTACTCAACTTGATAATGGTGTCGCTAATCTGGTTGTTTAAAAACAAACACACACCAATCGATAACAAACATTGCATTATGGCATGATGATCATGTGCCTTCAACTCCCTCAACCTATTATCAAGAGCATTATTTCTTAAATTACATGTAAAATCATCAAAAACTTCATATCCCTAAACAAGTTGAGGGATGTCCCCTTATCATGCGATGAAAGCATATATTCAGTGTTAGGTTTCATTATCTTATTCCCATCATAATAAAGATATGGCTTATTTATAATGTACATATCTACTAAGGCATGTCTTGTATAGGTTTTATCACTAGTATAAACTAACACCTCAATTAAATTAGAAGAAATATTTTTTTTTTCTTAAAATGCATGAAATCTAAATTGTGTTTTAGTATAAGCATGGACTAATATAGTAGCTCATAGATGATGCTCTTCTTTTTCCAATTCAACTCATCAACACCTATCTTCCTCTTACTAGAATACTTCCTAAATGGATGATCTTATATGTACATCAACTACATCAAGATATCATAAGCCAACAATTGTTGAAGACTTTTTTCTCAACCTCGCCATTAAATAATTTTTTTTAAGCATCGAATGATTGGTTGGAAGAAATTGTCAATGGTCAATAAATCATATCTTACCTTTCAATTTGATAGATGGAGTGTATTTATTGATATTAAATTACATAAGATATCCTTTTATTTTCCACCCTAAAAGATATAATTGAGCAAGAAAATAATTAATAGTCTATAGCAACACTACAAACATTTTGAACGCTTTATTCTTAAAGACATCTTGTGCCTCAAGTCCTCACTCCCACAAATATTTTAATTCATCAACCAATAGTATAAGAAGAACATAAATATCCATCTTAGGGCCATGAAAACTAGGGATTAACAAAGTTAACATAAAATGGGTCTTTCATGTATCACCGCTAGGGCAAGTTATAGGTGGTCGTAATTATCGGCCACATACGATAATTGTTACCCGTGCCAAATGGATTAAACCCATCAATTGCTAAACCCAAAAAACATTTTGAGGATCAATAACTAAATTTGAATACTTCATATCAAAATATTTTCATGCTTATCCATCAACAAGATATCGTAGCACCCCTAACTCCCTACAAAACCCAATTAAATGTCATTTCATGTCTTTAGCAATTTGTCTGCAAACATACAACATTTTTAATCTCAGTTTCAAAAGAAAATACCGCAACACTTCATGAAGTAATTGTAATGCCCCATTTTTAGAAACCCTAATTATAACTTGTAATTATGTGTATTAGTTGTAATAATTATTTAAGGATATTTGATATTAAATATATTGTTAATATGCGTAATATTATTATGACTTATTAGTTATAAAATTTAATTAGGCTAAAATATGCTAAAGGGTGTGTATTAAAATTTAAACCTAGGTTGGGATCATAATCGATATCCGTTTTGTCAAATAAACTCACCCTACCCTTCCTCCCCGGTACAGCCATACATCACGCCACTCTCTTGCTATGCACGATTCTCTCTTGTTTTGCTCGTCCTTTCCCTACACGCCATGCTCTTCTCAACCCCTGCACCCCTTCATGTTCATGTCATAAATTAACCCCCAAAACAGCACACACGTTTTCTCTTTACCCAAGCTCCCGAAAGTAAGAAAAAAAACCCCATCATCGCCATTGTTTTCCACCATTTTTACCCCATCAAAAACTCCCACCAAACCCCCCTCTCCTTACTGCACATTTCCTTGTTTTAGCCCTATGTAGCCCTCCACTTTTTTGCAGCAAGAAATTCCATTCTCAACCCAAAATTTGCAGCAAAATTGGCCAAAACAACCCCCTAAGATGCAGCAAAATTCCCCGTAACCACCGTCAAGCTACACACAAAATCACCAATCGACAACTTCCACCAAACCTCTTCTCCTTGCTACACCTTCCCTTGCTTCATCCCCTACCTTTTCTGCAGCAAGCTCTGCCATTCCTTACCCCCTATATACAGCAAGAGCTTCTGCAACCCCTCCCCAACCTGCAACAACATCCACCAAAGCCCAACACACCCACCGTCGGTCATTTTGGCCGAAGCTCCCCCCTTGTGCAACACTATTCTCCACTGAAGCTCCTTCCCCTCTTTCAACCCTTTGTGCTGCACATTTTCTTCTCCCTTTTCTTCACCATTTGCTTTTTTTTTCCCCTCCCAAGCACTGGCCAAGTCCATCATTACCACCCTCCACTTTCTCGGCCGAAAGCCTTCCTTCTTTGGTGCTAAGATTTTTTTTTATTTTCCTATTACTTATTTGACCGGTTGGTAGCCCTAAATTATTTTCATATTTGTGGATTATTATGTTATCATATTATATTCTAATATATGTATGTGATTGGGTGTTAATTTATTAGGTAATATTTTAGGATCTCAGAGAAGATAATTTTTGGTGCTTTTGTGTAAGCTTAGATTTAGGTAAATCTAATCACTCATAAGGAGGTATAATTTATATGCAAGCATGCTAGGATTGTGTATACTTATAATCATGCTAGGGTTTTATATTATTCGAGTATTATGACATGCATAATAAAATGAAAATATGTTATATAAATGATAACCATGATTATTGAAAGTGGAGTATATGCATGAGTAACATATTGTATGGTTTACATATACATGCCTAGGATTTTAATTTGGTTGTATGCTTATAAAGTTATGATTTAAATGCCATGCTAATTACTCTATTATTATCATTGCATGGTATTTAGGGTTGATATAAAAAGCATAGAAACATATATGCACAATTAAGGTTAGAATACGATAATTGTTATTCGCATGTTCTAAGCATAATATGACATTTAATAGGGTTAGAGATTTTTCCCTACATGTACTATGATGAAAATATTAAATGTCATATTATGCTTAGAATATATACGTACATGCTGGATGGAATATGTGACACGTGAAGAATGTATGATTAGGGTTTTGAGGGCACGACTTAATAAATGTATGAAAAGTGGAAAATATAATCAATCGCTAAATCATAAAAAAATTACCTACATGCTAAAATGTTGTGAATAATTATCTTTTAGCCTTTTCATGACAAATTGCTCGTAATAATAATTTTTGGAAAGGAATTGGATAAAAAGGATGAAATTAGGGTTTTGAGGGCACTTTGGTCATTTTTGACCTAATGCACCTAATGTGAATAACTGGACATAAGATGGCCTTAGACTTTCTATAGGTTGACCTTAGTGTTGACTTTGACTTTGACATAGACCGATGACCTTAGGGTTTATATAAATAATTGCAAATAATGGAAAATAGTTAAGTATGGAAATGGAAATAATGGTATGATATGAAATGTTTGTGATCACCTCATAAAATACTAATACTTAAAGTGGAAGATCTCGAGTTTTAAAATGGTTTCTCTCTTGGGTTAGCTACCCTAGAGATGAGTTGTTAGCCCTCATTTGATTTGGTTAGCTGGTGTGCCTCTATGTCCTAGCAAAGCCCTTATCTACTCTATAAGTGACCTACGGGCCCTATAGGGGATATCAATACTTAAGAATTAGGTGACCAATGTTGGAGGATATTGTGTTGCCTATGTGCTCCGGTATGACCAGGAATACCGTTGTGTCCTTGGGTTCTAGAGTACGGGTATTGTGTTGCCTTCGTACACCAATATGACCGGGTGTACCTTAGTGTCTCTGGGTTGATTGTATCCCCTCAAGTAATATAAATAATAAGGAATACTTGTTGATGGCCTTGGCATGTATTGTTGGGTTCGGTAGTTGCCTCAATGCCCTACCTTGTTTTTGGTATATATATTGGATTGATGGTTCGGTAGTTGCCTCAATGCTCTACTATATTAATTGGAATTGATTTGATTAGTCGGCTTTGACCATGGATTTTGATATGGTGTACCTTGAAATGACATGACTTGGTTGAGTATGGTTGCTTGTTGAGCATGAGACTCTAATGGTATATAATTATATGTATGTATTGATCCATGATTTATTATATATTGTTATGGTATGTGATTGTGTTTGAGAATGTTTTGGATCATTGCGTGATTATGTGTAACGTGGGTATGTTACCTCTTGTGAGGTATTGTGATTTACTTAGTATAAGGAAGTCATGCTGATACTACATTTGTAGATGACTATGTGAAGGCCATGGAGTGGCATGAAACTTATAAGAGTGGCCAGGATAGGTGGAGCTCTTGGGAAGAGGTTCCATTCTCAGAATGGGCATACAGGTCTATGAGTTAGGGCAAACCGGTGTTGTACCTACAGGTACTAGTTTTTGTTGTATCGGTTTTTCTTTAGACTTTTATGTCCCTAATTATATTTTGGTTATCATTGTTGTATGGAAAATATTTATCCGTAACCTTTATTTATGTAATCTCTCTTATTTCTACTGATTTGTTTTTGGTTTGGTTGGTTTTATCCTTAGCACTTAGTATAAGAAAGGTAAGTGAACCAGACTTATGTTAAGTGAGGCAGTAATACCCATTATCTTTGGTAATTAACGCTTTTGCAAAATAAAATTTTTAAGTACTAAAAATGGGGGTATTATAATAATTTATTTCCCTTTTTACCTCTAACAACCCATCGAGAGGTACCATACACTAGACAATTGTTTCTATCAGCATTTTCTTTCCAAAAAAGCACATAATCTAACATGCACATAGGAATCAATTTACCATTAAGGTTAGCTCATGAGAAAAGGAGTGAAGGAGGCAAAACTATAAGCTTTAGGGCTTATTTAGGTAGTTTTTTGGTTGAGTTTCAACTTGGGTTTGGGGTTACTTGGTTGGGTTTAAGCGTAAAAAACTGATGATAAAAGAGATGAAGGATTAAAAGAAATAAATGAATAACAACAATAAATAAGTAAGTAAATTAAGGGATAAATAAATACAAATATTCTACCCAATTAATATTTCTAAAAATTATAATCTACTATTCTATATTACTAGCATAAAATAAAAATACACATAAATATAGAAAATCCAACCTTAAAAGAATTTATATAATTAACTACACATAATTATTAATTTTATAATCAATGTTTCTACAAATGAGGTATTACACCTTTGACTTTGTACCTAGTTTTACCATGGCAGACCAATATGACAATGGTGCTCTACAAGTTTGTGGTTTGTGGAGGGCATGTCATGATTGGTGATGTTTCATCCCCTTTCCACTCAATATCTTTCTTGGTCTACCAAGTTGTGGCTTATAGGTAAGATTAGGAATAATACTATAACATACTACATAGTGTTGAGTATAGCGAGGCATAGCTTTAGTAATTTCCATCCAAAGTTTCATCCCATCGGAAGTGATTCCAAATAGAGGGTGAGCCGGCGTAGCATTGAGCATGACGTTACAAACAACCAAATAACCACATTCAACATAGGGATATCTAATGCCTAGATTTTTTGTGAGAAACAATCTGTCCCGGAAAGCCTAAAGTTCTGCATCAAGACTATTGCATCTCTTAACAATCCTTGCAAACCTGGAACCCATCAACCAAAATCATCTCTAATAAGACCCCCCCCCTCCCCTGGCCCTCTTATCTTCATCGCAGAGCTGATCCATTACTGTGGAAGTTGCTAAGTGGTGAATTCCAAAAGGAAGATTGAGGAGGCTTAGGAAAATAATTTATATTTTTGTTAACTATAATGAATTCCTACTCGAAAGCTTATCTACAGACAAGAAAGAAGCTAATGTGAGGTTCGTCAGAATTGAAAATGAAATTATTTTTCGAGAGACATATTGCTGAAACTGCATGTGTAGAAATAAAGGACCAAAGTTGATCAACAAGATCTTGTCGCTGTCATTTTCGAAATCTCTGCGCACCCAGCTCAGAAAATCATTATTCAAAGAGGACTATTCTTGATGCTACAAGTTTCAAGCATATCCCCAAAAATGGAAGACCAACCACGTTCACAAAAATCGGTGAGGATAAAATTCATCATTACCAAATGGGGCAATTTATATCTTCCTTGATTCCTATTAGGAAGAGTGATTCATTAGTTACTAAGCTTTCATGATTAAGAATCCAAAGAAAAAGGTGAAGTCGAGGAGAAACATCTGCCTTCCAAATCTAATATCACTTTTTAGGACTCTTATAGTGACCCCTTGTGTAGAATATCATTATAAGCAGACACTGAGAAAAAAAAAATTCCTGTAATATTTATTGAATTTGTAGGAGATAACACCATCTATGGCTTCCAAACAAGGCTCAAAGCAGGCATTAATTTGAGACATATAATCGTTCGAGGAAGGATAAAGAAGACGTAGAGACCCCCATTTTGATTATTTGTCCAAAATTCTGAAACGTTTCTACTATTTTCATTCAAACTTTTTGAATCTTATTGAGAATAATTCACTTCGATCGTTCCAATTTGGTATTTCGTTATTAATACAACTGACAGCCATTTTGATCATTTGCGCACACTCGCTATTGTCTACTCTTACTTGAATCTCATTGACTTGAGAGTTCTTCTTTTGGATCGATATGCGTTTCTGTAGGAAGAATCTAAATAACTCAAATAATATATGACATGTTTGACGCACATTTAGTCCAAAAATAGATGGAAGAGTACAAGAGATAAAGATACCTATTGCTACTGATATACACCTAAGAACGAGTACGTACAACATGCGTGTGCACACCCTTTTCATTGACAACCTACCTCACTACGACAATAACTCGCTGCTTAGACAAGTATTCCAAATTTATGGCCAAGTCATTGACGCCTTTTTTCCTCGAAAAATCAGACTTCAGAACAGGGTCAGATTCGCCTTTTGTGGGATACAAAGTTGGAGTGGAAGCGAAGAGGATAATGCAGCATCGACATACATGGAGGCCAGGGAAACGGGGTGACTGGAGCTACAAAGAGGTGGTTTTAGCTGGTAGACAGGGAGAAGGAAGGTGACAGACTAGAAAGAGTCACTACCAAAGGAGTGAAAGCTGAAGAAGACCAAAAATGGCTTCAGGAAAGAAGCGTTTCGGGCACAGCCTTGGATCTCTCCCGGGTAGAAGTCATTCAATCACACATGATTGCAAAGGGGTATTTAATTGGCATCCAAGTACACAATAAAACCGCGGTCGCGATTGCGGTCACAGTTGCGGTATCGAAGTGTTGCAGTCGATAAATTATGTGTCACGGCCGTCGCGGTATGATTCATTTATTTATTTATTTTTTACAATATGATATAAATGTTATTTATTCATCATTTAATTACTTATACAACTATACATGAATGTTAAATGAGAAATAAGGCTTTCATTTAATTTTATATTAAAAGTCTTTAAATGACTTATTATATGTTAAATTATTCTAACAACACTACTGTTGCCTTATAATGAGAAATAAGGCATGTTGATATCGAATCTGACACTCACCTCTTATTTGATTGTTCCATTGTTGTGTCTGTTTGAAAGAGATCGGGTCTTGGCTTGGTATTACAAAAAGTTGTACAATGACAACCGTGTATAGTGTAATTGGAGCTATTAGAAGAAGTTAACAAGGTTCCAGACTTCCAAGTTCATTACTTTTGTCTGAAGCTTAGCCCTAGCTGCTGCTACTTAGTAAGTATGGAGATTGAAGAGCAAGGAATGAAGATGCTTTTGATTCTAAATATCTATATACTAATGGTTTAGTTGTACAGATTAAAAAATGTGCACAGTGATTTGCTTATAAAATCTTTTTGTAGACCTTAAGTTCTAGATCAAAACTTTTGACTAGGTAGATAAACCATTTTGTGGTATGCCTACTTCATTTTTTTATTTTCCTTAATAGAGCTACTATTAAGTGGTATGTCTACCTCGTTGTTTATTCTCTTGGATATGCCCGGAGTATTTGTACAAATCACATGTTGATTTTGAAATATATTTTTAACTATTTACTTGATAAACAAGGCATATTATTTGGTGGTAGTCTAGTAGATGCGAAGTTAATAAATAACAATACTTTATTACAATTCAATAGTAACTTAGTGTAATGTAAATATAATAAATGAATAATAAGAAATTATTACATAAAATATTCCACAATAGCTACCACAAAACAAAGTGTCGTGGAGGATCTTCATAATCATCTTGTTGGTCTGGTCTATAATGAACACTGTAGTCATTGTGAACATCTCCTATATTAAGTGTTCTAAAATTAGAAAATGATAAGTGAAATTTTGGATATTATGTTGAAGAAGAAGAACTATCATCTTGTGGTGGTGGTGGTGGTACGCCATGTTGAGACGGATGCATTGGGTTTCGATTTTGATTTGAATGATAGTAATAGTAATTTGGATGTGGATTTTGTGGTTGTGCTAATGGTATCATAATATTTCCATAGTTGTTATAGCTAGAGGAGGAAGATTGATAATCATAATATGGATTTTGTCCTTAATATATCTCTATCTCTGACCAACTAGATGTGTTGCAACCATAGTGCCCATGCATGAGATAAGGAGGCACAGATTCAAAAGGTTAATAGGCACCATAATCAAATTGATAGAATCTTTGATCAGAGTAAGCTGAGTGGCAACCACTTGAGCTTCTATCACCTCTTCTACCATGACCATAAGTTGGTTGATCATCACCATGTCCATGAAAATCAGAGTTACTTTGTCCATATGATCCAATGTTGTCATATCCATATGTATCCTCCCTACTCTAATACCACCACCACCACCACTACCATTATCATCGTTATCATCATCACTCATACTCATGAGATGCGCCACTAGGTTCATTTATAGCTTGGGAGTGATCAACAACACCATACTGAATTGGAGGATCTTCTCCTAGTTTTGGTTCTTGAAAGTTACTACTACCTCCTTGAACTTCATTATCATCATCATCAATATCATCATCATCAAAGCCATTTTATGAAGATGTTTGATTATTTTCATCTCTAGTATCAAGCAAAGGATCCACTACTTCTTCTAACTAAGGATTCAAAATATCATCTTCATGAAATATATAATCCAAATTAATAGGATTATATGATTTTTCCATCTCAGCTTTGCTCTTTCTCGTAAAACCTCTTATTTGTAGCCTCGAGTTGTTATGTACGTAGATGAGAAGATTTAGTTTTCTATACTTCAACCTGTTTCTAGATTTCTTATGCATCAAACTGAAAGTGCTCCAATTTCTTTCACAATTTGATGAGGAGGTAGTAGCACTTAAAACTTTCATTGAAATCCTTTTAAGATGTGGAGCAAAATCCCCATATATATTCCACCATTTAGCTGGAATTATAAGGTTTTATAATTAGTATAAAGTTATAAGTTATATCCATCAAACATTAAGAAGATATATAATGTAAGTACCTGAATTGGTGAATTTAATGGTTTTTTGTGTTGTAGTGTCACTAAAGTCTTGTTGTTTAAGACTATATATTAAAGTTAAAACAATAAGTTATCATCATTATTCTATGCAAGGAAATATATCACAAGTTAAGTTTACCCCATTGAGAGTTTGAATTTGATTATCAATATTTGGCTTGAGCCATTGTATCACTTTTTTCAATCCTCTCATCACTTCTCTATCCTCTCTAATATTATTTCCATGAATTCTGTATGCAAATTGAGGGTTGAAGAAACATCCTTTTAAAACTCACATTTACATGAAATGACAATTTAGTAATATATTTTTCATTGACATTTGGTAGGTACTTTACTAAATAAAATATAAATAAAAACAAATTTTACCTACAACATGTAAATCGTGGTGAAGCTAAAAGTTCCATTTATTATTAATGATTTTCTAATAACATTCTCAATATCGATAATTCTTTCGAATGGCTAATTTTGCTCTCTCCATTGCTTCATAGAGAAATCTCATCGTTGGTTTCTCATCTCCATCCACTAGTCTTAGAAACTTTATAAGAGGCTCTTGTACCTTAAGAACATCATTAGCCTTAGTCTAGAACTTTCTTCCTTCGTCTTTGAGTTGGAGAATAATGTCTTGAACTTTGGTTACATGATCATAATTCATTTGACCATATTTGATATGCTTCCATTATTCTGACTCCCACATGTTTCTGATACCATATTGTAACACCCCCAAAATTCACTACTGAAAAATTTCGTTTTATTAAAAGATAATAGCGGAAGCAGATAAACAAAACATGAACTTTGGGAGTATTACCGCCACACTTAGTACCAGACCGGTTCACTCATACCGTTCCAGTACCAAGTGCTAAGGCTAAGAAAATGAAATACAGCTCGAAAGACATTCGACATGCATAAATCAGAGTAATTTGCAAGCTTCGGCGTATTTAAATCAGAGTAGCGCATTGAATCGTTTTCAGGAATAAAATCCACCAATGGTGGTTACTTTAACAACGTTAACATTCAAAACCGAGAAATTAAATGAGGAAGAGAAAAAGCCATGATACCGGAAAATTCCTTACTCTCCTTCCCGTGACCCACTTGAGTAGCACCTGAAAATACCTGCAAGGGCACTGCCCATTGAATAGGCAGGGGCCCCATAAAGGGAATCCCTTCAGTACTACGGTACTGAGTAACCCTTTAATACCACACTTAAAGATAGGCCCGCATATGACACATAATGCAAGCCACACACATATAAATACTGAGAGATGCATACATAACAATAACAAACATAATACTTTATAAGTCACGATCGATACTTTGGGCCTTAAGCCCTTATTCTGTCATTAATCCATCAATATCATGTTTTACATCCATGTGAGTACGGGAACCCCACTATTATAGCCGGTGGACCGGAAGTCAACACACAGGGCAAAACGCCTCTGACCACTATTATTGCCGGTGGACCGGAAGATAAACACACAGGGCAGAACGCACCTGACCACTATTATTTGCCGGTGGACCGGTCTGGCCCGGACTCACATGGTGTTCCACTATAAGTGATTAGTATTTTTCCATAATCTTATTCACATACATAACCAATTTTATTGAGCTCGGGACCCCCACTATTATTGCCGGTGGACCGGAATATATATGTAATCATCATCCAGGGCACAACGCTCCTGGCCACTATTATAACCGGTGGACCGGGATATATATAACTCATCATCCAGGGCACAACGCTCCTGGCCACTATTATATCCGGTGGACCGGTACTCATAATCACACACCAGGGCAACATGCTCCTGGACCACTATTATAACCGGTACGCAATATCACAAAACACTGGGCCCGGCTCATTAATATTCCACTTTCAATTATCGTATCTTTCCTTTCGTTAATCAGCACATCAATCATATTTATTTGCCTCGATTGGGAGATCGATAACCCGGGACACAAAGGTACACCGGTCGTACCGGTGCATATCAGCTACTCAGTACCCTTTAACCATGAACCCAAGGACGCAAAGGTACCCTGGTCGTACTGGTGCATAAAGCTAACTCAGTACCCTACCGACAAGGACACCTAATCCATAAGTATGCATACCCCCTAACTAGGTCCGTAGAGCTAGGAAGAGTAAGATATAGGGCCTGGCTGGGGCACAAAGGCACACCAGCAAATACCAGAATAATCGTGGACTAAACCACGTCCTTAGGGTAGCGACCCCTAAGGAGTCACCATTCCCGATCTCGAGGTCTTTCACTTTAAGTAATAGTGTCTTAATTAAGGTGATCACAGAAAGCACGATGATCCGATACTTATTCACTTTCAATCGTTTCGATATCATTAATTGTTTCTTATTCAGAGGATTATCCAGGATGTCACAGAGAAACCATCAAGGTCATATTAATCATTAGATACTCTTACTTGGCTAATCAACATTATTTAATCATATTAATGTTCCACAATCTCAAGGACCTATTAGGTACAATTTACTCATTTGCCCTTTTCTTATATAATTGTTAAGTATCCGTTCCTTACTTGATAAATTACCACATTACCCTTAAGGTTGCATAATTACCAAATTGCCCTTTGTCCGATTTAGATTACCAAATTATCTCATACACTTTTTAGACCATCATTCACCCCTCATAATTACTATACTTATCATATTTCCCTTTTGGTTGGTTATATTACCAAATCGCCCTTCTCCTTTGTTATAATTACTAAATTGCCCTTGAGTTGGATAAATTACTAAATTACCCTCCTTCATTATCATGATTACTATTTTGCCCCTTTAGTTGGTTAAACAATTATCACTTTACCCTTTTATCGGCTAAATTACCAAATTGCCCCTTTAGTTGAACAAATTACCAAATTGCCCTTCTCCTTTATCATAATTACCATTTTACCCCTCTCAATTATTTTAATTGCCATTTACCTTTTTTAATTATCACAAATCCCAAATTACTCTTCTTCATAATTACCAATATTAATTTACCCTTTTTCATAATCAAAATTACTATATTACCCTTCTCCATTATTAAAATTACCATAATGCCCTTTAATTGGTTAATTTACCAAATTACCCTTCTATAGTATCATACTTATCCAATTGCCCTTCTACAACCATAATTTAATTGTTAAATTATCTTTTGTCGTTATCATAATTACCAAGTTACCCCTTACTCCCAGGTTTACCATAATATCCTTTCATTTATAAAATTACCATTTTACCCCTTACATCCAATTTCACCATAATATCCTTTTATTTATGAAAATTACCACCATACATCTTTTACTTTACAGATTACTATTTTACCCTTTTACATCCAAGATTACCATCTTTATCTTTCATTACATAATTACCATTTTGCCCTTCTTTTCCAATTTACCATATTACCCATTTACTTATAAATTTCCACTTCGCCATTCACTTATAGAATTTACCATATTACCCTTTACTTATGAAATTACGATTTTGCCCCTCTACCTCCAAAATTATCATAATGCCCTCCTTCATCCAAAATTACTATTTTACCCCTACTTCCAAAATTACCATTTTACCCTTCTTTCTCACAACTTACAATTTTATCCTTTACTTGTAAATTATCATTTGGCCATTTAATTATAAAATTACCATATTATTCTTTTGTCTCAAAAATTACCGAAATACCCTTCTCCACTTATAGAATTTCCACTCAACCCCTTTATTCACCATTTTTATGAATTTTCTAACACTACATAAATTAATGATATTAATACTTCATTTTTATTATCTAAGTCCACCAACTTGTCATTTTTCAACATAATACTCATTAGCAACTACACACATTGATTTATATACCTCATAAGCATAATTACTAAAATACCCTTAAACAATAACATCATTCATGCATTAACAACATGGTACATCATAAACAAGTATTTAACATTTCTATCCATATTCCAACTCCTTCCTTAATTAACCTACCTACATATGGCATAAAAGTTATCATGCTATTTCTTTTTAACAAACAATATAAGAAACCATAAACATATCATGCTAAGCATACAAAACATGCATAAAATCATACTAAACCCTAAATGAGCTAGCATGCGTTTTTCCATATATTTAAGGGAGGATTAACGGTTACCTTAATCCCGCAAAATATCAATCTTACCAAGCATATTTAGCAACTCAACACCTAAAAATAATATCCATCATATTTATTAGAATAAGAAGTTAAAAAGGATAAGACTTTATAAAATTTAATTAGTAAAACACTTAACATAAAATACCATTTTACCTTAAAAATTATCCAAACAATTTTTAAAACCAAGGGGAGCTCATGCTGCATGAGCAGCATGAGTTTCATGCAAAATTATGGGGGGAAGAGGGTTCGAAGGGGGTGAAGGAAGAAAAATAAACCATTTTCGGGTTAGGGTCTTTAGGCTAGAAAAGAGGGTGGTTAGGGAAGGTTCTAAGGCAGGGGAATGGTGCAGGAGTGTAGAGGGGGTGTAGGTGGAGGCAAAGGACGGTTTCGAGGCGGCTCAAGGCGGCGTAGACGGCGGCGGCAAGGCGGCGAAGGTGGGCTGCCGAGGAGGGTCGAGGGAAAAGGTTGAGAACGAAGGAAAAGTGGAGGGAAAAATGGAGGGGTTCAAGGGCTGGTTTCGGCCAAATAATGCATGGAGGTTGTAGAGGGGGTTGCAGGGAGGAGATTGGTGGTTTGGGAGGCGGCAGAGGCGGCCGGACGGCGGCGGTAGAGGCGGTTGCAGGTGGCTCGACGGTAAGGGGAAAAGCTGGGAAGAAAAAGGAAAAGGAGGAGAAGGGAGGAAGTGTAGGGCTCGAAGGGGCTGTGTGGGGGTGCAGGGTGGTAGCAGGCGGTGGCAGAAGGCGGCGCAGGGCTGGGCTTGGTGGTTCAGGCGGCGGAGGCTGGCGGTGATAAAAAAAAACGAGGAAGAAAAATGGGGAAGAGGAAGGAGAGAGGAGGGAGCTCGGGGGAAGAGAAGGGATCGAAAATGAGGGGAATGGAGGTCTGGGTAGATGGAGAAAAATAAGAGGGTGAGGCAGGGGGAGCAGGCGGCCGATCGGTGCTGCGGTGTGGTGGCAGGCTGTCGGTTGGCAGGGGAGGACAGGGAAGAAGAAGGAAAGAATTCAGGCGGGAAATGGAGGGTGCAGGGGGTTAGTTTGGCTCGAAATGGGAAGGAAAAGGACGGGGCAGAGAGAGAGGGAGAGGGAGGAAGGCACGGGAGCTGCAGGGCTAAGGTTGCAGGCATGCTCGACCATGGCAGAGAAGAGTCGGGCGTGGGAGATGAAGAAGGGAAGAAGAAAGGGACGGGGCGGTCGGACCGGCGCAGGAAGGGAAGGAGCCGGCCGGTCCAGGGGAAAAATAAGGAGGGACGTTGGGCTGCTGGAGGGACGGGCGTGCGAGGGCGAGGAGGGGTGAGGCGGGCCGAAGGCCCAGTGCGCGGGGAGAAGGGAGAGTAGGCCGGGCGGGCGGCCCAAGGGGGAGAAGAAGGAAAAGAGAAGAAGAAGAAAAGGAGAAAAGGAGAAGGAAAAGAAAAAGGAAAAATGGGAAAAATATGGGAAATAAATTAAATTAATTTATAAAATCATAAAATGTAATATTCTTGATAAATTATTTAATTTAATAATTTAATTTATTATAATACAATATATTAGTTTAAAAAGGATAAAGTTGGTAAAATATTAGTTTGGAAAATTATTCAAATAAAATAATATGATGAATAGAAAATATTCATTTTTAATTTATTAAATACTTTTATCCGAATTTACATACTCTAAAATCCATAAAATAATTAAAATAAATAATCTAAAAGCAATTCTATTCCAAATAAAAGTAATTTATTAAAATATAGGTTTTTGAAATTTTGGGGTATTACAATGCTTATACCTCACAATACTCTCCAACGCAATAAAGTTGGTAGCGAATCTAGTTATGCCAGGTCGAAGAAGCTAATGATCATTTGTGAATTATAACATTATGGCTACCACTTTATCATATCTGTATATGAATTGAGTAATACTTTGAGCCATTTCAAGTATCTTATGAATGTTACTCTTCTTTGAAATATCATCCAATATAAGATCTATGCAATGAGCAGCACAACCTGTCCAATATAGATGTGGAAACTTATGCATCAATTTCTTTCCTCCAACCTTGATTGCAGCTTCATTATCTGTCATGACTTGTACAACTATCTCCGGACCAACTTCCTCAACCACCTTTTTCATCAGCCTAAAGTAATAATCTGCATCCTTGGATGGAATATGGGTGGCATCAATAGATTTATGGAAAACTGTCCCACATTTTGAGTAAATCAAAAAGTTAATAAGATACATTTTACTTGGCTCAGTCCATCCATCACACATGATAGTAACTCTCAATTGCTTCCATTATGGTGACAAAGAACCGATCCATTCCTTTAGATATACCTCTGAAAGCGCATAAGAGGTGGGTGGTGGCACACGATCTCCTACTTCACAAATAACTGTCATCAATGGCTTCGTAAATGGGGATTCTATTACACTGAATTATACTTTATTATGAGTAATCCAATTTCCCCATGCCTTTCTCAACTTTCCTTTGAGACTCTTATACGCCTTCATACCCGTATTGATTTTGGTTTGTTTCTTCATTTGATGTTCTCTTTCTAAAGAAACATTCATAGTTGCTAATCTTTTAGTAGGAGTCAATGAAGGTGCATGACCATATGAACCCTGGCTTCCTCTTACATTTAAGCTAGATGAGCGACCCATTAGTCGAGACGGTTATTGGCTACTCCTTCCACCTTCATGATAATATTCATGATGTGTCACCCTATACATGTTTTGTTCATATTCTAAATCTGCTTCAAACCTACTCTTCCTTAAAGTCGCTTGAACATCTTCTTCTTCCTCGTATTCTTCATCACCACCAAGTGTCATTCTTGTAATTTCTCCTTCAATGATAATATCCATTCTCTTCTTTTTCAGCTTATTCTTTTTTATTTGCTATAATATTTTTTCTATATTTCTTTGTATGTCAATTAATACTAATTCCATGCAGCATCTCTAACCATACTAGGACCACTAGCATTATCATCATCACTTGTTTGATGAGACATGTTTAGTGATAATATATCTAAAAATATATAGGGTAACTATAGTTAGTAAGTAAACTATAAAAATATAGCGTAATTATAATTAAAAAGTGAACTATAAAATTAATTACTTATAGAATTATATCGGTGATGATGAGTTTTTAATATAACACAAACACACTCAAATTGTTATGTACATATGTTAAATAAAGAAAATACTATATATACTAAATCTAAGTATTTAAGTATCTAACTCTTCTTAGTATTAAATAAACACTATTCCTCCTCTTAGCCATTTTCAAATTATTATTAATTGATTTTTTGGGTACCTAATCTATAATATTAAAGTTATCAGTAATAACTTACCGTTATGTTATATTTATACAAATTTACAATAAATTAACACTATAACAATTGTTTATTATATATCTATTAGTTTTAATCATGTAATAATTTAATTAATATTAAAATTACTTATTAAGTAATCATACCAAATTATTAATAATAAACTATTATTAATTTATTATAGTACATGACTACATGTACATAACTGCATATAACAACAATAAATTAAAATTATAATAATTATAAGTATTAATTTATATATATATACTAATTTAATTAATTATTAATATCATATCATTACTAGGCTAAGTATTAATATTTTATTTAAAAAATTCATAGATGTAGCATGATATTAATAAAAAGTCTCGAGTGTCGACTGTCGACGAACCAAACACTGTCGGATTTATTATGAATTAGGGTTAGTATTTTTTTCCTTCTTACATCAAATTTGTTTTCTATGTTGTTGATATTTATAAGCATGTTCGTCAATAATTGTTAGTCACTATTATTGGTAAATTATTGTCCTCAATGGTTGAATTGCTGAATCTTGTTAATTTATCTTCTACTCCTACTTTCTGCTGCTGCAATTCACTTTCGGTGACTACCTCAGCCTAACTAGGTGGGTAGGCTACTTTTGGTGCTAAGGGAATGGTGGTAGGGCAGGGTCGTAGGATACCATAGATGGCGCCGGGTGGTTTCGAATCTTTTTATAGTTTGGTAGGATCACTGATATTTTGGAGCAATATCAACGATGTTTTTCGATATTTGATATTGCGTCGATATATCGACGATATCGGCATGAAATTTTTTTCTATCGCGTTTCGATATTTTTACGTCGCGGCTGACTGAGATTCCGCTAAATTGCGGCCGATACACAATTTCGGAGCAGCGAGATTTTATTGTATGCATCCGAGTAAGACCGCTTGAAGGACTTAAGCACCTACAAACTTTCTCGTCTGAGGAAGGATGGAGGCATTTGGCTGCAGCAATGGTACACGGATCTTGCAAGCGGGGAGGCGAGTGATCGTGGCTGGAAGAAAGCAATAATCAGATGCTTTGGACCCCTTCTTCAAGCATGGAGTTATGATATTTTTTTCAAGATAAGGGCAACAGTGGGGGCGAAGGGTTGTTTCAGTGTACAGTGAAGCTTCTTCACAATCTACGTTTGAGTCCTACTACATCGACGTAGCCACCGACCGATAGGATGAAAAGAATCGATGAGACAATCAACTTGGATATTGAAGGTATTGCATTCAATGTCTTGAGTTATGGAGGCGGTTCTGTCGGTGATCCTTAATATTTTTCGGCGGTAATACAAAGAATAAAGTGTGGAGTGAGTCGGAGGAGGAGACCGGACAATCTAAATCAGCGGCCGGAGCTCCGATTAGGCAGAGCGTTTCGGGAATAGGAAAAGAACAAGCATATGAGTCAAAGTCAGTATTATAAGCGGAGACCGAACTATCAGGCATTGTTGCTGCGAAGGGTGGCGCCGCTAATGGTGGATCTCCCAATGCTTATTTTGATAAAAAGAGACTAATCCTTGTGGAGAATACCCAAAAAGAGCATAGCGTTTTAGGAGAGAAGGACAGAATCACGTGGGACCAGTGGGCCTGTGGAGTCTTTTAACTCGGACCAGTCCATTCCACCGGGCTTAGAGAAATTTATTCCTAAGCATATTCAGGCCCAAAGGGCCGAAAAGGAAGAGAATAGCTCGCAGTTGCATCAGGATTCAGGAGGGTGAATCTTTTCATTCCAGCTCTTGAAAGGAGGAAACTAAGACAAATAAAGGAGGAAGTGAATGATGCAGCTCTACTATTTTGATATGCTATGTTCAGAGAGCTATTTTCTCATTTGAATTTTATATTTTCTTCTAGGTAGGAATAGTAATGGGACAGGTTGGGAACTTGAATGGGGATGAGAATGACATTTCCATATCCAAATCCAATAAAAAAAATATAATCTCCAAATCTATCTTGATCATTAATTTTTTATATTAATAAATATTCGACCTAGTCTCCTTCAAGATTAAATATCGATACCTAACTCGATCACTCATTTATTTCCAATCCCTAACCCAATACCCAAAACATGATCACATCCTCGATATCTGCATTTTTTTTCACAATATACTTGTAATTTATATTCTACATTAAAAAAAATAATTTATATATATGATGTTTTGTGAACTGAGTGGTTCTTAGGAAATTGGAGTAATAGTTAGTGGTAAGAATATATTGAAGGTAAAATAGAGAAGAGAAAGGAGAGAGTAAAAATAAAAAAGTTATATTATGATTTATGTTATCCAAAACTAGCACAATACCCCATATATATATATATATATATATATATATATATATATATAGGAGTAAAATAAGAGGACATGAGAAGGGAAAAATATTACATGGTCAAGGACACTGAATTGCCATGTTATACGTAGAGAGTTGGCTCGTAAGGATACTATATGAGCCAGCAGTAGTCTGAGACCAGTCCACGACTAAGGATAGCTAAATCGTTCCCGAAAACTCTTTGGGCCTGTATTGAAGAGACCGTTAGTTAAGAATAAATCTATATCACTAATCCTTTAAGACATGAAATCCAGAAGGCTGTCTTCTCAATGGGGGACTGTAAGGCCCCTGGTCCTGATGGGTTCAATGCATTCTTTTATAAGAAAGCTTGGGATGTCATTAGAGGAGATGTGGTGGATGTTGTTCAAGACTTTTGGAGGATGAAAAGTCTGCTAAAATAGATAAATAACACTAGTATTACCCTCATCACTAAGACTCCTAGGGCAAACAAGGTGAAAGATTTCAAACCTATAGCTTGTTGTAATATCATATATAATATTATCTCTAAAGTGTTGGCTAATAGGCTACAAGTGGTGATGGGCACCCTCATAGATTCCTCCCAGACTGCTTTTATAAAAGGTCGTATGCTTTATGATAATGTTCTTATGGATGATGAGATTATCAAGCATTATTCAAGGAAAAAATATTAGTCCTAGACTCTTTCTCCAAGTGGACTTGCAAAAGGCCTATGATTCTGTTGAATGGAGCTTCATCAAACAAGTGCTTGAAGCTATGCATTTTCCCTGGCCTTTTATTGATATGATTATTCAATGCATTTATACTGTCAATATTTCTATAAATGTGAATGGTACTCTTACCAAACCTTTTATGAGCAGAAGAGGGCTAAGACAAGATGACCCTATATATCCCTACCTCTTTGTTATATGCATGGAATACCTTCATAGGGACCTAAGATGTCTATAAAAGCATCCTGAGTTTCATGGGCACCCAGGCTGTCAGAGTTTCAAGATTATCGATTTGATTTTTGCAGATGATTTACTTCTTTTCTACAGGCAGAATGTGGCTTCTGTGACACAGCTAAAAGGTA
Organism: Tamarix austromongolica; assembly: GCA_039764185.1. Taxonomy (NCBI): domain Eukaryota; kingdom Viridiplantae; phylum Streptophyta; class Magnoliopsida; order Caryophyllales; family Tamaricaceae; genus Tamarix; species Tamarix austromongolica. The sequence continues at coordinate 19,104,513 of CM077808.1, read as the reverse complement.
TCCTATCTCATTTCTCCCAATGCTCAGGTCTAATAGAAAATCCCAACAAAAGTTCCCGATTCTGTGCTGGGATCTGTGACAGCATAAAGAAGGACATCATAGACATTATTGGTTGTCCTGAAGGAGCTTTTCCCTGCAAATATCTAGGGCTTCCCCTGGTCACTTCTCATATGAACTCTCACCACTACTAGAGTGTTATAGATAACCTGTTAGCAAAAATAAGAAACTAGACTTGCAGATAGCTCAGCTATGCATGGAGATTTCAACTAATTTCTTCTGTCCTACAAGGGATCATCAATTTCTAGGCTCAAATATTACCTCTCCCTACTTGTATCCTCTCCGACATAAAGAAAATATGCAGGACCTTTCTCTGATTTGGTTCTAATGATGGACGTAAGTCTCCTGTTGCATGGAAGACGGCCTGTCTTCCTAAGGATGAGGGTGGTCTTAGGTTGATTGACCTTTAAATCTGGAACTGGGCTGCCTTAAGGAAATGGATTTGGTTCATTATCTATAACAAAAAGAGCCTTTGGATAAGATGGGTTCATGGAGTATACATCAAAAATAATGATATATCCACTATTATCATCCATCCCTATCATTCCTAGCTGTTTAAAAGCATTATAAAGATTATTAAACCAGTCCTATTGCAACACATTATAGCTGGAGATTGTGGTACTGATGCATATAAGATTCACAAGGTCTATGAGGTATTAAGATACAAGGAGAATAATAAGTTTTCGGCATCCCTGGTCTGGAAAAATTTTGGTATGCCTCGCTGCTCTTTCATAACCTGGCTTGCCTACCAAAAGAACCTCCCAGTTAGAGACAGATTGAGAAAATGGAGCTCACAGATACCCACTGAGTGTGGTATATGTTCTAAGTCTACAGAATCAATGGATCACCTATTTGTGCACTGTGCTTTTGCTTCAAAATTTTAGGGGATGATTAGCTCTTAGATGGGTATGAATCTTCAGGCTTCAAACTGGGATTCCTTGATTCACCACTTATCTCAAGTCACAAAAGGGAAGGATTTTAGAGCTAAGAGCATAAAGGTGATAATTGGAGAAGTTATATATGGGATTTGGCACTGTAGAAACTCCATAGTATTCAAGGGAACTTCATACCACCCAACACACATGGTGAAGGATATTATTAAGCGATTCCATATTAGACTTTGTCTATGTAATAATAGAAAGGGTGTATAAATATGCAAAACTGGAATAGATTTCTCTAAGGTGTATGCTTTAGATAATTTTGATGTCCGTCCTTCTCTTTGATTTTAATAATATTCATTATGAATTACCAAATCCATATCATCAGTCATTTCAAAATTTCATCAACTAATTTCGTGGTATAGATAAGCTAGACTTCTATTACATGGCCGATGCATAAACTTACATATCAATGTATCCATTGGAAACATATATGCACACAAAGACTAATAAAGTTACAGACAAATGACCATCAAACACTCCATACACAATAATGAATAGGGACAAATAAATTCACACAAAAGGATCGTCAGATACCGCATACATAATATTGAATGGTGACAGACAAACTCCTTTATTTAAAGTATATTAGCCAATCAATACATAAAACATCGAGTTAGCTCATCCTGTTAAGTATAAAATAAAACTATAAAAATTTCATCGATTTCCATAAGTTTCAAATTTCAAATTTTAATAAAAAAAATGAGATAATGTCAAAAAGGTAGCTTGTTGAGCAAGCCTCATTTTCCTTACTCCTACTTGTCTAGATTAGAGAACGAATCTCTAAATCATAAGGGTTACACGATCCTAGCTATAATTATTATCAAAAGAAATAATTTCCTAAGTCATTGAAGATCATATGTTTTTTCATCCCTATAATGTATAAGAAAAAAATTGAGGCTCTAATTTGACATTCTATCTCCTCCAAAGGTTTTACCCACAAAGCAGCCTTTTGATCAATTTTGTAAAGTTATTGTTAATAACTAATACACACAACTCAAAGAGTTCTTTGTCTTCTGAATCTTAAATCAATATATATATATATATATATATATATATATATATATATATATATATATGTATGTATGTATGTATATATAGAGCTTAAATTGGTTATCTTCCCCCACTCCTGAATTTAATACTATTTATCTTCCTCAACTCTCATGATCTCTTTTTCCATTGTAGAATTTTTTCAAACTTTGTTTGTATGCCTCAAATCTAAAAATTTCCATCTTTGATCCTTTTTTAGGTTGTGCATATACATCATTGTTGTCTTCGTCTAGATATATCTATTCAACTTCTCCTACCATTGCCATAAATAGAGGAATACAACACAAAAACTTCCAAACTATAATTGAACGTGTAGAGTTTGCGTCACCACCACACCAAATACCAGTTCTCTCAAAAAACCTGGTAAATACCCTACCTTTCAAAAAAGTATTTTTATTAAACACCTTATCCATTCTTTAGATTTCTCTACTTCTCAGTCTTCAAACACCTCAATCACACCAAAAACTTTTCTCCTTCTTTTTTAACTTCAATGAACCAACTAATAACAAACTAGTAAGTCCCTTCATCCACTTGAAACCTTCCCCTTATTATCAATATGTCTAAACTAGGGATGTCAATGGGTTAGGTCTAGGTCGGTTCTGGCCAAACCCGGACCCGGACCTATTTATATTACCTAGGCACATACTCGACTCAGACTCATTGGGTCTCAAAAGTTTAGATTCAAACTCATACCCACTGAGTCTAATAGGTAAACTGATCCTACATGGATCCAATTATTTTTTAATTTTTTAATAATATATGTAAATATAAATACATTTATGTTTGATATATTTTAATATGCATTATTTATTAAAAAATTCTCTAAATAAAAAGATAATAATTTTAAAACCGTTACTTTAGCTTTTTAAATGGTGTTTTAATGCTTTTAGAATAAAATATTATACATAATGTTTATAAAATAAATACACATAAATAAAATTAAAAAAAATGAATAAAGATCTCAAATAAGATTATGAAAAAGATGACAAATATAATATTAGTATATATTTATATATGTACACACATATACATATATAATAAACAATTATGGGTCGGGTCTTGGTCTGAGACTACTAAACCTAGACCCAGACCCATGTATATATATATATAAACCCAGACCCACTAAAAATGAAGCAACCTAGTGGTTGTGGGTCGGGTCTAGGATCCATTGACATCCCTAGTCTAAACCCTTATCTCATGACTCAAATCCTCTTCTTCTAAGTAACATTACCAAAGCCCAAATTAATCAATTTTGTGTTAAATACCATTTTCCTTTTTTTTTTCCCTCAAACTAATTCAACCAACCCCATCGAACAAATCCAATAATGCCCTAGAAAAATTCATTGCCTTGTATAATAAGGCCCTATATGAGTGCATACATTTTCCTTTGCACCCCATTTATCAGAGAATTTTTCCAAGCTTGTCGATTGAGCCCTGCTCAATTTATTTTCAACATGTAAAGAATGATGATTGGCCTCCTACATGGGTGTTGTATATTAGGCAACAGATAAACAATAGATTTATTTGTGCAGTTTATTTAATTTATAAGCCATCCTTCTACCCTAAGATTCAATTGCATCCAAATAAGAGGGGACCAAAAGTTCAGCATGGAGCCTTAGTCTTCTATAAAGAGGTGGAAGTACTGGTACTTCTTTTTTCTAGGGGGAATTGAGTGGGATCTATCTAAATAGAGTCAACTAAATCTTAATTTCCGAGAGTGTCCACCCTTCTTTCCGGCATTAGAAGCCAGCATAGACAAGTTTGACAAGCTAGTGTTAGATAGGTGTATTATAAATAATAATGAAATTGTGAATGAACTTATCATCCTCAAGAAGATAGGGTTAATTTGTGACATTAGTAAGAAACTTGTTCCCTTTTTGTCATTTTTTTTCCATTTACTAATCTAATAAGTCTATTAGCTTATTGAGTTTTTTTTAACCTATAGAGTGTGATGATTGGAAGGCTTAAAAAAAAGGTTGTTCCCTCTAATCTATAAAAGGGTATAAAAAGGTATATCCTTCATCCTCTAGGCAGGACGTCTACTACTAGGGTTGCCAAACAAAAGGTACATTTTCAAATGATATATTAATGCCATAGTTATTTCATTTATCATCATGCTCTAAAAATGTATTCATGTTATTATGTTTTCATGAAGTATAAAGGATTACAAAACTAGGTCCTGAAAAAAAAAGGTAAAATCAAATAAGGTTAGTACCATTCATTCTATGGTCATTGAGTCCTCTAATGAACATGTCCTTAAATTCATCGGATCTCACAATAAAAAATGGATTATTGAGTTATGTTGAGTCCATTAGGTCCCATCATTAACATGAATTTATGTCTCGTCTCTTTTTATGCACATATCCTTGAGTTATGAGTTTTTATATTTTTTTTATATTTGATTGTCCTTTAGCTTAAATTAGCATGAATTCTTCAAAATCCTATTTACCTTTTTAGGAGTAAGCTCGGTCTAAGACTATCCCCAAGTTTCTGATGATTAAGGAGGTTCCAAAGCTTTCATCTCAAAAAATCACTAATGCCCCTAATCCATCAGAACCAATGAATAAAGCCAATATGCTAGAGCCACTTTAGAAAAATACTCAAAGAAAGGGTAAATGATTGGTGTCCCCTTCCTTGAAGGAATTCAAACTTCTTACCTTACCACATATTGAAGGAACACTGGTCCCAGCCTCAGCCAAAGAGATCGTAATTCTCTTAGAAGAAGAAGAGAGTGATCATCCAAAAGAAAAGGGGAAATTAAAGAGAAATTTAGAAGCTAACACTATTCCTTATTCAAAAGCAAAGGCTAGCACAAGTGTAGGCGGCCCACCACAAACATATTTTGGATTAGAGAATGTCGGTAGCCCTACACGATTCGTTGTTATGTTTGAAGGCCCTGATGCTGGGGCACCTGAACTAGAGGCTTTTCCTTTGAAAAAAATATTTGTGAAATGCGTTCTAAAGTATTCATTGAAGATGATGGAACCACTTTAACCATGCTTGATGAGTACTCCTTCTTTAACAACCACCTAGATGGCAGTGTTGGTCTCAAATTAGTCGAGGCCATAATGTTGGATCAGGATAAGAAGATAATTGAGGGTCTTAAGACAACAACAGTATTGAGGGTTGATTTAAACCTCACTTCATGGCATAACATAATTCATAATATTATATAAAAGACATTTATAATGTGACAACTTCAATAAATATTTTAATGACATCTACAACAACAATTTATATGAAAGATATTTGGTTGATTTACTCAAACGGCTAATTGCTTCTGACGGGTAGAGAAAAAATATGAAAAACTTCCAAGTGATCAATTTAATTTTAAATTCAATAAGGAATCATTTGAAGCTAAAATAGTTGAGTTAGAAACTAAGATGAACACATTTAAGTCTACTTCAGTCGATGAAGACTTTCTGAAGGCCCAAGTTGCTAGTTTAGAAGAGTATCTTAAAAGAGAAAAGCAATCAACTAGGGATGAGATTGATTTGTTGAAGGCTAATGTTATCTGTTTGGAAGATGAAATTTGGAAAGAAAGAAAACAGACTTGTCAATTATCTTTAGCGAACAATAAATGAATAGCGGATGTCGAGAAGGTTCAAATGTATTCTGTAGCTAATAAATCTCTGGGGAAAGAAATTAATACCCTCAATAAAATAAATGAATATGTAAACAATAAGATATTTGGATATTATGCCAAATGTACTAAGATGCAAAAATCCTTGGAAGAATAAATGGTCGAGACTCAATGGCTACTCTTAGAAGTTGCTTAAAAAGAGAAGGTTAGTGATGCTAAAATAAGGCATATTGAGGAATAAGTGGTTGGGGCCAAACAGGTAGTTGAGTCTTTTCAAAGAGACACAAATGAGCATACTTACAGGGCTATTGTCGATGCCAAACTAAGACATTATCTTGAAGTTGTAGATTCTTATTTGAAAAGCGGAGAATTTGCACATTGTAATGAGCAATTTCAGTATCAAAAGTGTGCTTATGAGGCCTTAGTATTATATACTCAATTCAAAACATAAGTAGAGCAAGAGTAGCTACAAAATTTTGATGGAAAGTTTTATTATAGTAAAAACTTGAAGATCATTCGTATTTTAGAAAAGGCTAAAGATATTGAAGAAGATGGTTCTTGAACTACCCTTTTTTTTAATGTAACATGTTCATACCTTTGATATATAAAATGATTCTAAAGTAATTATATATCTTAAATTATATATATTATTGAGAATATACTCATGTTGAGGTTGAAACATGTTTGTAATACGCAAAATGCATACACTTTGAATCTTTATTATACTTTTGTAGTGGCTAACTAAAGTATGGTTTGATACAAACACCATTGTTTGATCAAACTAAATGGACCAATTAAACCTCTAAATATTGAGCTTAGTAACCTAAACACATCAACTATGGATCCTGTCATGGGATCCTAGGCTTAACAGCTAAAAAGCCATCAGGTATGCATGATTGGGCTCAATGGCCTTGGTAAATTGACCACGGACTCACCAGAATAGCTTGAGCCTAGTGAATAAAAGATCATTGACCTTTTATCTCATAAGGTATGCCCATATTCTTTTAATCTTCAATGCTTGACAAGCTCTTTATTTGAGTGCTTATGTATAGAGCCTATTGACCTCTTTATTTAAAGGCTTAAATATAGGTTTGAATGACCACTTTTTTTAGGGCTTACATATATATAACTAAATGACCTAATTGTATGAATAATGTATAGAGCATGATGACCTCGTCTTACATATATTAAGCTCGACAACTTAATTGTACAAGGTCTTACATATGGAGCCAGATAGCCTCTTTATTTTAAGGATTACATATATAACTTTTCAAATGGCTTTGTTGTTGGAGGGCTTTCTTATAGAGAATTTTTGACTACCTTGTTATTTGGGGGCTTATTTATAGAGCTTGACAACCTTGTTATTTGAAGGATTACATATAGAGCTTAAGTTTTGTGTCATTGGTAAGCGTATTTTATACAAAATACATTCTATAAACACATTAATATATACATATAAATAAAAATTTATTCCTATATTGATTGGTTGACAAAATATGTAGATTCAAATGTAACAAAGAGCAGTGTTAAGTTAATACCAATCAACATTACAAATAATATTTTCTCAAATATTTTTTATTCCAAGCATTCACTAGATATCTTTTATCTTCGTTGGGTAATATGAATGTGGTTAGCCCAACCTACTCTATAAATTGATGCAAACCTAATTATATGGATGCTAATTTTCCATGGCTACCATTGCTTTACAACTCAGCCTTCCTTAACACCTAGCCTCCTACCCTTTTTGTGTAGGTTTGACTCTTTTATTGTAGTATTTTGCTACTTGTTGAATTTATTAAGCAAGCCACATGTAAACTATATTCCTTTTTTTTTATAGTGATTACACAATTTTTAAGGTCTCTTAATTGTCTTTAGGATCATACTAGTTGGTTTTATATGAACTTGTTTCTATTTTTGTTGGTAAAACTACCTCAACTTCGAAAACTAAACTAAAAGGTTTTTCACCCATTGGGTTCTTAATATTTTTCCTAATAGCTCATAATATTCTTCGAAGCTCATCTACCCATCCTCACTCAACTCCATTCAATTGGGGTCTTAATGCTCCAAGTATTTCTTTATTTACACATTCGGCTTGACTCTTAAACTATATTAAAACCCATGAGTAGCCTTATTCTCAAGATACCAAATGTCCTATATAGAAGATGATTCAATGCAATTTACTTATTGATAAGCTAATAAAGTAAATTGATCATTAATTTCCCAGTTTTTACAAAAATATATGTATTAATTATTGTTAAAATGTCAACCATCATCAATTATATTTTCTTGAGGAACTCTAAACCTACAAAATTTTGTTAGTTCCATTCGTACGACGACCAGTTGTAATCCCCTATCCCATCAAAGTCCATTTTTCTATGTCTTACCTATGTATAATATTCTTCTAGAAAAACTCTATTGTTTATTTTTTTAGTAATATGTGCTAGAGTTTCTACCTCTTCCCATTTTTTGTAAAATAATCATTAGCCACTATGACATATATTTTTCTAGCTAATATCGACACTTAATGGGTTAGTTTGAAAGGCATCATGTAAAAATATTAAAATGATTAGTAGTATATATTTGGAGTATCATCATTACCGGAGATAAGTGGTCCAAAAATATCAACCCCCCCCCCCAATATAGCGGATCACCATGAACTTAAAATTGGTTGCAATTTTTAAAAAAGGATATTTTGTGTGGAGGAAAAATTCTAACATCCTTAGCATCAATATCTGATTGCCTCAACATCCTGGCACATAAGTTTCCAATAATAACCCTCACACAATACTTTTCTTGTAGAGATCTAGTAGCTTGACGTAATCCACATATTCATGCATGGACTTTGTTAAGTACTTTATGCCCTACTGCTTGAGGCACATACTTTAGCATCAGCATGATATATGAATGGCTATACAATTATCTATCGGTCACAAAATACTTTACCACTCTTCTTGCTAGTTTAAATGCTTAATTTTTTTATTACTGGTTGAATCCCTACTTTTAAGCAATATGCTAATTCTTTCATCCACTCATCTATCATCAATATTTCTACAATATTACATATTTTAGCTTGAGCCTTACTCATGTTCATTGGTTGTTATATCATATACTTAACTTTGATTGTTCTAGTGGATGAAGAAGTACTAGCTTAGGCTAATTTTTCTAAAATGTTAGTTGCCATATTATATATCTATGGCGCTTAGGCTATTTTAACAGATGAAAAAAATGTTTTGTCGCTTTAATTAGATTCCCTAAATATTTTTCCATGTTGGGCTCCCTAACTTCATATTGTTCATTATATTGTTCGACAACCAAAGTCGAGTCATTGTATAGATTTCTTTTATGTGCCTTCAATACTTAAGCTATTCTAAGATCGGCTAATTTACCTTCATATTCATCCTCATTATTGGTGGTAGGGAAACCATATCACAATACATGTTTGACCATTATGCCATTTGGGTTAATTAAAATTACACCATCTCCAACATCTAAGTTTTTTAAACCCCGTCTACTTATAGAGTCCATTCTCCTTATTCTTCTAAGATTAATGAAAAATTTGGCTCAACTTAAAATGAGCTGTAAACACTAAAGTCAGCTAAAGTCTAGCCTTTAATAGTAGGTCTTGGTCGGTATTGAATGTCATAAGCTTAATTCAATAACCCATATCATCATTCTCCTTGATTTCTCATGTTTATCTAACAAAGGTTTTGGGGGAAAGATTAGTGAAAACCACTATGGAATGAGAATAAAAATAAAGTTTTAACGTTCTCAATGTAATAAGCAAGGAATAAGACATCTATTTAAAGTTGGAGTACTAATGCTCAATATCAGTCAACACCTTGCTAGTGTAGTGAATAGGATTTTGTGCCCTAGCCTCAATATCTTCTCTAACAATATCAAAGGAAATAGTTCATGTTGATGCTACTAGATATAAGAACAATACATTTCCCTCTACTGAGGCTATTAGAGTTGGAAACCTAGATAAGTGGGCTTTTTAAGTCATCATGGGATTTCAAGCTATATTTGGCCCACTCAAAATTAACTTTTTCCCTAGAAGACAAAAGAAATCCAAACTCTTATCAACACCCATAGATAAGAATCTATGTAGCATGTCTAGTTTCCTAGTTAGCTACTAAATGTATTTCCTGTTGGGGGTTGTATATTCTAAACTACAATAATATTTATAACATGTACATCTATTCCCCTTTTTGAAACCATAAATCCTAAGAATTTTTTGACACCAACTCCAAATATACATTTTGTGGGATTTAATTTCATTTTATATTTTCTCACAGTATCAAAAATAGGCTGGAGCTCTTGCATGTGGTATTTTTTTTTCTTACTTGCTGCTATCATATCATCTACATAAGCCTCTACTTGTTCTCTAATTTTCCCTTGAAATATCATGTTCACCAACCTTTGGAAAGTTTCCCCGACATTATTAAGTCCAAATGGCATTACTTTATAACATTAAAGTATGTTGTCCATGATGAAAGCGGTTTTTTCTTGATCAACTTCAATGAGTTTTATCTTATGATATATACCTAGAAAAGGCATCCATAAAACTTAAAATTTGATACTTGGTCATCAAAATTGATTGATCTATCCAAGGGATTGAATAGCCATCTTTAGGACATACCTTGTTGTCTGTTAAGTTAAAACACGTTCTCCATTTTCCATTGGACTTCTTTACCAAGGCTGAATTAGCTATCCGGATAATATATTTTGCATCTTTGAAAAATCTTGAGTTGAGCAACTTATCCACCTACTCTCAAATGGCCTTATGCTTTTCATTGTTGATGACTTTTTTCTTTTCTTAACCAATTTGTATGCCTCCAATATATCTATTTGGTGCTCAATTATTTCAAGAGGAATTCCTTCCATATTGGAGATAGTTCAAGTAAAGACATATGTCTTTCTTATATGAAAAGCTAGAAACTGCTTATTATTGGTCTCACTAATTATAACACCTTGAATTTCAATAGTTGAAAATTCATTTTAAAGAGTTAATCACGGAAGCTAAAACAATAAAAATGAAGGGTGTTACTACCACGTTTGGTACAAGTCTGATTTCCTCTATCATTCTCATATCAAGTGCTAAAGCTACAATCATTACTCCTCTCAAATTAATAACATGGTTAGAAGAAACAAAATAGAGAAGGCAATAGATAAGTTTTGTGCTAAATAAAAAGCAACATCACCAATTTACAAAACTCAAAAGAGGAAAAGGACAGAAGGACACAAGCATCCAAGTACAATCGAAATCAGATATACTAGAAAGATACTAGGTAGTTTTAGGCTCTCAATCCAAACTATCAACTTTTGATTGAACTCAAAAGTTAATCTCCAAAGACCACCACCCATTGGAAAGGCAAGGGCCCTAAAAAACCATCAGTATAATGGTATTAAGCAACCATTTATACTAAACCAAATGAAAAACCAACATGAAACACATAAAATTCATACAACAAACACATGGTACAAGACATTTAAATATGCATAGGAGGATTGAAATACGGTGATCATTCATATAACCTCATAACACTAAGGCCATAAACCATTAATACACGTTCATCTAGAACATATTGAAACTTACCAATAGAACATCCAAGATATGCTATTTTAAGTATAACTAAAAACAACATCAATCCAAATCCAAGACAATAACAATAGATCATATACCTCATTATCATTATCAATACCAGTAAATCTCATAACATAGTTAGGCTTATAGGATCAGACCAATAACAATCCATAGCATCTCAAGTAATCACAAAGGTTGCTACCAAAATACAAGTAGGCAAAAATGCTGCTACCAAAAGATAGGTAGACATAAAGACTACTACCGAACCACAAGAAGGCATGAAGGCTACTACCAAACAACAGGTAGGCATAAAGGCTACTATCAATCAATCTAATAATCCAATAATCAAATAATATATCAATCATTAATCATTTTTATTTACTCAAGGGGAGTTCAATCAACTTAGAGACACTAAGGTACTCTAGTCATACATATGCACCAAGGCAGCACAATATTCTACCAACTATCAACCCAAGGATGCAAAGGTACCATGGTCACACTGGTACACAAAGGTAACATAGTACCATACCGACAAGGACACCTAATCCATAAGTATGCATACCCTATATCAATCCGCAGAACCAAATAGAGTAGGATATAGGGCTTGAAGGGGGCATTATGGCACACCGATAGAAATCTAAAATCAATCGTAGGCTAAAACACGTCTTTAGGGTAGTGCCCCTAGAGAGCCACCATTTCTGATCTCAAGGTCTTTCACTTTAAGTATTAGCATTTTATTAAGATGACCAAAAAATCACATATAAATCATATAGATCCGATTTCCATATTTAATCATTTTACTCATTTCTTATTATTTTGAGACAACCATAAACAAGATCATTACCAAGGTCAATCATAAAAACATACTAAGACTATCCTAGGCTCAATTATTCACTTTTGGGCAAATTAGGCTTAAAATGACTAAAATTCCCTTGACGTCATAATTTCCACATTAACATCCTCTTTAATTTCTAAATCCATTTTATATATAGATTTTTCATGAAAAGTATAAAAATACTAATTAAATTATTTATCATGTAAATTAAGTTATTAGATAAGCCAAATAAGTATTTATCTGTTATTCCATATTCGGCACATAAAACCCTATCATGCGTGAATAATACATCCATGATCACATAATCCCATGCTCAACAATATATAATACACATTAAACATTGTTGTCAAGATAAATATCATAACACACCCAAAATGACCAAATTGCCTCTAGGAAACATATCCATAATAATTATTCTATTAATATATCTAAGTAGGCGGCTCAACCTATCATTTTATATGTACATGTCATACATAAATCACAAAAGATCATTGTTTCCATACGCTTGCACTCAAAATATTTTACATATGATACATGCTATTTTTACTGATTTTCATGATACAATAAATAACAAAAATTTTAACATAACGAATCATTCTTAACATATTTCAGTCTCAAAAATCTTAATGTACTATCTTGGAATGTCTGACATTTTAGAAGAGTATAAAATTTAGCTAAATTCCAACAAAAATGAAAAATAGTGGTATCCTACTAAAAATTAAAAGGTCCCAATAATCAAACTTTTGTACCTAAAAATAATACCATAAAAACCAAATTGATATTTAATAAATAAAATAACAATTAAAATAATAAAATATTTATTTTCTAAAATTACCAAAATACCCTTAATATTTAAAATAGGAAATAATTTTTTTAAAAGAAAAACTTCTCACATTGTATGCCCAGTGTGAGCCATGCACACAAAAATGGTGGGTTGGCTACAAGGCTAGTTAGTAGTGGTAGAAGGGTGAAGTAGAGGTGGAGGTGGTGGTGATGGTTAGTGTATGTTTGGTTGGCCAACTAGGATGATGGATGTGAGGGATTGTGGCGCTGCTACAAGGTGTTGATGATGTAGGAGGGAGATTATGATGGGGAGGGATGAATGGAGGCTGGTAGATGTTCCATTGGGCTTAGTGGTGTGTGTAGGAAAAGGGAAGGGAAGGAAGTAGTAGAAAGGGTTGAGGAGGTTGGGAAGTGCTACAGCAGTTATAGTCATTTGTGGCATAGGTTGTGAGGTTCTATGTTGGACTAGGTAGAAAAGGAAGGGAGGAGCTACGGCTAAAAGTGGTGCAAGAAGGGATCGATGGCTGTATAGGAAAGAAGGGAGGGAAGTGATGAGGTGGTAAGGCACAATGGTGTGTGGGATAGTGTGGAGGATGGCTAGGCTATAAGGTTAAAACATAAACTACCAAATTAGGGTATGGACAGCAGAGTATGGCACAAAAGGTGGTTGGTGGGTTACGATAGGATGGGATAAACATATATGGTTGGGAATGGAAAAAATTTCCATAGTGGAAGAAGAGATAGAAAACATAGCACAAAAAAAGAGAAGGAAGAAGAAGAAGAAGAAGAAGAAGAAGAAGAAGAAGAAGAAGAAGAAGAAGAAGAAGAAGAAGAAGAAGAAAAGAAGAAGGGGAAGAGGAGGTCGATGGTGGTGAAGGGTGTGGTGGTGTTAGTGATGGTGGAGGATGGTTTGCTAGGAGTGAAATCAAATAGGGCTGAGGGAGGAAAATAGGGGTTGGATGTTAGATTTGTGAGGGAATATAAAGGAGGATCAATACACAAGTAGAGTTATGTTTGGCTGAGGAAGTGAGACATCAAGGGAGAGGGTTAGTACATAGTTTTTACCAAATGGGTGGAGAGGGGATCAATGGAAGAGTAGTGTTTAGTTGTGGCTAGTGCTGGAAGGAGAAGGTTAGCTAAGGAAATGAGAGGTCAAGGATAAGAAAGGAGTTGGGAAAATGAACTGGCTAAAAGGGAGTAGGAGATGGGGTGGTGAATGTGTGCAGGTATATATATACATGCAGATGGGTTGTTTGGTGAGGGAGGGGATGGTGATTTGGGCATGGCTTGGTAGACAGGGGTATAATGATGGTGAAGGTTTGATGAATAGGTAAAGTGAGGGGTATAGGTAAGTTGCATGAGGTAAGGAGGGTGATAGGGAGAGTGATTGGTAGGGTAGAGTAGGAATACTTTATTTTAGTTTTAGGTTTAGTTTGGATAGGTTAGGATATCAAGTAGAAAAATATATCAAGAAAATTAATTAGGTTTAGGATAAGTTTAATAAGAAGGAAAAAAGTAAAATAAGTAGGGAAAAATATTTAAGGAAGTATTTGGATTATGGTTCAAAGGTTATTAATAAAATAATTAGGATCAAGTTTAAGGGTTATTTTTTGAATAAAATAGCTAAGCACCCGAAAACAAAGGTCATAGAATTTTAGGGTGTTACACTAATGTATTTACCTATCATCACTCTATGATCTGAGTGTCCTAGTTGTTTCTCTTCTATTGATACAGTAGCCTAGATTTCTTCTTCATAAGAATTTAAATCTTCTAAGACTAAACTTTCTCATGGTTTATTAATATCAGGTTGTCCTAGGACGCCCCTTACTTCTATTGCATAGAATTTTCGTGCCATTATTCTATCACCTTGGACTTCTACCTATCCTCCCTTAAACAGAAATCTCACTGATAACCTAGCCATAAAATTTTTTCATGGAGTTTGTTAAAGGATGACCATTCTAATATCATGTTATATGCTAACGGAAAAACAATGACTACGAGGTCCACTTTAATGCTCCATAGAGCCCTCAGCTAACCAACCGTCAAAGCAAGATCTACCATTCCCTTTTACTTTATAATATTACTAGTAAAATCTATTAAGGGTGAAGTCTTATTTAAGCATCCTTTCAGGAATTCTAATTTCTTATGAGTTTCTCAAAGATAACATCAATAGAACTATATGTTTCTATAATGAACCTTTTCACCATGCAATTTGCAATCCGTAATTCAATAACAAAGGGTCATCATGATTATCTACCATACTATTCCCCTCATCTTTTGTTATGAAATTTACTCCCTATTCAACTATTATTTCCCTCTTATTTGTTTCAAGGAATTTAGCTCCTCTAATATATTCTATCAAGGCTATATTATATGCTTCCACCAAGGAATATCCCTCATGATAGTGTGAATAATCTTTTATAGTTCTTTTCTTTGAGAAGGTGGAGAAAACTATCGAGCAATGCCTTTTTTTTTGTCTAACTAAGCGTGTTTGTGCATAAAGATTCAAATGACCTTTGCACACTAGATCTTGTATAACATCCCTTAATGACCGATACTCCTATGTACCATGCCCAAAATCCTCATGATAGGCACATCACATGTCAAGGTTTATGTGTTTCATATTAGTTCACAAGGGAAATGACCTTAGAAATGTATACCAGCCATTTTCTTACATTGAATATATATGAAATGTTGGCTACTAATGGAGTATATTTATCAAATCTACCAAGTAGATGCCATCGAAAAATGGGGTGTGTTGTTGGTCTTAAAGCCTTTTGGTCTCTCTCTTACTTATAAATATTCTTATCCGATTTCTATTTTGACATTGAAGGTGTCTCCACTCTTCTAGCCATTGACCACATCATCTTACACATCTCCTTGGCATCTATCCTCTCCTGCACGTTTTTTCTAACAGAAGTGTAAGATTTATGTTTGTCAAAGTACAAATTTTCTACTAACTCTTTATCACCCAATCTTCTAAGGAGGGAAGATGTGGAAATACCATTATCCATCTCATCGATTTGCCAGGCCTCTTTATCGAACCTGTTCAAAAATTACTGAACTAATTATGATAGTCCTTAGAAGAACCCCATTAATGAAGAAGAATATTTTTGTGAACGTCGACATGCATCAAACTGTTCCATGAAAGGTATTGTGAGGTTTGAGAAAGAGTTTATTTATTTAGCTCTTAGTTCCCCAAACTATCTCTATGGTACACCCCCTTTTAATATGCACGTGAAACTTTATATAACGCATTTTCTCATGCCTCATATAAAAACATAGAGTTCCTAAATACATTCAAGTAGTCCTTTGTATTAGTGGAGCCATCAAATGATTCAAAAGTCAAAATTATTATTCTTTGTAAAGGTGTTTCAAAAATATCTTTCTTAAAAGGTGTCTTCCAGCTAAAACCACCAGCATTATCCTTTTTTTTTCTTTTTCATAGCTTCCAATTCCTCCTACACCCTTTTTTCTATTATGTTGACCTCATAGGTCAATCAACATTTGGTTTTATGATAATAAACTCAATTATGAATTTGACTTATCATGTTAAGTGTACATGTGTATCATAGAAAAAATTGAAGTAATCAACACTTAATTAAGTCAAGGAGTGCTAAGGAAATCAACTTTACAAATCATATCCCAAGCACAAGTCAAAGATAAACAAGGAGGTAAAAATAAGACTCCATCTTCAAGTACTTTAATTTCATATATGTAATACACAAACTATGAAGGGATAAGTATACTCAAGATTCCAAGACTCAATCTTTAAAGAGTGTGTTATAGTCTTAGGTTATATGTACATATGATTTACATATTGAGCACCTAGATATTTCAATATTTTATATTTATAATCAAATTAAAAAACTATTTTGAAAGATTTTAAAGTGATTTCATGCATCAAAATATTTTCAATTATTTATGCAAAAGGTTGTCTTAAACTAGATTTCTTTTAAGTCATTTTGCATATAATCTGATTTGAAAAATTCACTATAAATTCTATAAACATTATTTATGGATTAATAATACCTCCTTGAAAATATTAAGATTTATACTTTAAATAAAAAAAGAAGAAACTCAATTTTGAGCTTTGTAGCTCAAGTTAGAGTCTTTTTTTGTAAAGATGCACAATACTAAAAACACACTGACTGGTTTAGGCATTTTTGATATTTTTACCTATTTTAATTCAAACATTGGAGTTCTTTTTAAACCCAATGTTTAGTGCCGATTTTTTCTATCTTTTATCACTATAATTAAGAGTGGTTAGACTTTAATAAATATCAATCAAGATAGCACAACTCTTCTAAAATTATCATTTTCACATCTTACAAATAATAAAGAGAGTTTTAATTTTACACATTCAAATCCAAATCAAACTTCTCTAGTGCTTATATTGTTCTTCATATTTATCTAGAGTTCTCATACACTTGTAATTATATTTCTCTAGCTAGAAAAAAAATCTTCACTAGTGATCACTCACTTCATATGATATCTAGTGACGATTTTTATTGTATTCATTCAAACTCATAATCTCAAACACTAGTAAAGAGTGGTGTATTGTCTAGCATTCCTAAGAGATTTCATTAAGATTTTAGTCTCATAAACCTAGAAAGTATAACTATGTAAAGTGTAAATCATCCCCTAGAGTGTCATTGAGATTGTAGGATCATAAACCAAGAGATGAGTGATCATCATCAAACACACATTATAAATAAAGAGAGATTCAAATCCAAAAGGTAAAACCTTTTGGTAGTGGATGTAGATAAAATTTGTAGAGTTTCTTGAACCACTATTAATTCCATGTTTATTATTTGTCATCCTTCTACTCAATTCTCAAAAAAATTTAATTTGGCATTATTGTTATAAAATAATCTATTCATCCCCTCCTGAGTATCGATATGGTCTTTCAGATCCTTTCATTGTTCAAATCCTCTTCATCTTTTCCTGTATTTTTACCATCCATCTTATCTTTATTTCTATGTCAATCTACCTCCTCCCCATGTCTATTACCCCTAACTCGGGCTCTGGTGCATTTCCTATCTACTCCATCTTAGAGGACTAAGGGACTCTTGTAGTTTGCCACTTCTAGTCTTTTTTTGCCTAAAATATCTTCCATAGACTCTACCTTTTCATCTTGGAAAATGGCACTACCATGTTTAGTTCTTGGCTCTCTCTCTAGAATATCTAGAGCCTCCACCAATGTTTATTAGAGAGCATGTTATTGAGGTATAATGGGATGATGGTGCTCCATAAAATGAGGTAGCTTCCCAAGGGTAGTTTAAGAAGAGTATGTATGTCCGAGATCATTTCTTAAGTAGATGCCTGGACCTCAAAATTAATATATTAGAGCTAAGTGATAATGGCTATATGTTCTTCCTTAGGAATATCACTGGTGCTAGGATCAAGTTGATGTGAAAATTGAGTAGGAGACATAACTTTTTGTAAGGAACTCCCACAAATAGCACCTATTGTTATTGGTGTTTTTTGAACTGAGGGGTTCTTAGGAAATTAGATTAGTATTAAGCAATATAAGAATACCAAGGGTAAAATGGATAAAAGAGATAGGAGAAAACAAAAGTAAGAAAGTTGTATTATGATTTTTAATGTCCAAAACAAGTGCAATACCCTATATATATCCGAGTAAATTGAGGTGTAAAAAGGAAAAATATTGTGTGGTTGAGGACAACAAATTGCCATGTCCTATAATCCAAAAGGGAACTATATAGGGAAGTAGTAGTCTGAGATCGGTCCATAATTGAGGATTGTTAAAGCATGCTCGAGAGCTCTTCAGGTCTATATTCAAGAGCCCAATAATCTTAGTTAAGAGAAAACCATATCATAAATACATACATACATATATATAATTATACAAAAAATGTTTGAGGCAAGTTCAGGGATAAAGACCCCAATCTCATCCCTCCCCTATCCCCAAAACCTCCTCAAACCCAAACTCAATCCCCGAAATCTATCCCGGACCCAAATGGAGATCCTCCAACAGGGCTCAAAACACGTAAGCATAGTTGTCATCCCTACTTTTGGGTTGTGTTGACCTTTATGTTTCATTAGCTTAGATGTTTGATTATGCTTGAGGATGATCTTCTTTTTCTATTTTCTATTGTACAGAATCTGCTAGATGGTGAGTGTTGCATTGTTGTGTCTGGTAAGTGATTTATTGTGACAATGTTGTACTAATTAAGGAATCTTTATAATTATCAAAAAAATATTGCTATTGATACTTGAAGGCTAGGTTAGAAAATGTACCTCTAGTTAGAGAAGTTATATATATATATATATATAATACTTCAGAATTTGTAAGACAATATAACTAAATGGTTAATTTATAAATTTGGAAATAAATGGTTAATATTATTTTATCATGGGGATGGCATGCAAAATTTATTTCTATAACTAATCAATAATAAATGAAGTACCTCAATCATCATCCTTTCTTCTCATTCTTTAATACTTCCCCTTTTCTCCTTGACAATTCATGCCAAATAATTGTTGGGAGTTTATACTCAAATCATAACTTCTCAAGAAACCTAGATGTGAGGTAAATAGGAGGAGGGTGTTACCAATTACATGCTTAAGTAATGTTTTATCTTTAAATAGACTGAAAATAGATAAATAAGTCCACTAGGGTTATAAAATATTCATCATCCTCTTTCATATATAATGTAGAACGAAAAGCATGTAGACAATTCTTTTACAAATTCATGAAACAAAACTAGCAATTGTTGCTTCAATTTATATGTGTTCTTAAAATTTTAACCCATGATAGTCATCACCATAATTGTTGTCAATACACGTACACAATATGTCTATATATATTAGAGTTTGAAGAGTGATACATATAAGAGTTCATTTAGTTTCATTTCATTATGATACTAGAAAAAGAGGGCTCCATTTCATGAAGTCTAGATGGAGATAGAGAATCTTACAAGGCTTGTGTAATAGAAAATGAGAGTTTGAAAATTATGGCATTGAATGGTATTGAAGATTGATGATTGAGTATTTATTTAATAATTCTCATTCCTTCATTAAGTATGGCTGGATAATAAAATCAGGAATATTTATGTGGGACAAAATTTATTATGTTTAGTATGTGATGTTATTATTTGAAATAAAGTAAAATGTAATGTAAATTGGAAAATCCTAGACTACCATTCAACCCCTATAATTAGAATACTTGGAAGGATCGAGGAAGCAACAAATACTCATAGCTCTATCTATAGGAAGCATACCTCTAGTTAAAGAAGTTTGTTGTTTATTTATTCTATAGGGCATTTCCTACAAATTATACAAGCCATGGGTTAGCTTATTTTATATCAAAGCCCATTAGTTTGGCATTAGTGAAATATTTGGGCCAAACTAGCACAATTGGGTCTAATAAGAGTCTTACTTGCTTAATTATGGAGCAAGGACAAACTTAATGGTCATTATTAAATTTTTTTAATGAAGACAGATATCTAGAACATGTAATGGAAGTACAAAATAATGGTATAACCATCCATATATATATATATATATATATTATTTATAAGATTTAGTTAGACATTGTTTTAATATTTATCTTGTTAGTTACAAGATCTATCTATTTAATTGTTATGTGTGTGTTAATTGTGGCATGTTTTTTAGCATGAATTTTTGTCTGTTGATTTCATATTATATTTTCATGGAGAATGAGATATTATGAGTTTTATAATCCATCATAAAACATGGGCTTGTATAAGTTCATCATTCATGCAATATAACCCAAGTAAAGTTTGATTCTTTGTGGAAAAAATGAACGGACGACTCATGGAACTCACCCCACATGCCTTTTTTCCCTAATCTTGTGTCTCTCGTTCAGTGCTCACCATGGAAAAAGGCAATAGCTTGAAGAAGTCCTTGCCAGCTCCCATCAAACCATCTCAATTGAAGACCATCAATTCTCCTACATAGTCGGATAGTGATCTTAAGTGCAATCTCCTATCCCGTAGGAATCCCTTGTTCGAAATCCCTCATTTGAATCTCCCAGGACTTCTGTAGATACAGCCCTGAATATCACTGAATCTCCCTATAAGTCTGGGAAACTTAATGATCCTAAACCTGTTATCACTTAATCAATTCCTCAATGTTCTGATCTGTTGCCTCCTACGACTTTAAGTTTGAAGGACATTATTCTCCAGAATCGTCGGGACAACCTATCATGAATCTCTCATTCACTCCTCCTAAGATAGTTAATGGGGAGGGTACGGCTAAACTTCAAAGAGAGGAGATTGAAAGGGAAGAGAAATGTTGGGTACATACCCTCATAGGCATGGTGCCTGGTTTTAAACCTTCAATTGCCCAAATCAAGAAGCTTGTTAATGATTAGTTAATAGGAATCTCTGTAGTACCCCAAGTTCTTCCCTATGAGCAAGGTTTCTTTCTATTTTGATTTGAGAATCAATAGGATTGCCTCACTATCTTAGAGAAGACTTTCTGGTATTTTGGGGTTTGACCTTTGATGGTCAAGAAATGGAACCCAAATGTGCCCTTCAATGAAACTAAATGGAGATGTATGCCCTATGGATTACATTACCTGGTCTCCCTTTAGCATAATGGTCTACTAACTCCCTTAGTTGAATTGGAAGTTGTTTAGGGGTCCCTATATGTGTTGATATGGTAACTGCAACTAGAATTAGAATCTCTTATCCAAGAATATTGGTTGAAATTGATATTAGTCTTCCTCCTATTGATCATATCCCTATAGAATCTGACTCTAGCATTCAAAAACAACCAGTTGCCTATGATTAGAGACCTTTCTTCTACTCTAAATGTGATACCCTGGGACATGATACCAAATTCTGTCAAAATGGTATTGTCCATCAGTTGGAAAATAAGGTTTGGAAACCAAGAACAGGGGCCAAAAATGAAGAGGTAGTGCCTTAGAGAACAAAGAACTTTGAGACAAGTCTTTCAGGCTAATTGATAACCACAATACCTGCCTCATCCATAGATAAAAACTCTAAGACCAATAGTTCAAGACAATTGCAATCCTCAAATCCTGGAAAAGGCAAGGATAAAATTGATGATTATAGTCTTGCCAGAAATACTTTCAAACTGCTAAATTCCATGGAACCTTTTAGCTTCTCAAAAAATGAAACTACATTGGGTCAGGGGTTGGTAATCCCCCACTAGGAGGAACTTCCCCATCCTAACCATGTCCTCTCTTGTTATGTGGAATATCAGAGGTGTAAATATACCTCTAAAGTAGAAGAATTTGTGCAAATACCTCCATTTGAAGAAGTTTCCTTTACTTTGCCTTCTAGAGTGTCATAAGAAAATTGCTTCTCATTACAGTTTGATCACAAATCATGACCACCATTGCAATGGTAAAATTTTATTGCTATGGCTACCAGATTATCTGTATCTTCAAATACTTGAGATGACTGATCAGCTTATTCACTGTCTCATATCCTTTCTCCCTAGACAGAAGAGTATAGTCATCACTTTTATTTATGCTTATAACTCAAGGCTAGCCAGCTCACCTCTTTGGAGAGACATAATTTGAATCACTAAGTCTACTCAAATGCCCTAGATTGTTATTGGTGATTTTAACACTATTTTGAATGCTGATGAGAAAACAAGTAGCATTCTTCACCAAGGGGATATGCAGGATTTTTAAAACTATATTAATGATTGTGGCTTGGGTTCCATCCCTCTAAATGGACCCCCTTTTACGTGGTGTAATAATCAAGACCCTCTTCATAGATTTCATTGTCTACGTGATAGAGGATTGGGAAATAAACATTTTTTTTATGTTTATACTGATGGATATATCAAGAATGTCCCTCACTATTTGTCATATCATAATTGCTTGGAATTTTGCCTTAGTGGATTAGATATTAAGGGTAGAAAACCCTTTCGGTTTTGTAATTTCCTAGCCTCCCATCCTTATTTCCTCACAAAGGTAAAAGAAGTATGGGATGTTCCAATTGCAGGATCCACTCAATATCAAATTATTCAAAAATTGAAGAGGTTAAAAGTTATATGCAAAAATTTTAGTAGAAGCAAGTTTGGGAACATAAATTAAGTAGTGGAAAAGGAAAAAATGAGCTGGGATGTTATTCATCAACTCTCACTAACCCAATGAACCCAGACCTTGTTCAACAAGAGAAAAAAGCTCAAAAACATTTGTGGGAGAAAAGAAAATTTGAAGAACAATTCCTTTAGTAGAGAGCTAAAATTAACTACATCAAGCTTGGTGATGGAAACAACTCCTATTTTCATGCACGTATTAAGGAAAGACAAAGTTCTAATCCTCTTTCTCATCTCCATAATGGCATAGGTACTTAGCTGAATAGTTGGGGAGAAATTGAAAATGAAATTCATAATTTTGATAAACTTCTCTTAGGTACTGCCAGTCCTAGGCTTTTAGCCATTGACATGCAGGTTTTGAAGTAGATTCCTCTGTTATCTCAAAATAGTAGAATCAAATTGATGCAACCAATCTCATATCAGGAATTCAAGCAAGCTTTGTATAGCATGGGTGACTTAAAATCCCTTGGACCTGATGGCTTTAATGCCTACTTTTACAAACAAGCTCGGCCAATGGTGGGTAAGGATATCACTATGGTTGTCCAGCACTTCTGGTCTTCTGGTCATCTCTTAAAGGCCATGAATAACACTACTCTCCATCTTATCCCCAAAAAGAAGACAACTAGAACTATCAGTGAGTATAGGCCCATTGCCTGTTGCAATGTTATATAAAAAATATTCTCTAAAGTACTCACAAATAGACTTAGTGAAGTGCTTGGTGATATTATAACTTGAAATCAATCAGCCTTTGTGCTAGGGAGATGGATTGGTGATAATATCATGCTGGCTCAAGAGCTTCTCAGAAAATATGGCAGGAAGAACATTAGTCCAAGAATGATGCTCCAAGTTTATCTTAAAAAGGCTTTTGACTCTCTTGAGTGGCCTTTTATCCAAGCTATCTTACTGGGTTTAAATTTCCCTTCTCATATTGTGCACTTCATTATGTAGTGTATCACCACTATTCAGTATTCAATTTCTATCAAAGGTTCTTTGTGCAAACCTTTCCAAGGCAAAAGGGGCATCAGGCAAGGTGATCCATTGTCACCTTACATTTTTTCATTACCATGGAGTATCTTAGCCGATTATTGCATACCATGTGGGATTACAAAGACTTCAAACCTCATCTAGAATGTAAAGGCTCAAAAATCATCAATCTATGCTTTGCTGATGATGTTCTTTTATTTTGCAAGGGCAATATCACCTCAGGTGAGTGTCTCCTATCAAAGTTGGAAATTTTTGGGAAAACTTCTGGTCTAGTGGCTAATCCCCAAAAGAGTGAGGTTTATTTTGAGGTATTCAAGCTTCCACCAAGAATTATATTATGTCTTGGCTTTACTGACCAGCTGCAGCTATTACAATCTGTAATTTTTGGAATTACAAACGAATGGTTGCAGGTCTTTCTTCTACCCAAAGCTGTCATCCACCATATTGAAGCTCTCTACAGGAAGTTCTTTTGGCTAATATGGATCCATTGAAGAAAAAGGCTCCTATTGATTGGTCTAAAATTTGCCTCCCTAAACAGGAAGGGGGACTCAATATAAAACACTTAGAGACCTAGAATCTAGCATATATTGCTAAATACTTCTGGAAACTGATTGAAAATAAAGAAAGCCTATGGGTTAAATGGGTTCATAAAAGATATATACATGAAAATTCAATCTGGCAGATTAAGCCAAAGCATGATACCTCCTGGACCCTTAAACAAATTCTGAAAATGTAGAATCATGGTGTTGAATTTTTTACTAACTATTGCTCGAGGGACAAACTTCATGTAAGCAACCTTTTATAATGCTCTCAAAAAGCAATCTCCCCCTATCCCTTAGGCTAAATTGGTCTGGTACCATCCAGGCATACCCAAACATAAAATTTTTACTTGGATTGCATGCCATGAAAGCCCAGCTGTTAAAACTAAACTGAAGAAATGGAATGTTATTGATGATGCTTGTTGTTCAAGCTGCTTACAGGAAGATGAGGATATAAATCATCTTCACATCCACTACCAATTTGCTCACACCATTTGGAGATCCATATTCAATTGGCTAATGCTTCCTCATTGGTTTTCGTCATGGCAAAGCTACCTTTATTGGATGATTAACATCACCAGAACTAGAAGAGGTCGAGGATAAATCTGGAGGGCCTCATTTGCAGCTATTATCTACCATCTTTGGTGCAGCCATAACACTATCATTTTCACCTCAAACAACCCTTACCAACAAGAATCACATATAATATGATAGCTGAGCTTTTTGTATGCTTTAGTTATATCGAAAACTAAAATGCTCATAGATACCTAAGAATGATTGATAAATGGGGAAATTGATGTAATTTTGGGTTGGGGTTTTTGATGCTTCTATGCTTGCTCTTTAGACATAGAATATCATGGCTACTATAATTATGCACTTTTGATGTATTCTTTCTTCCTAGTAATGATATTACTTTATTACCAAAAAAAAAGTTTGATTCTTCAATTGATTCTCTTTGTGAGTTCTTTCTTGAATTTAGTTTTTGTGTGATTCTTATTCAATTTTTATCTTATCAATTTATGTGAAGTTTTTATAAATTTAGTATGTGATCAATTCAAACCATTCATGTCTAATCATAATCATTTTCATCCATATCTACAGCCATACACAAGTTCATCTTCAACATTCATCATCTTTAACCTCTCAAACTCTAACCCTAACCCTCTTCCATTCCAATTATTCTTGTCAACTTAAGTATAGCCATTAAACCACGTTTTCTTCTGATATAATACATCTTATGATCCACCATTAACAAACCATACATATCATATACTATCAATCACCAATTCATTCATATGCACACACACATATTCACCTTCAACCTCTCAAAACCCTAACACTAACCCTTCTCCATACCAACGAATATTGCCTCCTTGATAAAATCTATTAACCCCAATTATTTTAGCTTCAATAAAAATCCATAATCCACCATTAACTAAAAATCAATTCTTTCCCTTAACCATCTATCATAATCCATATATACAAACTCTAAAAATCCATTCTTTCTTTTAAAACCCTAACCATAATACCCTTTTCTTGCATTAAATTTTCTACATCATTAATTATCCTATTAAATAAGAATTGAATACTTATAATTAAACTAACCTTTATCCATTAGTACATAATTAAAATGCTTATAAAATCATGCATTAAAACCCTAATAAAAATTGTGAAAACTAAAACCTCAAATGAAACCCTAACCTTCTAATTCATCCAAGTCTTTATTTCTTGTTAGATTCATGTGTGGATTATGTAAATTACTGATTTTTGGTTGTGCTTACTTACATTATTTATCAAAAAAAGGTATCAAATACTAGGTTATGCAGACATATAACATTCTAAAATAGTAACATATATTAAAGCACACATGTTTCCTTTGAGAATTCAACTTTCCTATCAAGATTAACCCAAGACTTCATTAAGAATTCATAAAGAACCCTATAAGTAGAAGAAATTTTATCTTACATTCAATAAAATGCACAATTTTTATTGTCTAATCTATCTGTGTCAAGAACAAAAAAAAAATATGAAGGAGGATAAGATAGATTCATTGATATCTCATATTTAACAAATTACTCAAGTAATTACTAGGCAAGATGAGAGGCATAATGAAAATTTATCTATAATTGAAGAAGGGCTCTATAATCATGTGGAGACCTAAAATCAAGGGGGATTTGGTATGGAAAGAAGGCTACACCAAATTCCACCTTATGGAGGAAACTAATTTGATGACGAAGATGAGGAAAGTATTGCCAATGATTGGAGAGGTGATTCAAGTACAAGACTAACCCATGATGATGTAGAGAATTCAGTTTGGTATTCCTAAGTTATAAAGCAATATAGATCCTAAAGTCCTTCTAGATTGACAGCAAACTATTGAGGCAGCTTTTGAGTTTAAAGAGCTACATGGTGAGAGAAGATACAAATTGGTAGTTTTGAAAATCAATAAATTTTATAGAGTATGGATCAAGAATTTGAAGAAGGCATCTGAGAGAGAAGATAAGTCCTAGATCAAGTAATGGGAAAAGTTAAAGTAGCATATTTGGAGAAAGTTTGTACCATGAGATTATAAGCAAGACAACTACACTCAAGCAAGGATTCACAAGTACAGAAAAATATGTGCAAGAGTTTGAGATATTATTATTAGTTTGTGATATCCAATATAAAAAGAAGAAAATTTATGTAAGGTTCCTTGGAGTTTTCAACTTAAACATATGGGGAAGGTTGAAGTTTGTATATACAACATGCTATAAATATTTGTGAAATTGGCTTTGAAATTTGAGAAGTAGTTGAAGAGGAACAAGATAACTTCCAAGCCATCATCTTTTACAATGTCCAAGAAATAGTTAAGGGGAGAAAATGGTAAATAGAAGATGGTATAGAATTCTAGAAAGCAATGTATCAAGTGTAGAGCTTATGGCCACTCTAGTAGAGATTGTTAAAATCAAAAGGCCTTAACTTTGAGAGAAATTAATATCATGGAGCCATGTAGTGATGAAGATACTGAAGTATAGGAGGAAAAGTGTGATGGTTTGTAGAGTGTATATGGTGAAAAAGATCAAGAATGTTGCATCATACTAAATAATTCTACAAATGCATCCACGGTTATCTTCAACTCAAATAGATAAAATTTTCAAAACCAAGTGCAAGGTGGAAGATACAAGGTCATCTTCGATAGTGGTTCATACACCAATGTATAAAGTGAGGGTACATTGAATAATCTTGGATTAAAGACCAAAAAAACTAATTTATCTCATTTGGATGGTGAGAACAATTATTAAGAAAATCTAAATTGCTTCTCAACTTTCTCATTATTGAATCACCTTTATGAGCCTTTATTCTAGTTTCTACTATGCCCATTATTGAGACATTATTTACTTACATCCATTACCTAAACTCTTTCTATTTTTAAGTCATATTATGATCTCTGATATTCAAGACACCAATCATATTTAATAGAAATAGGAAGGTTATCAATAACTCCATGCTTACCTCTTTCATCTACAATTCTAGAATGAATAATTAATAGGGATAACCTATTATTGCTGAGAGCATCGATAGGGTTCATATTAGTATATGATTTATTGTGAAATCTAAACATTTGTGAATGCTTATATGGTTTCCTCTGACTTTTTGTGGTTGTCTAGGTCTCCAAGTAAGCCTATAAATATTTTAAGGTCCCATATGCCTAGAGGGAGGCCATAGATTCAAGGATTGTGAAGTGCTAATTCTCTATTGTAGTTGTTGAGCTTCTATAGAATCTAGGAATACAACAGTAATGGTGTTGGGAAGATGATCCTTTTTGGGACAAGAACTTGAACTATGTTTAAAAATATCACAATGGTTACAATAAGAAGTCTCGCACTCAAGCAATATTGTTTATGTTAACAACTCATCATCTGCTTCTTCTATGTTAATAGATTCAACTAATTTTTTTATGACATCAATCTTAGCTAAAGCTCTTCTAGAGGATAGTTGTATCCTATAATTGGTGAAACCATTTAAAAATAATAGCCTTCTTACATCACTTGTTATTCGGCTAATAGATTCCACATCTTTATAATCTAAGGGAAGGTTGGGGAGTTTGAACCACGGGGGCATAAATTTCACAAGATGAAATTATTTGCGCTAAGGTTAAAGGATAAATTTTGGGTTTATAAAATTAAACTAAGGGCATTGCACTACCTAATATCTATATTCATTCAAAGAAAACTAGAAAACCATGAATCAATCATCATAAATCTAAATCTTGGGATATTGCACCTTAATCCAGTTACTATGGATAAAGGAAAATTTTCCCTTGAGCTAGGTTTAAATCTAATGATTTACCCAATACGGACACCCTTCCAAATTTTACAATTTTCTTCCACCCTTTCCTTCTAAATAGATATTTTCCATCGATTACCACCAAGGGTATAAGGCAAATAAGTGAGAGTTGTGGTTGCTGACATAGATCGATTCTCTAAGATCATATCTTTCTATATTTTATGATGTTGTGAAACATTTTTTTTTGCATATGGTTTATTCAAATTTGAATTGGGAACCTAATTTTCAAAGGTTGTATGTCCACAATTAGGGTTATCAATTAGGAAATCCTAAGAAGAGACACGGGAGAGAGTTTATGTATAACAATCTTCAATGGGATTATTTATAGTAGTACTAACAACAAGATTGAGATCCTTATCATCTCGATTAACATTATCTTTAATAGATCGATCCCCTTCCTAAGGTGTCTCTAATACTGATTTCTCCACATAATTAGGAGAAACTTTGGCCAAATTAATTTCTTCATCTTTACCATGTTTCATGCTAGATTTCATCCCTAGTGAAGCCCCTTTTCTTGTAGTGGTCACATATCTTCTTGTCTTAGCCATGGGAGGTGATGGGAGCATTGTTCTATCTTTCATATTTCTATTTCGTATGTCCTAAATCTATTGTGATAGATGGGAGTGCATAATTTTCACCTTATTAGATATATGGTTGATTATATTGCATGGCATCCAGACGTATTTCAAGGAGTAAGTTATTAATAGTTAAGTGTCATGGTCATCAAAAAGTTACTTTTATTACTAACCAAGTTTCCTTTTAAATTGCACACTTCATTGGATGTTTTTTGCATACTATCTTAATTATGTAGTAGGTTTATTACCATGTATGGTGCAAAAAGGTTACAATGCAAGTTATTGATCATGTGTGTGTATATGCTTCTTATAATTTTCTTATGTTTAAATGTTCTATTGGTTTAGGAATAGGAAACCATACCATATAAGATCGGGTAAGGAATATGATAAGGGATCTAACTCGTGGTTCATTGTCAAATGGGTACTCAACAAATTTTTGCTTCAATTCTTAGTTTAAAAAATTTTAGTTTATATTTGCATATTGTTCTTGACTCTTGTTTTTGATGCCAATAATTACTTGGTCATAACAAAATTTTTGTTAGTTGGTCCCATGTATTTAGTTTACGCTCCTAATTGTTGCTTTTATTGATTTTTATATAGTAGTGGGTCTTGATTTTTCATGTGCATAAAAACCCTCATAGGAATATACGGTTGGGCATCCATAAGTAAGAAAAAAATTTTAAATACCAATACTAATGAAGAATAGTGGCTCTTTGAGATTATGGAGTAAAAAATAGCAAGCTTTTGAACAGAATATAGATAACGAAATTTATTAAGAAAAGATGGCAAAAAAATCCCTTTCATTTCTTCACCAATAAATGAGAAATTGATTTCATAAGACTTATCAACTAAAAAGGTAACCTACACACAAGTATAAATTGTATTAAGTAGTTGAAGCATGTCAACAATATGCTTTTCACATCTTATACAATATCAAAATTGAAGCCAATTTCTATTTAATAAAAAAATATATGAATTAGAAAATAATATCCAACATATGGTTAGAATATAATGGATGTGTGATAGTAATAGAGGAAATAGTTTGGTATATCATGTGACAATCATCGATGCAAGCTGCTATTTGATTAACAATTGCAAGATCAATGTGAAAGGATAGATAAGTAAGTTGTGAAAGGAATTTTCAACTTAAAAAGGTAGGCTTCAACATAATGAGACTTTTATGTCTAGTAGATGGGTACATGTATACACTATTACTAAGTTTAGTCATTTTTGTGAACTATGAAAATATCCTAATTACATAAAATCAATAGCTTAACACTCGTTATGAGAAAAAAATAAAGAAAGCAATTTTTCTCTTGGTTGTTTAAAAGTATTATGAAGAATAGACCTTATTTGTTACACCACATTATTAATGGCTATTGTGGTACTGATAAATATATGATTCATAAAGCTTATGATGTGTTGAGATATAGGGAGGATAAAAGGATTGGTCTTCACTTATTTGGAATCACTTTGGTATGCCTCATTTCTCTTTTATTACCTCACTTGCCTGCCACAAAAGACTTCCTAACAAGGATAGATTGAGCAATTGGTATTTATAGATTCCCACTGAGTGTGGCATTTGTGCTAGGAATATTGAAACAATGGATCACCTGTTTGTGTAGTGTGAATTTACCTCAAGTACATGGGAGATGATCTTTGCTTGGATAGGGATGGAATTATAGGAGATAAGTTGGGATACCTGGGTCCAACACATAATCCATCCCACAAAGAGAAAGGATGGCAGGGCTAAGGGTATGAAGGTGATTTTTAGAGCTCTGGTTTGTGGTATTTGGCATTGCAAGAATTCTTCTATGTTCAATGGTCTCTCTCATCATCCAAGAGATATGGTGAAGGAAATTATTAGGAGATTTTTCATTAGACTGCTCTTGTGTAACATGAGGGAGGGGTATAAGAGATTCATGCATAACTATGATAGACTCCCCTGAGTTGTATTTTTCTAGTAGTTATCGATGTACTGGTTCTCTTTTGGTTTTAATGGTATTTCATTATTAATTACAAAAAAAATAGTTTATTAACCAGCATTTTCTTTGCCATTATTTAATAACAGTTCTCTAGCCACTGTAGATGTAATTTACTACTTTTTTTAGCGAAAGAAATAGTTATATATGTTAAAGACAACATTTATAGAACCATTATAAAAGTAAAAAGAATTTCCTAAATATTATAGGTGTCGTTTACCTATCTTTTTTTTTACATTCACTCTCAATACACACCCTTATATCTAAATTCACACCCTTATACTCCCTCTTATTTTTCCACTTTCCAAAAATACCCCTTTAATTTTCCCTCCCCCACCCTACCATCCCTCTCTATTCTCTCTATTTTCCCTCATCTTTTATCTTTTTTTTTTCAACTCAAAGAAGATCAAAAAATAATTATACACAAAATTTGCATTTAATCATCTTCCTTAAGGTTAGTAAGCATATATTTTTTCTGTTAGTTTCTAATTGTTAAGTATAAATTAGTATGTTAATCCATGCATGCAAGTGTTGGTTTTAACTGTTTAACTTTAGTGAGTTATTTATTAAAATTAGTTGATTATATATATAGATTGGCTTTAATTAAGTATTTTTTTTACCTTTTTTATATTGAAAATTAAAGGATGAGATGATAGGTTGGAGAATATGAATGGCCCAACCACCAATATCTAACGACCATCAACGACTAAATAAGCCAAAGAACCCATAGAGGAATTTCTAGCTAAGTTGTAGCTTCCCCACCCATGTGGCACACCCAGTCGTATATAGGCCTAAGATACAACCAACCCAGTCGTAGGATCCTAAGACATGTGGTTGACATAACTATAAACTACTCAAATGTGCCACCAACCTAATCATTCACTTGTTCCTTAACCTGAACCCGAACCCAAACCCCAAATCCTAGGACCCTAAGCCAAAATCCAAACCCTAAAATTGTAACCCATAACCCTTTACCCTAATTCCTTATAGTTTAATTTAGTATAATATTTTGATTTATGTGATATAAATACTAGTAATGATGTTTTTTAACTATAATTGATAGATTATAGGAAACAAAGGCAGAGGAAATTTTTTTAGGGAGTTAAGTATTGCTAGTAGGGTGATAAAGAGGATTGTTACTAAGAGTGCTAGAGCATGAGCAACAACAAAATGCAAGACTTTAACTTAGGAATATGTACTATACATGGAGGATGAGTAAGAAATTGATGTTCGAGGTGTTAATGCTAACTTAAATACCATGATTCAAACAACAAGATCATCTTTGTCATTAGGAGTGAATGATGATTGGCAATTGATTAGACCAATAGACAGCAGTTCATAGGCCTTGATATTCTTAATAGCTTTAAATGACATGTGGCATAAGCCATATTACATAATGATTATGTATTTTTGTTATTTTATGCATCAGTTGATATTTTCTTTAACAATTTCATGTAATTGAAATATTTTAATGCTCTTTTTTGTGTAGTAATCACGTGTTTGACTGAAGCTTCATTCAAGGGTAATGAGTCTTGAAAAAACTACCTTAGATCAATGAAGATAATGGTGAAGTCTTCAATTACCTCAAAGATACTAACTTGATGTTTCTACATGACACTTACTTTTGTTGCCAAAATAACCTGCTCATATTTTCCAATGATAATGATGAGGGTAGTTATTTGTGTTCTTATAATAGTTATATTATTAGTGACTCTTTATTTTAAAATGTGTGTGAATTGTTATGGTTGTTGTTTATTTTTCTAATTATGATGTTATCCTAAACATCACAAACATCAAGAAATACATAGTTCAAGGCTTAGATAAAAAACCAACAATAAATACATAGTTAAGATAACAAACATCAACAAATACATATGGTTAAGGACACAAATAACAAACGTTCACAAATACATAGTAAATAGTCAACAAACACAATAAATCCTTGGCTAAAATTTCAACCTTTGTCACTTTCTATATCAATCAAAGTTTTCTACCTTCAAATACAATCATGATATGGCCTATACCATCCAACAACACTTGGATCAACAAAATAGTGCTACCTGTTAGACATCGGTGATAACATGGAGTTTTCCTTCATGTTATCTACAAAAATATAAAGTTTTATTATTTTATATAGAGAAATATAGTCAATATGGGAGATAATATGGAGATAAGAAATATATCGATACATAATTGTTCAAATAGTTGACACTTAAGGTCATAATAATATGATTACTTTATTATTCATCGGGTGGAGCTCTGTGTGGTATACATGTAACTAAACCTTGATGAATCAAGTAAACAAAGGCTACATTGAATGCCATTGTGAAAAGAACTCCAAAGTAGGGTTTATACAATTATTTCTCCATCAGTGCAAACCCCCTCCAATGAACAAGATGTTTGATATTTTTAGAGATAGTTCTAAGAATTCATGCTCATAAAATTCATAATGGCTTAACAGTTCTCTACACATCACTACCATTACATTTGACCATTCTTCCTCACTACCTAGAAGTTGTAGTGCAAAAAATTTAAATCCATACTTTCTATATATCTTAAATATACAACCACACTTTTTCAAACCTGTTAAGCGAGAACTTTTCATATTAATTGAGGAATGTCTTTTATATGTACCACCTTTTCTCACAAAATAGCCAAACCCTACACATTTTTGATAGTCCAATAAAGAAACCATATTATGCGGTCTTATGGTTTCATTAATATATTGGATCAATGACTCTCTATCTTTAAAATTTTCTTTTGTAGCAAAAAAATTCACTCCAATTTGTATCAATCAAATCTCTAATTTGCAACTAATAAAAATTATAAGAAATTGTAACAAAAATATATAGGTAAAATAAGAAAAAAAAAGTTAAAGGTAGGGGTTATAACTAGGTGGGTTATTAGCAACCTTAAATAAAAACAACAATTTTATGTATCGAAGACCATGTTTATATAATCTTTGTGAACTAAAACATTGTAAAACTCGTAATGATTATATGAACCATTGTGGATAACATCCCACAAAGACAAAAAAAAAAACATATCCACATTGTTTGCTTAACGTAGTTGATGTTACTTTTTAATTGTCTTTATTAAAATATTTTGTAGTGTTATAACATCAAAAATTACATGTATTTATCATATATTTTTAAATAGTTATTTTATAGAATAAATTAACTTCTTATTTATAGATCTAGGGATTATAATTTGTAGGATCTATTTTAAGTTAATTGATTTTTAACCTAATTTTTTAAGTATATTATTTGCTTTCATTTGTAGCTTTATTTGTTTCTAGGTCTTATGATCGATTTACTATATTACTAGACAAAATGAATTTTCAATTAATATTAATATTGCACTCGTTTGATGCACGAATATATATAAAACATTGATATTTACGCATAGTTAAAGTTATTTAACAATGACTAAAGTATCATTATTGAAAAGAAAAATAATTTTAATTCTATTTATTTAACTTAATTTTAATTATCATAGGTGACGCTCTTATTATTGCTAATTTGTGTTTTTTTTTTACTTTCAATTATATTAAAATAGGAAGATCTTTTTTTTATTTAATATGATGTTCATTTTTAATTAATTTTGATTGAAAAATTTTGTAACAAACTTACTTTTAGAAATTTTTTATTGAACTTTGCAAATTTTGTAATTGATTTACTTTTGTAGTCAACATAAATGTTGATTCCATATATAGAATGTGTTAATAGGCAAAAAAAATAGAACCTTTTATTTCTTTTCTAGACAACTGAATTTTTATATATTAATAGATAGATTTAAAAGAAGGTGCATTAAATTTTGTTATTAATCTTTAACCAAATAGAGCCTCCTTGATCATTAAATTCTCATTATTTTTGAAATAAAGTCCTTTTAGGCAAAAAATTAGGTCTTGAAATGAAAGTTATTTCAATAACTTAATGCCTACTTTCCATTTCATTTTCACTCTTACTTTTTTCTTTATTTATTTGATGCATTAATTATGATAATTTTCAATAAATTATGTAATTGTAATATTAGAGGTAAATTTATTAACTCATAAAATAATGGGAGTAATAAATTCTTAACCCACCATTTTATTCCTCTAAATAGTTTTAAAATCCAAAAAATAGATTACCGAACAATCATCGCACTACACACACATATGCACCTTGCTAAGTGTATATGCTCTTATTTTGTCCTATGCACATCTAACAAGGAGAAACATCATGTATATTACTTTATGATATATTTTAAATAAAAGGTACCAAAAGAAAAAGGAAAATAGTCTCACTTGATGGTTTTATTATGTGCATTTTAGTGGTATTCATGAATCAAATTTCCACTTTTTCAAATATCTTGTATTTTATATATCCCAAAAGCAAGTTTGGATATATGTTACTTGCTATATCCAAAACTATAAATCATATCACCAATAATACATCGAATATCCAAAACTTTTGAATATGTTACAAATAATAAATATCAAATAAAGTGTTCTATAATTGAAAGATAATAAATTTATTCAATTTGAACTAATATGATATAATGAATTGATTTAAGTATTATATTACATTATATACAATTATTAACTCCACATTACTAATAATATTTAAATATTAATTAAAAATTATAAAATTCACTAACAATAACTAATTTTTAAGAATGTATATGCATAAATGTAAATATTTTATTAGATCAAATATAATTTATATTTGTCGAATTAGATATTTTATTTGTTTGACTTTTTATCAACTGTCTCATTTATTTAATTCGAAGGAAAAAATATCGAAATGATTATTTAATTTTTTGCATTAGATTGGTTTATGGGATATTGGATCACATGAACCATCCTAGTGCATTTATATATAAAAGAAAAATTATAATCTATTTTATAAAAAAATGTGTATTATTTATTTAAAAGAATCCATATATTTTTTTAAAATATTATTATCAAATATGTATATTATTATTATTATAAAAGATGTGCACTCCTTTTAGGATGCATATTTTTACTCAAATATGTATTTATATTCTATAAGATGTGTATTGATATTATGTAAAATACATATTTATAGTTTGTATGATTTATATATATATATTTTATAAGATTTGTGTTTATATTATGTAAGATGTGCATTAATATTTTGTAAAATATGTATTCATATTGTGTAAGAAATGTTTTTTTGGTGATTTGGAAACCAATGGGTTCTTAGAAAATTAAAGGGGGTGTCATTTGACAAAAGGGTGTTGGGGGATAATTCATAGGAGAGAAGAGAGAGAAAATATGAGAAAGTTGTATTATGAATTTTAGATCCCTAAAATAGGTACAATATCTCATATATGTAGGTGTATAATGGGGAAGGAGGAGAAGGGAAAAATACTGGGTGGTCTAGGGCAACCAACCATCCATGCATTTCATATTAGATCGGCCTACTATAGGACTGGGAGGGAACCCAAGAGAGACGAGCATGTCCAAAGTTTTTTTATGCTAACCTTCATTCTCTAGGTTGACATCCCTTAGGTTTTATAGTGTTAATTTGGGAAAGACCTATATCATCATGCGCTTCAAATTTTTATTCATCACATCAATCAGTCTCCTAGTGTAGATAGACTAAAATTCCAGTAAATTGGAGATGGCCAAGCACATTAGTCACTTATAAATGAAAAGGCTAACCTCTAATGTAAAATTATAGAATGATCTCGGTCAATTGCAAATGAAAGTATCATTATCCGCTTATAAATAAAGTTACATAAGAAGATCATCGATCACTTAAATATAATTATATAAAAATATTGCCTAAAATAATGCATATATAGTATCAAATATTGAAAAATCAACTCCTATCTACAAAGTTTGTTGACATGTTTTTCTAAGGAAAAAAACAAACTACACACATTTCACCAGTTATTTTAAATTTGAATTTTGAATTTTAGTATGATATAAAATGGTACCAAAATGAGGCTTGCTGAATAAGCCTCATTTTCATCCCCCACTTGTTTAAATCAAATGAGATGTCTTTGAATAAGAATCACATGATCTATCCAAAAATTATTATAAAAGGAATAAATGCCTAAGCCATTAAAGAACATTTGTTCTCACGTCACTATTTTTGCAAAAGAAAAGGCAAAGATTGATACCTAATTTAACATTTTGTCTTCTTCAAATGCGAGATCATCGAGTGGATCATGTCAGTATAGATGCAAATTATTCATCTTGCCAATAAAAAAATGAGGTAAATCTGATCACCCCATATCACTATATATATCCCCTTCCCCATTTTCTCTTTTCCCCTTCACCTTATGTGATTACAAATCTTCAACTCATATTAACTTTCATTCTTTATCTTCAAACCTACTACCTTTATACCTCCACTTACATTCTATTTTTAAGGCACCATCCAAATCCATAGCACGGTCATCTCCATCCATAGATATTATTAACATTCCTCTTAATGTGATCATAAGCGGGGATATTCAACATCACAAGATCCTAGACAAAAATTGCACTTGTGGAGTTTGTGCCATTATCCCACCAACCATCAGCCTTTCTGAACATCCTAATAAATCGCCTACTCTTCTGAGGGATCTTTTACTCAAACATCTTAGTAATTCTTCTATTTCTTCTATTTTTAAAATATTCAAATACATCCATTCCACCTTCAATTTATCCTTTACCTTTTTTTGTCTTCAACTAACCCATTGGTAACAAACCCCCAACCCCTTCACCTTTTTCTAACTTTCTCTCTTTTTTTAACATGCTTAAATATTCCTCACTTATCTATGATAATTTTCTTTTGATTAATATTACTAACACTCAACTTGAGCATTTTCACATAAAATAATATATTCTTCTTCCTTTACTTTAAATTATGCCAACTCCCTTAAATAGGGTTAATAACCCATAGGTTAATTGTGTAACCTTATATGTCAAGGTGATTTATACTAACATCTATTTTCCCTTACATCCATTCATAAGGAAATTTCTTTAAGCCTATCGGCTTAGTCCTATCCAATTCATTCCTAATGCCAGGCAAATAGTGATAGGATTTCTTTATGTATGCCATTAGTTGGAGATCATAAACCATGGACTTATTTAGACGCTTCTTCAAATTTTTGAGACATCCATTAGCTCCAGGCCTCCACTCTATCCATTAGCTCAAGAATAAATTTATTAAATAGACTCAACCTTCTATAAATAAGTGGAAGTCACAATACTTCTTCATCATAGGTAATTTCTAGTGGAATCTGCCCAAATGAAGTCATCTTAACCCAAAGGTCTAAGAATGTCCACCATTCTCTCTAGATTTAGAGTTTTGAGTGGAAAATTTTGACAAATTTTTGAGAGAGGGGCACATTATAAATAATAATGAAGTTATGAATGATCATATCATCCTCCAAAAGATAGGATTAATTTCAAACGTCTATAAGTAACATATCTTCCTTTTATCATTTTCACTCATTCAATGATTTAGAATCATCATTTTTAATATTTTTACATAGTGTAATACCTAGAAAGCTAAACAATAGACTAGTGCTCCCAGTTTATCCAAAGGTGTAAAAAAAGTCCACTTTCTGTCCACCTACTGGAGCATATAATACTAGGGCGACCAAACAAAAAGTATGTCTTTCTATGATATATTATTAGCTAAGTTTATCCATAATTGCATTTTAATAATTCTTTTACCTTATTATATGCTCAGGAAATTGAAAAGGTCATTAACCCAAGTCATGAAAAGCCAAAAAAAGAAAGCAAAACCAATAAGGTTAGTAATATTAATAATTTTGCAACAAAATTAATTATTGGTCAAGTCTCAAATCCATTGATTGTCTTCATAAAATATGTTTTGTGTCCATTGCGCCACCCTCTATGATTATTGTATGTTTATAATTCCTTTATAATCTACAAAAAGAAGGCCTACTCAAGGCCATCCCAAAAGTGCCACTAGCTAAGAAGGTTCTAAAATCTTTGTTTAGTTAAGCTCAGCTTTCATTAGCCCCACTCATTATTGGCCTAAGACCATCAGCACCAAAATTGAAAGGCGATCCTTTCAAACCTACTCAAAAATCACTCCAAGAAAAAGGTAAAGATCTAATGAAACCCCTCCTTGCGGAAACCTCGACCTCCTCATCTCCAAGCCCCCATTAAAGATATGAACATACTTAAAGAGAGGGATAGTGATGAAAAGAGGGCAATAAGGAGAGTTAGATTTTTTCTTGGGGTCACCACTATTACCCTATATGCAGAGTCAAGAACAAGCACCAATGGAACCTCAAGAAAATTTGTTGAGTCGTCGGGTACTAATGTTACCATTCCTACTGCTGATGTGCTTGAGGTCCCTAACATTAAGGTTCCTAGGTTGGGGACTTTCCTTCTCAGGAAATATTTTTCTAAGAGTGGTTCTAAAGTATCATTTAACGATGAGGGGGCACTTTAACCATGCTTAAATACTACTCCTTTGAGCTTCATCCTAATGATAATGCAAGTCTCGAGCTTATTGAGGCCATAATATTAGATCCATATAAGAGGATTGTTGATGGCTTGAGGATAGCAACCTTGATGAGATCTAACTTGAACCTAACATTTTATATATAAACTAAATTGTGACACCCCAATTTTTTTACTACTAAAATTTTTTATTTTACAGTCGAAGTACATAATTAAAATATTAAGGGTTACCACCATAAGTGACATAAGTCTGGTTTTTCTAACCACCCTTATATCAATCACAAGGCTAAATCCATTCATAGTAAACAAAGAAATTAGAAACAAAAGAAACATTTATAATAAAATATGAGTTTGGAGTTTAACTCTAAATTACAAAAATTAAAATACAAAGTAAGGGATACCATGGATCATGAATCCATCAAGGTATCTAGATAAATAAAATTACTGGATAACATTACTCTTCACCCAAACACCCAATACAGATAATGGATCACTCATCCCCACATAGTGCATCATTGGAAACATAGTCATCTAGAGGATCTTCTAAGACCTGCACACAAAAAATAGGGGCTCCTACTCATGGTAACGAGCAACACCCATAAAAAAGGTGGCAAGTACGCTATGTACTAAGGGAAAATACTATTAAATTAGGAATACAATTAACATGTGCATTCATAACATGTGATGAGTACACATTCAAGTAGATGAAACATCTCATAAGTTAGATAATGATCGATGCCTCTTTATTAGATATAACCATTTTCACTCTTTTGTATACGTTGAGTTCAAGAACCCTACTATTCTTAAACCGGTGGAATTATCTGAAGCACCATCTCAGGGACAACACTTCTGAGCCACTATTATCATCTGGTGGAGCAGATCTAAAAACACCACTTTCTTGGGACAAAACTTTCCCAAGCTACTATTATCATTAGATGGAACGGACATAAAAATATCACATTGGTTCTGACTCATGTACTCTTCCACTTTAAGTCATTAGTGTCTTATCCATAGTTTGTACAGTTACATTTTCATTCATGATGAGTAGGGGCCCCACTATTCTTAATCTAGTGGAACAAACTGAAACACCTTATCAGGACAAAATGCTCCCGAGCAACTATTATCTCTAGTGGAACAAATATAAAAATAACATCTTGGCCCTACTCACGTACTCTTTCACTTTAAATTATTAGTATCTTATTCATGATTGATTTACATGAAATGAACGCATTGAGGCAAACAAACAATCATGCAGATTGAGATCCTTAATCTCCTCAAACCCTAATTTCACACTCCTGGTATCATTCTTTCATATTTGTTATTCAACCACCAATTACAATATATTATTCTCAAATACCATCATTATTATCATACCCATAATTCCTAATCTAACTCCCACATCGTACACATACAATAATAATCTATCCCAAAGTATTAATTACTGAATTACCGAAACCCTAATTTCATAAATAGTCATAATTCTCCCCATAAGACTCATATAATTACTAAGTTCAATATACAACTTCATAAGGCCAATCACTAGCAACATATCCCAAATTCGGATAACCTCTAGGGTTTTACACATGGACTAATAATATTATAATTTTAAGTTATTATGCCCTAATTAGACCATTATTTCATTATGAAGAATCCAAGGCAAACAATAATACTTCCAAACACTTCTCAAGATATCATTACCATATTTTAATCTACCTAACACATTATAATACCAAAATTTTTCATATTAACCCATAATGACTAACATACCCTTAAGGATAACCAATAGCCTTTATTTTTATAAAATCTTGCACCTTCCACAATCATTATTTTTCCCAAATCTACCATTTATCATCATACTTCTTAAATATACACGTTCCACTTATCATGGCTTATTTGACCTATATTTCATGCCATACAATAGATCTCCCCACAAATATCTCATTAGCATAATAAAATCATATCTATACCTCTTACCTATTCTCACTTTCTTTCAAACTTATAATCCATATTATCATAATATATTTTCAACAACACACATCAAATCATATAGTAACAATATCATGAAAAATACACATATCCATACAAGTAATTAACACAAAAATTCTAAAACATCAATTAGTATCCTTAAAACCTAGGACACCAAGCTCTAAGAAAATAAATTCTAGACCTACTCCTCTGAGATCACCAAAATATCACTTACGAAGTATAACATAATACACAATTAAGTTCAAAGAATATAACTAAGAAATAAATTAAGGTAAAGAGGGTAAAAATGAAAATCGCTAGAGTTAAATGGAAGCTTTAAGTGGATGTGTGGTGGAATGTATGGTAGAGCTGTGGTAAAAAATTAGTGTTGTTTGGATAAGGTTTAGAGGTGAAAATAGGGGTGCAAGGAAAAATGGGTATCTACACGTGCATGTTGTAGGCAGTGCACACCCAGGTTGAGAGTTAGAATAGTGCACGACCAAGCGATGTGAAGTAGCATGGTCATGCTCGATCACTAGTAGAACAAATGTAGTCAAACACACACACACGGGCGTGAGAGAAGTTGTGCAAGGGCAGGTTGTATTGGGTTGCATAGGCGTGCAATAAGAAATTTTAGTGTTGCACGACCATGCTTGAGGTTCTGCACATCACATGCATTTTATAAAAGTACCATGGACACAAGGAAGAAGAGGGAAAAGGGGGTGATGGCCAATGGTGATGGCTGGTAATGGTGATGGGGAGGATGGGGCGACCTTGGGTGGTCGATCCACCTGCATTGGGCGGTGTGAGGCGGCGCATTGGAATAATACTAAGAAAAGAAGAAGAAGAAGAAGAAAGGAAAAGGAGCTTATGTAGGGTGTTTTGGACAGGTTTGGGTAAGAAATGGAAAAATAAATGAGGAAAAAGTATAGTGTGTAGTGTGTAGTGTGTGTGTGTGTGTGTGTGTGTGTGTATGTATGGGGTGTGAGATGTACAAAAGGAAAAGTGTATAGGATGTAGGAGGATGGTAGGTGATCATGAATGATGGTAGTGGAGATGATGGCTAAGTGTTAGGGAGATTGAAGGTGGTGTAGGTAGGTGATGGTGATGGTGTGTATGAGTGTATGTTGCGTGAAAATGAAAAAAAGGAAGGTAGGGAATGGGTGGTGTGCAGATCAAGCAGATAAAGAAGAAGAAAAAGGTGGTGGATGTTGGATGATGGTGGCTTCAATAGAATTATGATGGGATATGATGCAAGTGGGAGGAGAAAACACACACATCGGGAGTAAGGCAATTTGTAAGTTGCAAAAACCAAAGTCAAGCTTTATGGAAAAGATGATGGGAGAAAGGAGAATAAAAAAGAAAAGAAAAGGAAAAGGAAAAAGATAAAAGGTTGGGGATTAGTTTAGATTATTTTAGATTAGCCAAAATAAATAGGATTAGTGATAAATTATAACGAGTTTGAGATTGGGTTACAAAATATGGTTTATCCGAGACCAAGATTTTGGATTCGACTAAGACTTTAGGATTAAGAAATTGGTTAAGTCTAAAATAAGATTTTCTTGATATTAGAATTGATTTAGGGTGTTAGTGATATGGGATTAGCCTAAGCAAAATTTTAGGGTATTATATAAATACTTACTTCATATATGCAATAATAGTAAGGGATTAAACTTTATTGAAATTTCACATATTATTTGCAACAACTCTTTATAAGAAAAAAGATTGTTAATCATTTCTATCAAACTGATAAAAATTTGGATGGATAGAGGACAAATATAAGGAAATTCAAAGTTCCCATTCAACCCTGGAAGCCAAGAAAAAATCCCTTCAAGCTAGAGTGTTTGAATTGGAGATAGAGAAGAGTGAGCAAAAGTCTGCTGCACTTTATGTATATTTTCTCAAAGCTTAAGTTTCTAGCTTGGAAGAATACTTGGAAAAATAAAAGAAAGAATCTAAGGATGAGATTGAGCTATTGAGTTCCAATACATATCATCAAGAATATGATATTCGCAAAGAGAAGTGCTTAATCAATCAATTATCTTTATAGAAGAAAAAATGGCTTACAAATATTAGGAAGGTCTAAAAATACTCA
This sequence comes from Tamarix austromongolica, assembly GCA_039764185.1. NCBI lineage: Eukaryota > Viridiplantae > Streptophyta > Magnoliopsida > Caryophyllales > Tamaricaceae > Tamarix > Tamarix austromongolica. The sequence goes on along the minus strand of CM077808.1, from coordinate 19,060,706 downwards.
TATGGACTTAGAGCTACCCAATGAGGGATTAAAATCCTCACTAACAAGGTGGATGAATATAAGGCTAATTACTAAGACATGAAGAAAACCTTAGAGGATTATCAGGCCGAGACCGAACAACTACGCGAAGAAGCTACTAAAAAGGATTTGGTTAATAATAAATAAATAGGAAAACATAAGGAACAATTATCTAGGGCCAAGAAAGTAGTTTAGGCATGGAAAAAAAGATATGAATGAGCATGTAGAGAAGTCCATTGCCAACATCAAATTAAGGCATACCAATGAAGCTATAGATAAATATTTGGTAAGCAAAGAGTTTACCCATTATGTAAAATAACTTCAATATCAATTGTAAGATTATGGTGCCTCTATGGTATAAGTGTAGTTTAAGATATAACTTGAGAGTGATCAACTATGGAGGCCCAGAATATGCTAGCAAGGATATAGAAGTCATTCCTATTCCTAAAGTTTTTAGGGAAGTTGAGGTTGACAATAAAGAGGAAGACGATTCTTAGGAAGTCCTATTTCCTTTTGTTTCTCTTTTTTTCTTTATCAATGTAATCTATAAATATCTTCGTCATATATAAAATAATATTCCCCCTTTTTACATATATTTCTTCACATATAATTTTCCATTGATGCTATGGCAAAAATATAGTTATGATTAGAAGACATACTGATCAAAAACCCAAAATACCTAGAATGCAGACACTTTGAATCTTTATTTTATTTTAGTGGTGGAGAACTAAAGCACTGTATGATCTAGTGTAATACCCTAAATTTTACTACTGAAATTTTTTGTTTATAGTGGAAGCATAATACCAAATAATTTAGGTGTTACCGTCGTAATTGACACTAATATGGCTTACTGAACCATCTTTACGTCAATCACAAGACAAAATAATTAGAATGTAAAACATGATAATGAGAAATTAAGAGAAACATCATAACATGAATAAAATTTGGATATTAAATCCAAGTAAAATGTACAAAAATATAAACAAAAGGATACCATGCATCTAATAGCCTAAAAGAGTATCTGAGTAAAACTATCATCTGGATTATCATGACTTTACTCACAAAACCCTAGTACAAAAGTCACTCCATCCCACTTAAAGCATCATAGGTTGCAAAATCATCCATTGGGTCCTCATAGACCTTCACATAGACATTCGGGTCATTTGCTCGTGGGAATAAGAAACACCTATGAAAATGATGGCCAATATGCTACGTACTGACTAAGGTGATAATATAATTGAGTAAAGGATAAAGATAAGTACATGAATTTATAGTAGAAAATAAGAATATAAGAAATATACATAAAATAGTGTAGGATAATTACTAATTCAAGGTCTCATTATTGAATATTACATATTTTATTATTTTATTTACATTGAGCTCAGGGACTCCACTATTCTTAATCTAGTGGAACAAACTGAAGCACTTCTCAAGAACAACACACTTGAGCCCCTATCATCATCTGGTAGAATGAACCTAAAATAAATCAAAGAAACACACTCCTAACTAAGATTCTTAACTTATAGAATGGTCTGAAACACCTCTCAGGAAAGAACACACCTAATCCACTACTATCATCTAATGGAATGAACCTAACATCTCGATCCTAACTCAAGTAATCTTCTACTTTAAGTAATTAATGTCTTATCCATTAGTTAAATTATCTCAATTCATGCTCTCATTCATTTTTATTTTCAAGCCTCACTATTCTTAAATTGGTGGGGACATATACACTTCTCAAGGGAAAAAACACCTAAGCCACTACTATTATTCATTAGAACGGACCCATAAAATACCTCGACTAGACTCATGAGATATTTCACTTTAAATGATTAATTTCATATTTATGATTTATTTTGATAGGTAAAAACATAATTGAATCAATTAAAGCACAAACGCACAGATCTCAAGGCCGTTCTCAAGGATTTAGGTCCATATACTTTCTAAGAATCCCTAATTTCACATTTTAGGCTTAACTTCTTCCCTATTGCTCTTTTGTCTAGAAAATTTAGTATATCTTCCTCAAATATTATTAATTATAGTCATACTTGAAAATAATGACCTAACTCTAATGTACTACACATGCATTAATAACCCTATCTTAAGAGTTACTATTTATGAGGCCTACAAAACCCTAATTTTACAAGTATGTCACAAATTTTCCAATAAGAATATTATGATTACAAAATTCAATATACCATTCTAAAATACCATTATTAACAAACATATCCAAAAATTATTGTCTAAATCTAACGTTTTACACATGCGATAAAAGTGTTGCCATTTTAGGGTTATAATTCCCAAATTAAGCCATTTTGTCATTTTGTGGAACTATGCCATTCATATTTACTCTAAATAATTCAAATGATATCCTTAGAATATTTTAATATAACGCATTAAAATACCAAAATTTCCATATTTACCAAAATACCCTCAAAGTTAACCAAAAGCCCTTATTTCATGAAGACCTTACATGTTCGATATCAATATTTTCAAATCCTCCATTTATCACCATAAATATTAATTAAACTCATTTACCATTTATCATACTATATAAAATCCATATAAAAATTCCATATATCATAACAACTTACTTAGGGTTTCCCATACAATAATTATTATAACGATATCACATGCTCCTCATCATACTCATTTTTCATCAAATAATATCATATTCTCATATCATGACGTTAACAATATGTGTTTAAAAACATAGTAATAATAACATGATAATACACATAATCATACATGACATTTAACACAAAATCCCTAAACAATAACTAGAATCCATATCCTATCTTACTTCCTCCAAAATATTTTGAAAGTCGCCTAATAGACAATCATAAAACATCATTATAACTTAATGATGTAATTAAGAAATTTTTTAAGGTATTAGAGAGAAATGATTGGAGAAAAAATTGAAACAAAGCTCAAAGAAGACTTGGCCAAACTTGGTGCTATAAAGAGGAGGAACGATTGAGGTGGTGAGTTATATGGGTAGCAACGAAAACTAATATCATTTATAGGGGTTGTGGAATGATAAAAAAAATGTAAAAGGGGTTGGGTTTGTAAAGGTGGATCAGGTCGAATGGAGGTAGGGGTTTAAGTGAGTTTTTCATAAAGTAGTGGGTGTGGTTCGGTGATTGATATCAAACGAATGGGGGGATGGCAGTTTGTGTCATTGCTAAGGGTTAGTGATTGGTAGAGCAGGTTGAAGAGGATGGTTGGGCTATAATGGAAATGGTCAAAAGTGGTGGGGGTATTACGGTTGTAATGGCTAAAGCTGGTGAGTGAGGTTCAACGGTTTAGTTGAAGGAAAATAAGGGGAAATGTGGACTTCGCAGAAGATAGGGTGGTTTTTTATGAGGGTTGTCGGTGGTATACGTGAGGAAATGGTGAAGGATGCCGAAGGTGGTGGGTGGTGGAGAAATGAAGAGGCTTTAGTGGGAGTTGTCGAAGCAAAAGGGCAGGGAATAGTGGATGTGGTTGGTGGTTGGTGGTTGTGGTGTAGTTTTTGAAATACCCCATCCCAAAATCCTCAAAATATGTTTAAAATTATGTTTATATAAAATAAACTAGTTTTATTTTTGGAATGGGCTTGAAATTCTAATAAAAATATAAATTTCAAGCATATCGATCGACTGGTTTGCCTAACTAACTAATTGGTGTGCTCAGAAATTGACAGTTTTGTTCTCAATAACCTAGTCAACTAGTTTTCTCAAATCGATAGACCGGTTATCCTGCGATTATAGATCAATTTCTAGTTTTTATTCGAATCACTTTCTAATGATTATGAAAACTCCTCAATAGAATCATGCTTATAAGAATATGTTAGTGATTTGGGATGAATTTTCATATTATTTAAATCATTATATGATTTTAATTAGCCATATTGTCCCCAAAAGCACTTTTGAGACATGTCTTACCTTCTCTCTTCTCCCTCACCTATCCCTCTCTCTTTTGGTTGCTAAGATGTGTGGTTGACTTCGTGCACCATCACTAAGTAAGGAAGAATTAAGGTTTGGGAAAGGTTGAAGATTTCAGTTTTTTCCTTTAGCATCCTATTTTTGAGAAAAGGTTGTGTTTTGTGTTCTTCTTCTTCTAATTTTTCCTTGGTTTTAATAAAGTTTGAAATGTGATTTTTAATGGTTTTGAATTCTATCTCTTAAGAATTGAGGTTTTGCTAGATAGCCATCAAATAGGAGTTGGTGTGCGAGAAGAATTTCTTTAAACGGAGGCATTCTTATCTTTATTATAAATAGTTAGTTGTTGCTTAGTGGGGTTCCATGTTTTTGTTGTGTTTATGTGAGAATGGTATAAATTATATTCTGCAATATAAGCATGTGGTATAATTCTTCCTAAATTTAGTATTTTTGGGTTTCTCCAATTTTATGCATAAGTTGGCTATTTGAACATGATTCATTCAAATATTTATATTACCATGTATCCATGTGATTCTATGTGTGTGGCATGTATTTTTATGTATTTTATGACATAGAAGCATACTAGGACTAATATAGTGAAGTTTAGTAAATTTTGGGTGTGTGTATTGCAAGTATAGGCAATGTTTTACCCAAACTAGTTGATTAGTTCATCGAACCCATTGATTGGTTGTGTAAGCAGTTGAATGGTTTACAAATTTGGATCAGTTGGCTGTGAGATCACTCAATTGGTTTGATAAACTAGTTAACTGATTTCAATGAATAATCAATAGTTTATCAAACTCATCAACTAGTGCCCCTGAAGACTAAAATGGTTTGGTCTCTACTTAGACCCATCAATTGGTTGGACCAAACTAGTTAATTGGTTTCTATGACTGGTCAATTGGTTCATCAAACCCATTAAATGGTGACTTTGTAGACTAAAATGATTTGGTCTCTACTTAGACCTATAGATAGATTGGACCAAATGTAACACCCCCAAAATTCACTACTAAAAAATTTCGTTAATTAAAAGGAAGATTAGAGGAAGTAGATAAATAAAACGTGAACTTTGGGAGTATTACCGCCACACTTAGTACCAGACCGGTTCACTCATACCGTTCCAGTACCAAGTGCTAAGGCTAAGAAAATGAAATACAATTCGAAAGACATTCAACATGCATAAATTAGAGTAAATTGTAAGGACTTCAACATATTTAAATCAGAGTAGCGCATCAAATCGTTTTCAGGAATAAAATCCACCGATGGTGGTTAAAGTACCAACATAACATCAAAACCAGGAAATTAAACGAAGAAGGAGGGAAAACCCTAACGATACCGGATAACTCCTTACTCTCTTTCCCGTAGCCCACTTGAGTAGCACCTGAAAAACCTGCAAGGGCACTGCCCATTGAATAGGCAGGGGCCCCATAAAGGGAATCCCTTCAGTACTACGGTACTGAGTAACCCTTTAATACCACACTTAAAGATAGGCCCGTATACGACACATAATGCAAACTACACACGTAAATAATATGAGGTGCATGCATAACAATAACATACATAATACTTTATAAGTCACGATCGATACTTTGGGCCTTAAGCCATTATTCCATCATCATTCCATCAATATCATATTTTATATCCATGTGAGTGCGAGAACCCCACTATTATAGCCGGTGGACCGGAAGGTATACACTCAGGGCAGAACGCCTCTGACCACTATTATAGCCGGTGGACCGAAAGATAAACACACAGGGCAGAACGCACCTGACCACTATTATTTGCCGGTGGACCGGTCTGGCCCCGACTCACATGGTGTTCCACTATAAGTGATTAGTATTTTTCCATAATCTTATTCACATACATAACCGATTTTATTGAGCTCGGGACCCCCACTATTATTGCCGGTGGACCGGAATACAGATAACTCATCATCCAGGGCACAACGCTCCTGGCCACTATTATAACCGGTGGATCGGGATATATAAAGAATCATCATCCAGGGCACAACACTCCTGGCCACTATTATAACCAGTGGACCGAGATATATAAAGAATCATCACCCAGGGCACAACGCTCCTGGCCACTATTATAACCGGTGGACCGGTACTCAATATCATAATCATCTGGGCCCGGCTCATTAATATTTCGCTTTCAATAATAGTATCTTTCCTTTCTTTAATCAGCACATCAATCATATTTATTTTCCTCGAATGGGAGATCGATAACTCGGGACACAAAGGTACACCGGTCGTACCGGTGCATATCAGCTACTCAGTACCCTTCAACCATGAACCCAAGGACGCAAAGGTACCCTGGTCGTACTGGTGCATAAAGCTAACTCAGTACCCTACCGACAAGGACACCTAATCCATAAGTATGCATACCCCCTAACTAGGTCCGTAGAGCTAGGAAGAGTAAGATATAGGGCCTGGCTGGGGCACAAAGGCACACCAGCAAATACCAGAAAAATCGTGGACTAAACCACGTCCTTGGGGTAGCGACCCCTAAGGAGTCACCATTCCCGATCTCGAGGTCTTTCACTTTAAGTAATAGTGTCTTAATTAAGGTGGTCACGAGAAGCACGATAATCAGATACTTATTCACTTTCGATCGTTCCGATATCATTAATCGTTTCTTATTCAGATGATTATCCAGGATATCACAGAGAAACCATTAAGGCCATACTAATTATCAAATACTCTTACTTGGCTAATCAGCATTATTTGAATCATATTATAATGTTCCACAATCTCAAAGACATGTTAGGTACAAATTACTCATTTTCCCTTTACTTATATAATTGTTAAGTATCCGTTCCTTACTTGATAAATTACCACATTATCCTTAAGGTTGCATAATTACCAAATTACCCCTTGTCCACTTTAGATTACCAAATTGTCTCCTACACTTTTTAAATCACCATTCACCCCTCATAATTACTACACTTATCATATTTCCCTTTTGGTTGGTTATATTACCAAATCGCCCTTCTCCTTTGTTATAATTACAAAACTGCCCTTGAGTTGGATAAATTACTAAATTACCCTCCTTCATTATCATGATTACTATTTTGCCCCTTTAGTTGGTTAAACAATTATCACTTTACCCTTTTATCGGCTAAATTACCAAATTGCCCCTTTAGTTGAACAAATTACCAAATTGCCCTTCTCCTTTATCATAATTACCATTTTACCCCTCTCAATTATTTTAATTGCCATTTACCCTTTTTAATCATTATAAATTCCAAATTAACCTTCCTCATAATCAATTTACCCCTCTTCATAATTACAGTTACCAATTTTACCCTTCTCCATATTTAAAATTACCATAATGCCCTTTAATTGGTTAATTTACCAAATTACCCTTCTATAGCATCATACTTATCCAATTGCCCTTCTACAATCATAATTTAATTTCTAAATTACCTTTGGTCGTTATCATAATAACCACGTTACCCCTTACTCCCAAGTTTACCATAATATCCTTTAATTTACAAAATTACCATTTTACCCCTTACATCCAATTTTACCATAATATCCTTTTATTTATGAAAATTACCACCATACATCTTTTACTTTACAAATTACTATTTTACCCCTTCACATCCAAGATTACCATCTTTATCTTTCCTTACATAATTACCATTTTGCCCTTCTTTTCCAAATTACCATATTACCCCTTTACTTATAAATTACCACTTCACCATTCACTTATAAAATTTACCATATTACCCTTTACTTATGAAATTATGATTTTGCCCCTCTACCTCCAAAATTACCATAATGCCCTCCTTCATCCAAAATTACTATTTTACCCCTACTTCCAAAATTACCATTTTACCCTTCTTTCTCACAACTTACAATTTTATCCTTTACTTATAAATTATCATTTAAACCCTTTATTTTTAAATTACCAAAATACCCTTTTACTTATAAAATTACCGAAATACCCTTTTCGCTTATAAAATTTCCATTCAACCCCTTTATTCACCACTTTTATGAATTTACTAACACTACATAAAATAATGATATTAATACTTCATTTTTATCATCTAAGTCCACCAACTTGTCATTTTTCAACATAATACTCATTAGCAACTACACACATTGATTTATATACCTCATAAGCATAATTACTAAAATACCCCTAAACAATAACATCATTCATGCATTAACAACATGGTACATCATAAACAAGTATTTAACATTTCTATCCATATTCCAACTCCTTCTTTATTTAACATACCTACATATGGCACAAAAGTTATCGTGCTTTTTTTCTTTTTAACAAACAATATAAGAAACCATAAACATATCATGCTAAGCATACAAAACATGCATAAAATCATACTAAACCCTAAATGTGCTAGCATGCGTTTTTCCATATATTTAAGGGAGGATTAACGGTTACCTTAATCCCGAAAAATATCAAATATTACCAAGCATAATTAGCAACTCAACACCTAAAAATAATATCCATCATATTTATGTTAAAAATAAGAATCCAAGTATAAAACTTTATAAATTTTAATTAATAAAACACTTAACATAAAATACCATTATACCTTAAAAATTAGCCAAATAATTTTTTTAAAATGAAGGGGAGCTCACGCTGCATGAGCAGCGTGAGTTTCATGCAGAAAAGAGAAGGGAAAAGGCTCAAAGAGGGGTGAAGGAAGCAAGATTTATCATTTTCGGGTTAGGATCTTTAGGCTAGAAAAGAAGGTGGTTAGGGGAGGTTCTAAGGCAGGGGAATGGTGGAGAAGTGTAGAGGGGGTGTAGGTGGAGGCTAAGGGTGGTTTCACGGCGGCTTAAGGCAGCGGAGACGGCGGCGGCAAGGCAGCGAATGTGGCTGCCGAAGTGGGTCGAGGTGGAAGGGTTGAGAAGGAAGGAAAAGTGGAGGGAAAAATGGAGGGGTGCAAGGGTTGGTTTCGGCCAAATAAGACATGGCGGTTGTAGAGGGGGTTGTAGGGTGTCGAACGGTGGGTTGGGTGGTGGCAGAGGTGGCCAGACGGCGGCGGAAGCGGCGGTTGCAAGTGGCTTGGCGGTAAGGGGAAAAACTGTGGAGAAAAAGGAAGAGGAGGAGAAGGGAGGAAGTGCAGGGCTCGAAGGGGTTGTGTGGTGGTACAAGGTGGTAGTAGGCGGTGGCAGAAGGCGGCGCAGGGGCTGGGCTTGGTGGTTCAGGCGGCGGAGGCTGGCGGTGATAAAAAAACAAGGAAGAAAAGTGGGGAAGAAGGAAGGAGAGAGGAGGGAGCTCGGGGAAGAGAAAAGGCTCGAAAGTGGGGCAGAAGGGAGCTGGGGTGGTGAAGAAAAGGAAGGGGGGAGAAGAGAGGGGCAGGGGTCGGCGATCGGTGCTGCAGATGGTGGCAGAGCTGGTCAAGTGGCAGGGAAAAAGAGGGAAGAAGAAGGGAAGAACCGGGGCACGCGGGGTGTGGTCCAAGGGCCGGTTTGGCTCGAAATGGGAAGGAAAATGACGGGGGAAGAGAGAGAGGGAGAGGGAGCAGGTGGTGGTGGCAAGTGCAGGGTGGCAGTCGGCGCTCGACAATGGCAGAAGAGTCGGGCGTGGGAGGAGGAAGAAAGGAGAAGAAGAAAGGGACGGGGCGGCTGAACCGGCACAGAAAAAGAAGGGAGTCGGCCGGTCCAAAGGGGAAAAAAGAAGGAGGTCGGGCTGGGGTGCTGGGAGAGGGCTGGCCTGGCGAGGCAGCCCGAGGGAGGAAGAGAAAAAAAAAAAGGAGAAAGGGAAAAAGGGAAAAAGGGTAAAAAGGGAAATGGTAAAATAGGAAAAATAATTTAAATTAATTTTATAAATCATAAAATGTAATATTCTTGATAATTTATTTAATTTAATAATTTAATTTATTATAATCTAATATATTAGTTTAAAAAGGATAAAGTTGGTAAAATATTAGTTTTGGAAAATTATTTAAATAAAATAATATGATAAATAGAAAAATATTTATTTTTAATTTATTAAATACTTTTATCCAAATTTACATACTCTAAAATCTATAAAATAATTAAAATAAATAATTTTACAGGCTAATTTTATTTCAAATAAAGTTATTTATTAAAATATAGATTTTTGAAATTTTTTGGGGATTACACCAAATCCATAAACTGGTTCCTATAAATAGTCGATCGGTGAGACCAACTAGTCCTTTGGTGTTGTTTTGGTTTAGGTTAGGTATGACAAGACCAATCAAATGGTCTAGCTGAATACCGCCTAGTTCGTTTATAAATTATTTTTATTCTCTTAGACCTTTTGTGTTAATACCTCCATGTAATTACAACATTTAAATTATGATTTCAACTATAATTTCCTTGAATGTAATAAGAATCATAATGATGGTATTTGAGACTTAAATTTGGTTAAGTTTTGTATTATCTCTAAACACCCAATTGGTGGCTTTTATTCTTTCAGACGCGTTTGGTGTTATCACTTGGAAACACCCAATTTAGTTAATAAGGGAATTTAATTGTGTAAAACACCCAATTTAGTTAATAATAGAATTTAATTGTGTTTGGTATTATCACTTGAAAATACATAATAATGGAATAAGAATTCATTCAAGACTTTTTCTTTGACTCTCAGGGTAGTTGACCAAGAGTCAATGGACAGGTCGCCCTATGGTTATATTTTCATTTAGGACCTATTTCCTTCTCTATTAGATTGCAATTAGTAGGGGGTATGCATATATCTTTGAGGTATAGAATTATAATGTGATCGACTGGTATGGCATCGATGTCCAGTACGAGTGGGTAAGGTGTCCTAGTACAAGCCCCCTGGCACTTCGTATTATCCATTGCTTAGGCGAGTGTGGTGTCCCAACTTTTTTAGCCCTCGCAGCAGAGACATTCAAGGTATGGTGGGTGAGGTATACCATTACAAGCCCCCTTGGTGTACTTCAACCATATGTGGTGGGTGTGGTATCTGGATCTGTGTGAGCCCTCGTGGCAGGTACACTTGATGTATGGTGGGTGTAGTATCCCCAAAGAAAAGGCCCATCAATATATTTTGACCCATGTGGTAAGTGTGGTATCCTATTATGATTATTTAAGCTGTCGTGACTTTTATTCATGGTGGAGAACTGAGTATGGTTGAATGAACTATCTTATTAACTAGAATTTTGTGTGGTCACTAAAGGGATAATTCGAATATGGTTATATTATATAGGTTGTGATGCATTTATCGTATTGTTATCCTTCCATAATTTTCATGTAAGCATGTCATGTTTTACTACTACCATGAAACTAAGTGTTAAATTGTATTGGTATGTTTATCATCATGTTGCTATGTGACTTCAATGTGTTGTATAAGCCTTACCATGTTTTAGTTAGTATGTTTTACCAGAACTATACCATACTAATAATGCACTTGTGTGGTCACAATGATGATTTAGCTTCTAGTCCGGGGATTAGAGGAAGATTTGCATGGTTATGAATCTCAATTAGAGTATGTTGAGGATGATGGCGTGGGTCATTAGTGGACCATTGCTTAGGGTCAAAGTTTTATGTTTATGCCTAAGAGTTAGGCTAACCAATTAGAGGTATTTTACCCATTGTGTTGGGAAGTTTTTGTTCTTCTAGTTATTTGAACTCTTAGCTTGATTATCTATAATTTGAATTTGTAAACTATGATACTCTTTAAATATATAATATTGTTCTCACCTTTATTATCTTATATTGTCACATTACTATTATGAGCATGCATCTTTCATTCGCTATTTCATTTTACCTTGCATCGAATATGGGTTAGGTGATGATCACACCTCTTTCATAGTTGATGTGGCAGTAACATTCCCCGATTTTGCTTTCCAAACCCTTCTACAATTTCTTAAAATAAAATTTTTGGTTTAAAAATTGATGGTGTTACATTTTTAGTGGAAGTGTTCGGTTCTAATATGAGAGGCTTGACAAAGGATTCCCATGGTGGTTTTCATGGTGTGTGTTTGGGGACAACTAGAAGGAGGGAGAGAAAGGAAAGAAGGATGTGTTCAGTGGTGTTAATTTCAAAAAAAAATAGAGGGAGGAAGGAGTTTGTCTTGAGCATTAAGTGTGTTATATATATACACATGCACAAGTAGAGTGAAAGAGACAGGTGATAGAAAAATATTTTCAATGAAATGCATCAATGTAGGGTAAGGGTGATCATGCATTCATGGGGTAGGGTGAGGTAAAGCCTTGGTAGAGAGCATGGTAAAGGGTATGGCAAGGTAATATTTCACTCATGAAAAGGGAGAGAAAAGAAATAAAAGGAAATCAACTAGGCAGGGGAAAAGAAAAAAAAAAGGAGAGGCAATAAAAGAAGAGGAAAAAAGGAGGGAGGAAAATATGGATTTGTTTAGAATTATATTTAGGTTGAAACAATTTAGGTTAAGGTATTAGGAAATTTTAATTAGCTACTATCTAAGGTTAGGTTTAGGTAAAAAGAAATATGAATACTAGAATAGAGATTAGGGTTAAGTTAAGAATTAGGATCAAGGAGTTAAGGTAAGTTAGAGTTATTAATTTTCCAATATTATAATTAGGTTACAATATTAATTACTCAAGACTAAGTTTAGCTAAAATTTGGGGCATTATATCCAATCATCATTGGTTGATCAAATTAAATGGACTAACCAGACACCTCAATATTAGGCTTTGTGGCATTAACACCTCAATTGAGGAATGCACCATGGGAGCCTAGCTTAGTTATGCTGAAAAGTTTCTAGGTGTGCCATAATGACTCGATGACCTTGTTACCTCAACCAAGGACACACCACACCTTAAGAGCCTTAGGCTTAATGAGTGAAAAATCATTGGTCTTTCATCTCACCAGGTGTGCTCTTATAGATTATTGAGTGAAAGCAAGTTTGTCTTTCATCTAACCAGGTGTGCGTGCATTCAAATTTGACCTCTTTGAGGTTTTATATATTGAGCACATGGCTTAGTTTATATCACCAGGTGTGCCTATGTTCAATGCTCAATGCTTAAGATAGGGCTTACATATTTATTTCACCAAGTATGCTCACCTTCAATGCTCAACTGCCTCAGTGAAAGCTTACAGATAGAGATTAGTTGACAATCTCTTCATGAGAGGGTTTATGGCTTTCCCAACTGCCTTTCAGTGAGAGGGCTTATAGATTTCACAATTACACCTTTTTATGAGAGGAATTACAACTGCCATAGCTTCCTCTTTATGAGAGGGATTACTTATCAAATGTTACCAACAACCCCTTTGTTAGAGGGATTATGTATTGAACTTTATCCAATGGCCTCTTTACTAGAGGGCTTATATATTAAACTTTTTGTTAGAGGGCTTATAAATAGAACATTTTCCGAGAGCCTCTTTGTCAGATGGCTTATGTATTTATTACAAAACCATTTTTTGAACACATTAGTAAGCAATAAGGTTTTATTCCTTTCCTTTCACCAATAGATCAATCAAAGTAAATGGATTAAAATGTGAGAAAGATCATTGTTAAGTTAAAACAAATTAATATCACAAATAATATTTTCTCAAATGTTTGGCATTCCAAACATTTGCCAGATATTTCCCATCTTCATCAACTAATATGAAGGTGGCCAACACTACTTGTTCCATGACATGATATGGAACTTCCCACTTAGATACAAATGTACCATGGTAGTTACTAGTTTGGAACTTTGATTTTCTTAACACCTAGTCCCCCATTTTTAGTTATGTAGGCTTGACTCTTTTATTGTAGTATTTAGCTAATTGTTGTTTATATTTATCAAGTCCCATTTGAACAACATCTCTTTGCTCCTCAACCAAGTATTTCTCAATTTTGAAGTTCTCTTCATTGCTTTTAGGATCATGTCAGTTGACTCTATATGATAAGCTTCTATTTCCATTGACATAACTGCCTCAGCTCTAAATTCCAAACAAAAAGGTGTTTCATCGGTTGGGTTCTTTATAATTTTCTTCACATCCCATAATATTCTTGGAAGCTCATCCACCTATCCTCCATCGACCCCACTCAACCCGTATCTTAGTGCTCCTAATATTTTCTTATTTTCATGATCAACCTAAATGTTACATTGAGTTAATCCTAATGAGGAATCTATTATTTTTAGACAAATAATTTTCATGAAAAATAACATTCAATGTAGTTTACCTATGGATGAGCTACTTAAGTAAATTGATAGTCAATTCTTCAATTTTCAAAAAATTATCTATATTAGTTATTATCAAATTGCCAGCAATAATTTGTTATAATCACTTATGGTACTCTACATATGTAGAATTTTGTTAGTACCATTCACACAACTATTATGTAATGCCCCACACTTTTATGTAATAGATAAGTGAGAAATTTTGTCAAATTTTGGGGCTTTGATTTTAATTCATTGTTATGATTTGATTTGGTATATAATTTGATTTGAAATCATGAACATTAAGTTTATTGAGTTTTACATACAAACCCAATGATTGGTTCTATGAACCGATCGATTGTTTTGTTGTTTTAGCCAAATTGGGTTCTTCGACAAAACTAATCGACTTGTTGGGGGAAACTAATCAATTGGTTGATGAAATGTCGATTGGTAGACCCAAACAGATTGACTAGTTTATCAAGCTGATCATATTTTTCAAGTTGGAGTTTTCTAAAAAATCACTTACACTAAAATGGAATCTTACCAACTCATACTAATTCTCTCTAAGAGATTCCTAACCATTTTCATGATGCGTTTAACCTAAAATATTGCCTTGATTTGCTCTAGAGGCCAATTGAGCCCAATGAGGGAGAGAGATGAAATCAGCCATTGTCTTCTTCCACCTCTCTCCTCTGCCCAATTATGAGATTTATTGCTTTGACCTCAGGTATGCTTCTCAGTAGCTGGAACATTTCTTCCACACTAATCTCTCATTTCTTCAATCATGTATGCTAATTCTGGCCTAATTAACCTGAGTTTTCCATAGTCACCAATTGAGCTTGGGAGACTAGGTTAGCAAATCCTAGACAAATCCATCCATTTTGATCAAATTCAAATGGTCAATAGTAGGGTTTCAATTTGCCTTCTGAACCCTCTGTGTTTCCCTTTGATTGGTTGGCTATAAATAGCCCCAGTCATTCCTCCAATTCACTTTCTTTCAGCCACCAAACTCCCCTATGTTCTTCATTCTCCTTTCTTCTTTCCACCCTTCGAGCACTTGCCAATTTATTTTGCACACTTTTTTGGTCCTATCTCTAGCTCTCTCTTCTTTTAATTTCAAAGCAAGGCAGAGTTAGTGGTACATGGATAAATGGATGGTATATCTCAATAGAATTGAATAAACAGAGATGACCTTAGGAGTTACTGGATTATTCTCTATTATTACTCATGCAAGTGGTAATGTGAAAGTGCTATGATTTTCTAAACATGATGTTTTTATTATAATGATATTGTATATGATAGCATGTGTTATGCACACTTACTTATATGCATTAAGTCTTACCATGATTCATGTCGTATATTATGATAAATTAGCATTCTTATGAACATTGAGGGAGCAACTTGTCTTACTTAGTATGTAGCATACTGATGTGTCTGTTTGCTCAGTCAGCTACTCATCCCATGAGTAGACGACCGTGTGCAGGTCTTTAGGGACAGCCAGTAAAGGGCCTACCTCAGTTGAATCGGGGCTTATGAGTGAGGACATCTAAAAGGTTTTGATGGGGTAGTGGAGGACCATGGTATTTATTTTGATTACTATGGCCCAACCCAAGTTTTTTAATTTAATACCTTTAGTATGTATTCTATAACAATTTGATCGAAACCCGTCAGGGTCACTTGTTGTAAAAATTTTGGAATTGGTTTAATTGAATTGTTATTTTTACACTATGTTGTTTTATTATTTTGTTGATTTAGCCTTATATCTGATATAGGGTAGGCGGCGGAGGTTTAACCTATATCAGGTAAAGTGGTAACACCCCATTTCTCTAGGTGTTTTCTACTTCCGTAACATCTTTTAATGAAATTTTTTTATAGTGAAAAATGGGGGTACATGTTATTCCATCAAAGCCCATTTTTACATCTCTCATAAGCATGTAATATTTTCCTAGAAATATTCTATCATTTACATTTTAGTAATCTGAGCTAAATCCTCCACCTCTACCCACTTTATAAAATAATCAATAACAAAAATGACCAAGTTATTTTTGACCAATAACTACACTTAATATGCTGGTTTGAAAACATAATATAAATATATCAATATGATTAACAACAATTATTTGAAGTATTATCATTATTGGGGTTAATTGGTCCAAAAATATTAGCCCATCATACACCAAATGGCTACGGGCTTACTATTGGTTGTAGCTATAAAATAGGGGCATTTTGTGTTGGGAAATATTTTTTGAAATTATTGGCATCGGTGTAAAATTTCTTTAACATCCTAATACATGGTTTTCCAATAGTAACCTCGACGTAGAGTTTTTGTTGAGAGAAATTTGCCAACTTGTTGTAAACTACATATTCTCATATGGACTTCATCTAGTCCTTTTTGTCCCACTACTAGGGATACATATTTTAGAGCTGACATGGTCTTTGAATACTTGTATAGCTCTCCATCAACCATAAAGTATTTTGCAACCTTTGTCTTAGCTCAAATGCTTTGTTTTTGTCCGTCGGTTGAACTTATTTTTCTAAGTATTTTCTCAATTTTTTTATCCATTCACCCAACACTAATATTTCTATAATATCACATTGTTCCCCTTGAGATTTAATTATGTTGTTGACCTCTCTATCATATATTCTAATTTAATTATCTTGGTTGATGAAGAAATACTGCTGAGGCTAATTTGGATAAAGCGTTAACCACTAGATTTGTTTCATTTGCCAATTAAGCTATTTTAATAGAAGAAAAATGTTTCATTACGATAGTTAAATTCCCTAGATATTTTTCCATGCTAGGCTCTTTGACTTCATATTATTCATTGATTGCCCAACAACTAATGTCAAGTCATTGTACATGATGCGGGAGCTTCCTCATTTGATGATCACAATCTCGTAATTAAATGTCATAAGTTTAAGAGCCATAAAACTCTCCTCATCATGAAAAATTAATCATTCCTTAAAAACTATCCATGAAATCCATGCAAGCCTTCTCAACCTGTTTGTACCACCCACAAACAACCCAAAAAAAGGCCACCTTTAGCCATGTTTTTACTCTTATTTTACCACCATTTTAACCCATTTTCCTTTAATATTTTAGCCCTAAAAGTGCAACAAAAATGCAGCCCGTTATGCATCCATAAGATCCACACAAAACAACCACAATTCCCTCTCAATTTGTATGTCAAGTCCTTTTCAGCACTTGGAAAGAATAATGCAGATTTTTGGAAAGAACAAGGAAGGCTAGAAGATATTCCTTACACAATTTTTTTTCAAAAGAAAGGAATATTATAACAATATGAAAAATTACATCCAAGTCTATAGAATAACCTATGAAACCACCAAACTTAGAACTTCTACTAGAGTGATTACAAATAGAGGATAAAACAAAGGAAAATTGAAAAACAATCATTTTCAAGTTCCACCTAATAACTGAGAAAATAAAAGCATTCCTAGCTTTCCAAATCTTATAAATTCTAATAGCATAGCAATCACATTTGATTTGGGCCTTAGCCACTCCTATACTTTGAGAACAGGACATAGCTCTTAACATTGCAGGCCATGAACAATAACTCCTTCTTTCTCTAAAAATCTTCCTAATAGATACCCAAATCTGCTTCAAAGCTAGATAATGTACCAATAGGTGATAGATGCTTTCCTCATGATGATAGAAACAACATTGTAAGTTAATGGATGTAGAAAATTTTGCCAAAATATCCTTTTTAGGGAGCCTAAACTGAGCTGCAAGCCAAAAAATGAATTTATGCTTTGGAGAAGCAGGATTGCACCATACTGACCTCCACCAAATCACTTTTGGAGCTTTAAATATTATAGCTTTATAAACATCTGAGATCTTATAGGAATAACCAGCCTACATTTGCTGAAATACTGGAGTAGAGGCCTTAAAGCAAATATACTTTGCAAGATACAAGAAGTAGTACAGAGAAGATTACAATAATCTAGCTCCTATTGCTTAATGTAATAAGAATGAATCCATTTAATCCATAAAGAATCATTTTCCTTGCACACATTCCATAGATGCTTCCCCATTGCAGCTACATTCCATGTATACATATCAATAATGCCAAGGCCACCTTATTTTTTAGGAAGGCATACCAATTTCCATGTCATAAGAGCTCTTTTTCTAGGCACAACCTTCCGTATCCAAAGAAAAGATCTGCACAAAGCAATAATCTTCATCAAGAGCTTTTTGGGCAACAAGAACAACTGACTCCAGTACATGGTGATGCCAAAGATGACAGACTTCAGTAATTGTAGTCTCCCAACATAGGACAACAACCTATTCGACTAATGATATAGCTGACCTGTAACTTTTTGAATCAAAGAAAGCATATCAGCAGACTTTAGCTTAGAAGCATCCAAAGGGACCCCTAAATATTTGAAAGGGAACCTCCCCTCCTAGAAATGCAACTAGGATAAAATTTAATGTTTCATATCCTGGGAAATGCCTCTAAAGAAGATAGAACTTTTCTTTGGACTAATATGAAGCCTAGAAGTAGCAGCAAAATCATGGAAAATATCTTTAATAGCAAGCACAGAGGGAAAATGAGCCTTGTAGAAAACCAAAATGTCATCTGCAAAAGCTAGATTAATAAGCTTCAATCTTTTACACTTATAGTAACCATGAAACTAAACCTTCAACCATGAGGATTGCAACATCCTGCTTAAATACTCTATAACAATGACAAACAAATAAGTAGACAAAGGGTCTCCTTGTCTTAATCCTCTTTTCCCCTGAAATGGGGCTTGTAGATCATTATTAATAGATAAGGAATAAGAGACATTTGACACCCAGGCCATAATCAGCTTTACCATATGGAGTGCAAAATGTAAACTAAGCAAAACATTCCCTAAAAAACTCAAACTAACTAAATTATAAGCCTTTCTTATGTCCACCTTAAGCATACACCTTGGTAGGAGTGTTTTCTTTTATAAGGGTGAACTAGTTCATGAGCCAGCATAATATTATCACCAATAGACCTTCCTTTCACAAATCCAACCTGAGATGTATGAATAATAGAGGTAGAATATGTTGCAATCTACTAGCTAAGACCTCGGCTAACATCTTATACAAAACATTGCAACAAGCAATGAGTCTGAAATCTGTCACACCTTGAGCTCCAGCAGATTTAGGTATAAAAGATAGCTTAGTTTGCCCTAGGAAAGCAGGAACCACAACAGTTTAGAAAATACTCTTCATTAGTTGCCATGTATCATCTCCCCGCAATTCTCATATAGCCTTAAAAAATCTAGCTGTGAAACCATCAGGTCCAGGAGCTTTATATTGCCTAATAGACCACAAGGCATCTTTGACCTCCTGCTTGGAAACCGGTCTCAATAACATCTATTGATGACCCACAGACATGGAAGGACCAAGCAAAAGAATACTCCTCAAAAGTGGAACCAAAAGCTGGACTTCTAGTGCCCAAAAGATCTTTATAGAAAGATAAAAAAAAAGCTTGATTAATTCCCTCTACATAAGAAATCTATTGACCATCCCTGTCTTTAATCCTGCTCACCAAATTATTCATCTACCTAACCTTAATCATAGAGAAGATAAAGTGAGAATTTGAATCTCTCAAGTTTAATCATTTAATGCCTGACTTCTGTTTTAAGAAGCTCTCTTCATATAATGCATAATGCTCATACTGTTTTATGCATTTTCTCTCCTCCTCCTGCAAAACCAAATTTCGAGCTGCAAATCAAGCTGCTGCTCCCTTTTAGATATGCCTCCAAAATTATACTAGTTAAATTTTTTAAGACTAACCCTTACCTCCCTGAGCTTTCTCTTAAAAATACTAGGAATAGATCCAAAAAAAAGGCTGCCTCCAAATAGAAGCAACCAAAGGAAGAAACTCTAGATCCAAAGTCCACATATCAAAGAACTTGAAATGTTTCTTGAACTGATGATTCCTTATAGAAACAGACACCAAAGGTGGACTATGATAAGAAAATAAAGGATCCTGAAACTCTATAGATGATGAAGGAAACTAAGAAGACCAGTACAAATTAACCAAAACCCTATCCAATTTAGCCATAATTCTATTCTCTCCTAGACTTTTATTTGACCAAGTAAATTTCATTCCTGAGTAACCCAAATCATAAACCATCAAAGAATTAAAACATTCTCTAGCATCATTAACATCATTAATATTCACTGCATTACCTCAAAACTTCTCATCAGGTTGCAGAACAACATTAAAGTCCCCCAGAATAATCCAAGCTTCTCTTTCCACCTTGTGCTCACACAACCAATTCCTAATATTCCCAGCATTAAAAGCATAGAAAAACGTAGCATAAAAATTAATATTAGTATTTACTCCTGTCACAAAGACATGAACGGCCTGATCACAACTTGCAAATAAGATGAATATCCCATGCAGATTTATCCCAGATACACCAAATCCTTCCATTAGAATGATGATCATAATTGCTATACCTCATCCATTTAAGCCCTAACCTTCCACAAGCCTTATCAGCCTTATTACTCTTAATCCTGGTTTCAATCAACCCCGTAAGGGACACTTTATGCACTAATAACCAGTGCTTCAATTCCTTATGTTTATAAGACTTATTCAAGCCCCAAAAATTCCTAACCTCTATCATGTAATTGATCCTGTATAGAGTGTAAAATAATATAATCTCTGAAAAATAATTACCTTTCCCTTTTTGAGATTCAGGCTCATGGAGATTCCCCAAGTTACCTACTTGCAAGCACTCAAATCTATTATCAGTAAGTCCTTCTTCCTTGCACCAAATAAAGAGGTATTAGCAGTAGTGCTATGATTTAGATCTTGATTCTCCTTCCCCACTAATAATTGAGAAGAATCCTTTTGAACCTTTCTCCACTTCTGAGTCTCCCCTCCCCCATTCCTAAGGTCACCCTCTTTTTGATTAACATTCCTAGTTGGATGACTTTTAAGCTCTCTCACCCTTCTGCAATTCTCTATTGAATGTCCAGATTCACTACAAGTCACACATAAGGAAGCCCTCCATTTATATACTATCTTTTGGCTCAGCACCTCACCATTCGGAAAAATAATTTCCATAGAATCCAATAGCTTCTTAGAGACATTCACCTCTACAAGCATATGTGCATAAGATATCCTTTCTCCTGTAGAAGTGATACCATCCAAATACAATGGCCTTCCCATAGCACTACCAATCCTACTTAAAGAATCAACATCCCAATAATCTAATGGCAGGTTTAAAAGTTTAATCCATAACGACAGGAACTAAATTTTTTTTTTTCAAAAATTGAAAATTTTTATGCTATTCTTTTAAAATGAATGGACGGTTCAAGAAAGACCAATAGGGTTTTGAAAGCACCCAATCCCTATCCTCCTTAGATTCGAATTTGAAAATAATAAACCCTTGATCATGTAGTAATATTTTGGTTCCTTCACCCCTTCCGATTTCTCTTGGCAAATCCAATCATTTTCCCTAGGGTAGGCCTATATCAAATAATAAATCCCACAATCGCCCCCTTCCAATTAGCACAATTGAGATCAGCTTTCTCCCTCTACAGATTTATATGAATTTTATCCCCAACAATCGAAGGAGGAACATAACGATGCTGAGATCCCATAGCAGGCAATCGATTACCAACAAGTTTGTCTCTCTAGGAAGGCGAGTCACCCTACAGAAGACCAATCGATACGTTACATATCGATTCTTGATCAAAAGATAAATCATCCTTTGCACCCCGATTCTCAATTTCCAACCCATCTCTATATGACAAAGGAATCTTGGATCCCTCCCTAGATTCTAAAATATGATATATGTCCAACCCTGTATGTATCATGCATATACTATCAGAATTCTTCGCCTCCAAAACCTACACACCCTCACCCATCAATTCTCCATCTCGAGCCACAACCCTAGATTCATCACCATCAATGGAAGACCCAGAACATCCCTTAGCCACCTTCTTCTTTGATACATATATTGCTCTCCTTGTGTAAGCCATGAAGGAGGAGAGAGCCGCTAGGGTTTTTTTTACCATAAACCTCTTTGAACCATTAATTTCCTTACTCAATTTTGTTTCTTAAAAGATTAAAATTATCTTTGTCTCTTTCCTTATCAGTCATGTGGGTGCTATATGAATTAAGATATGTGGTAAAGAGGTCATCACATTCGAAATCTGCACACACACACTAACCATGAATGAAACTCATGGCTAGGATATTAAGTAAATTTCTTCATTTGTTTTAGCTCAAATCACATGTATTAGTTGGCTAATTTATAACCTTTAATCCCTCACTTCATCTGTAAGTGTCAAGGATAAAATGAAAGAGAAGCACACAACTTATTAGCTGCAACTTTTTCTCTCTAGCAAAATAGAGAGCCCCCTTCTAACTCAAGTGTAAGAGCTTGACGTTTGCAAAGAATCTTTGAAGATTTATCCTAAGAGTTTATACCATAGGTGGTTCTTGTGAGTATTGATTCAAAGAGTTACTAAGAATAAATTTTATTCTCTCAAATATCTCCCCATTATTCTCTTTATTTTGGTTGTTCTAAGCTAATTTGGAACACCACCTCCTAGCATGACCCAAGTTAGATCTCAAATGCATTAACTTGGTATCAAAGTTTAGGTTGTAGTAATTTGGGTCTTATTTTGTCATCCCATCATCCTTGTCTAAACTAAACACACACACACACACACATATTGCTGAACTAAACATGTAAAACCCCCAAAATTCACTACTGAAAAATTTTGTTTTGTTAAAAGAAATTGTGGAAGCAAAATATTAAACGGTGAATTTCGGGGATATTACCGCCACACTTAGTACCAGACCGGTTCACTCATACCGTTCCAGTACCAAGTGCTAAGGCTAAAGAATAAAATATCAATTGCTAGAAATTCAAACCATTATTAAATCAGAGTTGCGCAAATAAACACTTTATAAGAATAGATTCCATCAATGGTGGTTACAAGAACAAGAAATACATTTAAACTAGAAAGTAAAAGCAAAGAGAGAACCCTAAAAGTCCGGATAATCCTTACTCTCTTTCCCGTTGCCCACTTGAGTAGCACTTGAAAAGACCTATAAGGGACACTGCCCATTAAATAGGCAGGGGCCCCACAAAGGGAACCCTTCAGTACTATGGTACTGAGTAACCCTTTAAAATCACACTTAAAAGCAGGTCCATAATGTAACACGTGATACAAGCTGCATACATGTATAACAAGATGTGTATATATAACATTCACATAATTAACACTCACATCGGATATCAATAGGTCATTATGAACAATTGATACTTTTGGGCCTTAGGCCATGTCATAGTGCAAGATCAATACATTTGGGCCTTAAGCCATTAGTCCATCATTATTCAATCAATCTCATATTTTATATCCATGTGAGTGCGAGAACCCCACTATTATAGCCGGTGGATCGGTCACTTATAGGGCAGAATGCACCTAACCACTATTATATGTCGGTGGATCGGTCTCCAAGGCCAAACACTCCTAGCCACTATTATTCGTCGGTGGACCGGTCTGGCCCCGACTCACATGGTGTTCCACTATAAGTGATTAGTATTTTTCCATAACTTTATTCAGATACATAACTGGTTTTATTGAGCTCGGGACCCCCACTATTATTGTCGGTGGATCGGAATATATATCAACATCAACAGGGCAACAAGCTCCTAGGCCACTATTATGTCCGGTGGATCGATACTCATAATCACTTGCCAGGGCAACACGCTCT
This sequence comes from Tamarix austromongolica, assembly GCA_039764185.1. NCBI lineage: Eukaryota > Viridiplantae > Streptophyta > Magnoliopsida > Caryophyllales > Tamaricaceae > Tamarix > Tamarix austromongolica. The sequence goes on along the minus strand of CM077808.1, from coordinate 19,036,928 downwards.
TGGGCCACTATTATATCCGGTGGATCGGTACTCATAATCACTTGCTAGGGCAACACACTCCTGGGCCACTATTGTAACCAGTGGATCGGTACTCAATATCATAAGTCAACTGGGCTCGGCTCATTAATCTTTCACTTTCATCATTAGTATTTTTCCTTTCTTTATTCAGCACAACAATTCCATTTATTTGCCTCGGATGGGAGATCAAGAACCCGGGACACCGGTTGTACCGGTGCATACAAGCTACTCAGTACCCTTCAACCATGAACCCAAGGACACAAAGGTACCCTGGTTATACTGGTGCATAAAGCTACTCAGTACCCTACCGACAAGGACACCTAATCCATAAGTATGCATACCCCCTAACTAGGTCTATAGAGCTAGATAGAGTAAGACATAGGGCCTGGCTGGGGCACAAAGGCAAACCAGCAAATACCAGAATAATCGTGGGCTAAACCACGCCTTTAGGGTAGCGACCCCTAAAGAGCCACCATTCCCGATCTCAAGGTCTTTCCCTTTAAGTATTAGTGTCTTAATTAAAGTGATCACGAAAAGCACAATAATCAGATACTTATTCAATTTCAATCATTCCGATATCATTAGTCATTTCTTATTCAGGCGGTTATCTAAGATAATACAGAGAAATTATTAAGGCCATCATAATCTCATATAATTCCGAGTTAAGATTCGTTCTCATAATACTTACTAATTATCAAATATTCTTACCTTGCTAATTAGCATTATTTGAGTCATATTATAAAATTCAGCAATCACAACAATATGTCAGGTACAAATTACTCATTTACCCCTTACTTATATAATTGCTAAGTCATCCCTTCCTTACTTGACAAATTACCATATTACCCTTAAGGTTGCATAATTATCAAATTACCCCTTACTCGGTTTATGTTACTAAGTTATCTCCTATGCTTTTTAGATCATCATTCACCCTTCATAATTGTTAACCTTAACATATCTCCCTTTTTGGTTGGTTAGATTACCATATTACCCTTCTCCTTTGTTATAATTACTAAATTGCCCTTGAGTTGGATAAATTACTAAATTACCCTCCTTCATTATCATGATTACCAATTTTCCCCTTTAGTTGGTTAAATAATTACTAATTTACCCTTTAGTTGGCTAAATTACTAAATGGCCCTTCTTATTTATCATAATTACCATTTTACCCCTCTCAATTATTATAATTGTCATTTTACCCCTTCCAATTATTATAAATCCCAAATTACCCTTCTTCATAATTGTAATTACTAATTTACCCTTATTCATAATTATAATTACCAATTTACCCTTCTTCATATTTATAACTATTAATTTATCCTTCTCCATATTTATAATTATTAATTTATCCTTCTCCATATTTATAATTATTAATTTACCCTTCTCCTTATTTATAATCGTTAATTTACCCTTCTCCATATTTATAATTGTTAATTTACCCTTCTCTATTCTTATAATTACTATATTACCCTTCTCCATTATTAAAATTACCATAATGCCCTTTTATTGATTAATTTACCAAATTACCCTTCTCTATTATCATAATTATCCAATTAATCTTTTATAATCATAATCTAATTACCAATTTATCCCTCATTTTTATCATTATTATCAAGTTACCCCTTACTCCCAAGTGTGCCATAAATATCCTTTTAATTTACAAAATTACCATTCTATCCCTTACTTCCAAGTTACCATAATATCCTTTTATTTACAAAATTACCACAATACCCTTTTAGTTATAAAATTACCATAACACCCCTTTTTCTTTACAAATTACTATTTTACCCTTTTACATCCAAAATTACCATTTTATCTTTCCTTACAAAATTACCATTTTCCCTTCTTTTTCAAAATTACCATATTATCCTTTACTCCTATAATTACCATAATACCCCTTTACTTATAAAATTAACATTTTGCCATTTGCTTATAAAAGTACCATATTGCCCTTTTTACTCCCAAAATTACCACTTTACTCTTTACTCCCAAAATTACCACAATACCCCTTTACTCATAAAATTTCATTTTTCCTTTTGCTTCCAAATTTACCATAATACCCCTAATTTCCAAAATTACCACAATACCCCTTTTTACTTGTAAAATTACCATATTACCCTTTTACCTTCAAAATTACTACTTTACCCCATTTATTACACCACTTTTATTAAATTAACATTACCACATGGAATAATGATATTAGTACTCCATTAACAATATCCAACTCCATCAATCATTATATTATATTTTAATATAATACTTATTATCACCCACGCACATTAGGCCATAATCTAGCACAAGAAATATTACTAAAATTCCCTTAAGGCTCACAATAATATTATTTATGCATAAATAGTCACAATAACATAAAATAACATGGGATGTACTTAACACTTTCATTAATAGTCAACTCTTCCCTTAAGCAACATTTATACATATGAAATACAAACTAGCATACTCTCCTTTTTATCAATCAATACAAGCAAACGTATACATTATATTAAACCACAAATATCAAGCATAATAGCATATTAGAAATCCTAATGTGCTAACATACGTTTATCCATGCATTTAAGTGGAGTTTAACGATTACCTTATATCCCGCAAAAATCGAATCTTACAGGTATCCCAATTAAAGATTCAAGCTTTAAATAGAAAAATCAACACCTAAAAATAATATCAATAATTATTATATTAGAAATAAGAAAATCAAAGCATAAGACCTTATAAAATTTACTTAATGAAATAATTAGCTTAAATATTATTTTACCTTAAAAATTTTAATAAAAATGGTCCAATAATTGCAGTAACTTATACTACATATGCAGCATGAGCTGCATGCAAAAATAATTAAAGGAAGGCTCGAAGGGGAGGGTGAAGGAAGGTAAAATGGCTATTTTCGGGTTGGGGTCTTTAGGCTAGAAAAGAAGATAGATGGGGGAGATTTCAAGGCAAGGGGATGGTGCAGGAGTGAAGAGGGGGTGTAGATGGATGCTGGGGATGGGTTGTTGGAGGCCAAGGGCGGTGGATGTGGCGGCGACGAGGTGGCAAAGTTGGCTGTCGAGGTGGGTCGAGGTGGAGGGGCTGAGAAGGAAGGAAAAGAAGAGGGAAAAATGAAGGGGTTTGGGGACTTATTTCAGCCAAACAATGAATGGGTATCGTAGAGGAGGTTGCGGGGAGTTGAATGGTGGGTTGGGTGGCGGTAGAGGTGGCCGGAAGGCGACGATCGGTGGCGTTACAGGAGGACTGCCGAGAAGGGAGAAAAACAGGAAGAAAAAGAAGAGGGGAGGAAGAGGGAGTTGCGGGGTGGCTTGGACGGTGTTGGGGCGGTGCAGGGCGGTAGTAGAAGGGTGTAGAAGGTGGAATAGGGCTTGGTGCGGCGGTTGGTGCGGTGGAGGGCGGCGGCGCGCAAAACAAAGGGAAAAGATGGAGGGAAGAAAAATGGAGGGAAGAAAAATGGAGGGAAGAGGATCGGGGGAGAAGGGCTCGACAATAATGGGGCAGGAAAAATGGCTGAAGGGGAGAAGAAAAAAAAAAGAGGAAGGGTAGGGGGATAGGTGGCGGTCGGGTGGCAGTGTTTAGGGTCGCAGGGGTGGTGGTAGGGTGGCAGGGAAGGTGGTAGGGTGGTAGGGAGGGGAGACAAAGAGGGGGAAAGAAAAACAGGGCATGGGGCTGGTTTGCAGGGCTACCCTGGTCTAAGAATGGGAAGAAAATGATGAGAGAGAGCTTCAGTGGTGGCAGGTGGTGGCAGCGAGAGGTTGCAGGTGTCTCGGTGGTCGGGCATGGCGTTCGGGGTGGCAGGGTGATGAAGACTGGTCGGGCGAAGAAGAAAGAAAGAAGGGAGAGGGAGGGAGACCGGACCGGACCGGCGTAGGGAAAAGAAAAGAGGAGTTCGGCCGGCCTAGGGTGAAGGGAAGAAAGAAAAAAAAGAAAGGGGGTCTGGGCTAGGTCGAGGTGCGCGGGAGAGAGGAGGGGGAAAAAGAGGGAGAGGGAAAATGGGCCATCGGCCTAGTTGCACAGGGGAGAGGGGCAAGCCTGGCAGCCCGAGCCAGGAAAAGAAAAAAAAAGAAAAAGGAAGGAAGGAGGAAAAGGAGAAAAAGAGAAGGAAAAGAAAAGGAAAGAGAGGGAAAATGGAAAATAGGAGAAAATAATTTAATTTAATTTATAAAATAATAAAATATAATATTTTTGATAAATTATTTAATTTAATAATTTAATTCAATATAAATTAATATATTGGTTCAAAAAGGCTAATTTTTGTAAAATATTAGTTTGAAAAATTATTTAAATAAAAATAATATGATAAAATAACAAAGTATTTATTTTTAATTTATTAAATACCCCTATCCAAATTTACATACTCAAAAATCCATAAAATAATTAAACTAAATAACTTTAAAAGCTAATTTATTTTAAATAAAAGCTATTTCTTAAATTATAGGTTTTATAAAAATTTGGGGGATTACAAAAAACCTCCCCATGTATTCAAACCTTAAACCCATTTTTTCCTACCCTTAACCAAATCATCTTCTTTCTTGACTTTCTAAAATTTTTTAATCTTCAATGGGACACCTTCCTTAACCAAGAGTTGATCCTTGAGGAGAAAAATAATATAAGAAGGGATAGAACCATCGAGTCTCTTCAAAATGATATAAGAAGAGTACTTGATATCTTGGAGGCCATAATCCCTAATATGACCCGAGACCAACAAAAAACCACAGCCCCATTTTGAGACCCCTATGAGGATGTCGAGCATGTTTGTAGTGAGGATGGGGAAGATTCATCCTCAATTGAGTCTTCTATGGAGCCAGGGAGGAGGAACAAAAAAAGATGAGAGAATTTTCATGATATTAGGGTCAAGGTCCCAGAGTTTGAAGGCAATCACAATCTCAAAGAATTTTTGGAGTAGGAGTTGAGGTGTAGTATATTGTTTAAGGCCAAGGGCTATTCCGACACCAAATCCTTTAAGGTGGAGATTCTTAAGATCAAAGGTCATGCCTCATTATGGTGGGAGAACTTGTCTCATAAGAGGAGAAAAAAAAGAAAAATCGAAAGTTAAGTCTTGGTTAAAAATGAAGTTAATGAATAAGAGGTTCCTTCCTCTTTCTTTCACGCAAGACTTGTACAATAAAATGTCCTCTTTGAAGAAATGGTGATTGAGTGTAGATGAGTACATTAGAGAGTTTGAAAAAATCTCTATGAGACTTGGTTTGGATGAGCTAGAAGAGTATACCATGTCTCAATTCCTTGGTGGTCTTAGACATGACATAACTAGGAAGGTGAAGATGCATAGGTTTTACACCTTAGATGAGTTCTATCATTTAGCCATCAAGGTTAAAAAAACATAAAAAGGAGAAGAGGAACATGAGGTATGGAGGTCCAAATAAGGGAGCTAGCACCTCAAGGGATGTTCCTTTACCATTCAAAACTCCTTCTACACCTTTGATAAAAGATTTGAAGAGTAAGGGAGTGGTAGTTGAGAATTGAATCAAGAGTATTAGGTGTTTTAAATGTCAAGGTTTGGGGCACTATCAAAACGAGTCCTAAAAAGTGGGTAATGAACATGGAGGATGTAGAGGAGGTTAAGGAAGAAAGTGAGGAAGAGGAGGAAGATTTGACCCTTAATAAAGTGGAAGAGTTTTCACCTTTGGATGTGGGAGAATCTTTGACTATTAGGAGGTTGTTGCATAATAAGGAGGTTGAATGTGATGAGTCCCAAAGAGAAACTATTTTTCAAACCAATTGCACCATACTTGTAAAAATATGTTCTCTTATTGTAGATGGAGGTAGTTGTACTAATTTTTCTTCTTGCACATTGGTAGAGAAGCTGGGTCTCCCTACTACAAAATGTGACAAACCATATAAGCTACAATGGCTTAATGATGGTAACATAGTGGAGTTGACAAAGAAACTAAAATTACCATTCTCCATTGGGAAGACCTATCAATATGAGGTGGTGTGTGATGTAGTTCCCATAGATGCTTATCATTTTCTTTTGGGGAGGCCATGGTAATTTGTTAGAAGTGCCTTACATGATGGAATTGAGAACACTTATTGCATAAAGTTTTCCAAGAAGAAGATTGTACTCACCCCTTTAGTTACCAGGCCTATTCATATTGATGTGAGTTGTAAAAATTCCCTACTCATAGGTGAAATTTATCTAGATAATGCCATAGTAAAAGGAAAAGTAATCTACTTGTTGTTGTTGTTAAAGGATAGCGAGAGGAAGGTTTGTAATGAGCCAAGGGTTAGGGAATTATTAGAAGAGTTTGATGATGTATTCCCTAATGAACTACCCTATTTATTACCCCCCCCCCCATTAGAGGCATAGAGAACCAAATTAGCTTTGTATCCAATGTTATACTCCTTAATAAGGCAGCCTATAGCTGTAACTCTAAGAAAGCCTTGAAGTTACAAAGGCCGATAGATGAATGATTGTCTGAGGATTTAATAAGGGAGTCCTTTAGCCCTTGTGCCATACCTGCCTTGCTTGTGCCAAAGAAAGATGGAACCATGAGAATGTGTATTGATATTAGAGCTATCAACAACATTACTACAAGTATATGTATTCTATACCTAGACTTGATGATATGCTTGATTGTCTGAATGGTGCATGCTTGTTTCCCAAGATTTACCTAAGGAGTGGCTACTAAGAAAATAAGAATGAAATATGGTGACTAATGGAATACTAAATTCAAAACCAAGGGATGGTTGTATGAGTGGATGGTTATGCCCTTAGGCTTGTCAAATTCCCTTAGTACCTTTATGAGACTTATGAATGAGGTAATTAGGCCATTCATTAGCAAGTTTGTAGTTGTTTACTTTGATTAAACTCTTGCATATAGATCTAGTGAGGAAGAACATGTAAAGCACCTCAAGCTTGTATTACTAGCATTTAGAGGTCATAAGTTGTATGCTAAGCTAGAAAAGTATGAGTTCTTTGTACCTAGGGTTATATTTATAGGTTTTGTGGTGTTCAAGGACGACATATCCATGGATGAATCCAAAGTGGAAGAAATCAAGACGTGATCCACACCTACAAGACTTACATAGGTGAGATATTTTCATGGCTTGGATTCATTTTATAGGAGGTTTATCAGGGATTTCAGCACCCTACGAGCCCCTATAATAAAATGCATGAAGAAGGGTGAATTCAAGTAGACCAAGGCAACCTAAGATTCCTTTGAGGTGATCAAGGGAGAGTTAAGTGAAGCACCTATCTTAACATTACCTAATTTTAACAAAATGTCAGAGGTTGAGTGTGATGCTAGTGGAGTGAGCATTGGAGCTGTTTTACTACAAGAAGGGAAACTAATTTCCTCCTTTAATGAAAAGCTCAATGGCTCTAAGGTGAATTACAACACATATGATAAGGAGTTCTATGCTTTAGTAAGAGCTCTTGATAATTAGTCCCACTAATTAAGACCCTAATAGTTTGTGATATACACAAATCATGAATCATTAAAGTACATCAATGGCCAACACAACCTTAATCCAAGACATGTGAGATGGGTACAATTTTTATAATCTTTTTCCTTTGTAGCCAAACAAAAAAGTGGTAAAATGAATGCAGTAGCATATGCAATTTCTAGGAAATATTATATGCACTGTTTTTTAGAAGCAAAAATATTGGGGTTTAGGATTATTAGGGAGCCCTACAAGGAAGATGAAGACTTTACTGCTACTTCAAGGCTTAATACAAGAATAAAACCTCATTTGTCATTCAAGAAGAGTTCCTCTTCAAGAACAATAAAATTTGCATTCACAAATGTTCCATTAGAGAATTACTTATAAGTGAAGTGCATGGAGAAGGGTTGGCTTGACACTTTGACATCAACAAGACCATGGGGCATGCTTAGTGAACATTTTTATTAGCCCAAGCTTGTGGGAGATGTACAAAGTGTAATAGCTAGGTGTGTCACTTGTCAAAAGTCTAAGAGTGACTTCCATTAAGGGATCTGCACTCCTTTGCCTATCCCATATCAACCATGGGATCATGTAAGCATAGACTTCATTGTAGCATTGCCTAAGAAAAAAAGGTAAAATGATGCTATAATGGTGGTGGTGGATCCGTTTTCTAAGATGGCTCTTTTCATTACTTGTCATAATATGGATGCCACCTCTTAAATAGCCAATCTATTATTTAAAGAGATATTTAGAGTACATGGTATTCCTAATTAAAGTGCCTCAAACAGGTATACAAAGTTCCTTAGCTATTTTTGGAAGACCTTATGGACGCTAGTTGGTACTAAAATCCTATTCAGTACCGCCTACCATCCACAAACTGATGGACAAACCAAGTTCACCAATAGGAGCCTCACAATGCTCCTCAAAATTTTGGTTCCCAAATCCTTAAAGGATTAGGACACTAAACTATCATATGATGAGTTTGCTTACAACCGATCACCAACCTATATTATAGTTCGCTCACCCTTTGAAGTAGTATATAGGGCGAACCCTACTACTCCCATTGATCTCTTACCTCTTCACATCAAGGCCCACACCAACTTTTAGGCACAAAAAAGGGCTAGGAAAATGAAGAAGATTCATGAATAGGTTAGGTAACAAAACAAGAGGGTAAATAAAAAGGAGTAAAGCCAACAAACACCGGAGGCAACACTTGTATGAACCAGAAGATCTAGTTTGGCTTCACCTTAGGAAGGAACAATTTACTTAGAAAAGGAAGAAAAAAATCATGCCTAAAAGTGATGCCCCATACAAAGTTATTGAAAATATTGGTGATAACACATATGAATTAGAGCTATTAGAGGAAATGGGAGATATATTAAACACATTTTATGTGGGAGATCTACTTCCTTACATTCATGATGAGCCATTCAAAGACAAGGATGCTACTTTTCAAGAGTGAGAGGATGATGTGAGAGCATCCTCATTTGATGATCACAATATCACTATTAATTTTTCCAAGTTTGAGAGCCACAAAACTCTCCTTAATTGAACAAATTACTAAATCCTTAAAAACTAGTCATGCAAGCCTTGTCAACCTTTTTTTTACTACACACAAAATAACCCCCCAAAAATGCCACCTTTAGCCATGTTTTTTCCTCTTATTTTTACACCCTTTTTAAACCATTTTTCTTTAATAGTTTAGCCCTGAAAATTCCACAAAAATGAAGCCCATTTTGCATCCATATGAGCCATACAAAAAGCCAAAAGTCCATCTCAAGTTGTATGTCAAGTTCTTTTTAGCATTTGGGAAAGAACAGGGAAGGCTAGAAGATATTCCTTACTCCTTTTTGTTTCTCACAAGATTAAAATGATCTTTTTCTCTTTCCTTATGAGTCATGTGGCTGCTACAAGAATAAATACATGTGCTAAATAGGTCATCACATTCAAAATACACACACACACACACACACACTAACCATGACCAAAACTCATGGCTAGGATATTACTTTGTGGAGATAAAGATGAGAGGCTAAGGTAAGGATAATAACTTCTTCTTCTTCTTCTTTTTGTTTTTTTTTTAAATTTTTTGGTTTCTAGGATGGTACAATTACTTGAAAGTTATGGCATGAAAGCTACTAGTTTAACTATGCGTCAAACGCTTGTTTCCCCTAAATTATAAGCTAAATTCATTGGCGCCTCTTTGTACACATTTATCGATTCAAGGCTTGTTGTTCGTGTCTTGTTGAAAGATACCAGTGTCTGATTCTTTAGTGTTGGTTCATGTTCAAGAATATTTCAAATGTTTTTATTCTAAAGTCTTATGCTTTTTCTTACTTTTCAAGTGGGTTCATGGAATAATGATGACAGCTTTAGGGCTGCACTTAAGAAAATTGGTCTGATGCAAGGTTTAAAGAGGAAGTTTGTTGTTAAGAAACTTATAATCTAGCTACATGATTACCAGTAACAACATCTATTTTAGGGACTTTCTTGCTTGTGACCTCAATCACTGAAAAGAGTAGAATTATGGTGTATTATAAACATTATATAACGTGTTATTTTTGTCAACTATTTGATTTCTTTTATATATATATATATTGTTGTAGATGTAATAATGACTACTATATTTGTATTCGAAAGTGATATTTGGAACTATAAAACTGTTCAACTCTTGTTGAAATAATCTTTTTTCAATTTTAATAAGTTTTTTTTACATTGAATATTATTTATAATCTTTTAATTGTTAATTAATTTAAGCATTAATTTTTTCTACTATAAAATAGTATTGAAAATCAATGTTTTTTTCGTTGTTAAAGAGTTAGAAAATTTTGGTAATGATATTTTTTTCAACTTAAAATATCTTTGGCAATTATGTGTATTTTTTTTTCATGTATATGCATAATTTTAATAAATGTAAGATATGTTAGACAAAAATTATGGTATGAATCATATAATCAACTAATTATTAATACAAATTTTTATACTATTATACAAAATTCATGTGGAAACCTAAAAGAATTAAATAAAAAACTTTACGTGGAATTGTAATCATTGAATACTATATATATAAAACATACTTTGTGCTTCTAGCCATTGATAGAATTGATTACTATTTATCAGATTTTGCATAAACGATGACACAATTTGTCGATTCTACTCCCTCTTTCTTTAAATTAGACGGTGCATATTTTTTCTAAGGAACGAGAATATGAACCTTCAATGATTTTCTTCTTTATCTTTGATTTCACGTAGAAATCACATATAAATGGAAGAAGAAGTCTATCCCTATTTCCCTCTTTCTATGGGTGTATGTGTGTATATACAGAACAATATATTCTGCAGAAGAAAAATATGCACATCACTTATTGTGCTCCAACTATTTCATATGTGCAAAAGGAGGTGGGATTTGGTTATTATAACGAACTTTACACTTTCGCTCCTAATTACAAAAGTAAAAAATGTGACATAAATAAATTAAACAATTAATTTATTATATTATTTATTTTCTTATCACATGACACATAGTTATATACACACTTACTTAATTCTAATTCTACCATAGAGAAATTAATGTTATATTTAATTACTAACATATTACCACATAATATAAATTTATGGTAAAATTGTATATCTAATTCTATATGGACTACCACTAAGGGCATGTTTGGTATGGGGGTAATAGGGGTGGAAAATTTTCCCCTCTATTTTATACCTCTTATATTAAGTATTTAATAATAATAAATATATTTTTAATGAAATACCCATTTTAGATTAAATTAAGATCTCAAATGGGTATTTATTAAAATAAAAATATTTAATTTTAAATAAATTATATAAGATATATAAAATATGGGGGTAATTTTTTCACCCTTATTACCCCCATACCAAACGAGCACTAAGATTTAATATATATAGATAAGATATAAAATATTTTATTTATAAAATAATAACAATAATTTTATAAAACTAAAATATTATATATATATATACAAGATACAAATAATATTGTTAGGTGCATACTTCTCCCTGCGATCCGCCCGAGACCAAATCATAATTATTCAAATGGAAAGTTATACATTTTCATTGACCTTACCCGTCCTGCAAGGTAAAAAGTAAACCAAAGTAAACTCAAAATTATAAAAAAGTAGTAGTTAAAATTAGGAAATCTTGAAGAAGTTTAAACTGTTGCCCGTCCCGCTTTCGCTTTTAAGTGTAATGAAAGACTCAAGAGCTCACCGGCTCAGTCCCTATCACCATTTGACTCTACTCCTTCACTCATTTCCCTCCCACTCTCTCAAACCGTCAAACGTTCCCTTTTCTCTTTCTTCACGCTCCTCTCTACTTTCAAATTTTTGGAGTGATTGATCGGCAAAGGAAAACCCTAGAATGTTTATCGAGGCCAGCCTTCAGAGGTCGCTTTGAGCTGCAACAAATGCTAAGTAAGCTGATTTCTCCTTTTGGTTTTATATCAATTCTTGTTTTTTAAGAAAGCAATGAGATCTTTCTCGGTTATGAGCTGATGAAATTTTCATGACGCTGAACCTTTATCCTGCATTATTAACCTGCATTATTAAAATTTGACATAGATCCGTGTTTGCTTATATCAACTTCTACTTTTGAGCATATCTGGGTTTTTTTTTAACTGGGTGGGTTTCTTTGTTTTAGACGTTTGGGTATTCGGTGCTTTCGGCTTTTCATTTTCCTGTGGATTTACGCGTCATTGTAGCGGCTGATTGGAGGAATGTATCCAATGTCCTCTTGGGTTTATTTATTTAATGAAGTTTGAAACTTGTGAATTATGAACTGTTTATACAGATTTGACACGAGATTGAGGCTCCATTTGGTCCTGCTAAATTTTTGAGAAAAGATAATTTTCTTGTGTTTGGTTAATTTGAGAAAACAAGATTGAGAAATAGTAGTGAATAAAATTATTGAAGATTTGTTTTTTGATTTTTATTGAGGAAATTTTGAATTTTCGAAAGAAAATAATTTACTTTTCATTTTCCTGTTTTATAATTTTCTTAGAAGCAAACGGAGCCTCATAAAATTATTGAATATTAGGGCTTGAGATGAATGGATTACTGAATCTGTGTTGTTACCTTATGCTTTAACATCTGACCACGTTCACTTTAAAAATTTCAAGTTTTATTTCTTAATTTTATTGGGCAATGTTGCATAAAATTTTCATCTCATTGTTTCCGGGAGTACCAAATAATATGTTTTATGGTAAATATGCTCATACCTAAGACATCTCTGTATGTGTTTGAGCAATTTCTTTTATTCCTATTCCATACACATTGAATTGAAAACCTTGTTTTGGTTGTTGCCGAATATGGATGTTGTAATCACAAGTTACAATGTCAATTGTGTATCATCATGAGATAAACATTTGTGCGTGTTAAATTCTAGTCTGGGTCTAAATGATGATGAATATATATGTATGATCGACTCATTTTTGAGTTTTTGTGTCTCTTGCATTCTAACATTTTCTCTTTTTGTGGTTAAATATGTATCCATTTTGCCTGGAGCTAGATTATTAATCCCAAATGAAATTGTAGTAGTGTTTGTCAGATTCGTTACTCTACCATTAGGTTTGTGTCATGTGAAGGTTGCTCAAATTGCGATTATGGATGAGGAGATCAATTTGTTTGGTCGTGTAATGCGCAAATTTATGGAGGGAGAGTGATATTGTTTAATTGTGGACTTGTGTGCTCATCATGGCTTGATGAGTTGCATAACAATTTTTGCACCAATCGTTTTGCGAGGCGTTCCTGAACATCATCATACCTTTGTTGTCTCTCCAGCAATGCTTTTGCTGATTATTATTTTATTAACTTGATGATAGGAGCTTGGTGTACAATGAAAACTCTTTCACTTTGAGTAGAACTACGCGCTTTAACTATAGCTCCGTGAAGATGGAGGAGCCCGCATGCCGAATCACACGAGCACGGGCAAAAGCTCTTGGCACTGCTAGCAGACAGATACAGAAACCTCCTAGAAATGTTCAAAAGAGAGTTCTTAAGTCAAAGTCTAAACGAGCTACAGCAGATGAAAATGAACTTCCAAATGCATCTGCTGTTGTCCCGCAGAATAAAAGACGAGCAGTGCTTACCGATGTCACCAATTTTCTCTGTGAAAGATCACAGATGTCCTGCTTTAATGTAGCCAAAACTCAGGCAAGTCCATAGTTTTCTCATAAACCGTGAAATTATCTTATGTATCCGACACATTATTTGGAAACATTGCAACTTCTACACATCAATGATCAATCATACCCTGATAAAAAGCCTTGCTTTGGCCAAAAACTGACGTGGTTATTTGCCCTTTGGTTTTTCGGTTACTTACAGGACTGATGATTTATATTATTGTAGCTATCCAAGTTACCCATTATAATAATATGGTTATTCCTGTATATTAGATGATAACTGCATGAATATTATTCGGTGTGTTTACGCAATGTTCTTGTGATGTTACTGCATCAGTTATGTATCTTGGAACAGACATCTGAAGTTCTGATAGTAACATTTACCTGGGTATCAGGCAAGCAAGCAGGGCAAGAGAGGTCCTTTAATAAGGAACTCAAAGGTGGCACCAAATGTCTCTGCACCGGCAATAATAGCTGAAGAATTTAAAAAGGATGCACGAGAAATAATAGCTAAGGATGTATCCATACGAACCTACAGACATCCAGAGGTCACTGCACTGACAAAGGTGAATACTGCTGCAGCTTCATCTAACCAGATATTGGAGCCTCATGCACGCTCTTCAGCGGCAAAGTTCGAGGAAGACTTATCTGCTCAAGCTGGTGTAAATGCGAGCAAGGACCTAAGAGGAAGCCATGTAGCAAAATCTAAGCATTTCGGAATCTTTCGCAAAGTGCCAATCCATCTTTGTGGCTTGTTCAGAAGAGGTATGTTCTCTGTTTTAACCTCTTATGTATTGCCGAAGCTTGATAATAATAAAGCTCCATCCATTCAACTGAAAGTTCTATTCTCTTTATGGTGAAGTCAAATATGGGCTTGAAGTTAAGTTGTTACATACATTTTTTTTTCCTCTTGTATTTTGGTCTTAAAATTAGTAGGTTGTTATCTTGTTTTCTCCAGGATGATTTTTATTTTAGGGTTATGTCGATGCAGTAATTTGCCTTGTCATCTATCTCTCGTTGGAATAATGCAGATGAGGAAATTTGTGAGAATTTAGAGAAGCTGAAAGGCATAATGGACATTGATTCAAACCAAAAAGATCCTCAGATGTGCAGCATATATGCTTCAGATATATATGTGAACAAGTGTGTGACAGAGGTTTGTATTATAGCACTTAGTCTTTTACGCTAAGTGATGTTAGTAATACTTCTTTTATCCTGAACCTAGGTAAGCAGTACAACTAATGATCTTATTCATGTTAGATGTATATATTTCAATAAGATTGGATGTGCCTCTTTGGGCTACAATCACATTGCTACTTTTTATGCATTACCCAGCAGCCAGTAGTTGTAAATGGTATTCATACTCTCTTTTGAACCGAAGCCTACTTTCTGTGTTCTCAGCTGAATCAAAGACCTTTGAACGACTACATGGAAAGAGTGCAGCGAGATATCACTCAAAGCATGAGGGGGATATTGATTGATTGGCTTGTAGAGGTAGTGTACTCGCATAGTAACTAAATGACGCATGATATTATATGCTGGAGCAAGAATGAGACCTTTTTATGTTTATTACCGTTCAGTATCTTTTTCTGTAGACGTATGGCGTGTGTGAAAATGACCCACCATTTCTGTCCGAAAATTTGGGGATTGATCCTGAAGGTTTTTATGTCGTGAATGGATCAATGATGGTTCCATGTGTCTTGTGATGTTTCAAATTCATCTCTTTATAATGAACTGGAACCCAAACTCATTGATGTCAGTTCTAGAGGAGTACTTTAATTTTATGATTAACATGTCATTGATGTTCCATTTTAGGTATCTGAAGAGTATAAGTTGGTTCCAGACACTCTTTATCTGACAATAAATCTCATTGACCGCTTTCTGTCAAGAAATTTCATCGAGAAACAAAGACTGCAGCTGCTTGGTGTTACCTGCATGCTAATTGCCTCGTAAGTTTTATTCAATGAAAAATGCCCGACTATAGGTTGGTTCAATGAATATGGTTGGATTTTGATAACCTTGTACTGGATAAAGTCACTAGATGCGTTGCAAGATATGATTTTAGCGTAGGCAACGCATGCCGGCGACTGGCGAGTCAAATTTTGATTCCTGAGTTAGTGCAGCTTATACAGAATAAATAACATGTTTAAACGACAAATCAAGAACTACCCAAGATTTTTGTAGGAAACCTGTGTGTTGAATGTCCTTTTTCCCAGCAGCCCATATTGGGTAAACTCATTTGCCCCGTTTTCTATTTTATTTTTCATTGAAGCAGCATTCCCTCCCCCCTGTGCCCACTTGTTTCTAGAAAATCTTTTGCTGTTTCCAAGATATCAACTAACATCAACAACCTCATATGTTTCCTGGCACATGATACATCGAGATCAAATTTTGGACTTTACAATATAATATTTGCCATTGCGTTAATCATAATGCATTGCTAACCGTTATCTTGTGCTTTCACATGCTGTGATTGAAAGGAAATATGAAGAAATTTGTCCACCACGAATTGAAGAATTTTGTTTCATCACCGACAACACTTACACAAGAGAAGAGGTATGCCCTCGACATCTTTTGTCATCTCGTTTTTCGGGAAGAATTTCACTAACAGTACGGTCATGACTATGTTTTGCATTCGACCAACAGTATTATTTCCCTCAAGTCCAGACTTCAATCCTTTTGAGTCACGGATGAGCTTCACTGTTAACCGAGATCTTGGGGATAAAAGTTTGACTATCAACTAACCAAAATGATTCGAGCCCTTCCTCTCCGGGCTCACCCTACTAGAGAAAGTAGTGTTAGATTTTCAATTTCATTCCAGATCGTGGAGGCTCCTGACTGAAGTTTGATGGACAGGTAGTGAAAATGGAGAGTGAAGTGTTGAATTTACTGTGCTTTCGGCTGTCAGTTCCAACCACAAAAACCTTTCTGAGGTATGTGTCATCTAAAAGTTCTCAGTGTTATGCAATCATGTTTTGTTATATGTCCGCTGGCTGCCTTCCTAATCCCATATTATCCATCTTTTGACTTTCAGGAGGTATCTGCTAGCAACAAAAGTTTCTTATGAGGTGTGTATGAAGGGAGGAATGACTTCGCTTGGTTTTTCCAAGGACGAAACGAAAAGATTACGTGGCATAATTATTTATCACCCGAGGTTTTTGCAGGCATTTTCTGTTGACCTGGAGTTCTTGGCAAATTACTTGGCTGAAATAACGCTTGTGGAGTACAGCTTTCTGAAGTACCTTCCCTCTCTGATAGCTGCTTCTGCGGTATTCCTAGCTAGATGGACGCTAGACCAATCGGTTCATCCATGGGTTAGTTGTTATTTCTCCCACACATACATATGAAGAATAGGAAATGGCCTAAAAATAAAAAGCTGAGTTAAACTCCTGTGTTACATCTGAGTACAGAATCCAACTCTAGAGTATTACACTCGATATAAAGCACCAGATCTCAAGATTACAGTGTTGGCTTTGGAAGAGTTGCAATCAAACAGCGAGAATTGCTCTTTAAAAGCCATACGCGTGAAGTACCAACAAGAGAAGGTAATAATGCTATGGCCTAATTTGCATTGTATTCCCTTCTTGTAGGACATTGCTTTTGTGCTCAAAAGTCAAAAGCATGCACCGACGACTGTACTCTAACTGGCAGCTTCTGACTTCCTTACAGTTCAACTGTGTGGCAGATTTGTCGTCTTTGAGACCTGTTCAGTCTTTATTCTGAAGCCTAAGCTGTGGCCAAATTTGTTGCTTTTATGCAAGAAGTACTGAGTACACCGATGGGCTACAATCGGTTACCGCATTTTGATATCTCGAGAATGCTGCTGATTGTTCTACCCACAGTAGTTCATCATCATAGTAATGGTGGTTTCTTATCCCTTCCGTCTTTAATTTTTCGCCCTCCACTCTGCTGTAACACCGTCTGAAGGGACTGGCTCACCCAGGCTGTGTAAGGTAATATGGGGAAACTCTGAAAAGGGGCCGCCATTAAAGTTCAATTACCTGAGTGCCCTAAATTACCAAACTTTGTAAACTCTTGCACCAAACTTTGTAAACTCAGTGACGCTGAAACTTGTACCCCTGTGAAAATTACCTTTATGGCCGATGGTCAAATAACATATTTAGTGTTTGTTTAATATTTTTTTATTAAAAGTAATTATTTAAAATAATTATTTAATTTAAAAAAAATTAACTAAAAAAAATTATAAAATAAATAATTATCTTAGATAACTCCTTTTAATAAATAGCTTCAAATAAGTTATTAATCTTTAGAATTATTAAAATAATACACCCTAAGCTAAACTTTTTGAAATAGCATGGTAATTTAATTGAATTTTTGTTTTTCTCGTTAGTAATATTATTTTTAAATTAATATCAAAAGTGTTTTTAGTATGTGTTACTGTTTTTATTATAAGTATAAATAAAATTAATTTATATTAATAGTATAAAAATTTATACTAGAAGTATAATTAATTTATCTTAAAAATGCACCTAATCTGTACTAGAAATATAATTAATTTATATTAGAAGCATAATTATTTTATACTATAAACATAATTGATTTAAATTAGAAGTATAATTAATTTAAACTATAAGTACAACTATTTTTAGGATACGTATTTAATAGGAAGTGTTTCTAGTGAAAGTACTTCTAGTAAAAATTTTAGTACAAAATTAATTTATCTTTAAATATATTTCTAAGCATTAATAGAGCAAAAAAAAAAAGCGTCGAACAAATGTACTATTATTAAAATATAATGTACTATTTTAATAACTTTTAAATCAATCATATTATTTTGACAATGCCATCCTTACTTTTTCAATAAACGTAAATGTGTCGTTTTCTTTTTCTTTTCTTTCTTTTTGGTCAACGGTGTGGTTAGTGCATGACAAGTTGGCAATCGTGCATCACGAAAAGGGTGTTTGGTGTGTATATATATGCAAGTCTTCTGAATTACATAATCATTTTCTAATAAAGTACTTCTTTGCTTGGGCTTTCAGACATAGGATGATAATAATCTTTTGTATATAAAACCTATCAAATTCTCCAACCGTATATTATATTTATTTGTGCAATATCAATAACATGTGGACGGTGACATGGGCGACTTTGAGACAAGTTGTTAGGATGCATCTTTGTGCAAATCAAATTCTCTAGCCGGTGGCACGAAATTCATAAAGTGAGGTGTGGGTGTACAAAAAGTGAGGTATATATATATAAACATAAGTGAGGTTAGATGTTTGCTAATGACCCGTCATGTGTTAGTAGCTGTACCAAACCACAGGCATCTTGGATGGGTTTGATATATTTGCATTATTGTTTGGTCCAACTGTTCATTTTTCCTCGGGCAGTATGTCGTCCAAGGTTTCATTGCAATCAAGTAGCTAATAATAAATTTTTTGGGAGGTTGGCGGTCCAGGAAAAAAACAAGACATTTTTTAGGGTGACTCGAGGTGTTATTGGTGGCTTAGATGAGATTGTGTATGCATAAACTATTATGGATGGATTAATAGTAGTTTGTTGTAATCGGAAGTGGCTAATATCGGAGGTTTTAGATTTGATATAAAGAAATTTTAGGACCGGTCTGAATAAAGATAACCGATTGAGTTATATTGGATAACTTGAACTAAGCTAGGTAAATGATTTAAAATATTATTAAGTATTTGTTAGATTAAGTATGTGTCTGGTTGACATCTTATGATCTACATTATTAGTTCGGACAAATTTGGTGACGTTTGCTTTACATAATCTTTTAAGAACGTCATCATCTATATTATCGATCATACTAATATTTTATCAGTAGACTCAACTATTTTTTTATTAAATATTTAAATTATCCTATGTTATTATTCTTATACCCTTTGTAAATATGCACACCTATGGCTAATTATTAGATAAAGAATGCTTAAAATTATCATACCTTAGTTTATTTTAGATAAAATAAATTATCAAATATCATTATTATTTCAAAGATAAATAGAATGTGTCTACCAATATTATTACTATTTTATATCATATCAGATTTTAGATAGCCTACAAAATCGATGCTAATTAATCTATGTGAATATAAATAAAGATCTATTAGTCAACAATTGATAGTTTACTAAAACATCCACGTTCTTATGCTTTGACCATCAGTTGAGGGATTTGGCGGACCTAAATATCACGATGTTTAACATACGCTATATGTAACGTTCACCTCAAACTGAGGCAAATCAAAACATTGAACTAGTTTTGCCCAAGCTCAAACAATCCAAATTTATTTTTAATACAACCTTGGCCGATGGCTGATGCGCATGATACGGGGACCAAAAGCATCCATCCAATAATAAGGTTAATGCAAGAAAACCAGTGTGCGAGGAATAATACAGGATGACCTTTTCCTTGGTTAATCATATACGCGCAATGATGATTACGGGTTAATGCAAGAAAACCAGTGTGCGAGGAAAAATACAGGATGACCTTTTCCTTGGTTAATCATTTACGCGCAAAGAAAATTAGGGTTTTATGATACTCAGATGATACATGGGAGCTGTTCACCGAGCGAGATACAGGGTTCTTCACGTTCATTACAACTAGCTCACTGTCTTGTCTTTCCAGTGTCAGGTGTTTTGGCGATTGTAAACATTTTGTAGGATTTGAAGGAAACAAACATGGCGGAACCTTTCACTTAGGCAGATTGCACTCTTCTAAATCCACCTCGAAGGAAAAATAAATAAATAAATAAAATCTGATAGTCTAATTTGGAACAGAAGATTGGTACAAAGAAGGATATCAGCATTGTATCAACAAGCAAGCAAGAAAATACAACAATCGGCACAACATCCACAGGACGATCCATTAAAAAAGTGCCCATGTGAGAAGTAGCCAAATCTCGTACATGTATCTTCTACTGCTTCCAAGATGCCCACATATAAACAAGAAGAAAGCACAATATTATATCGAAAGCCGATTCCTACAAATACACGGGGCACCAGTTTGGACTTAAAAGACTACAACAGCTTAACAAGCAATTGATGTCGCAGGAGGGGTTACCAGAACTGCAATGTTTCCGGTTACAGGTTGAAGGCTAGCTGCATTTTCGAGGCGCTCCCATATTAGCTTCCTTTCCTCAGCTATTATATTTAACTTTGATTCATCCTCCCTGTACTGTGCCTGGCAGACTTCAAAAAGCTCTTCATCCATCTCCTGGAACATATTTCTAACATTGAGGGTTAAGTTAAGGACTGCGTGGTTCCAGTGTCCCTGAGCATTCTTCTCCAGAGTTGGGAAAATTATAGGAAGTAGAACCTGACGGTTTGCTACAATCAGGTTGAGGATTTGGTCATTGTTCCATAGGAAAAGAGCCCGTTCAGCAACCTGACATAATCACGTAAAGAAAGGAAATGAAATAAGACCATTGAGACATGAACTTCAACATCATCATAAGCCAAATTTTTTTTGGGGGGGGGGGGATGGTATCGTCACTAATAGGTCTCTATATACATACTGGCATCTTTCAGAAAATATTCACTGATTAGAACAGTAATGAAGACGTTGCACAATGCACCGTGAGGAAGGATTCAAACCTTACAAATTACAATGAAACAGATCACAAAAATTAAAGATGAAAAAAGAAAATAACAGTCATTTATTAAAGAAAACTAAAAATGTAGAGAATCATGGGAAAGCCTTGGGGGGAAATGGTGAGATTGATTAACCAACGCTTCATGCACATTCATATAAGCTAAAAGCCAGAAAAAGAATCTAGATTTTGTGACGCTAAACCAAGGGAGACAGTTGAACATGGTAGTTCACAACGATCCTCTTCTTAATGCTGGAATAACATTATAATTTGAAGCACATCAATGATCTAATTGTACAGAGAATATACATAACAGGATCACTGAAAGACTGTAAGAAGCTGCCTTATCTGACCTAGCATATGTTTAACACATATACGACTGCTCGTATGCTATTGACAATTGAAGCAAGAAAGAGCACAAACTCAGCTGAAAATCAAACACAATGGAACTGTTACCTGAAAATGGTAGCTATTGATGCAACATCCAATCCGCCAAAACAATGGGACCATGACCTTATGGAATTCAAACATGTTAGTTACTTCCAATATCTCTTCAAGCTCACTCAAGAACATTACCTCCTTCTGGCTGTTTGTAATAGGCCAGTACTTCAGCAAACCCTTTATCACAGTGCTTGCCAAATTTGGATCTTTCTCTATGAACTGAGTGATACAATGTGACAGCTGCTGAAAGTAAGAGCCTAAGGATTTTGGTTTGTGGAGAGGAATCAAGGCCCTCCACAAAAATATCTTGTGCTCTTCTTTCAAGGGCAATGCAAACCCACTAATAACACTTCCAAAGATCTCCAACAGTTCTGCAATTCCATTATGTCTCTCGGTTTCAAACACAAACCGATAGAAGATGTTGCTCATGGCCTTCCTGATGAAAGGCCTATGAACCATGAATTTTCCATAGATCCTGTGAAGAACGGTCTTCAAATACTCCCTCTCCCTAGGATCCTCAGAGTCAAAAAGATCAAGCAACTTCAATATGAATGTGTGGTCGATATACTTTTTTGCAACCTTTCCATCAAGGGATGGTGAAGTTATAAACCTAATAAATAGATCATATACAACCTGCAGATGTGACCATGCAGGATTAAACATTGGCTCTTCATCATCATTCTCACTGCCACCCACAGCAGACCGGTAATTAGGTGGGAAAACCCAAAACAGATTAATAGCACACATCCTACACATGGCAAAAATTGCAGGCTCTGGGAATTTTGAGGAGGGTCCTGAAGCAACATAATCCACCAGTTCAATCAGCATTTGTCGCTTCAAGTCCTTCTCAGATGTGTTCTTACTTGGGTCGTTGAAGTCAAATGTCATGCAACACAGATTCAGCTTACTCAGAAACAGATTCATCTTCTCTGAATTAGAGACATCCTTAAAAGCTAAGAGGGGCTCTATTCCAGCAACCACACTCGTGGGAAAAACAGCAGAAGATGTGCGCTTCGGGGCCTTTGCTTTGCTTGAAACAACATTGTCATTTTCTGCCCTTTGAACACCAGGGACAGAAGAATTGTTTGGGTTGTTTAAAACAGCATCACTGGGGTCAGATTTAAAGGACTTCCGCGGAAGTTTACTGAGTATTTGCTTCAACATTATAAACCCCAGATCAATTGCACACTAATCAAGCAATACCCGGTTCAAAATTCAAACCCACAACCTTAATTGAGCTCCAAAACGACAGATCTCCATCAAAATACACTGAACTATAAATTTAAACCAAGAAACATTTCTGAGTAGAAGTAATAATTTAATCTACAATGACTACGAAAACCAAACTTTGCAAACTCGACAATGCCTTCAGTGACCCCAGTATATAAAAAGGAAAATACAATCAAATGAACCTAGGGAAAGTTAATAAGTAGAAAAAAGTCAGATCTCCAGCTCAAATTTCAGAATTACCAGATCAAACTCTATACATACACTGAAAGTCTGTTTTTTTACTCCTAAACGAAGAAGATTCGGGGACTAAATTATTAAATAAAAACGAAAAGAAAATACAAGATTAGATAGAGATCGACGTTACCCAATGCTAAGAGATCTGTTTAGCTAAGGCTGAATCTTGAAAGCTTTTAATGGAAATCAAAATGTTTGCGGGCATGGCATGTGAGTGCTAAGCTTCATTATCACATAAATAAAAATGTGGCACCGAGACTACACCTTTAATGGAAATGAAGTAGTAGCTGCTTGTTTTGATTTAGGATCTGCCATCATCATCATCAGCTTAAGGATGAATTCAGGATCAAACGCACCGAAGGTGGGGTTTCTCTCTTTTCCCTCTTTCCGTCCGAGTGTCTCGATTGATAAAGACGAGGGGTAAAATAGGAGAAGCTATGCCGCGTACGGATTTTTTTATTTTTTATTTTTTTCCCTTTCAAATATCAAAAAGATTTATCAGATGTCCGATCCCCTAATTAAAAACTGAATGAATTTTAATATTTAATTTAATATTTTAAGGATATTCTATATTTCTAATTTAACATCTAATTTGATAGCTAAGTAAAATTAATAAGGTAATTTATTTATTTTTCATTAAACTTATGTGAAATTATTGAAAATATAAAGTACTTCAACAAAATTAGATCAAGTGTTAAGGTAATTAAATAAAAATTATATTATTAAATATTTTACAATTTCCTGCCATAATAATATTTAGATATATATATATTTCAGAGTTTTGATATAAATCAATTAAAGCCATGTTTAAATTAAATATTAGTTTACATATCAAAATCAAAGTACTAATATTTAGGATTGCTTAAAATATTAGATATTTAATGAATCAATCCAATATTCAACTTAATATAATATGAAAAATCAAATAATTAATTCTTTCAATGAAAAGGCTATCAAGTCATATGTATAATTCAACAAATAAAAATAATATCCAATTAGTATACCTATAAGTATTTCATATAAAATTATAAACCTTAATCTTTGATGGCTATATAAAATAATAATATATTATTTATAATTATGAAATTATTATATAAGTATTATAATACTTATATAGTCATTTGATGAGCATTATAATTTATAATTTTTGTTGTTTAAAATTTATTATTATTTTGGCTGAGATCTCTATACTATATTTCAATACTTTTTTTGGATAATATATGTCACTTATACGAATATCAATATGGGTATTATATATTTTCAATCCTTATTTTTAAATATTTTATTTTAGAAGTTTATAAATTTGATTAATTAACATATTCATATAAAAATTGAATATTTATTCGATTGAATCTATACCCAATTTGTATTTATGAATATCTGGATTTTTAGACATCCAAATTAATTGACGTGATAAGATATATATATATATATATATATTCACACTTTTTTTTATCAAGAATAAAAAAAATAAGATAGATTATGAAGTAATGCTTTTAAATCTTGGAAAAGCGAATCCCATATAGTTATCCATAACAAAATAAAATGCAAAAGAAGGGTATACATAAAAAAAAAAACATCACCAACTAGACTCTATTGCTGAAACAAACCATCTTTGTCTGCTATTCTGTTGCCCTCCTTGTATGCATGTTATGTTTTTACTTCAAATAGTCCATACAGAAGAACCCTAAAATCAAGAAAAATGTTGATACATGGATGAGATAGAGGACATGAATGGAGTAACTCAATAACATATAAGGCATCACATTAAATAATCTAGTGTCTAATCCATAGTGCTTTGTGGTTTGAAGATCATCCTTGGGGACCCACAATTTCATAGAGATGCTATTCGTACAACCAATTTTTGTAGAGAAACCCACCACCTAATGTGCGAGGTGGTTTCAAATTACCCCCTTCTCCCCTACAATCTTTCCATCCTTGGATGCATATCCATCTTTGTTGAGTTTCACCCATCCCACAATATGAGGCTTCCACCCAATATGGATAATTTACTTCAGCCTAGTGGTAATATTCCCGTTTTTAGAAAGATAACCCTATTCAAACACCCATCTAGGGATAAGGGTGTAGATTTTATGGGTATCTTTAGGTAAGAAGATAATTTTGTTTTAGCAATACCAAAGTGAAAAAATGTTAAAATAAAAGTGCACCCCAAGGGATGTTCTAGATCCTCGACTCCATGTTAGTGTAGTTGTTTTTAGCCTATATTATAAGACCTAGTTGAGTGCTAAAATTTACAATTTCATTAACCCTAAAAGCCTCTCAAACTCTCTTCAAAGAGTAGTGTGGCCTAAAGCGGTGGTTGCAATTTCATTGAGGCATAATAGGCATACCATCTCTTGGATGATCTTTCTCTGAGAGATACTTCATTGGCAATCAACCATGTTGAAATAATCAAATGAGTAGGTGAGTGCACAATGGTCCATCAATGTAATACCCCAAAATTTTAAAAATCAATAATTTAATAAATAGCTTTTATTGGGATAAATTTACTTTTAAATTTATTTAATATAATTATTTTATGGATTTTTTAGTATATAAAATTGGATATGAATATTTAATAAATATAAATAAATATATTTTTTTATTTTATCATACTCATTTTATTTAAATAAGTTTCCAAACAAATATTTTACTAAAATTATCCTTTTTAAACTAATATATTAAATTAAATTATTAAATTTATTTATCTATCAAAAACATTACATTATATTATTCCATAAATTATTTTACCTATTTTCTCCCCATTTTCCTTTTCCTTTTCCTTTTCCTTCCCTTCTTTTTCCCTTTTCTTCTCCTTCGAGCTGCCAGGCCTTAGGCCCCTCCCTTAGTGTGCTAGGCCACCGACCCAATCCCTTCTTCTCCCTCTCCTACGCGATACTGTCCAGCCCACTCCCCCTTCTTCTTCTTTTTCTCTTTCTTTTCTCCCCCTAACTAGGCCATCCTAGTTCTTTCTTTTCTTTTCTTTACTTCTCCCTTGGATCGGCTCGGCCCATTCTTCTTTTCTCCTTTGCCCGACCGACCTACTCTTTCTTTTCTTATTCTTCTTCCCTTCTTCTTCCTCTATCCTCGACCACTTGAGCACACCATGCCCGCTCCTCCTACACTGCCACCTACCACCACTTACCTTCCTAAAACTCTGTAATCTCTCCCTCTCTCTCCCCCATCCTTTTCTTCCCCTTTTCGGACCAAACCAACCTTGTACCCCTAGCTATGCATGCTTTCTTCTTTCTCTTCTTCCCCTTCCCTCTCTCTGCAACCTCGACACCCCTACCCCTACAACTGCCCCAACTGGCCACACCTACTCCCCTCTTCTCCCTCTCCCTTTTCTTCACCTCACAGCCTCATTTTTGCCCCATTCGACCTTTCATTCTCCCCCTCCCAATCTCTCTTTCTCCCATTTCTTCTCCTTTATCCCCTTCCACTATTTTGCTTCCGCCACCCTATTTCTACCACTGCCACCACCATAACAACCACCTACACTACCTCCTACTCCCACCCTACACCACCACACCACCCCTTGAGCCACCTTGTAGCCCCTTCTTCCTCCCCTCTTCTTTTTCTCCCTTCTCGGTAACCACCCTACTCCTCCTCCATTAGTCGCTATCTCACTGCTTATGTTGCCTCTTGAGCCACCAACCCACTCCCTGCAACCTCCCCTACCACCCTTTACCTCATTTGTCCGGAACAAACCCCTACAACCTCTCCTTTTCCTCCTCCCTTTTCCTTCCTTCTCATCCTCTGATACTCTTGCAACCCCCTTCGCAGCCTTGTTGCCACTGCCTCCGCTGCCCTTGGCTACTGATCACCCATCTCCCAACCACCACGTACACCCCCACTCCACCCCTGCACCCATCCCTTACCCTAACTCTCCCTCACCTACCCTTTTTCCTAGCCCCAAAACCCCAACCCGAAAGCAACCCCCTTCCTTTCTTCTACCCTCTTTGACCCCCTCCTTCCTTGTGCTTGCATGCAGCTCACGCTGCATGAGCAAAGTGAGTTTGCTGCCTTCCTTTGGTTATTTGGCTAATAACTTTTAAGGTATAATAATGGTTAAATAAAGTATATCATTAATTAAGTTTTGATAAAGTTCTATGCTTTTTGGTTTTTCCTATTTCTAATATGATAATTATGGATATTATTTTTAGGTATTGATTTAGCTAATCAAAGTTTGAATCTTTAACCGAGGTATTGGTAAGGTTCGATTTTTGCAGGAATTAAGGTAATTATTAAACCTTACTTAAACATATAGATAAACGTATGCGAGCATATTAGGGTTTTTAATGTGTTTATATGATGATAAATGTTGTTAAGTATAATGTATTTAGTTGCTTATATTGATTGATAAAAAAGAAAAGCATGCTAATTTATGTGTCATGTGTAGAGATAATGTTTAAGGAATGGGCTTTGTTATTAATAAAAATGTTAAGTGCTTATCTATGATATATTATGTTAATGTCGTCATTGTCGCATAAATATTGTTATTATGAGCCCTAGGGGCATTTTAGTAATATATCTTATGTATGAGTGCAGCCTAAATAACCATGGATGCTAATGAGGATTATGTTGAATAATAATAGTTGATGGAGTTAGATGATGAGAATGGAGCATTAATAGTAATATTTTATGTAGTGAGGGTATTTTAGTAAAAGTGGGATGATAAGGGCAAAATGGTAAATTGTAAGAGTAAAGGGTAAAAATGGTGAATGGACAAGTAGGAAGGGCATATTAGTAATTTTACATGGAGAGGTGATAACTTGGTATATTTTGGATGTGATAAAGTATTTTGGTGGATTAAATATAATGGAAAGGATAATAGGGTAATGTGGTGAATAAAGGGGAAAAATGGTAATTTTATAAGTAAAAGGGAAAATGGTAATTTTGTAAGAAAAAGAGTAATATGGTAATTTTATGAGTAAAGGGGTGAAATAGCGATTTAGTATAAAGGAAGGGTAAAATGGTAATTTAATAAAGTAGAAGGGCAAAATGATAAATTGGTGTAAGGGAAGGGCAATTTGGTAATTATAGTAATGGAGAAGTGCAATTTGGTAATTATAATAATGGAGAAGGACAATTTGGTAATTATAATAATGGAGAAGGGTAATTTAGTAATTATGATAATGGAGAAGGGCAATTTGGTAATTTAACCGACCAAAGAGTAAATTGGTAATTATAATAATAGAAGGATAATTTAGTAATTATAATAATGAAGAAGGGTAATTTGGTAATTTAACCAACTAAAGGGCAGTTTGGTAATTATAATAATGGAGAAGGGTAATTTGGTAATCTAACTAATCAAATGAAAAATCTAACGAGTGTAACAAATATGAAGGTTGATTGGTGATCTAATAAGTGTGGAAAATAACTTGGTAACCTACTCGAGCAAGGGGTAATTTGGTAATTATGCAACATGGAGGGTAATATGGTAAATTGGCAAGTAAAGAAGGGATGACTTAATAGTTATACAAGCAAGGGGAAATTCGGTAATTTTGTAGAGATAAAAAGGGTAAATCAGTAAATCGTATCTAATATGTCAATGGGATAACAAAGTTTCATAATAAAACTCAAGTAATATTGAATAGCAATATCAGGGTATTTGACAACCAGTAAGTATTACGAAAATGTATCTTGAATCGGAATCGGATGAGATAGTGATGACATTAATGATTCCTCTAGGTTATCTTGGATACTCATATGAATAAGGAGTGCCTATTGATATCAGAAACAATTGAAAGTGAATAAGTATCTAGTTGTTGTGTTTTTCACGATCACCTTAATTAAGACACTAATAATTAAAGTGAAAGACCTCGAAATCGGGAATGGTGGCTCTTTAGGGGTTGCTACCCTAAAGACGTGGTTTATCCCATGATTATTCTGGTATTTGTTAGTGTGCCTTAGTGCCCTAGCCAGGCTATAACACCCCCAAACTTTACACATTTTTTTAATATAAAAACAATACTTATAAATTAAAAACGTAAATTCTGGGGATGCTAGTACTAGATTGGTTCACTCTTACCGTTCCAGTACTGAGTGCTAAGGCTAAGGAAACACTACATATAACATCATTAATAATCCAAATTCATAAATATGAAAATTAGAGTACACATAAGTCTTTACACAATCCAAAATACGAGAATTAGTTTTTCAGGGGAAAGAGATAACTACAATAATAAAATTATTTCTAAAGTGTTAATCATAATTAAAGAAAATAGGAATAATAATCTCAACTGGAATGCTGGCCACACCACTCCGGGAACCGATCTAGCCCAATCATCACTCAACCCTATCTGATGTCCCATAGACATCAATATTATCAAAATAAACATCTCCTACTTGTAGTAAGTTAGATGTGCCTTCTACTCGTGGGAATGAGCATCACCCATAAAAGGGGTGATCAATACGCTACGTACTGAGTAAGGTAATCGGGCATTAAGGTCAACACATAATCACATAAAATCATGTAGGATAATATTCAACTTGCACTTTCAAGCCCACATATATAATGCATAAGGTCATACAGAAAAGTATACAACTTATAAATGATCAAGCCCACACATAAAGGCCCAAAAAATCCAGATTAATTATTTAATTAATCTTTTTATCGGTAGTTGATACACACCATGCCTTTTATCAAATCCATTTAAGTATAAGAATACCCCACTATTTTAGCTGGTGAGCCGGTCACTTGTAGGACAATAGTCCACACCACTATTTCTGACCGGTGGATCGGTCTGGTTCCTACTCACATGGTGTTCCACTATAAGTAATTAGTATCTTTTAAGTTCCTTAGCAATTCTGGTTTGTACTTATTGAGCTCGATTCACCCCACTATTATTGCTAGTAGGCTGGTCACTTGTGGGACAAAGTCCACACCACTATTATTCGCCGGTAGATTTGTCACTTATAGGATAAAAACCCTAACCACTATTTCTGATCGGTGGATCGGTCTGGATCCAACTCAATAGTCTTTCACTTTAAATGATTAGTATCTTCAATATTTTATTCAAAAAATTTCGCCCAGACATGCATGACTAACTCCTAATATTCTCATCCTCCAACCCTAGTTAACTACACCAACCCATGGTAACCATAACACCCATGCAACCCTAACTCCATGCAAACCCTAGCTCTACGTAAACCCCACTTCCATGCAAACTCTAACTCCATTATGCGAACATGAATTCCATGCAAACCCTAATACCCTCATGCGAACTCTAATACCATGCAATATTAATACCACCATGCAAAACCCTAACACCATACAACATTAATACCACTATGCAAAACCCTAACACCATATTGTTACACTCCTCTTCATTATTTTACAACCCTATCATGCATGTCTTAGGGCCACATAATACCATAATAATAACACACTCATACACATAATTTTCATGCCACAATTATTTACACCGAACATACCTCAACTACATATCATGCTACATTCATAATAATTATACAATATACACATAAAATACATAATAAATCATATCATATGGCATGCATGGAATATAATCACATATTACACAAATGGCCTTAGCACCCCTTACCTATACCACTTGGGAGCTTTGATTGGGCTCACCTATTATGGGAAAATACTAGGATTAGGTTTCTTCCTAAAAATGCTATTATTTACTAACTTATCTTAAGACTTGGTTTTTAATTAAAATAATACTATACTAAAATTAACTATATAAAATACTACTAAAAATACTAATAATAATACTAATGTAATTTAAAATGAATGGTGATATAAGGGTTTCTACCCTTCACCAAAATAATGTTAGTAAATATAATAATAATAATAATAATAATAATAATAATAATAAAATATTAGTAATAATACTAATATTAATAGAAATATTAATAGTAATAATAATAAAATCTTAGAATTACAAGGTGGGGTTTTTTACCCTACCTCCAAATAATGAAAGTACTATTCAATAATAGTAATAATAACATTAATAACATATATTACTTATAATATTAAAAATAATAAAGATAATAATAATAATAATAATAATAATAATAATAATAATAATAATAATAATAGTAAAAATAGTAATTATAGTAACAAAAATACAAGGGTGCGAAACCATATTAAAAATTTAGGTCTTGGCCCTCCTTAAATAATTACAATAATAATAAAATAATTATACTACTAATAATAATATTAATAATGATATTAATAATGATAACAAACTTATAATAATACAAATAATTACTTATAATTTGAAACTAACCACCTAATTAACTCAAGAATAATCTCGACCTTGCTAATAAAATTTATTAACAATATTACATCTAATAACAATAAAAATAATAATGATAATAATAATAATTATTATAATCAAATAAATATTGAAAATTAGAATAAAAACAGAATAAATTTTGATAAATAAAAAAGAAGGGTTGAGAGGGTCTAGGGTTTCACCTTGAGTCGCCGGAGATGGGTGGCACCAGTGGCGGTGCACGAGGTGGCGGTGGTGGTCGGAAAAGAGGGTAGAAAGGGGAAAAGTTAAGGTTTGAGAAGAAAGGGTGGAGAATAAGGGTGGAGGTTGAGGTACTGTTGGTAGCCTACACCGAGAGGAGTAAAGTGAGAGTGGTGGCGCGGCAAGGGCCAGCGACAGAGGACACCTCGTATGAAATCACGGTGGCGCACAGGTTAGCTCTTAGGGTTTCAGGGAGAAAAAGTTTTGAAATCACACCAACCAAGGCTATTTATAGAGTTTAGAGGGAATGGTAGGGTTTTGGGAGTTGACAGGAGGGTATTGGATGCTAGGTTTGGGGTGGTCGGCGGCGTTAATCGACTGACAAAATTTTTGGTCGGGTCGAACTTTCATGAAGGAAGAGGGAGAAATCGAGTGAGAGATAAGGAAAACTGATTATACCAAGTTGATCTGCAAGTCAAGGGAAAGATAATGAGGGGAGAAATGGCCGGTCAAAACTTGTGTGGCCAGCGACTCCATTTTTGGACCTTTGAAGGCGCAGCTTGACGATGGAGGAGGAAGGAGGAAGAAGGAGGGGTGAACCAGTGGCCGAGGAAAAAGAAAAGAAAAGGAGAAGAACTGGGCCGGTCGGTGCTGATTATACGTCTTTTTAATGAAACGTGGCATCCCGGGGATAAAAGGCATAGAGCGTAGCATTTCAGTTGCAGAAATAAGAAGAAAAGAAACACACTAGGCCGTGGGAGGAAAGAAGAAAGGAAAAGGGGTTGGGCCTGCAACGCGAGAGAAGAAAAAGAAAAAGAAGAAAAGAAAGAAAAAGAAAGAAAAGAAAGAAAAAGGAGGGAAGAAAAAGAAAAAAGGAAAAAGGAAAATTTAGGTGGTTTGGCTTTAAATAAATTAATTAGAATATTTTGGGTATTTAGAATAAAAATATTTAAATAAAATAATATTAAATTTCCTTTTTAGGCTAATTTAGGATTTTTAAAGACTTTTCCTAAATTCCTTTTTAATTAGAAAAAAGCCTAATTTTTCCCTTATAAAAATATTTATATATTCTTATTAATTTGCCCTAAATAAATCCTTCCCATTCGAAATAAAATAATTAACTAAATTAATTCCCTAATAAGTCCTTATTTACTTATATTTCTTAAAATAAATAATTTTGGGGCATTTCATAGGCCTTACATCTTATTTTATCTAGCTTTATGTCCTATTTAGGGGGTATGCATGCTTATGGAATAGGTGTCTTTGTTGGTAAGATACTATGTAACTTGTATGCACTAGTACAACCAGGGTACCTTTGCATCCTTGGGTTGATGGTTGAAGGGTACTGAGTAGCTTGTATGTATCAGTATGACCAATGTACCTTTACTTCTCCAGGTTCTTGATCTCCCCCTCGAGGCAAATAAATAGAACTATTGTGCCAATTAAAAAGGGAAAACACTAATCATGAAAGTGAAAGACGAATGAGCTGGACCTAGATGGATTTTATTATAAGTACCGATCCATCAGTTATAACAGTGGCGCAGGAGCATTTTGCCCTGAAAGATATTTATGAGTATCGGTCCATCGAATATAATAGTGGCACAATAGCATTTTACTGTGGAAGATGTTTGTGAGTACCAGTCTACTAGATATAATAGTGGCCCAGGATCGTTTTACCTTGGAAGATATATATGTATGTATATATGTATTCCGGTCCACTGACTATAATTGTAGGGGTCCCAAACTCAATAAACCAAATCTTGAATGTGAATAAATCATGAAAAATACTAATCACTTATAGTAGAACACCATGGCTCTTAAATTATTAGTGATTATAATCTTGTTAGAGTTGTCACAAAAGGATATTATAATGAACTTGATTGTGGTAGCATTGTCCTCATCACCTTAAGAGAAAATATCTACAAAGAGAAGGTGATATAAGCCCAAATTGTTCTTTTCCATTAGGAAGGGATTCCAAGTTTTATCCCCTAGTCACATGGTGATAAAAGCTAACAAGAATTCCACACACATTATGAACATGTAAGGAGAAAGTAGATCCTTTTGCATGACACCTTCGCTAGGTTTGAATGGGTTCCCATTAGCAAGAACTTGCAAGGAGGAAGTAGTGATGCATAACATTATTAATTTGGTTAATTGTTGGGGGATATCAAACCATTTAAAGGTTTGTTGGAAAAAATCTGAGCTAAGTCTATCAAAAGCTTTCATTAGGTTGAGCTTAACTACCATGTAACTAACTTTACCTGATTTCTTGAGATTTACGATGAACTAAGTTCCCTAGTGATAAGAATGTAGCTAATATCTCTATTTTTAGTGAGGAAAGCACCTTAGAATAGTTTAATTACTTTCTTAAGAATAGGTCATATCATGAGACAATAACTATAACACCTCTGCTTTCACAAATAAAAAAATATTTAAAATAACTTTTGTGGAAACTAAAAAGCAAGGTGTTACATTGCATCTAACATGAAAAATATAATTCATATACCTAATCTGTGTTTGGTGTAAGGATACAAAGTAACTCATACTTAAAGATCAGGTGGAAAATAATTGATTCCAGGTCAATGCAAGTTACAAAAGAGAGAGGATATAATAAAAAAAAATAAAGGTTCATTAATAGACAATCACACAATTCTTTTTATTTAATCACATTGAGACAAGGAGACCACATATAAAATTTACCCTTCTTGTTCCCTTATACATGGTAAAAAGATAGTAAATCTCATTAATACTCTCACATCCAAGGTAAAACATTTAGAAACCAAAAACCTAGACTCGTAATCCTTAATTATGCATAAGCCATATAAGCTAGTAGAGCATACAATATATAGTGGATCTATGGCCACTCTAATTGTCAAAATAAAGTAACCTACTCGCTAACATATGGGATCAGAGTTGTACTTAAGTTATCATCCCAAAGGGACCAAAAAACGAGCATGAGAATGGTGAAAATACATTTCTATATTTATACTAATAATTAAAGTAAAAATGGTGAATAATTAAACATGTAATATCCTATAAATTGAGACTTATAAAGTGTGAAATTCATGTGTTTAATAAAGTTTAGATGATTTTTTATCCTAATCTATGAATATATTTTGGGTTTGATTTGATAAGGAATTGGAAAATTTAGAAAGTTTAAGAATAAATGAGTTTTTCATGTGTTTTAGTTTACTAGTTCTACGAATCATTTGACCAGTCTATTATTTATAGTGAAGGTTTTTGTTTGAGAGAACCGACTGTTTAGGAAAACAATTGACTAGTCTTTATAATAGTTAACTAGTTGATCAAACTAATCGACTAATTTGTCTCACTGAGTGATTTTTGAGCTTTATTTTTTTTTTGAAAAATTCTTCTAACATTTTGGGAATTTGGTAACCCAAATTCAATATGTTTATGAGTAATATTTAACTCCTTTTATCATTTATATTAGCTTTAATTTCATCTCAAATGGATTAGTATTTCTAATTTTTGGTAGAAACATAGGAGGATGACATCATCCCTTAGTCATTTTCTTCCTCTCTCCTTTGTAAACCTCTAGATGATTGATCCATTCAAGATTTCCATTACATGATGGAGAGATTGTTTTCCCATGCCAATCTTCCTATTTTATTTCTTTTTGTGGGACATTTGTTTTTTGAATAATCTTGACCTACATTTTCCAGAAAACTCCATTTGAGTCCTAAGAAGAAAGTTAGCATTGTTCTTCATAAAATAGCCTTGTATGACCTGATTTTGGATAAGAAAAATAGTTTTTCAATCTTTTGTACCTCTCCTTCTATTCTTAACTGATTATTTGTGTATAAATAACCCTAACCCTCTTTCCCCTTCACTTCTTTTCATCCACCTAAATACTCTAAGTTTTCCTAGAGTTATGCTCCACACTTCTTCATTTTATGCTTTAATTTTAATTCATTCACCTCTTCTAATCCATCATATAACTTCCTCTTATTTTATCTTTAAACAAAGAAGGATTAGATTTGGGAGAAAGTTGAGGTTTTCAGTTGTTTCTCATTGGAATCTCTTGGAGGTGGTAAATCCTAACTTTATTTCCCTAGTTCATATTTCTTTTATTCATGATATTTATAAGAAGGTTTCTAATTTTTTGATATCTTTTGTTAAGGTGTTTGAAATTTGGAATTTTCCAGCTAAAGGTGATGCTATATTGGTGTGGATTTTTAGCTAAGCTTTCAATTAAGTTATTATTGCCTTTGAAATGTGGTATGGATGAGCATGTGAGATAGGGTAGATTTTAAATTTTATTCTTTTCATGATTATATGGTAATGTTGGTATTTTAGTGACTCATTCTTGGATCTATAGGTGTTTTTGAAAAGTATAATTGCATGAGAATACATGTTTGATTCTCTGTAAATGTTATATGATGAGTATATGAGCATTATTAATCATAGTATCCTATAATGGTAATGTTATAGGTTTGATATGGTTGGATTTCAAAGCCTTACTCATGCTTAAAATGCTTGAAACGTGCTTTCTATGAGAAAATTAATTGAGTGGTTAATCTAAACTAATCGATTGGCTCTTAGAACACTTGGTTGGTTAGCTTAACCCTTCAACTAGTTTGTCTATGGTAACTTTATCTTGTTCTCTTTTGATCCCATTAACTAATTGTACCTGACCGATAGATTGGCTATTATAGCCCAACCGATCAATTGGTTCTCTACTGATAACTTTGGGTGGTTCTTTGTTAAACCCATCGATTGGTTTGTCAAAATTGATCAACTGGTCTTACAACATTTAACTGATTTGACCAATTGATTGACTAATTTTGATTGAGAACTCTAGGGTTTGGTTGAGTCAAATCGATCGATTAGTTTGCCCAAATCGATCAACCGATTTGGCTACAAAGTATTTCTTTGCTTCTTTTAATCTCCATATGAATTGAGTTTTGCTATTATGATATAAGATAATTTTTTAACGATGAAAATTATTGATAAATGCTTTTAGTATATTTTAATAGGTAAATAGGAGTAAGTATACTATGATTCTACTATTGAATGATATAATCCATATTCTTGGCATAAGTGGATCACTTTAATGGATATATTAAACTTGGTTAAGTATTATTGGGATTCCCCTTGTGTGTTTTGGATGATAGTGATGCTTAAGTTGGAATCATTATGCGGGTGGGTTTCTTGGTTGTTGTGTGGACATTATGTAAAGTATTAAACGCTTAAAGAGAAAGAAGATTGAGCTGTATATAGGTCTAAATTATTCAATCACCAATTAGCTACTGGCGGTTAGTTTGCCTTCAGACGTTTATGGTGCCTTTGGGCAAGATCTTAGTAGATTTCGGTACCTTACCTACTCTAGACACTACTGATGTAACACCTATAAAATTTACTACTAAAAAATTTCTTTTAAGTAGAAGAAATATTCAACCATAAGAGGAGTGTTACCACCGTAATTGGTATAATTCTGGCCATAAATCATCCTCATGCCAATTACAAGGCAAAGGTAAAACAAAGTACAAACCATGATCAATATAGAACAAGGACATTCCATAACATAGTTAGGTTTTCATTTTTCAAAAGTAGACATAAAGTGCATAAATAAATGTTTAGATGAAAACAACAAGGAGAAAACTACATTAAAACAACAACTAGATAACACAACTCTTCGATCCCAGCCCTAGTCATATAATGATATCACTCCGCCTCGATTAGAGCATCATATGTAGTAAAGTCATCTAGTGCATCATCATTTACCTGTATAGACTCAGAAGGGGTCTTTACTCTTGGGAATGAGTAGTACTCATAATAAGGATGATCGGTATGCTATGTACTAAGTAAAGTGGTCACATAAATTTATAACATGACAATAAATCATGAAAAGTGCATAAGTTAATCTTACCAACTTATTTATTACTATAAGAACATATAATAACAATGTATTGACAACTATTTCATCATTTTTATTCACATTGGGTTTAATTGGTGGAGCGGTGATAAAGTATAACATCCAAGGTAGGATGCTTCTAGCCACTTCTCATTAGTGGATCAATAATCAGAGTATAACCCTAGAGCATAACACTCTTGGCTACTATTCTCACCGGTGGACCGGTAATCAAGGTACAACAGATCCTAACCAACGTGATATTCCACTATAAGTAATTAGTATATTTAAAAAAGTTATCATAATCAAATGGTTTAATTTACTTGAGTTTGGGACCCCACTATTCTCACCGATAGAATGGTGATAGGGTACAACTCTACAAAAAGACACTCCCGACCACTATTCTCGTTGTGGATCAATAGGTACAATTAAGCTAAACTCAAGTGATCATCTAATTTAAGTTATTAGAGTATTATTTGTGTTTTAATTATGTCAAGGTCATCACACAATCAAGAACCCACATTCATGCAAGGCATTATCCCAACTACTACCTCGAAGCAACCCTATATCCCCTAAGAAACCCTAATCTCACAACCTTGGCATATCCTCTCCTCCAATTCCTGTTCCAGTCCCGAATTTACCAAAAAAATCTCAACATGTTATAAGAAACCCCATGTTAAAGATTCATGGACTATTACCCATATTTTACACATGTGGTAATAACTAGCCTCTAGGGTCTACTCCTCCAAAACCCTAATGTCTCCTATTTAGCACAATCCCTTCTGTAGTTCTTGTCTAGTCCTCAAATTCTATACCTATGCATAGAATGATATTATTAACCATTAACTTCAACTTTGGGGTTCAACTCCCACATTTTACATATGTGATAATGACCTAACTATTCAGGCCCTCTTCAAAAACCCTAATTTCTTATTTTGTCCATAGCTACTTTCTTCTACCCTGCATGGTTACCAAATTTCATATACATTCCCAAAATGCTATGGTTAACATCATGTTCCAAGGTTATATTCCAACTCTCCCATCTTGTACATGTGATAATAGCCTAGCTTTAGGGTTACTCCTTAGCCTTCCTAAAACACTAATTCCACCTTTTGGTCATAACTCCTTCCCTAGTGCTCGAATGACTTCACAAATTTGCATAACTACCTAAGATACCATTATTAACCTCAAATCAACTACCTAGTACCAATCCCCCACTTTACTCACATATGATCATAACTTTCCCCTAGCTTTCACTTATCACATTTATGGTCTTTCTTCCGATTATGTATTTACCATAAACCCCTTTATTTTTACCCTAATTATTTCATGTAAATCCCCAATCTATTTTATGCCAATTAACACCCTAAAGTATCCAACAAGACACTTTTTATAGTATTGAGCAAAATGCCCCTAGGTCACTTAAACCCTACTTCTACCATCGCTAAGTCACAGGACATCCAACATGAAGGACTCTTTAGCTTTCCACACATGCAATATCATAAAAACATGGAAATGAATATACATAAACACTTAAAATCAACACAATCATGACTACACAACTTTCTTAGCTTATGAAATTATCAAGTCAAAACTGCATATACAACATCAGAGGTATTTATCATTTCATGCATGTGATCACATATCAACACATCAGGGATATATATTATAATAAATCAAAACCCTCTCTATGATTGTATCCTTACCAAAGAAAATCTAGTATTTATGTATGCACAACCTATGCCTCCTCTTCCACTATCACTAGAATATACCTAGAAATAAGAATATACACAATTTAGACTTTTCATTATTTTTTTGAAGCAATACTTTAATCTAAATAAAGCTAAAAGAGGACAAAGGAAACATATTCAACTAAAATGGGAAGAAGTGCAAGGTGGTGCATGGCGGCAATCATGGTGGAGGTGACAATGATAGTTTTGGAGAATGGTAAGGGTTGGTAATTTAGGGTTGAGGTGGTGGTGGTACTGGGATAGGATAGAGTGGGTGATGATGGAGCTAACTGTTGGCAATGGTGTAGGGAGAGGATTGGCCGAGAGGGAGAAAGAAGAAGGGGGAGAAATGAGGGGCTTGTTGTGGTGGTGGAGCTGGTTTAGGTGCCTGTGTAGGGTGGCTCTATTGTGGTGGTGGAAGGAGGGAGAAGAAAAGGTTGGTAGTGGCGGTGGTGGTAGTGCAGCCAGCTATAACTACAGGTGTAGGAGAAGGGAAGGGGAGGAGGAAAGGGGAAAAGGTGGCAAGACAGGTGTAGATAGAGAAGGGAGGTGGTAGGATGGTTGGCTGCGTGACATGGGCGGCGACAATGCTAGAGCTGGTAGGGATGGAGGAGGGAGAAAAATAGGGGTCTACATGTAGGCTTGCATATGGAAGATAAGAGAAAGGAGAGGCTAGGGGGTATTTATAGGTAGGGGAGGTTGAGGGAGAGGGGAAGATGATAAGGGAAGGGCTAGAAGCTTAGCGTGTATAGTTGTAGAGGGTAGTTGAAGGTAGGTATAGGGTAGGGTGCAGGGAACAAGGATAGGAACAGGGGTAGGGGCACAACCAATATGCATGACACTGCTTGGTCAAGAGGGGTACGGTGAGGGAGATTGGTGGTGTGCAGGGGAGGGGACGATTGGTGCAGAAATGGAAAGGGGAGGGCGATGCAAGGAAGAAGATGGGTGGGGATGGAAGAAAGAGTAGAAGAAAGAAAAAAGAAGAAAAGAAAAGAGAAAGGAGAAAGAAAAGAAAAAGAAGAGGGACTGGCCTAGGCTTGCCCAAGGGAGGGAAGAAAGAAAAAGAGAGAGAGAGAGGGGTTGGGCTAGGATGGTGTAACCTAGATGAAAGGAGAAGAAAAATAAAGAAGAGAAAAAGGAAAGGAAGAAAAAGAAAAAGAAGGAAAAGAAAGATAGGAAAAAAAGAAAAAAGAGAAAAATAAAATTTAAGGTGTGGGGTTTAGGTTAGCTTTTTAGAGTTGAAATTTTCTCTTTTTTTATTAGTAATAACAAAAAATTATGCCTATAACTAATTTATGATAATTAAATAAAAAATTAGAAATTAGGTTAAATTCAAATGTTAATAAATCAAATTTAGAATTTAGAATTTTCTAGGTATTACATCACTACCTCCTTACAAGAAAACGTCATCTCCAAAGTCACAAGTCAAGTCTTAGGAATGATAGAAAAGGGGATGAAGAAAAGGTGATACCAATGGTTAGATCTAACGATGAGGACATCATAATACAAGATAATACCCCCTTAAAAGAAAATGACCATAGAATCTAACACACTTAAAATGAAGAGTTTGGGGTAGGCCTCATATATGTCCTTCTCTATCTCCTAAGTGGCTTCTTTTGCTCTATGATGACTCCAAAGGATTTTCATGAGCGGAATTGATATCTTATGGGTTTAGCATACCTTGGTGTTGAGAATTCACAAAGGCATCTCCTCATAGGTTAGAGATTCATCAAGCTCGATCTCATTAGGTAGAATCATATGGGAGGGATCTGCAGCGTACTTCCATAATTGTGAGATGTGGAAGATGTTATGGACTCGTGCTAGCTCTGGCAGGGGCACCAAAAAATAAGTGACCTCTCTAAATCTATTGAGAATCTCGTAGTGGCTAGTATACCTCAGGCTCAACTTGTCCTTGCTACCAACCTTTACACTCCCTTGGTGGGTAAAACCTTTAATAGAACTCTATCCCCTGGCTGAAAACCGTCCCTACGATATCTTTTATCCACAGAAATCTTCTAATGACTCTAAGATACTCTCATCTTTTCTTGGATCAACCTGACCTATTGGGTCATTTCCTCAATCATCTCAAGCCCAAGCACAATAGTCTCATTGATGTCACTCCAAAACAAGGGTGTTTGGCACTTGTGTCTAATACTTCAAAGTATGTCATCCCTATGCTAGCATGATAGCTATTGTTGTACAAAAACTTTACTAAAGGTAGATGATCCTCCCAACAACCTTAAAAATCCATACCGCAATCCTGTAATATATCCTTGAGCATCTGGATCATCTTCTTGTTTTGTCCACCTATAGTTAGGTGAAAGGAGGTGCTCATTTTCATCTTTGTGCCTAAAACCTCTTGCAACTTCCCCTAAAAGTGTTAAAGAAACCTCGACTCCTTGTTGGAGATGATGTCTATTGGTGTACCATGCATGCTAACCAAAAACCTCATGTAAGCATTGGCTAATTAATCCATGCTCCAAATAAATTTCATTGGCATGAAAATGGCTGATTTAGTTAGTCTATCCATGATGACCTAGATTGTGCCACATCCACTACGAGTCCTCGGTCATCCAATCACAAAATCCCTGGATATGATGTCCCATTTTGATCATGGCACTTCCAAAGACTAGAATAACATTGTAGGTCCGCAGTGATCAAACTTAACCTTCTAACAAGTTGGATGTCTTACCACAAACTCTACTAACTCTCACTTTATGCGAGGCCACCGGTAGATCCACTAAAGGTCTTTGTATAACTTATCCCATGCTAGGTGAATGGAGTGGGGGATATATTATCCTTCTTCCAATATTTGGTGCTTTAGATTAGTGTAACTCTACAATACACACCAATGCCCTTTGTAGCAAATGCTACCATCTTCATGTATCCAAAATCATTTAGCCTAACCATCCTATATCTTTTGTCGGATCTTCTCAAGCTCAAAGTCTCCAAGCTACCTAGATCGAATCTCATCAAACATTATCAATGCAATCGATGAGGCATTCATGCGAATCTCTAGGCTACCCTATTGGATAAACTCTACCCCATCTCACTGAATTCCTCTATAAGTCGATTAGCCACCATATAAGAATTCATAGAGTGTGATGTCGTCATACACAAAGCATCTTCAATAACGTTGGCCTTGCCCTCATGGTAGGTTAACTCGATTTCCTAGTCCTATACCAACTCTAGCCATTTCCTCTGCATCATATTAGACTCCTTTTGAGTGAATATATATTTGAGACTCTTGTGGTCGGTGAAAAATTTGCATCGTGTTCCATACATGTTGTGCCTCTAGAATTTTAGTGCAAAGACAACCACAACCAATTTCAAGTCATATGTTGGGTAGTTTTTCTCATGTCGCTTTAGTTGGTGGGAACCATAGGCTAGAACCTTTCCATACTACATCAAAACACACCTAACCCATGCTTAGATGCATCATTAGAGACCTAAAAACCATTTGATCCTATTAGCAAAGTCAAAATTGGTGTGGTAGTTAGGCTCTTCTTTAATTCTTGGAATGCACCCTCATAGGTATTAGCCCATTGAAACTTAGTGGTTTTCTTCAACACGTTTGTCAAGGGGCATGCAATCCTTGAGAAAATTGAACAAAGTACTAGTAGTACCCATCAAGACCTAGAAAGCTACAAACCTCAAATATGTAACATATGTTCATGGGCACCTTCCGCTCTATAACTACCATAATTATTACTGGATCCACAACAACTCTTCCTACTGATACTACATGTTCCAAAAGGTAACCTCCTAAAGTCAAACTCCGAACTTAGAGAGTTTAGTATACAAAAGATGCTCCCTAAGGAGGGACAAGATGGTGGGTAGGTTCTACTTGTGCTCCTTCTGACCCTAAGAGTACACCAAGGTGTCATTGATGGACATAACTACAAACTTGTTGAGGAATGGCCTAAAGATCCTTGTTATCACATCCATAAGGACAACAAGTGTATTGGTAAGCCCAAAAGGCATCATTGTATATCTGTAAATCCCATACTGTGTCCTAAAGGCCATCTTCATGATGTATATATTTGCAATGCGCAACTGATGGTATCCTTATCCTAAGTCAATCTTTGAGAAGATAGTAGTGCCTCAAAGTTGCTTAAAAAGGTCGTCAATCCTTGGAAATAGATACTAATTCTTTAGTGTCAATTGATTTAAGCTCTAATAGTCAATACAAGAATGGAGGCTCCCGTCCTTTTTTTTAATGAATAGGACTGGTGCTCCCTATAGAGACACACTTGGGTATACGTACCCATGAGCTAATAAATCCTCCAGCTAAGCCTTCAACTCCCTTAATTCTACTAGCAACATTTGGTAAGGAGCCCTCGATATAAGTTTGACCCCTAATACTAGGTCGATGGTGAAGTCAATCTTCCACATTGGCGACATACCTAGTATCTCCTCCGAAAACACATTTTAAAAGTCCTAGGCCATAGGAATTTCCTTTAAGGCCACCAAATCCTTGTTTAATTCGTGAACACTTTATAGGTACATAAGATACCCCTTTCACATCAATATGTGCAACGTGTGAGTAGATACGACTATAGTTGTGGGATTGGGTTTGCATCTCATATAGGAAACCTTAATACCATGTAGTCCATGCAACACCATGTGTTCCTTCATATAATCTATCACTATTCGATACCTCCCTAACATATCCTTCCCAAGTATGACATCAAAAATCTTGTAAGTCCATCTTGACCAATTCCACTAAGAAGTATTTCCTTTATATCACTAAGGCTACTTTCGAGTAAAGCCTAAGGTAATCCACTATATCCCCCGAGGGCAACTTCATAGATATGGATACACTAGTAGATGGTGATAGAGCAACTTTAGTAATAAAAGTAGTAAATACGAATGATAAAGAAGTACCTAAATCGAACAATACATGCACTGGTAGGGAAAGGATGGTAAACATACCTATGAATACATCCAACTATTGATCAACCTCTGCCTGGCTAATGATATTTAGGAACCTACTTGATTGACCTCCCTGATAACCTCCTAGTTATCATTTGGTACCTTAGGCATTCCTCCCCTTTGATGAAAAGGGAAAGACCCTTGTGGTCTCTACTTAGTCTCTATAGTTTGTGTTCTAGTTAGGCAGGCACCCTTTGTTGAAATAGATGAGGTGGTTGCTAGTAGGCTTACTATCGGTAAGCCTACTACTAAGAAACTAAATGTCCCCTCTACTGAAACTAACCTGCTTGAGACTGGTAAAAGCTCCTCTAATACTATCACTCAAATGGTCGGTGACTTGGCTTACCATAGAGTCATAAATGGATAGGTCTGCCCCTACAATCACATCCTGGATGCTTCTTGCCACATCGTCGGTAGGCAATATCCCTTGGTGCCTCTTGGTTCTCAACATGACCCCTCTCCTAGAATCCTAAAAGTTTGCTCCCTCTAGGCCAGA
Source organism: Tamarix austromongolica (assembly GCA_039764185.1). Classification (NCBI taxonomy): domain Eukaryota; kingdom Viridiplantae; phylum Streptophyta; class Magnoliopsida; order Caryophyllales; family Tamaricaceae; genus Tamarix; species Tamarix austromongolica. The sequence goes on along the minus strand of CM077808.1, from coordinate 18,992,406 downwards.
TCCTACCTCCATAACCCTACCTCTTTGGCTTCCTCTTTCCCATGATGGATGCTTGATCCTGAACCATAGTGGCCATAATGCATGCTTGCTCATACAGGGTGGCTAGATTAAGAAAAGCCACCACACCCATCATCTAACGGATGCTGAAATGGAGCCCTTACTCAAACTAATATACCCCTATTAGCTTACTGGCCACTATGTCAGGTGTAAACTCAATAGCTTTGTGAATCGGGCATAATACTGCCTCACCATCATGCTTCCCTAGGTTAACTACATGAATTTATTCAATTTTTTCCTTTTGAGGCTCTTTAAGTAGAAATTAGTGTGGATCACCATCTTGAAATCCTCCTAGGATATCGGTGGCCCATCTTAGGTACAACATCCTACCCACCATCCATCTATGGTCCAACAGAGAAAGAATGCCATGATGTTTGACTTCTGAGCAGGTGGATAGTTTACCGCCTTGAAGTTGTTATCTGTGTCTTGGATCCACCCTTCTAAAATAATAGGGTCCTCCTTATCAACATAGAGCGGAGGGTGGTGTCTAGTGACCCTTCAGAGCCAATCCTCCCTAATGCCATCTCGAGGATGATGCAAAGGTGGGGGTGGAGGCTAAGGCTAAGGCTGGCATTACACAAACTTCATGAAGGCCTCGTCTAAGTGTCTTACTCGTCCATTCATATTTGTGTTCAACTAGCTGCAAAACAAAAGTCATGTTAGGTTAAACATTTCTAGTTTAATAACACCTATCACACATGTCACATTTAGAGGCTACCTATACTACTCATTTTTTATTCATCACAAGTTAATTTAAGTTTTTATAGAATTGAGATTTTCAAAATATAAAAAAGTAGGTAGAATCTCTTATGGGATTTTGTTTGAAACCAATTTTCTAAACACAAAGCACGTTAGTTAAAAGTAACTTGTAATACCCTCAAAATTTACTATTGATTTTTTAAGTAGAAGAACTATTCAACCATAAGAGGGATGTTACCTCCGTAATTGATATAATTCTAGCCACAAACCATCCTTATACAAATTATAAGGAAAAGGTAAAATAAATTATAAACCATGATAAATATAGAATAAGGACATTCCATAACATAAATACGAGTTAGGTGTTCATTTTTAAAAGTAGAAATGAAATATATAAATAAATGTTTAGATGAAAACAATAAGGAGAAATATTGGCTTAAAATAATAACTAGATAAGATAAATCTTCCGTACCTAGTCCCTATCATAGAATGGTATCACTCTGTCCCAATCAAAGCATCCTATGTAGTGAAGTCATCTAGTGAGTCCTTATTTATCTGTATATACTCAAAAGGGGTATCTACTTGGGAGAATAAGTAACAACCATAATATGGATGACCAATACACTAAATATTGAGTAAAGTAACAATATAGTCCAGAAGGTCACATGAACTCATAACACCATGATAAATGATAACATGCGCATAAGTTGATATTACCAACTTATTTATTATTCTCCAAACATACAGTAATAGTGCAATGATAACTATTTTATGGTTTTATTCATGTTTGTTTCAAGGACCCCAATATTCTCAACATAATTTAAGTACAAATTATAGGGTAGGATGCTCCTATTCACTATTCTCACTGATGGATTGGTAATTACAGTATAACCCCAAGATAGAATGCTCCTAGCCATTATTCTCATCATTGGAAAAGTAATCAAGGTACATCTGGTCCTAACCCACACAATATTCCACTATAAGTAATTAGTCTCTTTCCAAAAGTTATTATCATCCAATGGTTTAATTTAATTGAGTTAGGGACCCCACTATTCCCACTGATGGAACATTAATAGGGTATAACTCCAAGGTAAGACGCTTCTGGCCACTATTCTTGTTAGTAGATTGGTAGGTACAACTGGGACTAACTCAAGTGATATTCCACTTTAAGTAATTGGTGCATTATTTGTGTTTTATTTTTATCAAGTTCATCACAAATTCAAGTACTTGTACTCATGTAAGGCACTATCACAACTACTACCCCAAAACAACGCTATTTCCATTTAGAAACCCTAATATGACAACCCTAGCATATCCCCTCCTCCTTTCCCCTTTTTAGTCCCTAATATACCAAAAAAATCTCAACATGATTTTAGAAACCCCATATTAAAGGTTCATGGCCTATTACCCACATTTTGTACATGTGATATTAACTAGCCTCTAGGGTTACTTCTCCAAAACCCTAATGTCTACTTTTTAGCATAGTCCCTTCTCTAGTGCTTGTCTAGTCCTCAAATTTTATACCCATGTACATAATGCTATTATTAACCATTAATTAAAACATTAGGCTCTAGATCCCACATTTTACTCATGTGATAATAACCTACCTATTCGAGCCCCTTTAAAAACCCTATTTTTTTATTTATTTTGGCCATAACTACTTTCTTCTACCCTATATGGCTATGGCTACCAAATTTGGTATAAATTTCCTAAATTCTATGGTTTATATCAATTTCCAAGGTTTTATTCCAACTCTCCCATCTTGTACATGTGATAATAGCCTACCCCTGGGGTTATTCCTTGGCCTCCCCAAAAACCTAATTTCACCTTTTAGTCATAACTCCTTCCCTAGTGCTCGAATAACTTAAAAAATTTGCATGACCATATAAGATGCCATAATTAACCTCATATCCACTCCCTATTATCAATCCCCCACTTTAATTACATATGATTATAACTTTCTCCTATGTTTTACTCATCACATTTATTGTCTTTCTTCCCCATATTGTATTTACCTTAAGCCCCTTTATTTTTGGCCTAGTTATTTCATGTAGTTTCTCCAACCTATTTTGTGCCAATTAACACCCTAAATTACCCAACATGCCACTTTTCATAGTATTGATGAAAATGCCCCTAGGTCACCAAAACCCTACTTCTACCATCCTTAAGTTGCAGGATATCCAACATAAATGACTCTTCAACTTTCCACACATGAAATATAATAAAAACATGGACACGAATATACATAAACACCTAAAATCAACATTGTCATGACTACATAAATTTCTTACCTTTTGTTATTATCAAGCTAAAACTGCATATGCAACACCAAAATCATTTATCTCATGCATGCCATCAATTATCAACACAATAAGGAAATATATTATAATAGAACTAAACTATTTTTATGACTATATCTTTACTGAAGTGAATATGCTCTCTACGTATGCACAACCTACACCTCCTCTTCAGCTATCACCGAAATATTACTGAGAAATAGGGATATAAGCTGTTTAGACTTTCATTAATTTTTTTAAAGGAATACTTTAACTTAGAGAAATTTAAAAGAGGGGGACGGAAATGGAGGTGACCAAAGTGGGAAGAAAATTATGCAAGGTGGTGTACATTGGTGGTAATGGCAGAGACATCAGTGGTTGTTTTGGAGAAGTGGGTGAGAGTTGGTAGTTTATCGTTGAGGTGGTGGTGGTACTAGGACTGGTTGGAGCTAGTGGTGGTTAGTGTTTGTCTACCTGGTGGTCGGTAATGGTGTAGGAAGAGGATTGACCAAGAGAGAGAAAGGAGAAGGGGGTAGAAAGGAGGGCGGCTTTGATGTGGTTGTGGCAAGGAGGGAGGAGAAAAGGTTCGTAGCGGCGATAGTGGTGGCAGTGCAACCAACTACGGTTGTGAGTGCAGGAGAAGGTAAGGGGAGAAGGAAAAGGGAAAAGGTGTCCCGATAGGCATGGATAAGGTGTAAATAGAGAGGGGAGGTGTAAAGATGGTTGGCTAAGTGATGACTAGCGCCTACAGTACTGGAGCTAGCAGCGATGAAGGAGGGAATAAAAATAGAGGTCGATCGATAGGCTTATAGGTGGAAGTGAAGAGAAAGGAAAGGCTTGGGGTATTTATAGGCATATGAGGTTGAGGGAGAGGGGAAGAAGACAAGGGAAGCTTTAGCAGCTCAGTGTACATGGCTGTAGGGGTGGTTGCAGTTGGGTATAAGATAGGGTGTAGGGGTAGGCGGCACAACTAGCATGCATGGCACTAAATGTTTGAGAAGGAAAAGGTGAGGGAGATGGGTAGCGTGTAGGGGAAGGGATAGTTGGTGTAGAAATGGAAAAAGGATGGCAACACGAGGAAGAATATGGGTGATGATGGAAGAAAAAGGAAAAGAAAGGAAAGAAAAGAGAAAAGGAAAAACAAAAGAAAAAGAAGAGGGGTAGGTTTGGGCTAGCTTAGAGGAGAAGAAGAAAAAAAAGAGGGGTTGGGCTGGGATATCGTAATCTAGAAGAAAGGGAAAGGAAAAAAAAGAAGAGAAAAAGGAAAGTAATAAAAATAAAAAGAAGGAAAAGAAAGGTGGAAAAAAAAGAAAAAAATGAGGAGAAAATTTTGGGTGTGGGATTCAGATTAGATTTTTAGAGTTGAAATTTTCCTTTTCTTTATTAGCAATAATAATTTTTTTTACCTATAGTTAATTTAAGATAATTAAATGAAAAAAAATTAGAAATAAGGTTAAATCAAAATTTTTATAACTCAAATTTAGAATTTTATAATTTTGGGGTATTACAACTGATGTAATAGGGGGTATTAATACTAAAGGATCTAGTTACCTAGGTAGTTTATTTAGCTTTGGTTAGGACTTATGTCCATTGATGGATACTTTTCTTTTATCAAACTTTATGTCCTCTAGTATTTGGTGTGACTTCCATGATATTTTGGGACCATAAAGAGATAATCCAACTCATTTCTCAAAATGGAATAATGGCTTATAAATAAATAACCTTATGGATTATACAAGCATGGAACATGGACCTAATGGGTATTTTTTGCAATAGGATTGTAAGATCCCTAATGAGTTACTTGAGTACATTTCCTACTTGATTATAGTTTATTATCCTTGGTTTGTAAATCGTGGTGACAAGTATGATGACTAATGATTTTACTAAGTTTAGTAGGGGATGAAATATTAATGCATTCTATGTTTATAATAGTGAGTGTGAATTCAACTATATCATGTAATCATGATCATGATAGGTGTTATAGCATGATCTCCATACTTGTCATGGCCTTGTTTGCTTGTGACTCTAATTAAAGACGTAATTTGTCTTACTCAACACATAGCATACTAATGTACCCATTTTTTTTTGTCATATACTCAATGCCACAAGCAAAATACTATGTGTCGGTTTTTGATAATATCTAATAGTCAGCTAGCTCTGTGTTGGTTTTGGTTAAAATTTGTAGATCCTTTAGGGACCAATGTTTATACCTTTCCCTACCATTGTCTTAATCTTGATTTATTTCAATACTATCAGTTTACACCCTAGTTTGTGCTTCAAATGTTTTGGGACCCAACATGGTTTTTTTTTTGTAAATATTTACGTTTGATATCTCTATATTATGAATTTTATGCACTCTACTTCTTTTTTTTTTTGGTCTTGTCGGTTTTTATCCTTATATCTAACATAGAACTAATGATGGACTTCTATCTTATATTATATGTGGTATTAACTCCCCTTTCTTTTTTTTAATGTGTGTTTAGTATTTTCCACTTTCGTAGTATTTTAACAATAAAATTTTTTGGTAGTGAAAAATGGGATTGTTACAAAACATGTATGAGCAATATGCAAATTAAAACTAACATTGAGATAAATGAACTAGATAAATAAAGGGATAAGGTTCTGTTCAATCTCCTTAATCCCAGTGTAATCAAACCCTTAACCCAAAACCACAATTCACATTTCATAGTCAATTATGCTAATAGAGGTATGAAGGGGAAATACTTTATCTATAATACCCCATCTTTTTGTAAGGTGTTGAATGAGAAATGATGCCAATTTTTTACGTTTGATTTTGATTTGAATCTATGATTGGGTTTGAGGTAAATTTGGATTAAAAATAAGGTTGGAAAACTAAATTATATAAGTTTTTTAGGCAAACCAATAGACTGGTTCATCATTTTAGCAAAATGGTTTTTACTCGACCAAACCAATCAACTATTTGGGAACCAATGGATTGGTTTATAGAATAGTAGACTGGTAGGCCAAATCAATCAATTGGTTTGTTGAGTTGGGTATATTTTTGAAACTCAATTTTTTGGAAAATTTTATTATATTGAAATGGAACCTTGTTAATTTATTCTAAATTGTTCCTAAAAGATTCTTAACATTTTCATGATGCATTTGACTCGAAAATACAACCCTAGATTGATTCGAGGAGTTGATTGGGATAATTGAGGGGGAGAGGGATGACCTCATATTTTTCTTCTTTCACCTATATCCTTTGCACATTTTTGGGATCATTACTTCAACCTTAGGCTCAATTCTACTTTGCTAGAAGATTCGTTCCACACCGACTGCATTTTTATACCAATTGACATGCACTCCTCTCGAATCACCATTTGAGCTCTGGAGGATAGGTCAACATATGATGAATGAAATTTATCCATTTAACTTGAATTTAAATTGAAATAATTAGGATTTTTAATATTTTCCTGACCACACTTATGAATTATATCAAATTATTGGTTATAAATAGCCATAATCACCCATTTTATTAACCTTTTTTTTCATCCACTGAAATACTTTAATCTCTATAATTATCCTTCTCCCTCTTCACTTTGAACCTTGCATTTAGATTTCTTTTATTCTTTTAATCCTTTCTCTAGCTCCCTCTCATTTTAATTGTTAAGTAAGAAATAGTTAGATTTAAGAAAAAGTTTGAGTGGTTTAGCTAAATTACCATCTATTTTTCCTTTGGGTGTGTTATTTTCATTCTTTCCTTTCTATTTTAAGTTCATATTCATAAAATTTGTTCACAAATTTTTGAGTTAAACTTTTTTTTTTTAAGGTTTTGAAAGTTGAGGATTTCACAAGTTGAGTGTTCTTGTTTAAGGAAATTTTTTCCTGCATCAAGCAAGTCATTCTTACTTCTAAAATGGATTAAGATAAATCTTTTATTTATGGAAATCTTTAAGTTTGATAATACATGTTGGCATGGTTATATGGCTTTACAGAATCGTATTGAATTGTTAGATTATGCATTTTGAGTGAAAACCACGAATCCTGATGAAAGATTAGGTTGTGATGATTAATGGTGGAATGTACAACTAAAGTAAGCTAAAAATGTGTTATGTGATGTTAGAATGTGTTCCAATGTGGTATGATAAAGTGTTATAAGCATGATTTGCGTGAAAATGACTCTTTGGTGCTATTAGCGGGCTAATTGATCAACTTGCTAGGTCAAATCAATCGATTGGTTCCTAGAATAGTCGACTGGTTGATTCAACCCATTGATTGGTAGGCCTAAAAATACCTTACCCTTGCTCTCTACTTCAACCCATTAATTGGTTGGGCAGAACAGATTGATTGGTCTGTGAACAATTGACTAGTTTGCCTAAACCAATTGACTAGTTTGAGGTAATTTTGGTCTAGGTGAGCCTAACTGATTGATTAGCTAGCCCAAAATGATTGACTAATTAGATTGGTTTATATGATTTTATTCTTCTTGGTTTGGATATATTTTGAGACTATACATGATATTATTATATGATTATTTGAGGGATAAAATACATATATTACCATGGATCAAGGACCTAATAATTGGATTAAATGGACCATGATTTATGACGTACTTAATGGGTGTTGTAAAGGCTTAATGGGTGTACCATATATGAAATGTGATGGCTTAAGAAATATGGTAATGAGGTGCAGAATGTGTCTTAGATTGAATAATATAATGGGGATGATTAATATTGAACAAGCACAAGTGGGAGTCTAAAAAATGGTTGGGGGATGGAAAGGATTGATATGGAATATTTATGCGAATGTCTTGCATACTCTTAGTAAGGGCCTTGTGTAATCACGTAAACTCATGAATAATATACTAATCACGTAAAGTAAAAGACAATTGAGCTATGTATGGGTCTGGGTTACCTAATCCTCAATTACCTACTGAGGGTTAGTGCGCCTTCATGTGTTTATTAGAGCCATCAAGATTTTCCTTCGAGCGAGATCCTAATAGATCCCCATACCTTACCTACTTTAGGCACTGATGATTCGCAAGGGGGTATCTATACTAAAGGATCTAGTTATCTGGGTGGTTAGCTTTAGGTTGGAACTATGTACATTGTGGTTGGCTTCGACATGGACTTATGTCTATTATGGTTATTAGCTTAAGCTTGGACTTTATATTTCTTTGTTTTGATAGTCTTATATGGTATATGAGACCATGGGGGTGGTGTATAGTCCATCACTCGATGATGAATATCTAGATAATGATCGGAATGAATGGTTGGATGATGGTAATAATGATAAAAGATGGAATGAATACTTGGATTATGACTTGGATGAATAACTGGATAATAATTAGAATGATTGGATAGATGATGACCTATATAAGTATATGGATAAGAACATGGTATAACCTAAGTGATTGAGGAAGTTAGAAAATAAATCCTAGTATTTAGCTGGATAATTTTCTTAGTACATGTGTTTGATTACCTCTGATATTATACTATAAAATGAGCATGATACATTCTAAGTTGCCTCATTTATGCATGATTGTGAATACTAATGCATTATCTAATCACGATAGAGTAGATATACTTACTTGTTTGTCATTGGCATGAGGCATGTTAAGTATATTTTCCATGATGTGATAGAACCTTGTATGCTTGTGACTTTTGTTGAGGAGGTAATTGGACATACTCATTATGTAGCGGGCTAATGTGCCTATTTGTTCGGTCAGTTGCTCATGCCCACTAGTAGAGGGCTATGTGCAGGTTTTTAGAGATTTCTAGTAGTGAGCCTTCCTCATATAGGGTTTAGAGCTTGAGAGCGTGGACATCTAGAGGTTTTTATGCGATCCATGATGAACCATGGTTTTGGGGTCATGCCCTAACTTATTTTCTACTAATATAGCCCTGTGTTCTTAGATTATCATTCTCTTCATATTTAACTATATCAGGGACTGTCAAGGTTCTATGTTGTAAATAATCTTTTAAATATTTATGTAACTTGATCTTGCATACTCTACTTTAAATTAGTTGGTTTAGTTTTATCCTTGTATCTAATATGGGATGGGTAGTTGTCATCTATCTTTTATTAGGTACGATGATAATACCCCATTTTTCCTAAGAGTGTTTAGTATTTTTTGCTTCCACATTGTTTTAAAATGAATTTTTTTGGTAGTAAAAAATGGGAGTGTTAGACTCTTGAGCCACTACACCCTATAACCTATTGAGACTCATCTATATCTAGCATGAATGCAAAATAGATAATGTATTATGATTATCTCTAAGCCCCCTGTTTTAGGCTTTAGAGAGCAAGCTTCTCTTGAGCTTGTAGTTTAGATTCTATTTGTGCTAATAGAGATCACTCTAACTTGTCTCTTGAATCTCATTGGAGTTTCTTAATTTGATGAAAATAAGGTGACTAATGTTCTAATTATACCAATTAATATACATTCACAACATATACAACCATGAATGGAATTACAATTTGATTAGGTTAAGAATTCTCAAAGCATTTGGATTAAGAGATATCCCTTCACCTTAGCATATATTCAATTAGCCAAGTATGATTCTAATTAAAATCATACTAGAAAATGAAAGAACGTTAATCATTCAGTTAGAAGTTAAGAACAATGAACAACACAAGATAAAATATCCATTTATTCATAATTAAAAATACATCATTCAATATCCTTTCTCATATTATAATGACAGGATCTAGTGAATGGATTATAGATTGGTTGGGGATGGGGAATGGAGGGGAGTATAGATGAAATTAGGTTGGGTACAAATTAGCTACCATCTACTTGTCACTCAAACCTAATAACAAAAATCATATCCATGTCCATACCTTAGCCCGGTGGGTATTTCCTCCCTCCTCCATATTCATATTCATATTTGTTGATTCATATTTTTTAGCATATCCATCAAGTAAAACCATACCATGATATAATTAGATATTTATATTGTTAGAGTTTAATTATATTTGTACTTTTAATCGTAGAAAATATATTGATAGGTTATTTACATGAAGGGAAAAATAAATTTAATATTTGGTAAACAAATGAAAGTATGGGTATGAATTAGGAGGTGAGTACAAACTTAGAGATTTTTTACCTATATTTGTACCCAAATCTGATGGATATTTTTTTCTCATCATACATATTTGTATCCATATCCACTTATACATCCATAGGATAAAATCTATCAAGTTTTAGATAAAATTTGTTTGATTGTGATCCCTAGATGGGAGAGTCAAGAACCTTAGATCTCTCTTTGGTGCCTCCAAGTCAAATAGAAAGCTCACCCTTAATATATTTGAAAAGAAAAAATAAATATGGATGAAAATAATGTTGCAAAAAACAACACAAACACCTTCTATCATGCTCCTTTCAACCGTTTTGGTGGTTGTGGTCAAAATAGTTGTAGTGGGTGCCACAATGGGGTTGTGTTGATTCTTGGGCTATGAGGTTTTTGACCACTTCATCTGTGTTTAGTATATATACCGTAAATTTTTCATTAGGTATTCAAATGAGTTTATTTTGGATGTGATGAAAGGATATAAAAAAGATATACAACTTTTATGTTGAATATGTTTCTAAAATCAGTCTGAAACCTAATTGAAATTCCAATTTTTTCATTCTTGCTTAGTTTAAATATGCATTCTTGATTTCATTTTATTCCTAATGTTGTGTTTTAACTCCTAATATCTTCTTTATTGATTATCATTCCCCCATATTGCTCTCTTTGCGTGCTCCACTCCTTGGTTTCACTTGTTCTTCAATTATCTGTATTGATTAGACATAATGCAATATATAAGTACAAAAATACAAAACTTATGCATATAAAGGCAATAAATCTTCATCAAAGAGGGCATGACAACCCATGGGTTCATATCCAAAAATTAGACCTATCAACTCCCTTATTCTTGAAATGTTGTGTGTCCTCAAGAAACCAACACATATAAGAGCATACAAAAGAAGTGATAGGCATAAATGAGATTTCTTCATCAAGAAAGAATATTTTTGTAGTCGCATCGTGCTAAATCATATCAACTCATCAAGACCCAAAACTCATCAAAAAATAAAACATAGTTCTTGAATATTACATACTTAGGGAATAATTGTAAACATATTGTTGAATTCTCGAGTCAAACTCATAAAAAGAGAAACATACTAGGGTAGCATGTTGTGTTTATTGCAAGCACCCATGCACTAACTCATTCAGGACTCAAGTTTCAAAATAACAACCTCACTTTAGGCATTAGAATATTCCTCTTATGTGTTTATTTATGTGAATCAATTTCAAAGTTTTGCTTAAGTCCTCACACTAATGATCATGATCACCTCTATGTTTGTAATGCTTCTCAATTATCTGCCACTAGAAAGCCATAGAACGCATAAAAACAAAATGGTCTAGATGCATATGAAATACAACTTGGGTTAAGTTAAGGGATGTGGTGGTTTTAGGGTGACTACCACTTAATAGAAAAGAGAAAGAGATGTGTTAAATGGGTATTTATTTAATATATGAACACCTCCTAATAAAATACTCATTATCACCATCCAAGGTTTAAACTTTTGGAATAAAGAAAACAATATTTTGTGGGCTTAAAACAAAAGTCTTCACTTGAATTCTGAGTGATAATTCTTAGTTCCACTAGAGAAAAATAGCATCCAAAGCTTCCTCCATTCAAAGCATAAGCTTGAAACTTTATATGGTGTATCAACCCTTTATAAGCTACATTAGTAACTTATAGAATTGAGTTAGATGAAATCAAACAAGCTGGCTATCTAATAGATAGAAAAATAACTAGTTAAGTACCAATTTAAAGTAAATCAGTCCCTAAATCCTACTAAGTTGACTTTACTTAAAAATATGATGGTTTAAAGAGACTCTCGATGATTTAATATTTGACTTGGGGGTGTATTACAAGAAAACTAAGCTAAAAAGGCTAAAACATTATTATTATTAAAAATAACTTTTTTGAGTATAATCCTAAGTATAATTATGTAATATTTGCCTTACTTTTATGCTATGGTAGCTGTTGTTGCATCAAAAATTTTCCCGATTCTCATACCTCTATTTTTGTGCCTAAAACAACATAAATGTATGGATATTATTGATATTGATCTATTGCTACTATTGGTTGAAAAAAACAAATAAGCTAAATTTAAGCTACCCGAGTTTATCAAAAGGTTATGGCTTTAATGTGGAACTTGTATGGCTTAATGACTCACAATTTAATTCATTACTTTAATCTAAATTAGAATTATTTTTTGGTCTTATTTATTGGAAAAATTAATAAGTAAATTATGCCCATTTGTGGTGGATGCTCCTATATCAGATCTTCTTTAAGATTATAGTGGGGCCAAGGTAAAAATGGTACGATTGTATTTTGGAAGTGGTTCCATAAGTCTAGAAACTAATGGAGTATGGGTGATACCTCATCATAACACTCGTATACCCTATTTAACTTCTTCTTTTATCTTATATTTTTCCCAATACAACTTCTTTAACATGAGAACTCAAACCCCCAAGTTTTTTATTCATTTTTTTTCTTCCTTTTAATTTTTTTCTTTATCTTCACAGTCTTTTTTTTTAATACTTTGATCTTTTTTTCTTATGCCTACTCATTTTCCACACCTATCCTGTGCTTATCATGCACCACACTCCTAACCGTGTTTAATTTACTCATCACCTATGTACTTTTAGACAAAGGTAGGGCAACATAAAATAGGTTTACACACGTGGTTAAATAAATAAAGTAGGCCAACCCATAAAATGGTTAGCAAAAGATATAATATTAAGGTCAGACTATTTGGCTAATGTAGACCATAAGAAATATGATTTGTGTATATCATCTTAAAGCAAGTGTGAATTTTAAGAGAGCAAATGAAATTTCTAGTTTCACAAGCCATGGTGAGACATCACACTCAAGAAAGACAATGATACTATATTTGATGACACAACCTATTAAGGTCAAGGTATCATAGGGTTCAAATAAAAATGTTAGTTCTAATATTCAAATCATAGAATGAATCAAAACAAGTCAACCACAAATGAACCATACGAATAACTCAATTAATGCATGATCTTCAACTTCAACAACACAAATACACTCAGTTCAAAATACTGTAAGCAAAAAAATATTTAAGATAAAAAAAACCATTTCAAGAAAACTCTAAAGGGCCTCAACAAGTTAAGTCAACTCAATGAAATTTCATGCCCAACCACATTCTATTATTATCAATGAAATATTATTTCCTAATTTTATTCCTCTTTTTCATTTTTCAAAAATAATTTCAAAATTTCCCCTTTTTTCCCATCAATTTTTCAATCTTTGTAATATAAAGGAAATGTAAGTGTACAAATAAAGTTGAAAATATGCATTTGTAGAAACCTAAACTTCCTCATGATTAATATGCACATTGTCCCTAATGTGTATACAAGAAAAAAGGAAGATTGGAAGGGTCACTTTGGGGGAGGGGGAGCAGCAGTGGTAGAATGACCTTTATTGGTCTTAGAACACTTAAGAGCCATGAAATTTCTTCAATTAATGGATTTTTAGCAAGACAAGCTGAAAATCCCAAATGTGTAGAATAATGAATCCTAGGTTGGGGTCTTATTCCTTTAACAGTCCTATAAGCCACAATTAACCCCACAAAAGAGTATATTAGATCAATACATGCACAAATCCAACTAAAGAAAGGAGGAAAATGTGAAGGATAGAGGACTAGGGGCATATGAAGGGGAGGAAACTAGTAAGAATGAGGAATAAAAGATGAAAATTGGGCAGTAAATGATTGAAAATGTTAAAGTTGGGTGTTAATTTGAGCAGAGAGAGAAGCATGAGCTTGAAGATGAGTTACATATGGAGGTAAAAGGAGTGGAGGGGTGAAGTGGGGAGGATGGTCAAATTGGGATTTATTAGGTTGGATCTAATCTTTCACATTACAAAAGAGGTAAATGTTTATTTGTGGGGGTCAATATGCGCTACCCATTTAATTTCCATTAATGCCTTTTTTTGGTTCTTAATAGGTATGATCATGAAAATAAGCATGATAAGGTCATGGTCAGCTTCAACTTGTTCCTTCATTTTATTAACACAGAAATATCAATGATCTTGACCTTTTCTTCCTTTTTTTTACAAATGGTAATATGAATGTGCCAGTGACACATCAAACACATTGCTCCGGATGTGAGAATATCCTTATTTGATGATCACAATCTCATCATTAATTTTTACAAGTTTGAGAGCCATAAAACCCTCCTTACTTGGACAAATTAATCATCCAATAAATCTTATCCATGAAAGCCTTATTAGCGCGCCCTTTTTTTTTACCATCCACATAACACCCAAAAAATAGGCCACCTTTAGCCATATTTTTTCCTCTAATTTTTACACTATTTAACCCATTTTCCTTTAATATTTTATCCCTAAAAATTTTAAAAAATGAATCTCGTTCTACACCCTTAAGAGCCACATAAAATAGCCGCAAAAGCCTCTTAAGTTGTATATCAAGTCTTTTTCAACACTTAGGAAGAACAATGCAGATTTTGGGGAAGAACAAGGAAGGCTAGAAGACATTTTCCTTTAATATTTTATCCCTAAAAATTCCACAAAACACATCCCATTCTACACCATAAAAGCCAAAAAAATCAGCCACAAGTGCCTATTAAGTTGTATGTCAAGTCCTTTTTGGCATTGGGGAAGAAAAAGGAAGGCTAGAAGACGTTCCTTACTCCTTTTTGCTACTTAAAAGATTAAAATGGTATTTGTATCTTTCCTTTTGAGTCATGTGGCTACTATATAAGTTATACATGTGCTAGGTAAGCCATCATGTTCAAAAGCTGCTCAATATCCTCCCCATGACCAAAACTCATCGCTGAAATATTAGGTAGTTTTCTTCCTTTGTTTTAGCTCAAATTATATGTATTAGTCGGACAAGTTTTAACCTTTAATCTCAAATTCTTCTATAAGTGTTAAGGATATAAAGAAAGAGAAACACATAACTTATTTGCTTATTTTTTTCTCTCTACTATACCGAGAGTCCTTCCCTTCAAAACTCAAGTGCTAGAGTGTGAAGTTTTACAAAAATCTTCCAAGATTTATCCTAAGAGTTTACACCTTAGGTGGTTATTATAAGTATTGATTCAAGGGGTTATCAAGAATAAATTTTGTTCTCTCAAATATTTCCCCATTCTTCTCTTTATTTGGGTTGTTCTAAGTTATCTTAGAACACTACCTCCTAGCAATACTCAAGTCTGATCTCATATGCATTAGGTCCCAATACTTTGAAATTTTTTCATATGCTTATTCCCTTATAGCTTCAAAAATTAGAAAATTTTTCATTGTTGTTCTCATTCCTTCGCTCATACCAAGATGCTTTTTCTTTTATTTAACTTCACATACATCATTTTCTCTGCGACTTCACCACCTACACACATGTAAGCACATATGATCCATGAGTCAATACAAGCTATAAAAAAATAATATTGAGACCATAAACTTGGGTTGTCTCCCAAGAAGAAATTATTTAACATCGTTATCTAGACTCTTTAAAGCTCAACCAACACTAATTGATGAACAAATAATATTTCATCTAAATATGTGTTGACAACACTTTCATTGCATTTAATCCTCACAAAAATTTTCATTGATGAATGCATCCCCTTTATTATTTTGTGATTCATCCTTCACACAATACTTGTAATACCCTAAATTTTAGCTAAGCTTAATCCCAAGTAATTAATACTTTAACAAAATTCTAATCTTGAGAACTTGTTATTTTTTCTTAACCTAATTCTTAATCCAAAATCTTAACCTAATCCTAATATTATTTTGGGTAAAGAATATTTCTTTAACTTAACCTTAATATTAGAGGATTTATACCCTAATCTTACCAAATTTAGCTAATCACAAAATTTACCATTAACACACATATCCTTTTCCTTTTTATTTTTCTCCTTTTCCTTTTTCTTCCCCCAACTGCTCAATATCCTTTTTTCTTTTCTTCTCCCTTTCTTCCTACATAAACCTCTTCTCCTATCATACCCTCTACCCAATGTTATACCATCACCTACACCTTACCTCCCATTAGCACATTAAATCCCACTTGCATGATGTGTTGTTGTCAACCTATTCCCCCAATCGTGTGCCCCTTACCCTTTCATTTCTCCCATATACATGCCTTATTCTCTAAATTTCACAACACACACACACACACACTCTTCCGATCTCTTTTTACCTTATTTAATGTTCAACCCTCCACTCTCTCCATTTTTTGTCAAGTAAAATTCAAGCCTGATCATCTCCCTCTTTCTTCCTCTTCATCCTACTTAAACATCGAGCAACCATCACCACCCTACATACCACCACCAACCTCCATTATTTCACTAAAAAACCAACCACCACTACCACCCCATCAACCCCCTCATCGTCACCAACCATCTCCACAACAATCCTTTCTTCTTCCTTTTTTCTGCTAAGCTCTATTTATTTTTCCATTTAGGAGCATGCCCCTGTGCTTCTCACATGCCCTAGTTGTGCACTCTCATAGAATTTAGGAACATAACCATACACCCTCACATGCCCTAAAATATGTGCTTTCATGCATGTTTTTGTGCATAACCATGCACATGTCATTCCTGCTCATGCACTTCGTATGCACCATGAAAATTTTGCACAACCTGCTTGTGCACCTTCCTAACTATCAATCCATGTATTCATTGTATGCCACGTTTGTGCCCTTCCTATGGTACAACCATGCTCCTTTCTAAGCACATTTATGCTCTACTCAAACACCACCCTTACACCACCTTATCACCACCATAACCTCCACTACACTTCCACACAACTCTATTTTCCACTTATTTTAGTTATTTTCACTTACACCCTCATTTAAATTAAAATTTTCCTCGATCCGTATTCTTAAATTGTAATTAAAAACTATACTTATTTTCTTAGGTAACCTTTTGGTGATCTTAGAGGAGGCAGTTTAGGATTTCGTTCTTAGAGCCTAATGTCCTTGTTGGTAAGGATATATGTCCTAGTTAATCTTGGATGTATACTATGTGTTTGTATATATATCTTGTTTATAATGTTATGTGGATAATATTGATTGTTCATGCCATTACATGATATCTTGAAAGTATGTATTTGGGGTATAATGTTGATACGTGATCATTATATAAATAATATAGAGTTGTGTATATCTTATGAATATTGGGGATTGATATGTATTGATATTGGAATTCGTAAGCCCTTTGGGAAATGTGAGTATCTTGAGGACATTATGGTCATATGATGGTAATATGGAAAATAATCTTGGCTTGATAAGTTTTAAAGGTATTATCTAATATTTCATAAGTAATAGGATTAAATGATGGGTTGAGTAAAATACAAGTCTCCTAATATGATTTTTTGACACTTTGATAAAAAAAAGTGAGAGAGGATTTTTTGGTCCTTCAAGGTTAAAAATGGATTTTTGATGATTTTAGAGGAGAAATGTTATAACAAAGTGCTAAAAATTATACTTAGAATGTTCTGTTAATTATGAATCTATTAATTGAGCTGGGCTTGAAAATTATGTGGTTTTTTTCCCTTTTCTATCAACTTTATGACATGCATGTTTGTATAAGTATTATAAGATGACCCTATATAATACACACTAAATAAGATACTAATCATTTAAAGTGAAAGATCATGCGAGTTGGGTTGAGGTATTATATAGGTTCGTTCTACCATAAGATAATAATGGATTAAGTGTGTTTTTCCTTAAGAGGGAATTTGTACATTCCATCGGATTAAGAATAGTGGGACCCTATACTCAACATGATTGTAAATATCATTTGAGAATATTAATTAATGGATAAGAAATCTATGTAATATGTAATAACATAATTATAGCAACAAATATATTTCACGCCTTAACTAACGTCTGTCAATTTATAAATCTATATTCTTTTTTACTCAAATCAATATAGTGAAATATTTTTTAAACCATATTCTATGAATACTAATTAAAGGTAATAATTAAAATTCAATCTTCATAAAAGCTATTCAAAAAATAATAGTATACCTCATTAGATAGGGAAGGGATAAGATAGTATGATAGATAAATTTGCTATTTTATACTTCTATTTTTTGATAAAAAAATTAATACTATGCACTAAATTTTTATCCATAAACACAAAGCAAATTGTACTCATCATGTATAAAATGGATAAACATTTAAACTCTTTATCTTTCCAATTTATCCTCTTAATTTTTTTTTACCAAATGGATTTACTCTTAAACCAAAATAGTTAGTTATCAAGATCCAAACCTCAATTATTTGATAGGTATGTTGAATAATTAGATATGGAAATTAGTTATTAATTAATTATCTTTAATTTATTTATAATTATTATTCACATATAATTTATTTTTTTGATGTTACTTTATTTAATAAATATTTGATATCAATAAAAAAAAGGTCTAATTAAATATTACTTGCTCCATATAAAAAAAATCATTCATCTCTAACTTTTTGTATAAAAAAGAAAATTATTTTATAAAAGTTAAAACCTACTTTTCATTTTTACCCTCACTATATTATCATTCTGTATTCATTAAGTGCTGTTTTATTTTTTAATGAATGGTGTAAATATAATGATAGAATCACTTTATTAGATCCATAAAAAGTTTAAATTGATAGAATGAATTATTATTTTTTATATAAATATAGTACATATTTTTAGGAAATATTTTAAAATCTTGGTATTTATAATTGTAGATTTAATAATAATAATAATAATGATAATAATAATAATAATAATTTATTTCTCAAAATATATTTAGCAATACATTTATCATCATCATCATCATCATTATTATCTATTATATGTAATTTTACATTTAATTTAATTTATAAAATTTAGAAAAAATAAAATTTGTGCATCACACAAGTGCAGCACTAGTTGATTGTTTAAAGTGGTAGATTATATGAGTTAGGACCGAGGTGTTGGGTCCGTTCCATCGTAAAAAAATAGTGGTTTAGTTGTGATGTCCCTGAGAGGTTTAGACTATTCTAATAGTTTAAGAATATTTGCTTAGGTGTGTTTTACCGTAAGAGGTGTTAGGTCCATTCCACCTAATGATAATAATGAATCAATTGTTTTATCTTCATACCATTCCGGTGGATTAAGAATAGTGGCGTCATTGAACTCAATGTAAATAAAATAATGGATCGTGTTATATATAATAATGAAATATGGAATCAGTAACTACTTTGTGTTGTTTTATGTATCTTGCATATTTTCTTATTTTTATTTATGCCCCTTACTTGAGTGTATTGTTACCTTAATTGGTACATAGCGTACTGATCATCCTTTTCATGGGTATTGATCATTCCCATGAGCAAATGATCCCAAAGTCTATGTGCAGGTCGATGAGAATCCAATGGATGATTTTGAAGCTTATGATGATTTGTGTGGGGATGGAGTGATTTTATTTAGAGTCATGTTATCTAGATGATTAGTTTACCAAGATATCTTTCTGAACTCTTAAATCCATGGCATCTCTTTATCTATATTTCAAATATATAATTAGAGTTAATCTCCAACTTGTATACACATTTATAAAATTTATCTAGTTCCCTATCTATCATGTCTTACATTCTAACTATTTTCCTATGTGATTGACATAAATATGGTTTGGTAAGTCAAAATTGTGTTAATTATGGTGGTAACACCCAATTATTTTAGTAATATACTTTAATTGCAAAATGAAATTTTTTAGTAGTAAAAATTGGGGTGTTACAATACTCCTCTAAAGAGTGCATTCAGAATTGCCTAATAAGTCATCCTTCTCCATCTTATTAATGGAATAAATCTTATAACAAGAATCATAGAATGGGAGAGATTTCATAGAAATAGACAACTCAAAATTCACTTTTTCATCCCCTATATTAAGAGAGAACTTTTTATTATTCAAGCAACTATCACATTTGTAGTAACTAGGAAAGGTCTCCCTAATATAAGAGGTATCTCATAGTCCTCCTTCATGTCTAGAATGATAAAGTATACCAAAAATATGAACTTGTATACCTTTAACAACACATCTTATACTACAATTCTTAGGTACTTAATCGATCAATCCATTAGCTAAAGAGATATAGTAGTGCCCTTTGCTTCACAAAGTACAAGCTTTCTGAACATGGAAAATGGCATAAGGTTAATTCTTACACCAAGATCAAAAGGCACCTTATCAAAATGTAAACCACCAATATTATAATGAATAGTAAAAATTACTGGATCCTTTATCTTATATGGTAGTTTGTTTTCAAGCACAACAAAACATGCCTCGTTTAAACTCAAAATATCACAATCTTTCAATTTCCTTTTATTAGCCAATTTTTTATAAAACAAAATAGCATAACTAGGAATCTAAGTCAAAACATCATCAAATGGAACATCAATATATATATATATATTCTTGAACACTTCAAGAAACTTATAAAATTGAGTGCCCAAATTTTGTTTCTTCAACGATTGAGCAAAAAGGAATGCGAGGTTGGTAATGTTTTACCTCATTTTTGGAACTCTCACTAGATGTGGTTTCCTTACTTAAATTCTTGGGTAATTAGATACTAACTATATTGATGATCAACTACCTTTTTCTTATTGCTTTCTTCCATAATTAGAGTTGGTACATTAAGTAGCTCCTTACCACTCCACAAACTAATTACCTTAGAAACCTCTCTTGGATTATTTTTAGTGTTTCTATGCAATGCTTCTTGATCCCATTTTGATAACATATTTTCCAAAAAACCTCCACATTCCTCCAAATTATTTGTCGAAGCCTTTTGATTTTGATTTTGAAATATTTTTTTGGTTTTATTGATAAATTTGGACATCATGTCCTCTAGGATAAGCTTTGTCACTTATGGTGGATCTTGAACCTAGCACTTTGGGGGTACTTGTCTCACTAGATTTTGATTAAGATTCAAATTGGAATTTTGATTCCTCCTAGAGAAATAAAGGTGGTTCCTTTAACTAGGAGTGTAATTGTTGAAATAGGGATTTTTGGTCGACATGCCAAAATTTGAGACATAATTAGTTTTCTCAAATGATTGATAGAAAATATAACTTACTTAGAAATCAATACTAGTGTGATGCCCACCACATAAGTTACATCTCATAACCGTGACCTGCACATTATCATTACTCAAACTAGAAACTTACATCAATAGATTATTCAATTGAGTAAAAAGAGCATTTATGGCATCAACAATGTGAATGCCATCGCTCTTTATAGGCAATATATCAACTTGACAATGATAACTATTGGTAGTTAACTCTCTAATAAAGGTTTAGAGGGTCTTGATCATGATTTTCCTTCCTGGTTGCATCTATCATATAGCAATTTGTAGATGGAAAGCCATTGCAAAAGGTCTGAACCTACAACCAAATGGGTAAACCATGGTGAGCACAATTATTAAACTCTCAATCCAAATCTTATGAATATACGATATACAAGTCATCAAACAATCCATGATCCTAGGTAGAATATTCAAATAGTAGAATTGTGTAGGATTTTATGATTCTATGTAGAATTAGTAGAATTTTATGATTCTAAGTAAAATCTTAAGCTTCTACATACTTAATATACTTTTTTGTCTATTTGGTGTAAGATCTATTTTTCCTTTTATTCTCACTATGTTTCTTCCCTAACTCTAAACCTCAACCCACATTGTTTTGTAGATATTATATCTTGTGCATCAACCAATATAAAGGAAACTCAAGGGAGATAATAATAGGATAAAAAAATTATTTATCAAAAAAAATATTTATAAAATAGTCCAAACACTATATGTAGAGTAAAACAAATATATTAAAAATTATGATGTTATTTTTTTAAAATAAATATTAGTTAGTTTATAATTATCTATTTTATTTTATTTTTTTGAGATTTGACTTATATATAAATACATATATATATATATATATATATATATATATATATAATGTAATTTGATAATTTATGTTGCTTTTTAGTTGTAACAACTCAATTAGTAGCTAAATGAGCTCAAAGATGAGTTTTTAATATTCTTTTAAACTTCAATTATGAGATTTTATGGTCTATAAGTATATAAAGGCCATATTTTTTTTGCAGTATTCATAGCATATTACTATCCTATGATCCAATTCCGCCATTTGATTATGATGACCTATATCGATTCTAAGTAGAATCTTTATTCTAACAAAATTTTTCTTAAGTAAAATTTAAAATCTCTTCCAAGTTTCATATAAGGATTCTTGATTGTATCATACAAAAGTGGTTCCATCATTCCTCTTTATAACAATTTTAGATGGTGGGAAAAAATTAGCAAGAAATTGCATAGCCATTTTATCCCATATAGTAATGGACTCCATTAGTAAAGAATGTAGCTAATTATTAGCTTTACTTTTAAGAGAAAAGGGAAATTTTTTAAAGTTTTATTCCATCATCATAGACACTATTCTATTTAAATGGATAAAAAATCTCTGAAAAGTTAGATATATGGATATTGGGATCATCGTTAGGTAAATATCCAAATTATACTAAAGTTTGGATAATTTTGATAATGGCAGGTTTGATGTAGAAATTATTCATTTGGTGTATTGGTCTTTGAATGTTAGAAGCTTTACCTTCTATGTTAGGGGTAGCATAGTCACTATAACATCCTAACATTTTGTAACCATTTATGTTGGGGTGTTTATCCTTTTATTTGAAATCTATCCATTAAACATTGGCTTAATTGTAACACTCTCATTTTTTACTACCGAAAAATTTCTTTAAATTATGTTGTAGAAGCATAAAACACTTAGAAAAATGGGTCGTTCCGCCATACCTGGCATAGGTTAGACGCCCGCCGCTTTCGCGATATTAGATACAAGGCTAAACTGATACAACACTAAATCAGCAAAGTGCACAAATACTGATTTAATTGAAATGATTCCAAAATGTTTACAACAAGATACCCTAACGGGTTTCGATCAAGTTGTTATAGAATACATATGAAAAGTGAAGAATTATAAAACATGAGTTGGGGCATGAGGCCCAAAACAAATGCCATGGTCCTCCATAGACCCCATCAAAATCTTTTAGATGTCCTCACTCACAAGCCCCGACCCAACTAAGGTAGACCCATTACTGACCATCCCCTAAAACCTACACAAGGTCCTATGCTTATGGGAATGAGTAGGTGATTGAGTAAATGGACATATTAGTACACTATGTACTAAGTAAGCCATGTTGCTCCCTCTATGTACATAAGTATACCAAATTATCATATATGACTATAGATTATAGTGTACATCATGATAAGGTCATATGTATAAGGATATAAGTACATGAAGTCATATTATCATGCATAATTCCAACAAGTAGAATACTTCATGCATAGACTCACAACCTTCTCACATAAGCATGTACATACTTAATGGCAAGGAGAACCAATCAACCTCTAAGGATGATTATAATTAACCAATTCTATAAGTTATAACATTAGCTCATCCATACAAGAGATAGGTGGGTTGACCCATCAATATTCCATTTCATAACCAAATCGTCAGGTCAACCATTAGCCAAATATAATAACCAGCTTTACTCATTTGCGACTAATCATACCATTACTTCCATTCTTACTAAGGGTTAGACATTAAACTAATTATCATTCATAATTGATCAATTACTTACTTAACAAACATATTTTATTATCATCAAGCAATAGACTGTGTACCATCCCATGGTCTCATATATTATGGAAGCCTATCTAAGAAGGACATAAAGTTTAGGCTGAAGCTAATCACCAAGTGGACATAAGTCTAAGCTGAAGCTAATCACCATAATGAGCATAATTCTAGGGCAAAGAAGACCAATATGGACATAATTATAGGCTTAAGCCAACCACCTAGGTAAATAGACTCTTTAGTATCGATACCCCCTAGTACATCATTAGTGTGTATAGTAGGTAAGGCATTGGGACCTCTTAGGATCCCTTCCGAAGGCAAAGCTCGAAGGCAGACTAAACCCCTATAGCTAATCAAGGATCAAGTAACCCAGTCCTATACTCAAATCTACTTTCTTTCGCTTCAAGTGATTATTATTTTATTCATAAGGATGGGTGATCATATAAGGCCCATACGAGCAAATAAGGTAAATTCCCATATTAAGCCATATCGATCCTTTTATCTCCATTTTCACCAACCACGTGGGCTTAGCATTTACCTTTGGCCAATGAAATTCATATACCTCATATGGTTTGATTCATACCCTTAATGATTCCCATTACTCTTATCTCCATAGTATCACTTATCTTAAGTAAAGTACACTTTTAACCTTTACATTACTCGTAATGTATGCTATGAGTTTGATTCATTTTCATCTCTTAATTAGGCTAATAATCTACATTAAAATATGTATTTTATCCCATTAATAATCATGATATAGTCCCAAACACACCCCCAAACATAATAGAACCACAAGGAAATAAATCATGCAAACCAGTAGAACCACTCGATCAATGTAGCCCAACTAATTTGTAACACCCCCATTTTTAGCACTTGAAAATTTCTTTAAAAAGAGTTGATTGCTGAAGCTAAGCCAATAAAAAAAAACCTAGGGTATTACCGCCACACTTAGTATAATTCTGGTTCCTCTACCTTTCTTACACTAAGTGTAATCCCCCAAAATTTTAAAAACCTAAACTTTAATAAATAACTTTTATTTAGAATAAATTAGCTTTTAAAATTATTTAATTGACTTATTTTATGGATTTTTGAGTATATAAATTTGGATAGGAATATTTGATAAATTAAAACAAATATTTTGTTATTTTATCATACTCTTTTTATTTATATAATTTTATCAAACCAATATTTTACTAAAATTATCCTTTTTAAGCCCATATATTTAATTATATTAAATTAAATTATTAAATAAATTTATTTTAAAAATTATTACATCCTATTATTTTATAAATTAAATTATTTTAAATTCTCCCATTCTCCCATTCTCCTTTTCCTTTTTTTTTTCCTTTCCTTCTCCTTTTTCTCCTTTCTTTCTTTTTCATTTTTCCTCCTTCAGGTTGCCCGCACTAGGCTTACTCCATCCTCCCCTTGCGCCTGGGCCACTAGCCCATCTCCCCTCTCCCTTCCTTCCTTCCTTTCCCGCGCGCATGTCGGCTCAGCCCTAACCTCTCCTTTCTTTTCCTTCCACCCCAGCGACTAGGTCGACCCAACTATTCCTTTTCTCCCTGGCCGGCCTAGTGCTCCCCCTTCCCTTTATTTCGTCTTCCTCTACAGCCCATCCAATGCCCCCGACCTGTCGTCATCGCCATGCCTGCCACCTCGGGCACGCCGGCCACAACCCCGCTGCTACCACCTGCCACCACTGCAACTCTCTCTCTCTTTTGCATCCCTTTTTTTTCAACATTTTAGACCAACTAGCCATGCACTCCCCACCCACATGGCTCTCCCTTTCCCTTCTTCCCCTCCCTCTCCCTACCACCCTACCACCTCCATGCCACCCTAAACACTACCACTGACCAGCCACCTATCCCCCTATCCTCCATCTTTTCTTTTTCTTCTATTCTTTATCCCTTTTCCTGCCCCATTTTTTGAGTCCCATACCTTCCCTGACCTCCCTCTTCTCCCTTTCTTCTCCTTCCTTTTTCCTCCCTATTTTGGCTATGCCTCCGCCCTCCACCGCTTCAACTACTGCACCAACCCTCTCTACCACTCCCTGCCACCCTCTACCTTAGCCTTACACCACCACAATACCCCCTCGAGCCCCTATGGTCCCTTCTTCCTCCCCTCTTCTTTTTTCCCTTCTTTCTCCCCTTATCGGCAACCTCCCTGTAACCCCTTCGTCCGCTACCGTCCGATCACCTCTGCCACCACTAAAACCACCAATCCACTCCCTACAACCTCCTCTACCACCCCACACCTCCTTTTGCTGAAAACAACCCCTGAACCCCTCCATTTTCCTCCTCTCTTTTCCTTCCTTCTCAGCTTGTCCACTCTTGCATCCCACTCTGCCATCTCGCCGCTGCCGCCCTTGGCCGCCAACAACCCATCCCTAGCCACCACCTACACCCCCTCTTCACTCCTACACCTTTCCCTTGCCTCCAATCCTCCCCATCTACCTTCTTTCCTAGCCTAAAGACCCCAACCCGAAAATGATCATCCCACCCCTTTACCCCTACCTTCGACCCTTTTTCCCCATCACAACCTACATGTGGCTCACGCTGCTCATGAGCGTGAGTTCCACATTATTTTGGGAGTTGTTGTGTTTAATTATTGAGGTATATTAATAGTTAAGTAAAGCGTGTTATTAATTTATATATATATATATATATATATATATATATATATATATATATATATATAAAGTTTTACCCTTTTAATTTCCTACTTGTAATATAATCATTATTGATATTATTTTTAGGTGTTGATTTTTCTATTTAAAGCTTGAATCTTTGACCGAGATACCGGTAAGGTTTAATTTTGTGGGAACTAAGGTAATCGTTAATCCCCACTTAAATGCATGGATAAACGTATGTTAGCACATTAAGGTTTTTAATACGGTATTATGCTTGTTATATGTTCGTTAATATATATATATATTTGCTTGTATTGATTTATAAAAAGGAAAGTATGCTAGTTCATGTGCTATGTGTGAAAATATTACTTACGGAAAGAGTTTGGCTTTAATGAAAGTGTTAAGTAATTATCCATGTTATATTATGTTATTGTGACCATTGTGCATGAATAATATTATTATGAGCCTAGGGGAATTTTGGTAATATGTCGTATGCAAGAATATGGCCTAATATGTATGGGTGGTGAGGAGTATTATGTGAAATATAATAGTTGGTGGAATTTGGGTAAGGACAGTGGAGTATTAATATTAATATCCATGTAGTGATGATAACTTAATAAAAGTGGTATAATAAAAGAGCAAGATGACAAATTTGTAAGAAAAGGGCATTATGAAAATTTTAGAGGAGAAGGAAAAAATGGTAAATTGTAAGTAAAAGAGTATTATGGTAATTTTGGAAGAGAAGGGCTAAATGGTAAGTTTGTAAGAAAAGAGCAAAATGGTAATTTTGGGTGTAGAAGGGTAAAATAGTAATTTGCAAGTAAAAATGTATTATGGTAATTTTATAAATAGAAGGGTGAAACGGTAATTTTAGAAATAAGGGGCAAAATGGTACATTGCAAGTAAGAGGGGTATTATGGTAATGTTATAAGTAATAGGTAAAATGACAACTTTATAAATAAAAAGACATTATGGCAATTTGGAAGTAAGGGGTAGAAGGATAATTTTATAAATAAAAGGATATTGTGGCAAACGTGGGAGTAAAGGGTAACTTGGTAATTATGATAACGATGAAGGATAATTTGGTAATTAAATTATGATTATAGAAGATTAATTAGATAATTATGATAATAGAGAAGGGTAATTTGGTAAATTAACCAACAAAAGGGTATTATGGTAATTTTAATAATGGAGAAGGGCAATATAGTAATTATAAAAATGGAGAAGGGTAAATTGGTAATTATAATTATGGAGAAGGATAAATTAATAATTTTAATTATGGAAAAGGGTAAGTAGGCATTTATAATAATAAACAAGGGTAAATTTGCAATTGTAATTATGGAGAAGGATAAGTTAGTATTTATAATAATGGAGAAGGGTAAAATGGTAATTATAATAATGGAGAAAGGTAAAATGACAATTATAATAATTGAGAAGGGTAAAATGGTAATTATGATAATAAGAAGGGCAATTTGGTAATTTATCCAACTAAAGGGGAAATTCGGTAATTATAATAATGGAGAAGGGCAATTTGGTAATTTAATTGACTAAAGGGTAAGTTGGTAATTATTTAACCAACTAAAGGGGCAAATTGATAATCATGATAATAAAGAAGGGTAATTTGGGAATTTATCCAACTTAAGGGCAATTTAGTAATTATAACAAAGGAGAAGGGCAATTTGGTAATCTAACCAACCAAATGGGAAATATGATAAGTGTAACAATTATAAAGGGTGAATGGTGATCTAAAAAGTGTATGAGATAACTTGGTAATCTAAACCGAGTACGGGGTAATTTGGTAATTATGCAACCTGAAGGGTGATATGGTAAATTGGCAAGTAAGGAAGGGATGGCTTAATAACTATATAAGTAAGGGGTAAATCAGTAATTCATATCTAACATGTTGAGGGGACACTGGAGATTCGTAATAAGACTCAAGTAATACTAAATGGTAAGGTAAGAGTATTTGACGATTAGTAAGTATCACAAGAAAAAATCCTAAATCACAATTTCATGAGATTATGATGGCCTTAATGATTTTTCCATGTTATCTTAGATAACCTTATGAATAAGAAATGACAAATGATATCAGAATGATCGAAAGTGAATAAGCATCTAATTGTTGTGCCTTTCTTGATCACCTTAATTAAGACACTAATACTTAAAGTGAAAGACCTCGAGATTGGGAATGGTGGCTCTTTAGGGGTCGCTACCCTAAAAATGTAGTTTAGCCCACGATTATTCTGGTATTTGCTGGTGTGCCTTTGTGCCCCACCTAGGCCCTATATCTTACCTTATCCAGCTCTACGGACCTATTTAGGGAGTATGCATACTTATGGATTATGTGTCTTTATTGGTAGGGTACTGAGTAGCTTTATGCACTAGTATGACTAGGGTACCTTTACGTCCCTTGGTTGATGGTTGAAGGGTACTGAGTAGCTTGTATGCACTAGTACGACCAGTGTACCTTTGTGTCCCGGGTTCTTGATCACCCGTCTGAGGCAAATAAATAGAATTGTTATGTTGATTAAAGAAAGAAAAAACACTAATCACGAAAGTGAAAGATTAATGAGTCGGGCCTAGTTGAATTATGATATTGAGTACCAATCCATCCGTTATAATAGTGGCCCAGGAGCGTGTTGCCCTGGCAAGTGATTATGAGTACCGATCCACCGAATATAATAGTTTCCTAGGAGCATGTTGCCCTAGAAGATGATTATGAGTACCTATCCATCGTATATAACAGTGGCCCATGAGTGTTGCCCTGGATGATGTTGATATATATTCTAATCCATTAGCGATAATAGTGGGGGTCCCGAGCTCAATAAAATCAGTCATGGATGTGAATAAAGTTATGGAAAAAAACTAATCACTTATAGTGGAACACCATGTGAGTTGGGGCCAGACCGATCCACCGACGAATAATAGTGTCCAGGAGCATTTTACCCTACATGACCGGTCCACCAGTGAATAATAGTGGCCAGGAATGTGTTGCCCTGCATGACCGATCCATCGGCTATAATAGTGGGGTTCCTACACTCACATTGATATAAAATCTAAGAGATGATCGAATAATAATGGACTAATGGCTTAAGGCATTACTTAAGGCCCAAAAGCCTTAATGGTACGTTATGAATTTTTAATAATTGATGGACTTGTTAAGTATGTGATTGTGGTGCATGTGTTTCTTATTATCTATGTATATTGCTTTGTATCATGTGTTGCATTGCGAGCCTGCTTTTAAGTGTGTTTTGAAAGGGTTACTTAATACCATAATACTGAAAGGTTCCATTTGTGGGGCCCTTGTCTATTCAACGGATAGTGTCCCTTGCAGGTCTTTTTTAGATACTATTCAAGTGGGCAATGGGAAAGAGAGTAAGGAATTATCTGGAACCCTTAGGGTTTTTCTCTTCCTCTCTTAAATTCCTAGTTTTAACTTATTGTTGTTATTGTAACCATCACTGGTGGATTTTATTCTTATAAATGGTTTATTACGCTACTCTGATTTAAATATAGGTTGTAAATTGTGTTTTACACTTTTAGCCTTAACACTTGGTACTAGAATGGTAGGAGTGAACTGGTCTGGTACTAAGTGTGGCGGTAATATCCCCAAAATTCATAGTTTGTTATTTTTCTTCCGCTAATATTTTAATAAAACGAAATTTTTCAGTAGTGAATTTTAGGGGTGTTACACTAAATGTTAAGGATAAAACGTTTATCCGCTTAAATTAAGAATAACAATGGATAAGAAGAAGAGAAAGGTTTCATTACAATATTAAATTGTTATGATAACATAAGATTAAATAAAAGAGTTATAACTAATAAAGAAAGAAATACATAAGAGGATATAAGAGTCCAAAAGATATCCAGATCAAAAGATGTCGGAATGGACACCGGATAGTCCTAACTCTCAACTCCTACCAAAATCCATCACGTTGTACCTTCAAAGTACTCTTGCAAGGTAAAGACTGCCCATTGAATAGGCAGGGGGCCATAAAATGGAACCCATCAGTATAACGGTACCGAGTAAACCAATATACAATACTAAGCATATAAATATCACATGGAGCACATAGAAGGTAACATAAAGTATCATGTCGTAACACGTTAAATATTACATAACATAGCGAAGTGCCACATTCATTCCATAACTCATATCATACCATATGCTACATGTCCATCACATCAAACTTAACCATATTACAACTATTTCATTAATCCGTTTATACCGAGGGTTTTCCACGAAAAGAAAAACACCAAACCATAATTAAGGCCTTTCACAATAACCACATATATTCCACTTATAACATGATAAGGAAACCACTAAGACAATTATCAACCAATGAACCAAATCCAAATAGTGCACGAATGCAACTATCAAACCAAAATACCAAAACCAAGTAGTGCGCGGAGGCAACTATCAAATCGAAAAATCATAACAATCCATTTAAATCCTTATACAATAATTATTTATATTTTAATTACTCAAGGGGATAAAATAATAACTCAGAGACTTAAAAGTACACTGGTTATATCGGCGCATTAAAGTAACATGTTATCCTCCCGACTTGTAACCCAGAGATATAAAATTACTCTATTCATACTAGTGAAACAAAGCAATGCAATGTCCTCCCATCCTAGGATGCCTAATCCTTAAGTATCGAACCCCCTATATGGTCTAAAGGTCACGTATAGAGTATACTCGGGCCTTAGCCAAAATGCTAAGGTATCCAACAAAACCACCAAACCAAATTGAGGGCTCCTACCTCGTCTCTAGGGTAGCTAAACCTAAAGAGCAACCATTCCTAAATCTTGAGGTCTTCCACTTTAAATATTACTATCTTAATAAGGTGATCATAAAATATCACAAAAACTACAATGATTCCAATTTCATTCTTAACCATTTTTATTTTATTTCCAATTATTCAAGTTGATCATAAGGTCAACAATACAAACCAAAATTAAAGTTAACTCTAAGGTCAACCTAGGAATCCATTAAGGTCATCTTATTCCAATTATTCACAATTTGAGGCATAATAAGTCATAAATGACCAAAATGTCATTATATGTTATTTACTCAATAGTTTCCCACTTTAATACCAATTGTTATTAGGATTAAGCAAAATTCATGGTATGAATAAATAACATTAAAATAGGTATATTAATATAAAATATCAACTCTATAAATTTTTAAGTGTGACAAAAATGCCATTTTGCCCTTAAAACATAATTAAGGTCATTTAGCACATAAAATCGTAATCATGCATAATTATTTTAACACAAGAAACCTATTTTAATATGCTATCATGCATATATTTAAAATATATAATTTTAACATACCCTTGCACAAAAATACATGGTCACACACTTAGAGAAATTAATAACAATACATGATGCATGCATACTTTTTTATGAGATTATAAGAAAGCATAAATTACACTTAAGCATAACATAAGAAACTCCAAACATATTATCACATGCTTTTTATATATTTAATAGGAGTATATGGTTTACCTCTTTCTAAGAATAAATAGAAAAATAACACAAATAACTCCTAAAAGAATATCAACACCTTTGAAAGATGGAAACATAATAGGAGAAGACAAATGATGATAGCTTCACAATTTAACCAAAAATATAACCTTCTTTACTCATTTAAAAATAAATAAAGGATATATAGAAGGAAATGTAGAAGTGAAAACAATATAATAAGGATAAAGAGAGGAGGATGGGTCTTGGTTATAAGCTCAACAAAGCTTA
The DNA here is from genome assembly GCA_039764185.1 of Tamarix austromongolica. NCBI lineage: Eukaryota > Viridiplantae > Streptophyta > Magnoliopsida > Caryophyllales > Tamaricaceae > Tamarix > Tamarix austromongolica. The sequence goes on along the minus strand of CM077808.1, from coordinate 18,960,310 downwards.
AGAGTACTTAGCAAAAATAACCAAAATGAAGAGAAAGGTGGGAGCAACCAAGAGAAGAAAATGAGAGAAATGCTAAATGAAAACAAAGAAAGACAAATGGGGTATAATTAGGGGAGGGAGGAACCAAAAATATGCAGCCACAAGAGGGGGGGATTGAGGTAGCTTGTTCAACACTTGAATGATAAAGGACAAGGTAGTTGAGTATGTAAGGTGGTGGAGTGTATTTAGGTTTAATGGAGTTATGAAAATCAATCAATAAACTAAGGGATGGGGGAGGTGATGGTGTGGAGGTCCAAGGTCAGCTTTAAGCATGGGGAATGCAAATGAAGAATGTTGAGTGCAATAAAAACCAAAGTGACACAACTAGCATAGGTAGAAAGTGTATGGAAGTAACTTTGGCTCACAATTTATTTGAATGAATAAGAAAATGGTTAACTTGATACAAAATCTGATCATGGAAGTGTAGGAAAGTAATTTCATGCATGAATAGTAATTTTAGGATTTATATATTATTTTTAGTGGTGGGAAGATCAATAAAGAGAATAAAATTAATAAAAATATCAAACAAGCTCATAAAATTATGAATATTTATGGAAACCCTTAAAATAATATTTTAAATGCTCATGTAAAATTTTATGAATTTAAAACAAGGTGTGATATAGAAAATATGGAAATGACGGTTAATTAATAAGCTTGAAAGGTAATTATTAACATAAATACCAAAACTATTCCTAAAATCATGAAACTTTTTAGATCATATTATATAATCATTTAAAACCTAAATATACTTTTTCATAATTTTTAACACACATTTGATATGATATTTCGCTAGCATACCTTAATTATATATTTTGCATATAAAATTCAAAAGGGATAACAAACACAAATACAATTAAACCAAAATTTCTAGATTTACATTTAAATGTGTTTAGGACCTAAATAAAATTTTATAATAAAACTTTACAAGCTTTAACTTAAAAGTTTACATGTATAAATAGCATTTTATAAGCAAAGTGGGTCTAGCCACAAAATCGCATTTACTACGAAATCACCCAAAACAATCTTTAGGCTATAAAATATTTTACAATAATTTATGTAATTAATTGCACATAATTAGAACTATTTAAAAATGGGGTATTACACAATCAATCGGTTGCACCAACCAGTTGATTGGCTTGGGTTAATCGGTCAATCGGATCAACTCAACCAGAACTTGCTTCTTTTAAACAGGTCGATCGGTTTTAGGCAAACCGATTAACTATTCATAGATTAGTTGATTGGTTTTTCCAAATTGATCAATGGGCTTAAGTAGAGAGTAGGACCAAGGTTTTACAAGAGCACGAATCAATGGGTTGGGTCAACTAGTTGACTGTTCTAGGAACCAATCAATCGGTTTAACCTAACTGGTTGATTAGTTTACCCTAACATAATATCAATTTACAAATTTCATGTACATTCTTGCATAAAAATCATTCCTACTTGCATTTGAAAATATATCAACATCAACCAACATCTTTCTATTTAGATTATCATGTGTTTCTTACCATAACATCATCATAGCTTATTTTATCCATTTTCATTCTCTTTTCTCAATTCGTGTCATTTAAACATGCAAATCATGCATATAATTACATTTCTTCATACCAACATGTATAAACCAACAAAAGATATCACCTTTTATACAACAACATATGCAAACATTTTAAGAGAAAAAATTACTTAATTGATGCAAGCTAAATTCCCTTAAAAAAAGTTTCCAAATCTATGAAAACTTTAACTCTAAAAACCTTAAAAGCTAAAATTCTAATTTAGATATTGTACCAAAATGTCATCAAATTTCAAAAAAGAAAATAGAAAGGGCAAAGGACATACCACTAAGAAAAAATAGAGAAAAACTTAACTAGTCCACTCAATCTTTTCCCTAAATCTAACTCCACCTTACTTAATAATTGAAATAAGATAGAGCTAGAGATAGGATCAGAAGAGTGTGCAAAATAATTTGGTGAGTGCTTGAAGTGTAGAGGGCAAATAAGAGAATGTAGAACTTAAAGGAATTTTGGTGGCTAAAAGAAAGTGAATTGTAGGGATGATTGGGGATATGAATAGCTAACTAATCGAAGGAAACATGGAGGGTTTGGAAGGAAACTCGAAACCCTAATTATGATGGTTTGAATTTGATTAGATTGGATAGATTTGACTAAGATTTGGTGACCTAGTCTCTTAAGCCCAATTTATGACTCTGGCAAACTTGGGTCAAATAGGCTAGAATTCTCACACATAAATGAAGAAATGGGAGGTCAGCATGGAAGGAATCTTCCATCTAATTAGAAGCATGCCTGAGGTAGAAGCAATTGATCTCAAAACTGGGTAGAGGAGAGAGGAAGAAGAAGATAATGGTTGATGTCACCTCTCTCCCTTGTGTGTCTCAATCTACATCTAGAATAGATCGAGGTAATATTTTGGGTTAAACACATCATGAAAATGATTAGTAATCTCCTAGAGACAATCGATAGGAGTTGATAAGGTTCCATTTTAGTGTAAGGGAATTTTTTAGAAAAAGTCTAACTCAGAAAATATGACAATCTCAAAAAACTAGTCGATCAGTTTGGGTCCACCAGTCGACTACTCATCCACCAGTCGATTGGTTTCCCGCAACCAACCTATCTGTTTGCCCCAACTAAAGATCGGTTTGGTCGAGGAACTCAATTTGGCTAAAACAACAAACTAGTTGATTGATTCATGGAACCATTCGATGGGTTTATCTAGAAAACTCAAAACAATTTATTTTTTAACATGATTTTAAATCAAATTTTAATCCAAATAAAATCATAACTTTGAATTAAATCAAATAACCAAAATTTGACAAAAATTATTATCCATCTATTACATAAAAGTGTGGGGTATTACATTAATTATTTTTATTAACCCTTAATCTATAACTCAAATAAAATATTAAATTAATTTATCCTAATTACTTTTTTCTTTCTCCTTTATTATTAAACCCACCCTAAACAAAATTATTTTTCCCTAATTTATTTTCCTAGCCAGGTACCCTAACCCATGATGATTAATAAACTAATTTTATCCTAATTCCGTAATCCTAAGTTTAAACCTAATTCTTATCTTGACCCCAAAATTTTCTTTATCCTTATCTTTTTCTTCTTTTTTTTTCCTTTCTCCCTTTTATTTTTCTTATCCCTTTTTCTTTTCCTCCTCTCCTATCCTAATCGGCATGCCTCCCCATTTCCTCTTTATGCTATGCATCCCTTGTGCATGCCTCTTCTACTTCCCTTCTCATCACCTAACACTTTTGTACTCTACCCTACACCTGCTCCCATCCTAGACCACGTCTCCCCTAGCTTTACATCTACATTCCTCACCCTCTCTATCAAGTCATTCTGAAATACCCCAAAACCCTAATTTAGGAATTATGGCAAAATAATGATTTATTAGGGAAAATTAAGAAAATAAATTACTTTATTAAATAAAGAGGAAATTAATTGAAAAAAATAAAGAGAAAGTAATAAATAAATTATTTAGAGAATTTTGGACATTTTACTAATTAAAAGGAAAGTGGTGGAAAATTTACCAAAATAGCCAAATTAATCTAAAAAGGGAATTAAATTATTATTTTAATAAATTTTAAATATTCAAGAATATATGTATGTGTGTGTGTGTGTGTGTGTGTAATAACCCAAAAACATTCTAAATAAATTTTGAAAAAATCCAAAACCCCAAAGAAAACCTTTTCTCCATTTTTCTTTTTCCTTTCCTTTCTTTTTTTTCCTTTTCTCCTTCTTTCTGCCGGGATTGGGCCTCGCCCGACCCAAACCCTTCTTTCTTCTCCTTGTCCCGGCCTAGCGTCGTCCGCTAGCCCTCATACGCCTGCAACGCCGCGTTTCACCTTCGAAGTCGTCGAAACGTCGCGTCCCACTTAATGACTCTTTTGACCGTTGCCAGCCTTCGACGCGACACTGCGTTTACCTCCCATAACCCCCAATACGCCGCGTTTGACTTACGAATCTTATAACCGTTGCCAAACCGGCCGGTTTCCCCCTGTTTTCTTTTCCTCCTGGACCGCCGGTCCAGGGGTCATCTTCTTCCCCCCTCCCGTGCAGGCCTGCAACCTGCCGCCTACCGCCTACAGTCCGACCGTCCTCCCCCTACCATTTCCGTCCCTTTCTTCCCCAATTCAACCCAACACTCCCTCACGCGTGCTGCTGCCCCTTCCTTTTTCCAGAAAATGGCCAAACGTACCCTGCAAATTGTAGGGCACACGACGCTGCCACCGCCGGCCGGCCACCTACCCCCGCATGCCGACCTTCTTCCCTTCATCGTTTTCCCCTCCTCAATTGCCTATAAATACCCCTCCCCGAACGGCCAAGGCAAGTCCTCCCCTCTGGACCTTGCCAAAATCCTGCCTCGCCGCTGCCATAACAGACGCCCTTTCCGCCGCCTCTAGCAACCACCGCGACCATCGCCACACACCAAAACCTTCCTTACACCACCCTCCACACAACCAAACCATCGCTGCTCCCTTTCCTGCCAGGCACGTGTCGCCACAACCGTGCGAAATCCCTTACCCAAAAACTACCCCCGCCACCTCGCGCCACCTTCTGCCGCCACCTCCGCCGTGACCAACCTCCTCTCCACCTCCCAAAGTCACCAGTAGGTCCTCCCCTACCTTCCCATACCATCCTTACTCCCTGCCTCCTTCTTCACCAACCTCCACCATCTTCCACCACCCTCCTCCACTTTCGGCCGCCGCGTCTACCACCGCGAGCCGCCACCTTTCTCATGCCACCACCCTCATTCCACTCCCCTCTCCTTGTTGTCTCCTACCCCACATCAAACTCCCCCTTTTCTCCTCCCATCTAACCACCACCTCCATCTTTTTCTCTCTTCTCCTCCTCCATCCCCGCCATTGCCGTCGCCGCCACGCGACGCCGCTGGACCACCACCAACCTTAGGTGGTCTTCCACTCATCCCAAGCCTTAAACTTTATTTCCATATAGTTATTATTAAGTTAACTAATATTAATACCATTATGCTTATTATTATTATTATTATTCTTTTATTATTATTATTATTATTATTATTATTATTATTATTATTATTATTATTACTTTTATTATTATTATCATTTCTAATATTTTGACTTCTGATATTAAAGTTATCATTTTTACCATACTAACATCCCTTGGAACCCCAAATTCTATTATACTCAACTTTAGTTTTATTTTTATAAGTGTTAATATTAACAACCCTATTATTATTATTATTATTATTATTATTATTATTATTATCTCTATTATCTTACTAAGGTTATTATTATTAATACTTAACCATACTGGGTTGTTGTTATTGTTATTATTACTGCTAGGGTTATTATTGTTATTATTACTAATATTACCATCATTATTATTATTATTATTATTATTATTATTATTATTATTATTATTATTATTATTGTTATTATTATTATTTACTTAACACCTTATCCTTTTGGTTAACAATAAAAACTACTTTTTTCTTATCCATGTGACTTAACTCAAAGTTAGTAAATATCATGTGGTTGCTAACTAAGAAGGATACTTGAGCCTTATTACCATTATCACCCTTAGGAATAGTTCACTTGTGGCATTTTGATTTTATAATAGTATCATTTCGACTCTAACCCTATTAATAGACTTGATCTTAAAACACTAGGGTTTCTATCACTAGAACATTAACTTATTATTAACACCATCACTATTTTCATATAGTTAACATGAACCATATTACCACAAGATTAGAACTAACAGGTCTAATAAAATAAGGATAAGGATAAGCACCAAAATGAGTATACTTTAACTAGTAGAGTTTAATATACTAAATTAAGACGAAAACCCTAGCCTTTGTATAATACCCCTTTAGGGATAAGAACCTTAATCCTAAAGTAAAATAAGGGTCAATAGTACTTGTAAGAGAACTAATACTTAGCATTTTCCCCCTTTTATAGGTGACCCTGATCCAAGCCCTAAGGAGTTAGAGGAGCGTGCTCCAAGCCCGGCGTCGCCTTAGGTAAGGACGAAGCTATGACCTTGTGCTATGTGTGATGTGATGTGTTGATGGATGATGAGTATGCCATGTTAATGTGTATTATGCATGTGTTATGAATAACCTGTTTTGTGTAGTGTAGCGTGGATAATGAGGTATGATGAGTGTGCCTTATATCACATGAGCATGACATATTTATGTATGATATTTATGATGTGTTGATACGGCCCTCTAGGACATGCATGCTAGGGTTTTGGTATTATGGAATGGGACTAAAAGAATAACAAGAGAGGAATGGGAAGTGAGACCATCAAGGGGGATATGGGGTAGACCCAAGTACCTCATCATCCATGAGAGAAATTTTAAGTGGAGAGAATGTCTAAAATAAATGAAAGTTGGGAACCATGCATGGGGGCCTAAAAATCTGCATGGTGACTTGGGGTGTTTGCATGAGGTGGCTAAATCTTGCATGGGGGTGAATCTTACGTGAGAAAAGTTGAATTTGGGTGTAAATAAGAGAATGGGGGAACTGTGGAGTGATTGGAGACTCGGGACGAAAAATAGTACGTAAGTTAGTGCAAGGGTGTATAAGGGACCCGATTAGGGTTTTCAGGGAGAAAGTGGAAATTTGGGAAGTGTGAAAGTAAGAATGATTAAGGAAGGGTGGAGTATGGGTTGAGAGTGAGAATTCTATTATATAAATGATGAGTATGGGTTTCCATGTGAATGAAGAGACTTGGGGATGAAAAGAGAGAGGTTACTTGTGGAAGAAGTAAGGTGCTAGGATTTGAGGTGGCCTACTAGGGTTTTGCCGGTCACATGCAAGATCGAGGAGTAAAGTGATATGCCTTGGGGTTTGACCTAATAAGGGTGAGACGTGGGGTGAAGAACAAGTAATGGTAAGGTAAGTGAGAAGAAGTTGGGCCATGTAGGTCCAACTAGGGTTTCCAAGGGGAGAACCCTAGAGGTTGAGAATAGGCAAGGTCAACGTCATAGGGTGTCGGGCTTGACTTATACTCTTAGGAGATGGCCTTTTATTAGGTGTGAGCATAGGGGAAAGAATGACGGGGTGATAAAGGGGGGCAAGAGTCTCAGCATATGGGACGGGCCCGCTTGAACGGCAAGCAGTAGTATGTTGTTGGCATGCATGTTAAGGGTGGAATGTGATTCAATAAGACACGGATAAGACACTAATCATGTAAAATGAAAGATTGTTGAGTCGAGCCCAGACCGGTCCTCCGATAAATAATAGTGGCCAGGAGCCGGGGTGCCCTGGAGACCGGTTCATCGGCAAATAATAGTGGTCACGAGCGTCCTGCCGTGAGTGTATACCTTCCAGTCCACCGGCTATAATAGTGGGGGATTTTGTGCTCGACAAACAAAAGTAAGTAAGTTAAACCATGGAAAATACACTAAGTACTTACAGCGAAACACCATGTGAGTCAGGGCTAGACCGGTCCACCGGCAAATAATAGTGGCCAGGAGCATCTTGCCCTGGAGACCAGTCCAGCGACAAATAATAGTGGTCAGGAGCGTTCTACCCTGAGTGTATACTTTTCGGTCCATCGGCTATAATAGTGGGGTTCTCGCACTCACATGGACTACTAAAGAATACGTGTGGAATGGACATATTATTAATGAGAATAAAGAATAAGTCACTGGGAAAGTAACCAGGCCTTATCATGTGTGTTATCGTATGTTGCCTATGTGCTTATACTTGTATCATGTGTTCTATGTGTTGGCCTTATCTCGTCTATTACCTTACTCAGTACGTAGCGTACTGATCACCTGTTTCATGGGTGTTGCTCATTTCCACGAGCAGAAGACCCATCTGACCTTGTGTAGGTAGGAGATCATATTTTCGATGCCTACGATACCTACAAGGCATTGGGTGGGGCCGAGTGTTGAGCCTATCTTGGTTGGGACCGAGAGCGAGCCGGCCGGACTCTTTTACTATCCTTGTTTTTGTTTATCATGAGTTAGCCGTATTTGTATTATGTTCGTATTTTGGAGTGTAACTCTTAAGTTGTAATCTTAAACGATATTCTGATTGTGGTCGACTCTTGTTTTCATGAATGACTTATGGTGACTATGAACTTATGTTTCGGATGGTTCTTACTTAACGATTGTTGATTTAGCCTTAGCACTTAGTGTCGGGACGGTAGGAGTGAACCGGTCCGGTACTAAGTGTGGCGGTAATACCCCCAAGTTTATGGTGTTAATTCTTTGGCTTCCGCTAAACCTTTTGATTTAAACGAAATTTTTTTTAGTAGTAAATTTGGGGGTGTTACACATCCACCCCTCAATTAATTGCATATATACGCTCTAATCTTTTCCTCCATTTTGTTCAAACCAACCTGATCTTCCTACTCCATTCTTCTCCTTTAATCTTCCTCCTAGACGCCTTCTGTCCCTTCCTTTATATATGTTGTTTCTAGTTTGCTGAGTGCACATTCATGTACACCCATCACATGTCCATGTGTGTATACTCCGTGGCATTACCGTGCACACCCTTTATATAGCCATGTGTGAAAACTCCTACGCACAATCATTCACATCCTGTGTACTATTTCTTACACAATTATGTATCCCCCTCATAACATCACTACTTGCACAATCATGATATCCCGTGTGCACACCCTCCCTTGTCCATTTTTGCGTGTCCCCATCACAACTAGGAAACACCCAACTTTCCTTCTCTATCCAACCACCTTAGGACCCTCCTTTTTCCTCCAGCAAAAGATCACCTGTAACACCTCCAAAATTCACTACTGAAAAATTTTATTTTATTGAAAATTTTATGGAGGCAAAAACCATAAAATTTGGGGATATTACCGCCACACTTAGTACTAGAACGGTTTCCTCCTATCGTTCTAGTACTAAGTGATACGGCTAAAAGAGAATTAAATATAATTTAGTTGAATTCAGACTTTGTTTAAATCAGAGTAGCACAATAAATTCGTTACAAGAGTAAAACCCCACTATTAGTGGTTACAAGAGTAAAATAATATAAGTAAGGAAATAAAAGGTGAAAAGATAAACCCTAAAATCTTTCTGGATAATACTTATGCTCTTACCTAATATTAGCTTGAATAACACCTACAATAGACCTGCAAGGGAAACTGCCCATTGAATAGGCAGGGGTCCATAAATGGAACCCTTTAGTACTATAGTATAGAGTAACCCTTTATACCAAACCAAAAGGCAAGGCAAACATGTAACACATAATACATAACGATATATAATGATAACATGAATGGGCATAGAAATAACCATAAGCAACTTAAGAGATAATACACAGTGGAACGCCTCATATAATAAGAATTGCATAGCATAAGATCCATTCATTTAGCAATACCATAACATACCAAGAGAGAGACGGGTATCAAGGCCAAACATATATTATAACAATAGATTATGATGATGAAAGTAACTCTTTTGGTCTTAGGCCATTAATTAATCATTATTCAAATATCATCTTTAAATTATATCTATGTGAGTGCGGGAACCCCACTATTATAGCCGATAGATTCGAAATACACTTCAGGACAGAACACACCCGACTACTATTATTCACCAGTGGATTGGTCTCCAGGGCATAAGGTTCTTGGCCACTATTATCACCAGTGGATCGGTCTGGCCCAAACTCACATGGTGTTCCATTATAAGTGATTAGTATTTTTCCATGATTTATTTACATCTAAGATTTGGTTTATTGAGCTAGGGATGCCCCACTATTATAACCAATGGATCGGTACACATAAATATCTTCTAGGACAAAGTGCTCCTAGGCCACTATTATAACCAGTGGACCTATATACATGATATAACCCATTTGGGCCTGGCTCAATAATATTTCACTTTACATGATTCATGTTTTCCCTTTTAATTAGCACATTAGTTCCATTTATTTGACTTAAGGGGGGAGATCAAGAACCCGGAGATGCAAAGGTATAATGGTCATACTGGCGCATGCAAGCAACACAATACCCTTCAACCATCAACCCAGGGACGCAAAGGTACCCTAGTTGTATTGATGCACGGGGACACACAGTACCCTACCGACAAGGACACCTAACCCATAAGTATATATACCCCTTAAATAAATTGATAAAGCTAGATAGAGTAAAATGTAGGTCTTGGCTGGGGCACGAAGGCACACTAGCAAATAATAGGATAATCATCGGCTAAACCATATCTTTAGGGTAGCAACCCCTAAAGAGCCACCATTTCCGATCTCGAGGTCTTCCACTTTAATTATTAATATCTTAATTAAGGTGACCATAAGAAATACAACAACCACATACTTATTCATTCCCATTTGTTTATGTCATCATAAATTATTCCTTATTCATACAATTATCCATGTTAACCTAAAGAACCCATTAAGGCCATCCATATATCATCAACTTCCAATTCAGGATTTGTTTCCATTTATTCATATGCCATAAGGGTTATCACATCATAATCATGATATGGTCTTAGAGTTTGGTTAGTCTATATTGAAGGATTATGGAACACTTAACCCTATCATGCCCTTATATCACATCCAACTCACATCACCATGCATGATTAATGATTAAGACACCCCTTTCATGAATATGAGACAAACACCATATCACACCCTTATATTATTATTCAATGTCACTTAGGTCTGATTATGGAGACTTATTTAATCCATTGACAGGCCATATGTAAGTTGTTGATTTACCCCACCATCCTTACAAAACTACTGAAATACCTCATGTATGTAAAATTACCAAGTCACCCCTTTTCATTTGCCAATTTACCATATTACCCATCATGTTTGTATAATTACCAAAATACCCTTTGTATCTGTTAGATTGCCAAATTATCCTCCAAACTTATTAAATCACCAGCTTTACCAGTCATACTTGTTAAGTTACCAATTTACCCTTCCAGTTAGTTAAATTACTATGTTACCCTTTATACTTAGTTAAATTACCAAATTACCCTTTTTATATATGAAAATTACCAAATTGTCCCTTTAGTTGGTTAAATTGGCAATTTCTTATTTATTAAAATTACTATATTATCCCCTTCGTTGGTTAAATTACCAGATTGCCCCTCTTACTTATTCAAATTACCAAATTACCCCTTTAGTTTGTTAAATTACCAATTTTCCCCTCTTACTTATTCAAATTACCAAATCGTTCTTCTTAACTATTATAATTACCATTTTACCCTTTTTACTTACAAACTTACTAAATTACCCTTCTTCTATGTCAAATTACCACTTTACCCCTTTACTTTACATAATTACCAAAATACCCTTCCTTTATACCAAATTACTATTTTATGGCTTTACTCTACATATTTACCAAAATACCCTTCCTTTATGCCAAATTACTAAAATACCCTTCCTTTATACCAAATTACCAAACTACCCTTCTCTTTTATTATATCACCATTTTACCCCTTCACTTTTATAAAATTACCAAAATACCCTTCTCCTATTATTAAATCACCATTTTACCCCTTTACAAAATTACCAAAATGTCCTTCCTTTATGCCAAATTACTAAAATACCCTCCTTTATACCAAATTACTAAAATATCCTTCTCCTTTATTAAATCATCATTTTATCCCTTTACTTTTATAAAATTACCAAAGTACCCTTCCTTTATGCCAAATTACTAAAATACCATTCTCCTTTATTAAATCACCAATTTACCATATTTACTCTACAACATTACCAAGTTATCCCCTCTACCATGTAAAATTATTAAAATATCCTCCTTACTTATCCATTTACCATTTTACCCTTATTATACCAATTTTACTAAAATACCCTCACCACATAAAATATTGATATACATGGTCCATACTCATTATCCAACTCCACCAACTATTATTATTTATCATTAATACACGTTAGCACCTATCACACATACTTATTTAGGCCATGCTTTCATATATAAGAATTTATTAAAATGCCCCTAGGGCTTACATTAATATTATCTATGCAACAAATGACCACATTAGCATATTATACCACACATATGTATTTAACATTATTAATAACAAGGCTCCTTCCCTTAAGCATTATTTCTACACATGGCACATAAATTATCATGATTTTATTTTCATCAACCAACCTATGCCACTAAATACGTTTTACTTAACAATATATATCATGCATATAAACATATTAAAAATCCTAATATTATAGCATATGTATATCCATGCATTTTAGTACAGTATAATAGTTACCTTATTTTCAACAAAAAATAAACCTCACCGGTGCCCCAATTAAAGGTTTGAGATTTGATTAGTAAAAATCAATACCTAAAAACAATATCAACATTTATCATTTTAGAAGGTAAAAAATCAAAAGAATATTTTTTTTTATCAAAAGCTTAATCAAATACATACTAATATTAAATATGGTTTTACATCAACATTAATCCAAAATGCTCAAAATGAAAGGTAGGGCTCATGCTGCATGCATAAAATTAAGGAGGAAGGAGGTCAAAGAAGGGAATAGGAGAAGGAAGGGGGTTAGTTCGAGTAAGGGTTTTGGGGTTGGGTGGAGGAATTATGGAGGGGAGTTATGGGGGTGGCTGGGTGCAGGGATGGAGTAAAGGAGTAGATGGTGGTCGGGGTGGGTGATTAGTGGCTCAGGATGGTGGAGATGGTGGCTACAGGGCTGAAAAAATGGGTGCAAGGATGGAAGAGGAGAAGAAGGAACGGAAAATAAGAAGAGAAGGGATGGTTTTAGGGGGAAATTTCAGCCAAGGAGAGGAAGGGTGGTGCTAGGGGAGGTTACAAGCAGTTGATGGGTGGTTGTGGAGGTGGTGATAGAGGCAGAACGACAATGGATGATGGTGGTGTAGGGTAGAGGCAGAGAAGAGACAAAGAAAAAGAAGGGAGGAGAAAGGTGGTTGCAAGGGCATGTGGTGATGGCTTGGTGGTGCAGGGAGGTAGTAGGGGGTGTCAAGAGGTAGATGTGATAGTTGGTTGGGTGGTAGTAGTGGTGGTTGGAGGTGATGAAGAAAAAATAGGGGAAGAGAATAAGAGGTAAAAGAAGGGATGAAAAGGGCTTGATGAGTAGGGAAAGAAGGAGCTCAAAGGGTGAAAATGGGTAAAGGAGAAGAAGAAAAAGAAGAGGGACATGAGAGGAGGTAGGGGCGGTCAGCTGGGAGGTTGTGGTTGCAGGTGGTAGGGTGGTAGGTTGTAGGAAGAAAGAAGGAATAAAGGGAAGGAAGGGGCATGTGGTGTAGGGCATGTATAACCTGAAAATGGAAGAAAAATGATAGGGGAGAGAGAGGGAGAGGGAGCAGGGTTGTAGGGGTAGTAGTTGTAGGAGATATAGTAGATTGGCCATAGCATGCGGTGGTTGAAGAAGAACGAAGGATGAAAGAAGAAGAATAAGAAAAGGAAAGGAGAAACATGCTAGTCGGGCGGAGAGAAAGAAAGGGAAGTGGGCTGGCCCATGTGCGCAAGGGAGAGGAAAATAAAGAAGGGGGAGTTGGGCTAGCCCAACCGAGAGGGAGAAAGGAAAAGAAAAAGGTGGGGGAGATGGGCTGGGGCTGTCACATAGGAGAAGGAAGAAGAGATGAGCTAGTAGCCTAACAAAAGGGGAGGGGGGAAGGAGAGTAGGCCGGGTGGCGTGGAGAGGAAGAAAAGAAAAAAAGGAAAAAGGAAGAAAACAAAAGGAAGAAAAAGGAGAGAGAAAAGGAAAAGGAAAATAAGGAGAAAATAAACTTAAAATAATTTTTGAAATAAAGGTATTTAATATTTTTGATAGATAAATAAATTTAATAATTTAATTTATTATAATTTAATATATATGGGTTTAAAAATGATAATTTTAGAAAAGTTTTAGTTTGGAAAATTATTTAAATAAAATGAGTATAATAAAATATCAAAATATTTATTTTAATTTATTAAATCTTCATATCCATTTGTATATACTCAAAAATCCATAAAATAATTAAATTAAATAAATTTAAATTATCCCAAATGAAGGTTATTTAATAAATTCAAATTTTGGGGTATTACGCCACCCTCCTAGTCATCACCTCTTTACCTCACCTTTCCTAAGTTGACTCCCTACAAAACTCCAACCCCCTTAGCATTTTCAATCCATTCACCACTCTTTCCCTAGTTTTGCACTGCCCATCACCACCACCCAGCCTTCTACCTCACTACCATCAATTCGCATTGTCACCAACACCACCTCTCACCTAAGTTCCCTATTGCATTAACCTTCACCAGAACCACCAACCTCCTTGTGTTGCAGCTCCTATACAACCTCTTTCTTGTGCCCATGGTGTTGCCTCCACATGTAATGTGATTTTGGGTTTTTCATTCCTTTCCAATTTAAGGCTTTTTTAGTGAGTGCTATTTCAATAAATATTCTAATATAAATTACTATTTTATGATTTAGATATTAATTTATGCATTATATATTAACATGATTAATGTTGGTTGTTTTAGGTAAAATAGGTTGATTAGTTGAGCCTGATAAATTTTAATAGGTTGCTTATATTTTTCACTTTTTCTAAAATCAAGTAATTCATATACTCTACTAAAATATTAGATATCTCATGATAGCACATTAGGATATATATATATATATATATATATATATATTAATACTAAAATGTTAAGCATGTTGGATACATTAAAATTGATTGTCTAATAATGTTAACATGAAATTTGATAAAATAAAGTATGTTGATTTGAGTGAAGTATTATATGTATGCAAGCATGTTAAAATAGGTTTAATCTTGTAGACAAATTATGTATGTCATGTATGCCTAAAATGATAAGTTGAGCATGTTTAGGCATATTTTTAGCATTATTATTATCATTCTTTGCCCCGGGAATAATTTGTATTTGTAAGCATATCATGTTGTTTATTCTAGTAATTATGCATAATATATATTATTTAATGTTAAGCATGAAATTATGTAAATTGATGTTTTAGAAAAACATGTTAGGATCATAAGTGCTAAATTATGTGTAAGGGAAAAATGGTCACTTGTTATGTTTGGTGATTTACCTGTATTCTAAAATATTTAATTCATTCTATTTTATCCTTTCATGAAAAATTATTAAATAAAATGAAATTACTATTTAAAATGGATGATAATATGAGAATTTTGGTCCCTAGGGTATTTTGGTCATTTTTTCCTAATGTGCCTAAGTTTGAATAATTGAACGTAGGATAACCTTCATAGATTTTTAATATTGACCTTGTTTATGGTTTTCTTGAATAAATAGTAAAAATGCTTACATATGAAAATTGAATATATTTGTGTTTAATGTAATTTCATGGTCACATTAATAAAATACTAACATTTAAAGTGAAATACCTAGACATTAGGAATGGTAGCTCTTTAGAGTAGCTACCATAAAGAAGTGGTTTAACCCACAATTGGTTATGGATTTTTTTTAGTGTGCCTTAGCACCCTAACCAGGCCCTGTATCTTACTTTATTTAGTTATGCATACTTTTTAGAGGGTATATGAAATACCCCAAAACCCTAATTTTAAGAATTATAGCTAATTAAAGATTTATTAAGAAAATTAATTAAATAAATTATTTGGTTAAAATAAGAGGAATTAATTAGGAAAAAATCAATAGAAAATTTATAAATGATTTAATTTGAGAAAATTAGGGTGTTTTTCTAATTAAAATAAAATTTAGGAAAAATATTTAAAAAATCCTAAATTAGCTTAAAAAAGAAATTAATTATTATTTTATTTAAATATTATTATTTTTAAATATCCAAAAGTGTCAAAATATTCTAAATACCCCAACCCACCTATTTTCTTTATCTATTTTTTCTTTTTCTTTTCTTTCTTTTTTTTCTCCCTCCTTTCCCCCGACCTGGGCCAGCCCTGCGGCCCAATCTCCTTTCCTCCTACGTGACCCAGACCCGCGCCACACACACTCACCCCTAGCCAGCCGGTTCCCCCTTTTTCTTTTCTTTCTTTTCTTTTCCTAGACCGCCTAGTCCACTCCCCTCCATCTTCTTTCTTCTTCTTCCTCCCTCTTTGCGACATGTAAATTCCCCAACCTATGCAAATATTCTCTCTATTGACCATGCTTGCTGACTGACCATCTCTTCCCTCTCTTCCCCATTGATCCACCTGCCTTTTTGACCCATCCAACTCTCCTCTCTTCTTATGTGTCGTTCCTCTTCCATGGCCAATAACAGCCTGCCATGGTAGACCTGTGTCAGCCTGCCATTGCCGACCGGTATGCCTATCCTATCTACCTCCATTCTCCTGTCTCCCTTTGACCTTATCCCGTCCAATTAGCTTATATATATACCCCTTAAGTAACCAAAATCTAATCCTTTTTTGTAGCCCAGATTTTCCATACCCGTGTGCCACCACTCGATCAGACACCCTCACCGCCACTGCCACTCGATCCACCCACAATACCACTCCCTGCATCACCCTCTACTAAAATATGCCACCCTCCATGCTCGATTTGCCTTGCATGAGCCACCTTAGCCATGCAAAGTTTCCGTCATGAGCAGCCACACTTCCACTCCTATTGCCCTTCACACCACCGTTTTCCACCACTCTCACCGCAACCACCACCTCTTACACCTCCCCAAATTCCCTACAGACCTTCCTCTACCTCCCCTACCCTCCTTTTTCCTTTCCTCCCTCTCCTCCTCCCTTTCTCCTTTTCCACCACTCTCAGCCACCACAACACCGCCGCCTGCGTTGCCACCTTTGGTTGCGCCATCACCCTCATTCCAACACTCTAAACTTGGGCAACCTCAACCACCCCAAATTCCACCATGATTCCCCTTTTCCTATTCCCATCATTCGACTATCTCTCTTTTCACCCCTTTTTCCCGCCACTGCCATTGTCGCTGGTGTCGCCAGTCACCACCAACCCTAGGTGGTACCCTAAACTTTCTCGACCCTTAAACCTAATAATGCAAGCCTTATCCATGTTTACTTGTATTTATATTGTTATTATTATTATTATTATTATTATTATTATTATTATTATTATTATTATTATTATTATTATTATTATTATTATTATTATTATTATTCCTATTATTATTAGTAATATTACTACTACTACTACTATGAAGGGTCGAAAACCTATTTTACCATTATTTCGATTATTATCCTTATTATTATTATTATTATTATTATTATCTATTATTATTATTATTATTGTTACTACTAAGGGGTCGAAACCCTATTTTACTATTATTTCCATCATCATCATCATTATTATTATCACTATTATTATTGTTATTATTATTATTATTATTATGGTAAAAATATTCAAACCCTTATATTATCATTATTTCAAATATTGGTATTATTATTATTATTATTATTATTATTATTATTATTACTATTATTATTATTATAATTAGTAATATTAGTATTTTTTTAGTGTTACTATTATTCTATTATTATTTTATCCCTAACCCTATTATTAACATTAGTCTTAAAATATGAGGGTTTCTATTACAATGAGTATTAGTATTACTATTATTAATATCACTTTTTTCCATAACTAGTGTTAGTAATATTATTAGAAATAATCTATTAGATTTAATAATATAAATATGGCTATAAATATTATTAAAAACCCTATTTTTTGCTTATCAAGTTTCCTTTAATAATAGTAACCCTAATTTTAGAATAAAATAGGAAATAATATAATTCTTTGGTAGGAGGGAAACTAATCCTTAGTTTTTCCCTCTTATAGGTGAAACCAATCAAAACCCTAAGGAGGCGTAGGAACGTGCTCCAAGACTGGTGACGTGCTAGGTAAGGGTGTAGCTAAGGCCTTATGTGTCCTATGTGTTTTATATGCCTTGGATGCCATGTTTAAAGATATGTTGTGTATCTTGTGCTATTGGTTTAACTATTTTATGTGTAACGTTGTTTGGAGTTGAGGTATGCTCATGTGCTTTCTTATGGCATGTGGTTAATATGTTTATGCTGTGAATTATGATATGATATAATGTGACCCTTTAGGACATGCATGTTCGGATATTTAATATGGTAATATGGGGTGGAAAGATGAAAAAGAAAGATGGGAAAATATGTTAACCAAAGGGAAGTAAGTTGACTAAGGGGAAGTGAGTTGACCAAGGAGTCTAGGGTTGAACTAAATATTCCATGATCCATGAGTGGAAGAATAAAATGGGACTTCAAATAACATAAAAGAGTGGGTGAACTTTGTAGGGGAGAACCTAGGGTTTTCATGGAAGAATCTAGGGTTTTGCATGAAAACTTCGAGGGTTTGCATGGTGTGAATAGAGTCTACATGGGGATTAATTTTAAGTGTGAAAAGTTGTAGTGGGATGTAAGTAAGGTAAGGGAAGAGTTGATTGGGTGATTGGAGGCTTTGGGTGAAAAATAATATGTGGAACAGTATAAGGGTGTATAGGGGACCGAGCTAGGGTTTGGGAGGAAACCCTAATTTGAGAAGGTGGAAAAAGAAAAAATAAATGAGGGTGAGTGGAGTATGAGATGAGAATGGAGGGATTATCATAAGTGGGATGAGGATGGGTATCATAGGAAGCAACAGTGGAAGGTGAGAAATGGAGGGATGACATGTGGAAAGGAGGATACTAAGATTGATATGGTCAACTAGGGTTTGGTGTGGTCACCTAGGGTTTCGTGGGCACACATGTACTTGGGGAGTAAAGTGAGATGATGATGGTTGAATCTAAGGGTTGTGATGTGTGGGGCGTTAAAACAATATGGGTTACGTGAGGTAGAGGAGGATGGGGCATATAGGCCCAAGTTAGGGTTTCTTGGAGGAAATCCTAGAATAAGACTATGAGCGGACTTGGAGGTGTTAGGTAGTGGACCTTGACCCACACACTTAAGAGTTGGGCTTCTAGTGTAAGTAGTGGAATAAGGAAAGGATGTTGGGGCGAGTTAGGAGGTGCAAAAGTCTTAAGATATGGGACGAGCCCTCTTGGAAGGATAAGCATAGATGGAGTTATTCATACATGTCTAGGGTGAAACTTTTAAATAAGACACGGTAAAACATTAATCATGTAAAGTGGAAGATTGTTTATCTAGGCCCAAACCGATCCACTGGCATAATAGTGGCTGGGTGCCGGGGTTCCCTAGAGACCGATCCCCCAACATATTCTACCCTATAAGTGACCGATCCACTGGCTCTAATAGTGGGGGATCCTGATCTCAATAAAGAAAACCCTAAGTGTGATAAGACACATAAAAGACACTAAGAACTTACAATGGAACACCATGAGATTCGGGGCCAAACTAATCCACCGGCGAATAATCATGGCCAAGAGCATTTTGCCTTGGATATCGATCCACCGGCGTATAATAGTGGCCAGGTACGTTTTTCCCTACAAGTGACTAATCCACTGACTATAATAGTGGGGTTCCCGTACTTGCATAGATAGATAAAAAGCATGGTTGAAATGAGTACCGATCAAAGATTAAATAATTAATTATTCAGACTATAGCTTGGCCTTTATTTACCTGAAATGATTATATGATGTTGTGTTATCATGCTTGGATTATGTGCCTTTATGTATTGGCCTTAGTGCATGGTTACCTTACTTAGTATGTAGCGTATTAACCACCCATTTCATGGGTGATGCTCATTCCAATGAGCAGAAGGCCCCTCTAACTTTGTGCAGGTCGGTGATACTATCTTTAATGCCTTTGATGCTTATGAGGCATCAGGTGGGGCTGAGAGTTGAGCATGGACTTGGCTCAAAGATTGAGAGTGATGTGGTCATATTTCCTCTTTATGTTCTTCTATTTTTTATTGGATTTTTCTAGACTTAACTTTTATCATTTTGTAGACCTTATTCCTTTAAGGAACTTTGACTATGTACTTTGCATTGTAACTCTTTTTCATGCACTATGATTTCTACCTTATAATTGTTTAATACTTTATTCAATTCTTTCTTTGAGTTTGATTTATGATTATTGTTACATTTCTTTAGCCTTGTGGTTCATATGGGTACGGCCGGGGGCCGGGCCTCACTGATCACGGTGGTAAAATTCCTAAAATTCATACATTTTAATTTAATTGCTTTCGCTAAATTTTAAATAAAATGAAAATTTTCAGTAGTGAATTTTGGGGTGTTATAGTATGCATACTTATGAATTAGTTATCCTTGTCAATAAATCAATGTGCTTTTTTTGGTTGCTAGTGCAATAAGGTTACCTTAGTGTCCTTGGGTTGATAGTCGGTAGAATATCGTGTTGATTTTGTGTGCTAGTATAACCAAAGTACCTTAATGTCTTCGGGTTGATATGATCTCCTCTCATGTAAATAAAAATAGAAATAGTTATTGTTGTTCATATTTGTTATGGATTATGTTGCTATGATATTTAATAAGACATTAATAAAGTGAAATATCACATGAGTCATAATCATTTGTACCTACTTGTTCTACCTGATGGAATAGTGGCTAGGAGGATTTTACCATGGGGTTGTATTTTATTGATACTATTCAACTACTTAAGAATAGTGGAGTCTTTGATCTTAACATGAAATAAATGATTGGTGTGATCGTAATCATTAATAGTATATTAATATTTAAATTGAAAGACCGCAAGAGTCATGACTTATTGTACCTGTGTGTTCCACCAAATGAGAATAATGGCTAGGAGCATTTTGTCTGAGGGGTGTAACAATCCATATAGTATAATGAGAATAGTTTCCATGAGAATTTTTTATGTAGAAGATAATGAATGATTAATCTTCTACAATACAGGACCTTTAATCTTGTGACATGGGTAGAAAAATCTGGTTCTAAGATGTTGGAATTATTGATTTCATATTAAGGTTTTATTACAATTTGATAGTTTGATGTTATTCTAATCCACTATCAAATCAATTCAATTGATAATCAAATAGTTTTCTCTAGAGAAAAATATTTAACTTCTAAATAAAACTCACATGATGAAGAAGAGAAAAGAGACTCAAAAGTAGCTCTCAAATTGTCAATTATTATTCACTTGATGCCATCTATTATGAATGTACAAGCACCTTATATATATATACACACATATCGGCCTACCTTACTATTTATTAACCAAGCCCATCTAATAGATCTATTTAACAAACATCAACTAGATTGCACCACCTCTATTACATATATAACGACTACAATGACAAATTACAAACATTACAAAGTATATAATAAAATAACAAAGCTACAAAAAACCATAAGTATGTAATACATTGAATAATCATATGTAATCAAGCTTTGTGTCTTGTAGCCTTATCTTCATGAAACTTTCTAATCCTTGTATTGCCAATATCTTATACACTAGATATCTTTGATGGATTGATCTTACAAACATATTTAATACTTGTAAGAGTTACTTAACAAAAGATTATAAGTAATAGGTTCTTTAAGAATAGTTTGTACCATCTCTAAGTTTAATACCTCCATTTTTCACTTCCGAAAAGTTTTTTTAAAACATTTGTGGAAGTAGAAAATACCTAAGAAAAATGGGGTGTTACTAGCGTACCTGATACAAGATAAATGCTTGTTACCCACCCTACATTAGATACAAGGCTAAACCAACCAAAACACTTAAAATAGAAGAGTGTGCGAAATAACAATTTAATTAAACAACTTCAAAGAGTGTTTACATGAAAGGACCCTAATGGGTTCCAACCAAATCATTTCAAAATAAATCTATATAAAAATTAGGGGCTACAATTAAAATAGGGTTAGGGTATGACACCCAACTTAAAATCTCGGTCAGCCACATACCCCACCAAAATCCTCTAAATGTCCTTACTATCAAGCTCTATCCCAAATGAGGTAGGCCTTTTACTATCCATCCCCAAAGACCTGCACATGGTCCTTTGCTCGTGGGAATGAGTAGATGACCGAGCAAACAGGCACATAAGTGTACTACGTATGGAGTAAGCCAAGTTGCTCTCTCAATGTAAACATAGCTATACAAATCTATCATACATGGATACAAGATACAATAGGCATCATGAAAAAGTTATATATAAAGGTAAAGGTGCATAAGGACATGCTACATGCACAATTAAAACAAAGCAAAACACGTCATGCTTAGTTTCACATCCTTCTCACATAAGCACTTACACATGTAATAGCAAAGAGAATCCAAGCAACCTCTAAGGTTTATTTTCAATTACCCAATTATTAGGTTATACCATTTACTTATCCATTTATGAGGCAAATGAGCCATCTAATCAATATTTTAATCCATAACCAATTAGTCATTTTAACCATTAGTCGATTGTATAAACCAGTTTTTATTCCTTTTTCTCAATCATACCAATACCTCCATTCTTAACCAATTATTAACCATTCTTTTGGTCATCATTCATAAATCACCAACCAATTACTTATCATCCATATTTTATTATCATCAAGCGATGGACTATGCATTATCCTAGGTCTCACATACCATGGAAGCCTATCCAGGTCGAAGCCAATCACTAAGAGGGCATAGGTCTAAGCTGAAGCAAATCACCAAGATGGACATAAGTTCAGGCTGAAGCTAACCAATATGGACATCATTCTAGTCCAAAGAAAACCACCTAGGTAACCAAAACCTTTATTATCAATAACTCATAGTACATCATTAGTTTCTAGAGTAGGTAAGGCACTGAGACCTCTCAAGATTCTATCTGATGGCATCAAAAATATCCGAAGGCAGAATAACCCTATTAGATAATTGAGGATTAGGTAAACCAAAACCATACTCAACTTAACTATCTTTTTTTATGTGATTAGTATTTATTTATAGGGATGGGTGATCATACAAAGCCCGTAAAAAGAAAGCAAGTCAACTTTGCATGTTAACCCATATCAATCCTTTTCCTCCCATTTTCTAGCTATGTGGGTTTTCATTTGTCCTTAGCGAACAATATTCATATCCAAATAGTATTTAATTCAAGCCCATTCTGGTTTTCATTACTCTTTTCTCAATATCATCACTTATCACAAGTGAAATACCCATTTGGCCTTTACATTACTCATAGAATATACCATAAAACATGATCTATTTTAATCATTTTATTAGGCCAATAATCAATGATAAAATCTATATTTTATAACATTAATAATCATGGTATAGTACCAAACATATCCTCAATGCATAACTAAAATGAAAGGAAACAAAGCATCCAAACTAGTCGATTGGTTTAGCCTAACTAGTCGATCGGTGGGTTGACAAGTCAATCAGTTGACTCAACCAAACCATGCTTTCCTCAAAACAATTGATCAATTTGTGCAAACTAGTTTACTATTCATAGACGAGTTGACATGCCAAACCAACTGATGGTTTTAAGTAGAGAGTAAGACCCAGGTCTCTGCATGCTTACCAATCAGTGGGTTAGGTCCTGTTCTAGGAACTAGTTGATCAGTTTGAAGAAATAGTTGATTAGTTTGACCTAACTAGTCGATTAGTTAACTTTAACACAGTACCAAATTATAAATTTCATGTAGATTCTTACATATAAATTATCCTTAACCACATTAAAGCATGCATCAACATAGTCTAAAATATTTTTAGCTAGATTAACATGCATTTCGCAACATGGAACCATCATATCCTATTTTTACAAAATTTCATGCTTTATACTCAAATCATGTCATCTAATCATCTAAATCACTTAAAAAACTATATTCACTCATGCCAAGATGTAGAAATCAACTAAAGGTAACACCTAAAATGCAGGAATACTTACTAAATATTTAGAAGAAAGAACCACTTGATGTAGGAAAAATCCCCTTAAAACTAGAGATTCCATCTGTGGGAATTCTTAGCTTTAAAATTCTTAAAACCAAAATCTTAAACTCATACATTACATCAAAACCTTATTAAAATTTAAAACAAAAAAAAAGAAGGGAATAAGAACAAACGACTTGAGGTAAAAATAGGAAAGAACTCAACTAAACCTATCAACCTTTTTTTTCCTAGAATCTAACTCATCCTTGCTTAATAATTGAAATAAGAGAGAGCTAGAGATGGGATCAAAATAGTGTAAGAAAATAGATTGGTAAGGCTCAAAGTGTGGAGTGAAAGAAGGTGAATATCATACTTAGAGAATTTGATGGCCAAAAGAAAGGTGTATAGAAGGGATGATTGGAGATATTTATAGCCAACCAATCAAATGAAAACACCGAGGGTTTAGGAACCAACTCAAAACCCTACAATTGAACATTTGAATTTGAGTAGAATAGATAGAATTTGTCTAGGATTTACTGACCTATTCACCATAGACACCATCTAGAGCTCAAATGGTGTCTTTGGTGAATGTAGGTTAATTAGGCCAAAATTAACATACACAAGTGGAGTAATGGAAGATCAGCATTGAAAGAATCTTCCAGCTACTTAGAATCATGCCTAAGATTGAAGCATTTATCTCATAATCATGTAGAGGATAGAGGAGGAAAAGACAATGTTGAGGTTATCTCTCCCTCTCAATTGTCCCAATCGACCTTCATATCAACTAAAGACAATATTTTAGGCTAAATGTATCATAAAATGGTTAGGAATCTCTCAAGAACAAATGTGCATGTGTTGGTAAGGTTTTGTTTAAGTGTAAGGAATTTTTCAAAAAATATGAATAGCTCAACAAACTAGTCGATGGGTTTGAGTCTTCTAGTAAACTGTTCTACCACCAGTCGACTAGTTTCCCCCAATCAGTCGATTGGTTTAGTCGAGAAAAAAAATTTGCTAAAAAAGAAACCAGTTGATTAGTTCATAGAACCACTCAATCAATTTGCTTGTAAAACTCAATAAACTCCCTTTTTCAATATGATTACAAATCAAAATATTTCCCAAATCAAATCATAAAAATAAATCAAAATCAAAGGCCTAAAATTTGGCAAAATTCTTATTCAGCTATTTACGAAAAAATATAGGGTATTACACTAAATATGCTAACTCTTGTTTGTCAATATTAGAAGAGTGAGATTGAGATGCTCCTACATCATTCTCCCATTGTAAATAAGAAATTTTTCCTCTAATTAGCATCACTATAGTAAGGAGACAAATTGCCAATATTGAAAGTCCTAGAAGTCCATCTATGGTGTTCAGGTAATTCTAATTCATAAGCATTAATTCTAATTTTTCTTAATATTTTAAATGGTTCATTGACTCTTGGCATAAGTTTTTTTTTCTTAAGTTTAGAAATATTTCTTTTCTTAAGTGTAACCAAACCAAATATCCTAGTGAAATTACTTGTTGAATTTGATTTTTGTTTGCTTGAATTTGGTATTTAGCATTAAATTTCTTAATGTTGTTTTTAATTTTCTCATGAAAATTTTTAAATAATTTAATTCTTTTTTAGCATAATAGTTAATAATATAACCTTTTCTTAATGAAAAGATATCAATAGGTAAATAAGGATTAACCCTATAGACAACTTCAAAAGGACTCGAATGAGTTGAGCTAGAGGGACTCCATTATAAGCAAATTCAGTATGTGTAAGTTTTATATCCCAATCTTTAGTACTTTTATTGACTAATCCTTATAGTGAATTTACTAAGATTCTATTGATCACTTCAGTTTGACCATTTGTTTGTGGATGATAAAATATACTAAACAAGAAATTAGTACCTAACATATGCCCAAGTTTCTTCTAAAAGTAGATCAAAATTTTCACATTTCTATCTGAAACAATATTTTTGGGAACTCCATGTAGCCTTACTATCTCTTTGAAATATAAAACTACTACATGAGTTGCATCATCTATTTTATCACAAGGTATGAAATGTGAAATTATAGAAAACGTATCTACTACCAATAAAATAGAATTTTTTCCCATTGTCTCCTTAGTAAAATTAAGATAAAGTCCTTACTAAAACTCTCTTATAATTGACTAAGAACTTGTACAGGAGTATACAAACCTTTATGGAAGAAATTTTTTCTCTTTTAACAAATCACACATCTTTCAATAATAGCTTGTACTAATTTTGTTATTCATGGCTAGTAGAAATTTTCTTGTAATATTTTCATGGTTTTATGAACACCAAAATGACATTTTATACCCCATCATGTACTTCCTTAATAAGTAAATCACGTACACTAGAATAAGATATAGATAACTTATTAATTTTGAAAAGAAAGTCATATTGTAGCATATAATTACCATAAATATTATTCTTGTTACATGAATTATAAATCTCATAAAAAAAAACTTTCATCTATTGCATATAATTCCTTAAACATTTCAAAACCTAATAATTTTTCATCCAACATGAAAAGTATCTTAGATCTTCTAGATAAGGCATCTACTATGAAATTTTCCTTACCATTGAAATGTTTGAAAAAAAAACATGAATGATTGTAAGAAAATAATCCATCCTTCATGTTTAGGAATAATCTTCTTTTACCTTGAAAATATTTTAAACTTTCATAGTCTGAATGCAAAACAAATAGCTTAGGTCTCAAATAATGGATCTATTTTTCTAAACTTCTTATAATGGCATATAATTCTTTATTATATGTTGAATAATTCACCATTTAATTTTTCACTAAAGAATGCAATGGTCTGTTCTTCTTGTGAGAATATACCTCTTATCCCTACCCCACTAGCATCACAAATAACTTCAAATAATTTATTAAAGTTAGGTAAAGATAAAATTGGTGCATTATATAGCTTTTCTTTAAAAGTCTTGAAGGCTTGAGTTGTATCCTCACTCAATTTGAAGTTGCCTTTCTTCAAGAGTTGTGTTATTGGCAGCATAATAGTTGAGAAGTCCTTGATGAATCTTCTATAAAAACTTTCTAAACCATGAAAACTCCTCACCTCTTCAATATCTTTGGGTATTAGCTATTTTGACTAGCTTTAATCTTTGTGGGATCCACTTTTATACTTCACTACTGACAATATATCCAAGTGAAACAATACTCGAAAGCATAAAATCACATATTTCTATTTTTCCATAGATTTTAGGTTCCTTTATCTTATCAAATAACCTCCTCAAATGAATAAGATGATCATAATCATTTTTACTATATACAAGTATAACATCCAAGTTTACCATAGTGAAACTTCCAAGAAAATTTTAGATAACTTCATTCATTGGTGTCAAAAACAAATTAGGTGCATAAACCAAAAGGTATCACAGTCTAACTATATTTTTTATTAAATGTAGTATCCCATTCATCTCATTCTCTTATTCTCATTTAATGATATCCACTCCTTAGATCCATTTTTAGAATACTTTAACTCCACATAATTCATCTAACATGTCATCTAAATCATAGGAAATTAATATTTGATAATTATATTGTTCACACCTCTAGAGTTAATTTACATGCGGCATATAGCATCCTTTTTAGGAATAAGTAATATAGGAACACAACGTCGACCAATTTTTTCTCTCACATGTCATTATTGTATGAGTTTTTTCATTTGTATTCCTAATTACTTAGCCTCTTTTAAATTACATCGATATGCAGGTTGATTAGGTAAGGACACACTAGACATTAAGTCTATAGCATGTTATAATCCTCTTTTAGGTGGTAATCCAGATGATAAGTTATTAGAAAACACATCATGATACTCATGAGTAAGCTTATTTAATTTAGGTTTATTTATATTTTTCTCCCCTTATAAAGAATCCTTAATAATTATAGCATAACAATTACCTTCTTCTTTAATATATTCTATCATAACCTCCTTATGCAAAAATAAACTCCTTTTATTTTCTACTATGTTCTCAGTATAACACTTAGAAGGATTAAGTTTATACTTTTTCCTATCCTTTTCAATTAGATATTCATTAGTAATTACATTATGAATTGCACTTCAATCCTATTGCCATGGTTTACCTAATATAATTCCACAAGCATCCATAGGAAAAACATCATATAGCATATCATCATGATAATTGTCAATTCTAAATGAGAATAGGGTTTTCTTGTTTACCCTGGCACCTTTATCCTTGTTTAACTATTGAATAGAATATGGCTTTAGATTTGGTGTTTTATTCAATCTCAAATTCATCACCATCATCTCATTGTACACATTCATACAAGAACCACTATTAATAATAACTCAAAAAACTGTATCCCCACTCTTTCTTTAGTTTTGAATATCTTTTCTCATTGATTGGGTTACTCACTAGCTTGGACTTAAAGTACTTTTCCAATAAATAACAAGTATTTTTTTCTCCTCTAACTAAATATAAATTTCTTCAATAGGCTCAAATGTAGGGCCATCATCACAAGTATCCATAACTTTAATTTATTGTATGGACAATAATTTTTGGTTGGTACATTCATGAGCAAAGTGCCCATATCCTCTACGTTTAAATCATCTGGTAGAGACCTCATTAACCTTATTATTATCTTTCTCTTCTCAAGAAGATCCTTGCTTCTTATCAACAATTATAGAGTTTGAAGTAACCATTCCATACTTTGTAGCTTGAGTACCTTAGTAGTAATTTCTAGATGAAGTACTTTGCTTAGCATGAGGCTTGGTGGACTTGATTTTCTTTTCAAATCTCAAATATAGATTAATTATATCATTAAGAGAATCATATATACAAGTTTCAACTTTATCTCAAATCGTCATGTTAAGGCCACCTAGAAACCTAGCACATGTTTGCTCCTTTTTCTCATGGGTGTCACATATAATTGATATTCTTTCAAACTCCATAACATATTACTCAACACTTAGAATTCCTTATATTAGAGTAATCAATCTAATATACTTATCTTGATCATAGTTTGTAAGTACAAGTTTCTTCCTTAAATGATTCTTATGTTTATCCCAATAGTTGATTTTTTATTTTCCTTTTTTTCTAGTCTTTTTCAAATTATCATACTATATCCTAGCAAGCTTCTTAAACTTAAGAGTAGCTAGTTTACATATTTTTTCATCATAATAATATTTAAAATCAAATATAGATTTTACCTCATGTGAATAGTCAAGAAATAAAACAACATTGAGTTTACCATTAAAATCGGGAAGATCAAGTTTAATACTGTTATCATCTCTTTGATGATGCTTTGGTTGATGATCATAGAACTTTCAATTGCTTCCACCCCTTTGTGACCCTTCATCATGGTCTACACATGAGTATAGGTATATTCCTCTTGCTAGAGTATTTAGCTTTAATGCACTTACCATTCGATCTCCATATAATTCCCTTTGTTAATGAGTATTTTTCACCGACTCTTGCTCGATAAATTGAGATTCCATTCTTTGTAATTGTTTTTCCATTAAAGGAATTTACCTAAGTTGATCATTGGTTGAATATAGATTTTTTGAGGGATTTTGTATTACCTCAAACATGGCTTGAAAGTTTGGTTCCCCTTCCATTGTTTCAACTCACTAGCACACTTAATCACAAGTTAGAAATCCTTAAGGTTTTGGTTAGGAAACTCGAATCAAATAATTGTCAACCTTCGATCCTTGGTCAGTTCGTGTAGGAAAATTTGATTCTAATGAATCAAAAACACATATGCCACACACACAAATGAATTATCACACTTTACACCTTTCTTGCTAAGTTGTGGATGTAGAATTCAACAAGGTTTACATTCATTCAACTCAAAACACTAGCAATTATCATGCATGTTTTTATGTTTCTTTGTGTAATATTATCAAAGTAAAAAAAATTCACTAATATACACTCATACTAATCAATCATTCCATAAATAGACTTGAATAAAACCATTAACTACACATGATCTCAGAAGTTAAGAAAATCACACAAACACTCAACACACTCATAAATCAACTAAGACATGTTATAAAATAAACACATACACAATCAATTTCAACATATGTATTGATCATCACACGTGATAATTGAGCACAAATACTATCATACACACATTATAATTCAAGAAAAATGAATACTATCAATCTTAATATAATAAATACAACATAGACACAAAGTTTCTTCTTCATACTTTCAAAAGAAATCTCATACAACTAGATTGTTGTCAATTCTTTTGTGTGCATTTACTCACGATTCTTTTCAAGATTCCTATGTCATGTCATCTACGTCATGCATGTCATACTTGACAACATTCAAATGTGTTCAATATTTAAAGAAGATCAATCAAGAGTCAAAGAAAACAATCAAGAAAGGACAACATTCCTTACTAAAGACTCGATGGTGATATATTGTTGAAGTCAAAATTGATGAGGAATGTTTTCTCCTAATTATGTTGAATCCAAGACCAGCTTTGACACCAAATTTGAAGTAAAAGATAATGAATCATTAATCTTCTATAATGTATGACCTTTTATCTTGTGACTTTAGTAGAAAAATCTGGTTCAAAGATGTTGGAATTGTCAATTTAATATGAAGGTTTCGTTGTACTTTGATAGTCTGATATTGATCTAATCCAAGATCAAATCAAATTAATATAGAAATCACTTAGTTTTCTCTAGAGAACAATCTTCAACTTCTCAATAAGACTCTCACTTGATGAAGAAGAGAAAGAGACTCAAAATTAGCTCTCAAATTGTCTATTATTATTCACTTAATGTTGTTCATTATGAATTTACAAGCACCTTGTATATATATACACACATGTAGACCTAGCTAATTATTTATTAACCATGCCCATCTTACCAACATTTTTAACAAAGATCAACTATAGTGCATGCCTATATTACATATATAATGACTATAATGACAAATTATAAACATTATAAAGTAAACAATAAAATAATAAAGCTATAAAAACTCTAAGTGTGTAATACATTGAATAATCATATGTAATCTAGCTTTGTGTATTACAGCCTTATCTTCCATGAAAATTTATACTCCTTGTAATGAAATTACCTTGTACACTAGATATGTTTGATGGATTGACTTTGTAAACATATATAATACCTTCAACAGTTACTTAACAAAAGATTAGAAGGATAAGGATCTTCTAGAATAATTGGTACCATCTCTATATATGCTAACTCTTGTTCTTCAATCTTAAAAGGGTGAGATTCATATGCTCCTATAAATTTTTCCTAGGGTTGTATATTGGTGACACCATTCCACCAAATGAGAATAGTAGGATCCATGAATTTAACGTAAATAAATTAATTGGAATGATTGTAATCACTAACTGGTTTTGTTTTTAGTTATGAATAATGCCATAGATGTTGAGTCATTAGATATAATGTAAATTTTATGGTTATTAGGTTACGATTGTTTCTAATCATCACTTCAGAGGGCATCTGCTGTATTCTTGGTTGTTGGGTTTCATTTTGTTCTAAATGAATGAGTATGAGCATTATGTGACCTTGGTGATAGTTGTTTATGTGATATAATTATCTTATTTTGGTCATCACATGTATATTTTAGTATTTTATACCATTTCCTAATGGGATGCCTTCTATGTGTTCATTGTGAGCATTACATATTAGAGTTTTGTATAATGGATTACATAGTACCGTTGTACTTATAGGTTTTGTTTCATGGCCTCATGCTTTTCAATGGGTAGTGGAAACTTTGTAAGTTAGCTTGTGAGATCAGTTTGAAGACTAATATTTTCGATTGAGAGTTAAGACTATCTGGTACCCTAATCGATATCTATGTCCTCTTATATTTTCTTTCACTTGAGTTTATAACTGTTGATTTTCGTATCATCAAAATGATGATATAAAATCTCTATTTTGTTTCCTATAATTGTGTTATTAATTTAAGTAGAGTAGCATTTTTAGCCTTAACATTTGGTATGAGAATGTTAGAGAAAACTAAAATTATAATAAGTATGGTAATAACACCCTACATTTTTACTATTTTAGTTTCACAACAAAAAGTTTAAACAAAAATTTTAAGTTCTAAATATATGTGAGTGTTATAGTCTAGAAGTGACCTACCCACTATAACTTGTACCTACAGAGGGTTAATATCTTGTTATATGGGTAGAGGATCTTTGCCTAGTATAATGACTTAGCTTGATGATCAAATGGTAGAGCTACTTGGTAATTAGAATTTTTCCTATGATCTTCTCCTAAATTAAGCCAATGTAAATGATGTAAAATCATTTATCTCTTAGGATCAAATGACACTAGTCCACTCCCACTGGTATTGTTCATGCACTAGATTACCTACACTTAGTCTGAAACCCACTTGATCCAATATTAGATGAAAAAAATAGTAAAAAATAAAAGTATATAAATCACACAAAAATCTCTTATGTTTCAATGTCACTTGTTGCCTAATTCTTAACAATGATGCCAACAACTTGATGTACCCTACCTATAACGGCACGAGATCAGAGTAGTACTCAAGGTATTCTCTCATGAGGATTGGAAAATGAGCACTAGAATGGTGATAATACCTTTCTATGTTTAGGAAAATATTGAGGTGAAAATGGTGAAAAACTAAATAAGTATGAAAAATATGCAAACCAAAACTAACAATAAGACTAATGAAATATGACCTCCAGATAGAAATAGGGATAAGGCTTCGGTCAATCCCCTGAGTCTCAATGCAATCAAACCCTTAATCTAGAACCTCAATTCGCATCACATAGCCAAGTATGCCAATAGAGGTATAATGGACAATGCCCTTTCGAACTACTACACCCTATCACCTATTGAGACTCATCTATCTCTAGCATGAATGAAAAATAGACAATACATTACAATTATCTCTAAGCCCCCAACTTTAATTTGTAGATACTAAGCTAACGTCTCTTAACCTTATGGTTAGAACTCTAATCATGCTAATGGAGCTCATTTTGACTCATTTCTCAAATCTTGTTGAAGTTTCTCTATTTAAAAAAAAATAAGAGTGATCAATTTTCCAATCATGGAAATTAACACAAAAGCACAACACATATGACTATAAGTGAAATTGGAATTTGGTTAGGTTAAGAATTCTAAAAAAGTGGGGATCAAGAGATCTCCCTTCACCTTAGCATGAATTTAATTAGCTAATAATTATTGTAATTAACACATACTAACAAATAAAGTTCTTTCATCATTTAATCAAAAGTTAATAATAATGAAGAACACGAGATAAAAAAAAAAACTTTTTATTTATAATTTAGAATACACGACTCAATCATATTGCTTAGATTAGAATAACAAGATCTAGAGAATGGATTATGGATGGATTGGTGATGGAGAATGGATGTGAGATTGAAAAATCATATATCTATATTTTTTCCCTCCAATTCATCCCAAAAATCTTACCTCAAAAAATTTTGAAAAGAATAAATAAATAGGACTGAAATTAAATAATGCCACACAGACCAGCACAATAGTGTCAATAAACACAAACTACCCATTTCACACTCCCTTCATTTGTTTTGCTAGTTATGGAAAACCTTGTTGTGGTGGGTGACACTATGGAGTCTTATTAACTCTTGGATTGTGATCTTTTTGACATATTCAATTTTTTTTGGAATTTTGATCAAGAAGTTTTCATTATGATTCCAAATAAGCTAATTTTAAATGCATTTGAAAGATAAAAAATTATCTACAAATTTCATGTTGAAGATGTTACTAAAATCAAGCTATATCCTGATTGAAATTCCACTTTTTTTAACTCTTACGCAATCTTGCTTTTATTTTATTCCCTATATTATGTTTTAGCTCCTAATCTCTTCCTTATTCATTATCTTATCCCCATTTTTCTCTATTTGTGATGCCTAAATCATTGGTTTCACTAACTCTTTAGCTATCTGCACCAATTAGACATAAAGGAGTAAATAAGAACAAAAAACTAAACTTGTGATTAAAAAGGCAATAAATCTTCATCAAAGAGAGCATGAAAATCCACAAATTCATACCCCAAAACCACCAAACACACCTATCACAAAACAAATAGGAATCATGAGCACCTCAACAGTTGAGAATAAATTTAAATGTCTTGTTTATCACAACAACCAAACCAATAAGGTATTGCAATAATCTAATGAAAATTATATAACTAATACAACTCATGTGATTTTTTACTTTAATTTTTAATGTATTATTAACCATGATGATTAACATAATTCATACTCCATGCTGAATGTATACCATTTAATTCACTTGTCATTATAATACTTCCACTGGCTTAAGACATGAATTACCACTAATTATTTAGTACATGAAATAACAAATACTACTAAATTCATTATAAAAAATTATGTATTATTCAATCACTTATAATTGTATTGTGGTTAATCAAATTAGACATGTCATAATCACATAAAGGAAATATAAGGCATAAAGAAAGACACCAATCACAAAAGGAGATAATAGATAATTGTATTGATTAAAATGCCCTTGCAAAATCCTAATTCATAATTAGGCTATATCTTACCCTATAAGACTTTCCAATCAACACAATTTAGCATTACATGCTAAAATATTAGACTAAGAACCATATACAAAAATTAAGATTTAAATCCAATGTTTCACATATAAAAAGATGATCATACCCCTAGGGTTTCTATGCCCATTTTAGACTATTATGAAATAGCAATAATATTTTTGTTAACGATGTTAACCTAATCTAATCACATATCACACTTATCATATTCTAAACCAAATAATACTTACACAAACTCAAAATTCTAAATTTAACCCAAATGACTAAAATATCACTCTATCACCAAAACAATTCAAAATTTGTTATTAGTATAACTCATCCCATATTTCACCAAACCCTATCATATTATATATTAGATTTTATATGAAAACCTCAATGAATACAATGTAATACTTATTTTCTCAAAACTTATTGATTTGACAAAAATACCTGTAAGCCAAAAAATTCCCAAACTCAATAACTTCCAACATTTTCCAAACTTCATCAAATTCACATATAATCTCCCAAATATAATTATATATCAAAGGACATAGTTATATTAAATTAAAATAGTCCACAAGCTTCCAAAGGCAATAGGGTTGAAACCACCAATAGCCGAAATCACCCAAAACTCAATTATCAATAAATAATGTTTAACTACATTTTAATACACATAACAACATGCTTATTGAAATAACAAAGCATAACATTATACTTGATAATTAATGACAAATTGTAGCATGGTCTAACATAGATTTTTCCAAATAAAATCATAAGACTCATAAAATCATGAACTTGCCTAGTAACACATGAATATAAGTTGAAATACAACCAAAACATGGTTTCTACCACAAAAACATACTATCATGATAATTCCTTCCAAAATAACACATAAAACAAAAGCCATAATCTATGGCTGTGCATATTTACAAAAGGCTACATCAACCTCTTAGCAAAATACTCCTAGGTACCTTCTTATAATTACCTAAACAAAATAACATAGAATTAGATAACAAGGATGAAATAAGGGATTTTGAATAAAATAAGAGTTTGAAAAGAAAAGAAGAGGCATATTTATTTTTTAAAATGAGGGAGGAGTAATGGAGAGGAAGAAAATTTACAATCCATAACTTTAATCCACTTTTTCTTAATAAACAAGCACTAATGGATTTATATTTAGCACTTTAAAAGCAAAGATATGAGACAAAAATGAAGAAAAGAGAGGAAGGAGGTCAACAACAAGGGAAATAATAACAACCATAAAGAACACTTCAAGAACAAATGAAAAGGTGAGAAGAAAGATGAGGGGTCAAAATTTGAAGTTTAGAGATTGATTAAATGTAAAATGAAAACTAAGGGGGAAATTTAGAGATTGACTAAATCTAAAATGCGTGGATCAATGAAATATTTCCTTTATGGCTTTCTCTTTAGCATATAAGATAGGAGGAGGATGGTAAGACATATTAGCCTATGTCTCTTTGAGCAAAACCCAAAGATTTTTTATGGCGTAGAAGATGCTGCAAAAATCTATTTATTCTACCTTTGAAAATCCTTAGTAATCAATGATAAAAAGACAAAGACTTTTCCTTTTGATAAAGACCAAAAATTTTGGGCCTTAGGATATAACCTTAGGTCGAGTAACCATATAGGTTCCATCCTAATGTTTTTACCTATTAGAGGGTATTAAGCATTTAGTGAGAGATTAATTGGATAATGGTCTGAATAGACCTTATTTAAGTGCATGGCCAACGTGTTCAGAAATGAAGTTAACCATTCGCCATTGTCCCATAACCCATTCAAACATTATTGAATAAAGAGTTTAGTGGTTCATTTGCACACCAAGTAAATTTTGGCTCTTAGAAGCCCAAGTCCATCAATAAGAAATCAATCGTATAGTCAATGTAGGCCGACATGTGCCTATGGTTTAGTGTGATTTCCTTAGTCATTCCCTACTATTAAGAATACCATTACCTATATAAGCCTATATATTAATGTTTTTGCTTGCTCAGTTGCAAAGATATTCCCACAAAATGAGTCTTTCACAAAAGTTTGAGAACGCATAAACAATAGTTAAATGCCATTTTACTACACAATGGGGGTACTATTGAAAGAGAAGAACTTTTCTATTTTTATTAATAAGATCAATTTACAATCAAATATCAAGTGTAGATATATTTACTCATGAGGGTAGTATATATTAACTAAAATAGAGAGAGACCATCCTATACCTATGTAAAGGATAGAGTTATTTTCACTTATATCTTGTGCTACAAAATGTCATGCATTGGGAAGAGGTCAACTCACGACCTGATATCTCAAGAGATGGTTGTTGTTGATGTGTGTCTAAGGTATCTCTCAAAGTGCTAGGAATTTGGTATTCCAACACCCCTTGCAAGTTGGAGTGGGACCAATCATACCCAGCTTGGGAAGTAGGAGTGGATAGGCATGTACATAAAAGGGTTTAGTGAGTAAGTTAGCAAGTTGCTCTCATATAGGAATGTGGGAGAGATCAATGAGTCAAAAAGAACTTAGTCTCAAACAAAGTGATAATTAAGTTCAATATGCTTGGTCCATTCATGAAATATAAGATTCTTAGTAATATGGATGGAAGCTTGATTACCACACTTAGTTGGAATAGGTGTGGTGTTGGTTAATGTAAGCTCATGCATGAGTCTTGTTAGCCAAGCTAGCTCTAAGGTAACTTATTTGAGGGAGTGATATTTGGCCTTTGTAGATGAAAGGGAAATGGTGCTTTGCTTTTTTTTTTCCATGAGATAGTGAGTCTGTAAGGGTCAAGAAATAACCACTGACTCATCTTTGAGTGGATAGGCAAGCTACCCACTATAAGTCATAAAAAGGAAGAAGATAAGTATCAATGGAATTATTGAGATGAAGACCTTGATCTAGTTGTTCCTTGAGATAATGAAGGAACTAGAGCGCAGCTTCAAAATGAGGAACTTGGAGGGCATTGTTAAGTTAGATATTATGTTCAATGACATATGCTATATCTAGGCGTGTCTTTGTCAAATAATTTAGCTTTCCAACTAGACTTTAGAATTTCATTAGGTCAGATAGTGGAGCCTTCATTTCAAGGAAAAGATTTTGTCTCATATCTAAGGGGTTGGCAAAAAATGTTGTATCTCCCAGCAAAGTTTCTTGAAGAATATCCACAATAAATTTGCTTTGGCTCATAATTAAACCATTATCACATAGAAGAAAGTCTATCCCTAAGATCATCCACGTATACAACAATGGGGATACACGTCAAACACATGTCAACAATAACCATCTCCCGAGATATCATCTCATGATTTGATCTCCTAATACACCGTATGTTTTAGTTAAGATATACTACCCTCATGAGTGTATATATCTACACATAATAGTCGATTGTTGATTGATCTTATTAATAACAATAAAAGGTTCTTCTCTTTCAACATGGTATTAGAGCTTTATAATCCTCTCCTTTGTGACTCTTTGACATTGAAATCAAAAGAAGCTAAAATACTCTACACTTATCCCAATGTCGACTGGCTAAATATATATCTTTGAAATTCAAAGTTTCTTCGATGAACCTTCAAATTCTTTGCGTCTACATGCTTTTGAAAATCATGTTGTAGTACTTGTCCAAAGTTTTTTTACGTAAAGGGATGCCATGTGTGGAAGAGATTCGTGCCTATTTCTCTAGGTGCCAAAAATAAGAAAAAAATTATTGATGGAACTTTAAAGGAACCACTTCAATCATCTTCCAATTATAGCCAATAGATTAAATTCACTTCCATGGTTACTAGTTGGATCCTAAATTCTCTAAGTAAGGAAATAGAAGAAAGTGTAATTTATACTGGTGCAGCTCATGATATATGGGTAGAATTAGTGGAGAGATATGGCACTTTCAATGGTTTCCAACTATACCAACTTCATAATGAAACTTTCTTCACTTTCCTAAGGGGCTGATTCTATGGTGGTATATTTTACTAAGATAAAGAATTCATGGGATGAGATGGATTTAATGCCCACCTTTCCCAATTGTAGTTATGGATAAGTCAAGACTTTGATGAAACACATAGAGGATCAATGACTTATCTAGAATTTAATGGGGCTTAATGATTGTTATTCAGTTGTGAAAACTGATATCTTGATGGAAAATCCTTCATCGAGTGTGGGAATGACATATGCAATGGTAATTAATGAGGAATGATAGCGAGAGATTAGTTCCTCCAATGTCCTCTCTAGAAATGTTGTTTCCTTCAATGTCACAACACCAAAAAGAGGTACCACATACTTCTAGATGGATGCAAAGAAGATAGAGTGTAACTACTGCAAGAAGCCTAGACATACCAAAGACCAAGTGTTATAAGCTAGTGGAATTTCCTACCAATTTTAAGTTTACCAAACCAAAGAAGTTATCAGAATAACCTGTTATAGCAAAACATGATGTGAGATAAGGGGTGGAGAACTGACTACAGATCAATACCATCATCTAGTGTCTCTGTTGTCTTAGTGGAAAATCTCTAATACTGATTCAAGTAACGTGGTTAGAAATTCTCAAACTAATTAAGGACAAAACTCTACCTTTGTAAGTATACATCTAATCTCCATTACTAACATTGTAGTAAATCCTTCTATTCATTCTTCTATGTAGTGTATTGATGTGTGGATCCTTGACACTAGTGCCACTGATCACATGAGTGGCAATCAATCCCTCTTCTCAAACATGAAACTCATATCTCACCCCATGTATGTCATCCTTCCCAATGGACACATTACCTTCTCCACATCACAGGCTCCATTCATTGGTCTAATGCACTCACCCTAAGAAAAGTACTTTTCGTCCCAAATTTTCAATATAACCTAATTTCCATATCCATATTAACCAAAGGAAATCAACTCTGCTATATACTTCACTAATGGCAGGTGCTTTGTGATCCACAACTACAAGTGGGATAGGTGGAAATTAAAGCCATCTCATCCTATAACTTCTTCATCTTAGTAAAATATATAGGTATAGAATTAACCCCTTGGGAAAGTGAAGACATTTTTTATGAAGTTAGTATAATTGGACATTACTGGAGGTGCCATATCTCTCGATTAATTTTTCCTATATCTCATGAGCTGCACCAGTATAAATTACCCTTTCTTTTATTTCCTTTTCTAGAGAATTTAGGATCCAACTAGTAACCATGGAATTACACCTAATAATTGGTCATAATTGGAAGATGATTGAGGTAGTTCCTTCAAAATTATATCAATATGTTTAATCTTATTTTTGGCACCAAAAGCAATAGTTATGGCTCTCTTCCTTGCATGGTATCCCATACCATAAAAAAAATAGATACAATGACTAGACTTAGATTGTCAAAAGCATTATGATACAAAGGATTTGAAGGTTTATTGAAGAAACTCTGAATTTTAGAGCTCTAGATTTGGCTAGTCAACATTGGTATATGTGTAGAGTATTTTAGCTTATTTTGATTTAATTGTCAAAGAGTCATAAAATAGAGGATTCTAAAGCTCTAATACCATGTTGAAAGAGAATAACTTTTCTGTTATTATTAATAAGATAAATTGACAATCGACTATCAAGTGTAGATATATACGCTTATGAGGGTAGTATATTTTAACTAGAATAGAGAGAGACCATCCTATATATACACCCATAGGATAGAATTAGTTTCACTAATATCTTATGCTACAACATGTTGTGCATTGGGTAAAGGTCAACTTATGAGTAGATACCTCGTGATATGTTTGTTGTTGATGTGTGTTTGAGGTGTCTCTTGAAGTGCTAGGAATGTGTTATTCCTACAGGTACCTAGGTGTGAAGGGTGATGATTAATGAGTATTTTCACAACCTCTATAGTAGCATTATCTTCCTTCTAGATAATTTAGGGAATGCCAAAGAAACCAATGGTATCTTTAATTTATATCTTGTTAAAGCCTAAGTCTTTTAAAATTGTTATCTCTCTTTGTGAAATACCCTAAAACCCTAATTTAGAGAATTATGGTAAAATAAGGATTTATTAGAAAAATTAATTAAAAAAATTATTTTACTAAAAATAAGAGGAATTAGTTCAGGAAAAATCAAGAGGAAATTAATAAATAATTTAATTGAGAAAAATTAGGATGTTTTACTAATTAAAATGAAATTAAGGAAAAATCTTTCAAAAATCCTAAATTAACCGAAAAAGAGAATTAAATTATTATTTTATTAAAATATTATTATTTTAAATATCCCGAAATACCAAAATATATTAAATACCCCCAACCCATCTATTTTTTCCTTTTTCCCTTTTTCATTTTTCCCCTCTTTTCCTTTCTTTTCTTTCTTCCTCTTCTTTCTCCTTTACTTTTTTTTCCTTCCTCCCAGATCTATGCTAGCCTTGCCCTCGTGGCCCGGACTTTTTCTTTCCTCCCATGTGGCCCAAGCCCACTGCCTCTTCTTTTCTCCCTCACTAGCCGCCCCATTTGGCCCCCCTTTTCTTTCTTTATTTTCCCCTGGACGGACCGGTCCGCACCCTTCTTCTTCCTTTCCTCCCCTGACCTTCCCTCTTCCCCAACTCCTCGACTTCGCCACTTCTTGGTGTAGGCACGTGGCCTACCACCCCTACTCTCTTCCCTATCAATCCTTCTCTCTTCTCCACCCAATCATGCTCTCTCTCTCTCTCTCTCCTCACACGTGCCTCTCTCTCCCTTCCTTTCTCCTTCCCCGAGCTGGTAGACCTGCAACTTTACAGGCATGCACGGTAGTGCGCCGCCGGCTGGCAACCGGTTACGTGTTCCATCATCCTCCCCTCTCCCCCTATATCGTATTCCCCTATCAATGGCCTATCAATGGCCTATAAATACCCTTCAACTACCCCCTATTCAACCTTTTTCTCTGCCCAAAACTTAGCTCCCTTTTGTGCGTCGCCGCCTGTTCAGCCACCCATTATGCTGCCACAATCCAGTGTCGCCGCCCAAACCACCTCCCAAATTACTGCCTACTCCACCCTCCATCG
This sequence comes from Tamarix austromongolica, assembly GCA_039764185.1. NCBI lineage: Eukaryota > Viridiplantae > Streptophyta > Magnoliopsida > Caryophyllales > Tamaricaceae > Tamarix > Tamarix austromongolica. Next base: position 18,919,027 of record CM077808.1, on the reverse strand, counting down.
AACTACACCCTCACCACCCTCAATCTTCCCTGCAAGAGCCGCCTTGGCCATATAAAGTTTGCCATTTGACCAACGTCAACTCACCCACAGTACCACCGCCCTTTCCCCCGCCGTCCACCGCTACTCCTGCCGCAACCACCACTCCCTCTACTCCCAAAACTACTAGTAGAATCTCCTATACCTCCCCCTACCTTCCTTTTCTCCTGCCTCCCTCTCCTTCTCCCTTCCTCCTTCTACACCACCTTCAACCACCACACTGTCGCCGCCTATGCTAGTCCTTTTGGCTACGCCACCACCACCATTTTAGCCCTCTCAACCAAGGTCATCCTCCACCACCTCAAATCCCCCTCTCATTCCCCCTCTCATATCCTAAAAAACCTACTTTTCACCCATCTTCTCTCTTCCCCGCTGCTGCTACAACCGTCGTGTGCCACCGCCAGTGCCGCTTGGTCACCACTAACCCTAGGTGGTACCCCAAACCTTAAAACCTTAGCTATGCTATCCTTATCTATTTTATTTGTATTTATGTTATTATTATTATTATTATTATTATTATTATTATTATTATTATTATTATTATTATTATTATTATATCATTACTATTATCTTTATCATTACTAAATATAGCCTTCAGATATTTATCCCATTATTATTTAAAGAAGTCAAAACCCTATTTTAATTATTATTATGATTATCGTTATTTTTATTACCATTAATATCATTATTAATTTTTATCATCATCATCATTATTATTATTATTAGTGCTAGCCTTAGTGTATTATTACTATTATTTTTTTGTAAATATTTAAACCCTTACCTTATCATTATTTTGATTATTATTATTAGTAGTATTATCCTTAACAATATTATCATTATTGTTATTATTACTATTATTGTATTATAATTTTTATTACTAACACTATTATTAACCTTAACCTTATTATCACTAAGGTTTCTATTATTATGATTGTTAGGCCCCGTTTAAGTATTATTCTTAAGGTTAGAACTATTATTATTATTATTATTATTTGCTACAACTATTATTATTACTATTTTTAGTAGTATTAAAGCTATTATCTTTAATAATATAAATAAGGCTATAAATACCTTAACATGAACCTATTTTAACTAGTAATAACCTAGTTGGGTAACTTGAGAATAAAAATCCTATTTTATTTGTAAAGCTTCTATTAATGATAGTAACCCTAATATTAGGGTAAAGTAGGAAATAATAGTAATTTTGGTAGGAGGAAAATTAACTCTTAGTTTTTCCTTCTTCTAGGTGAACCCAAACAAAACCCTAAGGAGGCGTAGAAACGTGCTCCAAGATCAGTGTTGTGTTAGGTAAGGATGTAGCTAAGACCCTCTATGTGTGTGTTATGTGCCTTGTATGCCATGTACCATGTTATATTGTGATTCTTATGATTATTATTATAACTATTTTACGTGTAGCGCAACTTGGAGTTGAGGTATGCTTATATGGCTTTCTTATGGCATGTGTATAGTATGTATATGTTGTGCTTATGATATTATGTGATGTGGCCCTTTAAGAGATGCATACTAGGATATTTTAAAATATTGATATGGGGTGAAAGGATGAAAAATGAAAAAGGAGAAGTGAGTTAACCAAAGGGAAGTGAGTTGACCAAGGGATATGGGATTGACCTAATTATCTCATGATCCATGAGGGGTAAATAAAAGGGGGTTATGAACAAATAAAAGAGTGGGGTGAATTTACATGGGAGTTTCTATGGTTTTCATGGGGTGGATGGAGTTTGCATAAGGATGATCTATACGTGTGAAAAGTTATCTTGGGTTTTAAGTAAGGTAAGGGAAGAGTTGTTTGGGGTATTAGAGGCTTTGGGTGAAAGGTAGTATGCGTGTTGGTATACGGATGTGTAA